>OZ017738.1:382500-1097500 GCA_963969285.1 Odontomyia ornata | reverse complement strand
GAGTGGCTCGAGAATTGCACTTTCCATGCGATTCTGCCTCAACCACTTGAATCGGGTCAACATCCTTCTCAGATACTGAAGTGCATCTGTTTCAGGTGTGCACACGCGAGCCGATTGCTTATTTCTCAGCTTCGGATTATTCCATAGAAAAAAAAAGAAATTGAAATCCCAACATTTATCCATCTGTTATTTCTATGATCGGGCGTGTTTACATGTCCAAAGGACATGTGTTTTGCTTCAACTAAAAAGTTTATTAGAGTTACAATATTAGGAACTTGTACTCATGTTGGCATTTTTGAAGAGACTCAATTGCAACTGAACTGCATCGATTGAAGGATATATTGGAAAGGCTATCGGTAAACTTAGATTTCAGTCCTTTAAGCTTATTGAATGCGAATGTGCTATCAGATTATTTAAATTTATATGTTTTTTTTTCAAAGTTTCATACTCATATTAAAACCCCGATTGCCGTGTCGGTTTTTTTCCAAAAGTGAAAGTTATGAATATTAAACAAAGTGGAAAGGTCAGAAGTGATGGTTGCTAAAAAGTTTTGGATCGAAATAAAATTTCAGAGAGTTTTAAGGGGGGATATTTCCATATATGGGGGTGACTCTTACAAAATAATTTTATCAGAGGATATCGAGTGGTGTGTCATGTAAAAGGCCATGTTGAGATTTTTTTAAAACATGAGCGGAAGAGTAGGAAATGTATGAAATTTTCCCATAACTCAGAGAACAACAACAAATACCTCATGAGTCGAAATTTGCTGAACTTTGTTTTGTGAACTCCATATTTTCCTCAATAAAAGCGTATGGGTACCCTTAAATTCATTTAAATTCAGTACTCAAGTAGCCCATTTGATTCCGTAAATTTCAAAAAATCTAGTCATATTTATACACAAGTTTTTCTATTATAGACTCTTTTCATCGAATCAGACGCTACAGTTCTGATCGGATCTTTTCGAAATTTCCAGATAAAATAAATGATATTGTATAAATATTTTGATAATTATATCCAGTATGCTATTAGTAGTGCAGCAACAAAAATATGCCCGCTTAAAGTGGAGAAATAGTGTGATTTTTAATCAGAGTAAGTAATCCAGCATATATCATTTGCTGATTACAAAATTGCGGATAGAAAACGAATTCTACCTACCGGACTTGTTACTCGTAGTACGGCTTAAATAATGTAATAATTTCATAATTAATCCTACGGCAAATCTAACAGCCGAGTTTAAGAAACAACCAGAAATTATGAATATCAATATTATTTGCATTGTCTAAATATGTGTACATTTCAGCTGGGATGAACCGATTGACGGAATAATCAGGAAATTGAATAATCCGTCACTTAAAGATGTGTCCTCCATCAAATCCTTGAGGAATCGCAAAATAATTGGCATATTTCGTACGTATGTTCATTAAAATTTAATTTATCGACTTCAATGTACCATATCAACAGAACTCTCGAAAGGATTACAATTCTGTGCCGATACGTTTTAGTCCAATATATTGTCCTTCGTTTGAATCCCCTACAGTCAATATCAGTATATACGTGGACCAGTTATGATTAAAAATCCGGGTGAAAGTCTGAACTTTTTTAGTTTTAACGGCAAAGGACCTTTACCGTTATTTAATTGTCATGTCCTTTGAATGGAACCTAATAGAAACACAAACAAACAACAAACAAAAACACGAATATATATATATATATATATATATATATATATATATATATATATATATATATATGTGTGTGTTTACACTGGAGATGACTCGAAGTAGTCGAAACGCGTCTGCTCGCACAACAACGCAAGGCCCGATGGCTTTTAAAGAAAAAAAAAAAATATATATATATATATATATATATATATATATATATATGTATATATATAAATATATATATATATATATATATATATATATATATGTATATATATATATATATATATATATATATATATATATATATATATATATAAACATATACTTGAATTAACAAAAAAAATTTGATCGACCGAATTTCCATTTGTGAAATGCTAATAGAACCCAATGAAATCGAGCCATGTTTTAAGCAAATCATTACAGGCGATGAAAAGTGGGTAAGATACGAGAGTGTCGTTCGAATCATCACAAACGACTTCAACGCCAGGATTGACACCAAATAAGGTTATGCTGTGTGTATGGTGGGATGGGAAGGGAGTTGTTTATCAAGAGGTGCTAGAACCTGACCAAACACTAAATTCGGCTCTGTATTGTCAGCAATTAACCAGATTGCAACAAGCAATTAAAAAAACCGGCCAGAATTGATCAATAGAAAGAGCGTTGTCTTCCATCATGATAGTGCCAGACCACGCATATCTTTGATGACCCGAAAAAAATTGACAAAGCGTTGTTGGGAAGTTTTGATGCATCCAACGTATAGCCCAGACTTTGCACCACCAGACTAACATTTGTTTCGGTCTCTTCAAAACTTCCTTAATGAAAAGAAATTCACTTCAAAAAGGGACTGTGAAAATCACTCGGTCAAGTTCCACACAGATGGAAATATTCAATCAAAAAATTACAAAAAAAGGGTCAATACTTTTTAGACTTACGAATATATACGGGGCAGACTGATAACCTTCGTTCCTTTGGAAGTCAAAATAAAATGAGGCAAATATCCGAAGGGCGGAGTTTAGAAGCTAGAAGTGATTCATAAGAGATTATCGTTTGAAAGAAAACCGACTTCAAAATACCCTAAAAAGGTTGAAATAAATTTTATGGAAGCGGTGCCATATAACTTTCAGCCTGTTTCTTTTGTAATGGGGCACCTGTTGGAAGTTTATGTATCGAAACGGGAAAATTGATCTGGCACCGCTTCCATGCAATTCATTTCATCCTTTTTAGGGCATTTTGAAGTTGGTTTTCATTTTGAAGTGAAACTTCTTTACTGGGGAGTAAAAATTTTCAGATGTAACGAAAAAGCAGAACCGTTTACACTCCGGGCGGACAGCAAAACGACATTCGCGCGACAATATGTTTTAAGGGGAAGTTTACTTATGTTCCGATGTAAATTTTCCAATAAATTATCACATTCCGTCCGAATCCTTATAGTCAGGTCGTTTGTTAAGAAACTGGCAGTGGTGGTTGCCTAGTATGCATATTCGGGGCGCCGGATAGTGTCCATGCGATGAATTCTGATGAGTAGGGAATGCATGAGGGTCGAGTAGGAGTTCACTTTGTTGCTAGATGCTAGAACTGATTCCGTCGATTTGAAATGAATGCGATTGGCGATAGTGGGTCATTGTCGTTGAATGCACATTAGTCCTTAGTTCTAGCACCGATGTGTGATGCATTGCAGTGGCAATGACGGATGGTCGTTGGTGGGACTTTTGGGATCATGGGCAAATGCATGGTGGGTCGGTAGTAGCCGTAGTTTGTCCTAGCACCGTTATGCGACGCATTGTAGCCGCGATGACGGATGGTCATTGGTAGATATGTGAGGATGATTGACGAAAGCATGATGATGCAGCGGTAGCCGTGCTTGGTCCTAGCACCAATGCCGCCTATTTGCAATATATTGAAGTGGTGACGATGGATGGCCACTGGTGGGTATTTGGAGCCCATAGGCGAATGGATGGTGGTTCGATGGTAGCCGTGCTTGGTCCTAGTACCATATAATATAGCTAAAATAGAATCACTGCGAAAATATTGAGAATTGATAAAACAAAATTAACGCAAAAGTACAATTGTTAACGGTTAAATAGTTTTGATTTTTGAAGTGAAACTTCTTTACTGGCGATTAAAATTTTCAGATGTAACGAAAAAGCAGAATCGTTTGCTTTGAAGATAGACAGTGAAACGACATTTGTGCATCAAGCAGCTGCCATCCAAAAGGCTTGTACCGACATCATGAAGAACATTCCGGTCAATGCCCTGAAACACTCTTTCGAAAAGCTTTTGGCTGGCGCAAAACAGTGTGTCGAGGCCGGAGGAGACTATTTTGAATAAATAAACTCGAATTTATCAGGACGAAGCTCCTGTCGTTCCTATTTTAGCTTAGTCTCGTTTATTTCGCAATGCATCGTGTACACTCGTATGTATACAGATATATATATATATATATATATATATATATATATATATATATATATATATATATATATATATATATATATATATATATTTTATTTATTTATTTATTTATTTATTTAACCCAAAAATTTACATAAAATGCGGGTCTTACGTAAATCCCACAGAGATAATTAATAAACCTGTTTGTGGGTTTGGTTTGGACTTAAAACTATGTTAAAATAAAATATAAATTCAATATTTAAAGTATACTACAAGAGAATAACAAGTGTAACACCCAATATTTTGAATAACGAGTAAAGTTAATTTTTTTTTTCTTGATGGAAAAGAAAAATTTACAACTGTAATGTTTTTGTTATAAATTTGATGCAATCCATTTTTTCAATTTTCTTTTCATTAAAGTTTCGTTAGATATGGCTTTTAATTCGTTACGTATTTTATTATATACATTTATGGCCTTTATGAAACTACTCTTAATACTAACTGTTTTGAATCTCTTCGGTACCTGTATACTTTTATTTCTAGTAATGCTATTTGTACATAAAAATTTTTCTTTGAGATTATTATAGTGATACTTTAATGATTCAAAGCAGAAAAGTTGCTCTAAATTCAAAGGTTTGTTGGCATTAAATTTATTTTTATGAATAATTTTTAGAATTTTGTTCTGATGATTCTGTAAAAGTTGTAAGCGGTTAGAGTATGCTCCACCCCATGCATATATAGTATATATATATATATATATATATATATATATATATATATATGTATATATATATATATATATATTTATATATATATATATATGTATGTATATATATATATATTTATATATATATATGTATATGTATGCATATATATATATATACATACATATATATATATACATATATATGTATATATATATATATATATATACATATATATATATATATATATATATATATATGTATATATGTATATATATATATATATATATATATATATATATATATATATATATATGTATATATACATATTTATATAGATATATATATATATATATATATATATATATATATATATATATATATATATATATATATATATATATATATATTTATACATACATACATATATTTATTTATACATACATACATATATTTATTTATACATACATACATATATTTATTTATACATACATACATATATATATTTATTTATGCATACATATATTTATATATGTAAACAAACATAAATTGAATATTTGTAATCGAATTCATTTTCACCTTCACAAAATACTCCAACTGATAATAGAAAAAGACAGCTTCCTTTTAATTTTGTGTATTTTATTTTTCTTCTCGAAGTCGATTTTCGACCTTAATCGTTCGGTTTTCTTCAGCGATTAATTTATTTTCACTCATATTCCTGCTTATATACTAGCTATGTTTGAGGAAATTTACTTTAGATCATTAAAAGGTAATTAGGTAAATTTATTTAAGCTAAGCTCTTCAAAAAAATCCTAAAGTTTGGCCCACCAGCGCAAGACGAAATTATGGTGTCTTTCGACGTGAAAGGTCTATTCCCGAGTATTCCGGTAATGGAGACACTGGGATACATAGAAGAATGGCTTTCTCACCAAGAAAACTCATTATCTTGGAACTTGCGAGACTTTGCATGATCGAAAATTATTTCACCTTTCGGGGGAAATTTTATAAGACGAAAGGTGAAGTAGCGATGGGAAATCAACTTTCACCATTCTTCGGCGAGATATTTATGACGAAACTAGAAGACGGACTGCAGGAGAAAGGCCAGTTACCAAAACATTGGGTTCGACATGTGGATGATGTGGCGTATGTGAAAAGGAGTGACGGGGAGAAGGTGCTTGCCGACCTGAATGGAGCCCACAAGAATAAAGTATTCACGATGGAGGAAGAGAAAGACGGTATACTATCGTTCCTAGATATAGTAGTAAGGAGGCCCCAAACAAATATAACTTTCGATGTATACCGGAAAGCAACTCACACACAGAGAACGATTCCAAATACCTCAAATCATTCGCAGCAAATCAAGGTTTCTCCGTACAGAGCCATGATCCACAGGATGCTCGATTTGCCGCTAAGCAAGGAAAAGGAGATCAGGTACATTGTTGAGACAGCTAGACTAAACGGCTTCAACTGCCCGACGATTAGGAGAATGGCACAGAAGATCCAGATAAAAAGAGAACGACAGGGGCGATCAACATTATCAAATGCGAATACCGAAAGAACGTACTGGAATGCTTTAACTTATCACGAAGGCATCAGCAATCGGATCAAGAGGCGAATAAACCAGCTCAATTCTGTACGGTTAATCGAATCAAGCAGCAAGAACCAGCTCAAAAACGTTCTCGGATCAACGAAAGACAAGCGCGAACCACACGAAAAATCTGGTATCTATCGCATCGAATGCCCCACTTGTGAAGAAGTGTACATAGGTCAAACGAGTAGACTCATCTGCCGCGAATCAAGGAGCATCTAGGCGAAGCAGCAGCAGCAAGAAAGAAAGAAAGAAAGAACTTCGAATTTCAAGTCGGCGGTAGCGGAACATATTATCACGAAGGGACACGAGATAACAATGGAGGACGCTGTAGTCATCAAGGAAGCTAGAGATATACGTGAATTGGATGTGATGGAAAGCCTGGCAATTACCCGGGAAAGGAAAAAGTTGATGAATCAGGATGACGGAAACTGCAGATCATGGCTATTTAAATTAATTAAATAATAATATCTTTTCTGAATCTTGTAAAAACAATATTTTTATAATTACCCCTTTTGTAAATTACCTTTCCTACCTTTTATTAGCTTAAGCAAATTTCCCTAATTACCTTTTAATGATCTAAAGTAAATTTCCTTAAACATAGCTAGTATATAAGCAGGAATATGAGTGAAAATAAATTAATCGCTGAAGAAGACCGAACGATTACGGTCGAAAATCGATTTCGAGAAGAAAAATAAAAAATAAAATACACACAATTAAAAGGAAGCTGTCTTTTTCTATTTTCAGATGAATTGAATTCCGCAATACGTAAATTTCTCTCAAGAAATTTTTACCTTAAAAGATCCTTCTTGACTTCACATTTATTCGATACCCATCGCCGCTTTCGTTTTCAGTAAACTATGGCACATCATTTTCATGGAAGCTTAAGCAAATGATGTCCTATAGTTAAATGAAAATTCGACTATGCATTTTAATGTTCATCTTTAAAATTATGAGCATAGTCTTTTTAAGGCCGCGATTTACATCGGTCTTTAGTATGGAAATCACTAATTTTAGATTTCTGGGCATTTCATGTATAATATTAGCTAGAAAGTAACGAATCAATTTTCAAATGGCAATTAACTCTATAATTTACAATCACTCAATCCTTATTATTTCTTCGGGGAATTCAATAAATCCTACGTGTAATGTTTACATCTCAGAATGTAGAAGGATCTTTTAATAAGTTCGAAAGAGAAAAGCATCCTGAAACTTTCCCCAATATCAAAATCATGTTGAATTGTATTTATGCTGCATTTAGAAATAATTTATTGGTTATTTCCGGTAGAAATGATTGACTAAAGTGTATCATTTATGCAGAAAATTAAGGATACTAATCAACTTTATGATCCGTCACCCAGAAAATGGTATCTCCATCAAATCCTGGAAGAGTGCAAAATAATTGGTATTTTTCGTACGAAAGATCATTAAAATTCAATTTCTCGACATCAATGCATCATATTGAACTATTAATATCTCCAGAGTCCTTGAAAGGATTACAATTCTGTACAGATACGTTTTAGTTCAACAAGTTGCCCCTCATTTGAAATCTCGACAATCAAAATTCTTACACGCGTTGATCAGTTATTCTGAAAAATCGGGGTGAAAGTCGGAAATTTTTTAGTTTTAACGGTAAAAGTCCTTTACCGGTAATTGAATTTCTCATCCTTTAAATGCGGCCTAATAGGAAGAAAGGCGTATCATTTGCCGAAAACAGGAATCCTTTATCTCCGTTCAAAAGTTATGCGTGAACATACGAGGGTCATTCAACAAGTACTTAGCCTCGCTGCTCGATGGCGCTGCTATTACAAAAGAGTTTTCCATCGTGCAGTACATTCTTTTAGTAGCCTACTGTCAAAGTTTCAATCAATTCCCTTCATCAGTTTTGTTTTGATAGCCTTTGGAAGCGAGCGTGTCGGTCGGTTGTGCAAAAATGGAAAAAGAACAATATCGTTCAGTGATTAGATTCTTGTTTTTAGAAGGGAAAACGGTGACACTTCTCCTTCGATGGCGACCGTCAAGAATTGGTTCAACGAGTTTGTTCGTGGCCGCACGTCGGTTTTTGATGAGCCACGCGCAGGTGCCCCGAAAACGGCTGCTACGGAGGAAAACGTTAAAAAAATCCACGATCTCGTGTTGGCAGACCGTCGATTCAAGGTTCGCAAGATAGCTGAGACTGTGGGCATCGCAGAAGGAACGGTGCATCATATTCTACACGAAGAACTGGGCATGAGAACGCTTTCGGCGCGATCGGTGCCGCGTTTGCTCACACCGGAAAACAAACGCAATCGTGAGACCACATCGGCGACGTGTTTGGCGCTGTTTCATCGCAATCCAGCGGAGTTCTTGCGTCGTTTCGTCACCGCCGACGAAACATGGATTCACTGCTACACACTAGAGACCAAGGAACAGTCGAAACAGTGGACTTTACCCGGCGAACGTGCTCCGAAGAAGGCGAAGACTGTTCGATCGGCCGGAAAGGTAACGGCCACCGTTTTCTGAGATTCACAAGGTGTGATCCACATCTATTACCTCGAGAAGGGTAAATCAATCACGGGGCGCTACTATGCACACTTATTGGGCCGATTTGACGTCGAATTGAAGAAAAAGCGGCCCCGCTTGGTGCTATTCCACCACGACAACGCGCCGGCTCACACCCCCGCCGTCGCCATGGCCAAATTGGTCGAATCGCGCTACGAATTGCTGCCCCATCCACCGTACTCTCCAGATTTGGCCCCCTGTGACTACTTTTTGTTTCGAATGAGGAGGTCATCGCTGCCATGGAGGCCTATTTTGCAGCCCTCGAGAAAATGTATTTTTTGGACGAGTTGAAAAAGTTAGAGCATCGGTGGGCCAAGTGTATCGAGCTTGAAGGAGATTATGTGGAAAAATAAATTGCCACCTTTCCAAAATTTTCGTTTTTCTTCTGTAGGCCAAGTACTTGTTGAATGACCCTCGTACATAAAAAAAAAGCAACAAAGAAAAAGATACGTGATGAATTGATCACCTTCTTTCCTTTGGAAGTCGGTTAAAAATTGATTAATTTATTCAGCGACATTTCTCTTTGAATCTTCGGCAATGTTGTACTGTTCTTGACAAGTGCCTGGGTTAATAGCGGACAAAAAATATTTATTGATGTCATCATTTTACAGCGTTATTTTTAGAAAGCATACATTTAGGAATAATATCAGCTTATTGCTGATTTTGTAAAATTATCATACCTGTCAATTGTGTTATGATTTTTAATTTGTTTGAATTTAAAATATGTGCAGAAAAATTCAGAATAACAATTGTATTAAAGTAAGCTACAGCCGTTTTAATATGGAGTGGCACGCCATAATTTTGTTAGAATATTAGCGTAGGAAGGGTTTTCTAATATTACATATCATATAGTGAGCTTTATAATTTATCCAAAATACAATATATGACTAGTTTCTAGTAATTCACTTCTTGTTCCGATCCAGCCAGCTACAATCAACTACATGTTTTTTGTCTTAACGTCTCGTTACAATGTTCTTTTCCTTCTTTCCAGATACGTCAACACTCACAAATGCTATCTCAGAAGCAGTGAAAGATACCGACGTAACCACGGACCCAGATAAGTAAGTACACGTGACATCTGTGGGGTGTGATATGGCACTCGCTATCGTCTCAGGCGTGGCGAGGTGCCATGTCACATATAAACAATTTTTACCAGAAAAAAATAACTGCCAGCGATCACTTTTTGCTTTTTTGCCGATTGGTATTATGCAACCAATTATTATTCGCATACATTATCGCATCGCACGCCTTGAAGATGGAAAGAAGCGTAACTCATCGAAAAAGGCAAAAAATACGATCAAGTATCGCATTCGGGCTATAAGAAGAGAACACCCAGCCAGCAGCAGGCAGAGCAATTTTTTGCTGAATGGAAAAGTTCAGCAAGAAGATCGAATGAATGGACATGTAAAATGTGAACATGTTGAATGATAAGTAGCAACGGGAAATCACTTAAGTAATAAAACCAAGATGAGAGAAAGTCGGTTTAGGTAATTAGTAGCCCAATTTGCAAATTTATCGGGTAATATGCATGTAAAGTGAAGCGGTAATCGAAGTATGCAAATGTGAATGATGAGCTTTATATAAGCGCCACGATGGCACTATGTTAACTTAATAAAGAAAAAA
The DNA here is from genome assembly GCA_963969285.1 of Odontomyia ornata. Taxonomy (NCBI): domain Eukaryota; kingdom Metazoa; phylum Arthropoda; class Insecta; order Diptera; family Stratiomyidae; genus Odontomyia; species Odontomyia ornata. The sequence goes on along the minus strand of OZ017738.1, from coordinate 1,086,989 downwards.
ATCGCGCAAAAGAAATGAACAGTATGTTGCGACTGTCTACACGTTTCCTTTTAGATGCTTGCAATTGTGTAATTAACCGGTTTAGAAGCAACTTTGCACTAATGATTCTCACTTTTTCTTGAAAAATATTCCAATCAAGTTTAACCTTTTTTAACTTTCAAATCCAATTGGAGTATTTTACTAAAAGAAACTTCTGTTGTAATGAAACAATCCCGTTGAAGACTCCACTAAACGACGATTAATGGGGAGATAATGAATAAGTAACATTACAAGAACGAATCAAATCTAATCAAGTTTTTGAAAGTGCACAAAAATCACTTTCATACTTGAAAAATCGTTTCTCCTCGCGAATAGCCTAGTTAGGAAAAAAAACTTGACGCCTCAAATGTGAAATATTCTCAATGTTAAGCTCGAATTTAAATTAACCTTAAATTGAAATGATCATTACTGTCTGGGGAGATTGGGGTCACAAGTTAAACGCGCTTGAAGAAAGTGAAAATATCTCAAACGAAAAAAGCGGTAATCGTGTCAGTAGTAATAGTAATCTATGCAACAATTGCAAATAATCTTCTAGAATAAGCGCTTAACTGTTAAGAATTATCTTTGACAAATTAGCGTTTAAAAGTTGATTTACATATGTTAACGTTTAACGAAAGTTAACGGTAATACTCTGGATGCTATACAATAAGAATTATATGGGTAGTTTGAGAATAAGTTAGATATCGCGGAATCCTCGCGCTTTTATGGTGTTCCCCGTATTTTATACCAAACATTGATTTGTGCTGCAATAATTGTCCCAAACTCTAGTTCTTATTTGTTCCTTTCACACCTTGTAATTAAATGCTATGATAATTGTCGGGCTTAATAGACTGGGTGCGAATGATGAGACCACCCTTTTCCGTTGCTTAGAAAGAGTCTACTTTCCATTCAAGGTTTTGGAAACTGCATTGGTATTGGATAACCAACTCCATATACTCCACTCTGATCTCACGGAACTACATACTTTAGTAGATATATTTGAAAAATTATTTAGTTGCAAGAAATATACGCTGGAAAATTCTTGCAGATCGAGAGAGCGTTAAATAAACTGTATCCTTATTCCGCTGTGATTGTTTTGCAGAAACCAGATGTTGATTCGCAAATAGTTGAACTTATTTCTCCGATACCCGGTAGCCTGCGCTTCCAGCTCAATCGGTTACAACCGCGTCCCCCAATTTCGGAATAGCGATGCGCTTTCATTGACAAAAGCGGTTTCCTCGAGTTTCCCGCTCTGGTTTTCATCCCTCATTTTTTCTAACGAATCTTTTTAGATACCCATTGCTCGTCCATACGTATCATGTGGACAGACGTGGACAACTGCTGTAGCTTTCGCAATCTTATTATTGAGGAGACCCCCGGCTCATCAAATACTATATACATTGTTTGTTACCGACTTCCTTCTTGTTTCGAAAGTGTCCACTATGTTCGCGAAAGCTTTAGTGAGGGTCAGGTTCTCACAATCTTAGTATATCGCAGGTCTGATCACAGAATTTTATAATCAGAAGCTTTTTCTCCTGAACTGGCTTACACGCTCGTCAGAACGGAGCTGAATTCTGTGGCGTATTTCGAGAGTGTCATATGCATCTTTTGTGAATTCAACGCCTAAATAGATAAATTCGGTTTCGGCTTGGTGTTGATTAAATATTATTATTTGTGGGGGTATTTTTCCTCGACATTTTGATGCTTTTTTTCGTTTTGTTATCTCTAGCCTTGGTTGTTTTGCTTCCTAATTGAGTTTGAGCAGGATTTCTTCGGCGATTGTAAATGATCTTGGATGCTCATTTAATAATCTGTAAAGGCTACAATTCCACTCAACAGGTATCTTTTTAGCGACATATTCTACAGCAAGGGTAAATAAATCCAATCTCAATTCCCATAAATAAATTAGCTAAAACCAACCTTTTCACTTCATCAATTCAAATTCCTGTCCCGTTTATAGTTACCACCCGTCTGATTTTTTGTTCTAACCACTGTCTTTTTTCCTTTCTCCAAATCCCATTCTGGTTCGCCGCCGTCATGTTTATTATCGCTGAACTTTTCTTTCCAGCTGACATCCATGTTTCAAGTGATTCTTCGGACGTTCAGTTACGAGTATGATACGCACTGGTTTAAAATCAGAACGTATCGCAGCTGAGTGGACGCACGTTCGACCATCGCATGGTACTGACCGTATGGTTATCGAGAAGGTAGTATTACCTTCTCGATTCGAACAAGATAATGAGATACTCTCGCTGTAGTGTTAAAACAAAAAAAAAAGAAATACATTCTACTACGATGGCTAAATTATCAACTTTACTACTTTAAGCTCGATTGTTATTATCAAGACATAAGTGTAAATTTGCTAACCATACCAAAGTTGATCAAATGGGGAAACTTCTAAGATACTTGGTTTACTTGGAAAATGTTAGTCAATTTTGTCTCCTCAACGATATCAAATCACAAAGGCGGGTATACCAATTTTGAAACTTCCAGCGTCCTTCAGCTTCGATACCGAATTTTTCATATCTGATCTTGAAAGTTCTTATCAAGCCTTTTCAATTGATATCGGCGGCTACCGCTTGCTAAAAAATATGCGGTACGACGAAACTGTGTGTATGAATAAAAAATCATTTTTAAGTTTGTGGCCAAAATAAGGTCCTAAAAGGGCTTAAAACAAGGCCTTTTTACAGGACTTTGGTTCAAACTAGTCTAAAACTGGGCCTATACGATCCCTAATTTATGATGAAATTAGTGTAATTAGGGCTAGTTAAGATCTAAACAGAGCCAAATTTACGACGGAGAGCGTCAAACAGAGACTAAATTTGTCTCAAAAGGGCCTAGTTTGCCGTGAAATTGGGCAAAGTACAGTCTAAACTGGCTATAAATATGGCCAAATTTAAGATGAACTTGACAGAATAAGGGCCCAAGCAGGCCCTGAAAAGAGTCCAAACAAGGCCCGAAAGGGCTAAACAAGATAAAAGTTGGAAAAACTCTTTATAAATTTTTATTTTACTGGGAGAAATGCTAGAAAAATTATTTTTGAGACTTCGTCATCGAAGTACTCGTCAGACGCTAACTCTGCCTGCGATGGATTAGCATGATCCCAATTTAGATGTTAAGTAATGTTCATAACTTTGTAATTTTTTTAAGGCAATTACATTTGATTTTTGCATTTGCTATATCGATCATAAATATTACGATCACTTCTGAGAGTCGTCTAGCGCTTATTAGGCGACTGGTTATTAGCTGGGTTTACTCAGCACATATTAGCACAAAATTGCTTGCTTAATAATTAGATAGGAACAAGTTGAGTAAACAGACCTACGGTCATGTCAGAAGGGTTTTGTACCCAACCCCTCAGAAATGCAGTCACCAGCAATGAATAACGTCAAGAAATATGTCAAAGAGATGTGCACCTTCAAAGAAAAATCCATTGTTTTTCTACTTTCAACGGTCGCCATTTTGTTGCAAACCGACAAAAATCACTCAAATCATGAATTCTCAAAAATATTAATGTTATTGACCTTATTGGAAAATTTCTGATTCGATGGAAAGTCCATAAAATACCAAAATCATGTGTTATTGTTGCTGTAATTGGAGAAATTTCAAACGGCTATAACTTCCGTGTATATCATTCGATTTTCATCAAACTTACAAAGTTTATGAACCCTAAGTAGGACTACGTAAATGTCCGTTTAAGGGTACCAATGCGATTTTATTGGGAAAAATGTGAAATTCGAATATCATACTATTATTAACAAAGTTGGGTGAATTTCGACTTCTAAGGTATTTGTTGTTGTTGTACTCATAAACACCTACCACTATAATTTTTTTCAGATTTTTCGGATCACAGGTGTCCAATCGCGAGGGGGGGACACAAATTTTTCGTGTATTTCCCCTCCCTGCGCATCCCTCGAAGCAGAAAGTGTCAAATTAAGACCTGTTTTGAAAAGTTCTCATCAAGACCTTTGATTTGATACCCATATCGGCTACCTTTGATGAAATTTTTTTTTCGGGGGCCTCTCCCCTGTATGGAGCCAGCCCATTTCCCTACTTTAGTCCGATATTTGTGTCAAATGCATCGGTGAATTGGTTATTGATGCCGACTTGGGAGGACGTCGACGTCATTGTCATTTTGGTAAGACGCCCTAATTTCGCGGGGATGCCAAAGCAAAGCATTATTTGGTACAGTACGTTACAATCAATACTGTCGTATGCTTGCTTGAAGTCAACGAAAATTTCGTATACGTCTACGAGTATGTTGAACTCCCACCATTTTTCAAGTACCTGCTTGATTGTGAACAATTGGTCTATTGTTGATCTACCTGCTCTAAAACCACCTTGATACTCCCCAATAATACTGTTGGGGTATGATCCGATTTTATTTTCTAAGATTTTAGAAAATATTTCGTACCCCGTACAAAGTAGTGATATGCCTCTATAATTTTCGCACTGTAGCTTGTCAGCCTTTTTTGTGGATAGGGAATATAATTGATTGGCTCCACTCTTTCGGCATATGGTCTTGTTGCCAAATGTGCTGGATGACTTTGTGAACAGCTTAATGAACACTATTGCCACCATATTTGATGAGCTCCACTGGAATCTCATCGCTGCTCGGCCCTTTATTATTTGTTTGGCCTTTGATGATGGAACAAACTTCATCCAGAGTTGGTGAGACCAATGGAAGCTCTCCGCAGACATCTATAGGCTCCAATGTTCTGGAGCTGTGCGGAGGATTAAGGAGGTTCTTGAAATATGATGCCCATCTTTCTTCCATCTTGGTTTCATCAGCGATGATATTGCCGATGTCATCACGACAGAGCGTGGTTTTGGGCTGGTAACCACGTTTCAGACTTTTCACTACTTTGTATGCTTGTCTTGTGTTGTTGCCCGCTAAACTTTCATCTATACTTCTCAATTGGTTGTCATACTATTTTCTTTACTTAATCCTAAATATCTTATTCGCTACTCTTCTGAGATTTTCATAGTGTTCTCTCTTCGTCCTGGTTTTCCTGCCTACATATTCTTTGTACGCCTGATTCTTTTTATGTAACACACTCTGGCACTCATCATCGAACCAATCATTCCTCTTGCGCTGGGCTTGATGTCCGATCGTCTGTTCTGTCACGGTCCTAATAGCCGCTTTCACTTCCATCCAGAGCTCGTTGCTTGTCTTTAACGATGCGTCTGATAAGATGGGAGCCAGCTGGTTGTCGAGGGTCTCCGTGAAATTTTCGGCCACAGACGCCGTTTGGAGCCTTTCGATTCAAATTTTTGCAGCGGGCTGGTCTTCGCCGAATGTGCCTTTGACATACGATATCGATAGGTTAATTTGATCAAGTAATGATCTGAGTTACAATTGGCTCCTCGGTATGTACGAGCGTCAAGTATGCTCGAGGCCCAACGTTGTTGGATCAGAACATGATCGATCTGGTTTTGTGTGTTGCCATCCGGTGATACCCAGGTCATTTTATGAATGCGTCGATATGGGAAGCAAGTCGAATGTATGACTAGGTTTCTGCTATATGCAAAGTCAATCAGGCGCTGGCCGTTGTCATTTGTTGTTGATGTAGCAGCAATCTAAATCAAAACTACAGTGTCTGATTCGATGGAAAGCTTGAACGATGTTGTTGTAGTGAGAGAAATTTAAATGGATATGGATATATGATATATGATATGATTCGATTCGATTTCCTTGAAATTTAGTTGTAGGACCTTTTGTAAAGCTACTCAAATATCGAATTTCGTTAAAATTTTATTGGGGACCTGGCTAGCCTGAGTCCGCGAAGATTCTTTAGAGACACCTCTACTCGTGCCGCGACAGTACTTCAATTTTTAAAAATATTTGATCTTTTAGTTTTTGTGCATTACATGATTTTTGGGGCCAGTTTAGGCCAATTTTGTTTTAATCGTGTTTTTGGGTCACGTTTAACCCCTAAACGCTTTGCACAGTAGCGCCGAGATGAAGCTCGTGTGTGAACGGCTCCAATTCAACTATCATACCGTCTCCGTCCCGGTAAAACCTTGGCAGGCCTCGGAGTACGTTCGAAGTTCGCACCATTGGGTTGGTGGTGTAGGTTCGGTTGAGACGGACTCCCGATTAGCGCTGGTCTGGCTCTGAGCACTTGTCCCCATAAGGGCTTGTGCCAACCCTCGCATGGCCTCGCTGCTCTGCAAAGATAACCATGAGACCAAAAAGGCGACTACACACACGAACGGAGATAGCGGCTCCGAGGGGGGACCCAACAAAACTGGAGCAAACAAAATCAAAAGACCACAAATACCCAGAAAAAGAAACGAAGAATAATAACTACGACGCAACCAGCGGTTGCAGCCACGATGTCAACAGTACATCGCGAGCGGTACTTACAACGAGAAAAACGAAGACTAATACAACGACAGTGAAGACGGACGAAAAACGGAGAATACAGACTGAGATTCCTGCGGCGTTCGGGCGCAGCAAAAAAATGATGCGAACGCCCGAGCTTCCTATTAAGGAGAAACGGGAAACTCTGCGGGACACTTCAGGTGTTCGAGCGGTGGGAGATAACATAAAGAGCACCGAAAATTCGATTGTCACTGTTGCGATCGTTACCGAAGCGACCGATGCAAGGGTCGCAAATCCCGACATTGCAACGAAAAATCCAGAAGCCAACGAGGAGATTACGGCACTAAAAGCAAAGAGTGACCAGACACCGCGTGAATGCACCGCCAAAGTTGAAAATGTGGCGGAAGTACTGCACTCAGAAACGGAACGCGATAACCTCTCCCAAGGATGGTTGCAAGGTACAATTGCGGCCCAGCGATATGAAGAAAAAAGACTACTCCGAAAAGCGGGAGATGTTCTGAAAAGAATACCAGCTGCATGCGACTCCCCAAAAATCAGCAAAGCAGCAAAGGCAGGGCTTCTTGAACTAGACGAGCTCCTAGATCGCATAGGGCACTATCGGAGAAGCTGGTTAAGGGCCGAAGACGAAGAGAAGGCTAAAGAGGCGCTTGGGGCGAAATCTAAAGGCGACACGCAGATAGCTCCACCATTAAACGTCAATAAAAGAATGGCGTCTAGCCCAATCGAAAGAGATCGGGATAAAAGAAAGAAGGAAGAGGCACTTGAAGGGCGTGGAGCACTAGATCAGGGGTTCCAGACAGTGCTTACAAAAGGAGCGAAGAAAGCCGCAAAGAAACTCCTTCAAAAAAAGCCAGAAAGTAAAGTTCGTACGGACTCCAAATTGCAAAAAGGACCTGATGCAAAGCAGGAGAGGCAGAAGCCCCGACGAAGACCCCGGCAGCAGGCACTGCTTGTAAAGCCCCAAGATGGCCGATCCTACGCGGAAGTACTGCGGGACATCAGGGGAAACGTTAGGCCCGAAGACACCAATACTACCATTAAAGTAGTACGACCAACGCAGTCGGGCCACATACTGTTCGAATTCGGAGCAGAGGCCGGCAATAAAGATGCATTCTGTAACGCAGTAAAGAAAGTCCTCGGCAAAAGCGCAACTATAGCCCCGCTCGAGCCGATGGCAACGATCGAAATACGAGACATAGACTGCGTGGCGGATCTGGCCGAGGTAGAAGAGGCCATCAAAAAGGAGTTCCCTAGCGTGGGAAGGATCGAAGCGAGACTAACACCAGAAAACAACAGGGGACAACGCATGGCAATAGTTGACTTGACCGAAAAGGACGCCGAACAATTCCTGAACAAGGGCAAAGTACGAATTGGGTGGGTTGTCTCTAGGATACTGCGAAGAGCAATGCCTCTTCAATGATTCAAATGCCTTGGTTATGGTCACACCACACAAGTATGCAAAGGACCCGATAGGAGTTCCCTATGTTACAAATGCGGTGAAATGGGACATAAAAGAAATGAGTGTACGAAGGAGGCACACTGTATTCTTTGCAAGAATGCTGATCCAAAACTTGATTTTGGATACGTCTTGGGATCAGGAAAATGCCTGGTGTTCCAGGAAGCCCTAGCCAAGGCAAAATCAGAGCTTCGATGACCCGCATCCTGCAGCTAAACCTACACCGCAGTTCAACCGCCCAAAATCTGCTTTAGCAATTTGCGAGGGACATGAAAGCCGACTTCTTGCTGCTGAGTGAGCAACACCATAATAAAAGTCCTGCATTATGGTACTCTGATAAAACTGGTACTGCCGCTATCTGGGTTCGGAACAGTGACATTCAAGCGGAGAGTTGTGGACGGGGGGATGGTTTCGTGTGGGTTCGGTGCTCAGGGATCACCTTCTTTAGTGTGTACCTAACGCCTAACGAGTCGATATCATCTTTCCAAGCCAAGCTTAATGCTTTGGAGGGCGCTGTCTCGAACGCAGAGGGTAAAGTGCTCGTTGGGAGCGACTTCAATGCTAAAGCAATCGAATGGGGCATGCCTCAGACGGATCCGCGGGGAAAACGAATCCTGGAAATGGCGGCCAGGACGGCCCTCGTCGTACTAAACTCCGGAAACGCGCCGACTTTCCGCCGTATTGGCTGTGAGGGAACCATACCGATCATGACATTCGCCTCGGAGTCCTTAGTACGGAGGATACACAACTGGAAAGTATTAGAGGACTACTCAGCCAGTGATCATCAGTGCATTCTGCTTGAGATAAGTGATGCTGTCTCCCGACGTCCGTGCTCTCGGCCTTCTACAACTGGATGGAACATTTGAAGAATGGACGTCGAGGGGTTCGTCAAGGTTCTCACAGCAGGTGAGCCGCTGCAGGGAGCTTCGGAGGGGACGGAAGAACTGGCAGCTCAAGACGTGGTGAACTCTACTATGAGCATAATTACGACTGCTTGCTGCGCTTCTATGCCCCGTCGAAGACCCCGGCACGGCAAGCCTCCAGTGTACTGGTGGTCTACTAAAATCGCTGAAAAGCGGAGGGAGTGTCACAAGCTTCGGCGTGAGGCTCGACGGGCGCGGAACCGTGACGAGGCATGCAACCAGGTGGCAGCATATAAGTCGGCCAGGAAATGCCTTCGCAAACTGATCAACAGTAGCAAGGCTCGCTGCTGGCAAGACCTAGTGGACAATGTGAACAAGGATCCGTGGGGCCTTGGCTACAAGCTGGTCATGGGGAAACATGGTGCCCTACGGAAGCCTTGTATACATGACGCGGAAAAGATGGACGCGATAGTGCGGGGACTCTTCCCCGCCCATCCAGTCCGTGTTGACGCTGTCCATGGTGAAACAGCAGTAGAGTGCCCACTCTTCACACAGCTGGAACTGGAGGAGGCAGTCCTCTCCTTGAAAGCGAGGAAGGCTCCAGGTCCAGATGGTGTTCCAGCTGAGGTGTTGCGACTCGTCTATCACCATTGTCCTGACTTGCTGCTCAACACAATCAACGCTTGCCTACGGGACGGGGTTTTCCCGGTACGATGGAAGGTGGCGAGGCTCGTGCTGATCAGCAAAGGGAAGGGAAATCCCGAATCGCCGTCTGCATACCGCCCGTTATGCATGCTAGACACGGCTGGGAAAGTGCTAGAGAAACTCATCAAGGGAAGACTCACTGACGCGATTCGTGCTGCTGGGGACCTATCTCCTCGGCAGTACGGCTTTAGAGCAGGACGTTCTACCATTGATGCGATTGCAGAGGTGGTGAACGCGGTCCAAAAGGCAGAGGGATATAGTCGCACCAAGCGTCGGATCGTCCTGTTGGTGACACTCGACATCAGGAATGCCTTCAACTCCGCTAGATGGGTGGATATTCTGGACACGCTGGAAAACTATTTCCTTGTTCAAGAATATCTAATGCGGCTTTTGAGGAACTACCTAAAGGACCGAAGCCTGCTCTACGGCACGACACAGGGCCAACGAAGGATGGAAATTACATCGGGTGCTGCCCAGGGATCTATCCTTGGTCCGGACCTGTGGAACGTGTCTTACGACGGGCTACTGCGACTTGAGATGCCAGATGAGTCGCACTTGGTCGGCTAAGCGGATGATGTTGCGGCTCTGGTCGCTGGACGCACCGTTGAACAAACGCAACTTAGGCTAGGTATGCTAATGCGCCGAGTGAGGGACTGGATGACTGCTCGCGGGCTGAGTTTAGCACTGGAGAAAACGGAAGTGGTCATCTTGACAAAAAAGAGAATCCCTAGAGTAAGGATGATCAGTATTGGAGATATACAAATCAAATCGACGCCAGCGGTGAAGTACCTGGGGCTACTGATCGACTCGAAGATGAGTTTCTCTGAGCAAATCAGGGCAACGGCTGAGAAGGCTGCTTCGGGAATATCGGCCCTGAGTCGACTTATGGCCAACGTAGGGGGACCCAGCCCATCAAGAAGATGCCTCTTGATGAGTACTGTAGGGTCAGTGCTACTGTACGGAGCAGAGGTATGGGGCGACGCTCTCAGCAAGGAGGTATACCGAAAACGTTTGGCACAGGTACAGAGAAGAGGAGCACTGAGAATTGCATCTTCGTATCCAACAGTCTGTGACTCGGCGGTGAGAGTAATTGCAGGCGTGATACCTGTCGCCCTCCTTGCTAGAGAGCGCCGCGCTATTTACCTGCGCCGAAACGAGGATGCAAGGGAGATAGTTGTCTGCGAGGAGAGACAGCGCTCGCTCAACGATTGGCAGCAGTCTTGGGTGAATCTCACGAAGGGAAGGTGGACTGCGCGCCTCATCCCGGATGTGAGACCGTGGCTAAATCGAAGGCATGGTGAGACCGACTTCTATCTGATCCAGCTTTTGAGCGGGCACGGGTGTTTTCAGTCTTACCTGCACAAGATCGGTAAGTCACGGTCTCCCGATTGTCGGTTTTGCCCAGGAGAGGAGGACAATGCCTGTCACATATTTTTAGCGTGTACAAAATGGGTCAGGCGGCGAAGGGAACTCTACAGGGAGACGGGAGAGCTCACCCCGGATAATATAGTTGCGGTGATGCTCGAATCGGTTGACAAATGGAACCAGGTGGCACATTATGCTCGGGCAGTCCTAAAATATAAAAGGGACTCACAGCAGCCGGGGGCGCTGGGGCTGGGGGATCGCTCTTCTGGCATTTCCTCTTCCCCTCTCCCCTCCCGCTAGGAAAGAGACTCCCAAGCTTGAAGGCGCCCCACGGCGTAACAAAACGAGACCTGGCCCGAAGTAATGTGTCAAACGGTTCCAGGCTGGGTTCTCAGGTTGACAGGGGAGGTGTTTAGTGGGTAGTCCAGTCGCGCATGGGAGTCCCACACTCTGTGCATAAATAGCATTCACCTCCCTACCACAAAAAAAAAACCCTAAACGCTCACAAAAATGCAATTAGGCTTCGTTTGGGCTCTGCTTATTTTACTGGGGACATCACAACTTTTGTACTATTCACAAGATACCATGGTTGCAGTTTTTGTAGATATGGAGAAAATTAACTGTAATGCGAACGTTTTGCCATTTTACTAGGGTTTTGTAAATCACTAAAAAATAAGCTCTGCTGTTTCCCTGGAAAAATCATGATAATCCAATTGCAGTAATGAAAATCGAAAACTTGAACTCTTGTTCTGAAATAATTTCTTCTCAGCAAACAAATATGAAAGACATTTACCCGGCATTATGTTTGAAAAGTCTATGTAGCGACTGTTGCGCATACCGTATAGAAAATACAAAAAAAATCTAGTGAAACACGGTTTTCGCACAACCGGGAAATAGTCAAATTCAAAACACATAGTTCTTGACTGTACCAGACAATCGGTTTGTCCACAAACTGGAATAACTGGGCATCTTGCCAATATATTTTTTGGATTATTTTCAATTATGCTGGAATCCAGACCACAAGCAATCATACCCTGCTGATATGTCTCTATACACCAAATTGACAGATTTACTTCCTATGCATAGTAGTGCTTTTGCACTACCCTGAACCAAATAGAACCAAGTCTGATGCTAATGGTCCTTCATGCACCATCAGAGTATTATTTCAGAGCCATTCATCATTTCTTGCGATGCTATTTTTAGTCGCGCCATAAATATCTACGCATCGAAAGTACCAAAGTCGAGCGACAGCCTGATGTCAGGCGATCCGAAGCAAAGTCAATTAAATTAATCGCTACTTAATTGATGACTATCCAATTTATGTTCATTTCAAGTTAAAAAGAGTAACCGACGTCCTATCAGACGGGGTGCCCCGCAGGATTCCACCAGAGGACCCGCATTGTTCTCGCACTGAATTAACAGTGACTTTAAATTTAGCTGTGTCGCGCGTCCAATTGATCGCGGTGTTGAGATGCGATTTTCTCATAAATCCACTGTCGTCTGTCGATTACGGTGAGACTTGGCACTGTGTGAAGACAGCGAAAGAGAAAATCGTCAACAAAAATTTCGGGAGGAAAATGAATACATTCCCTGATTATACGTTCGCCTTGCAGTCTCTTGGAATCTGAAACAATTTCCCGACCCGATTATATATAGAGTAGTTGTCTGAGAGTTTGTCCAAATGAAATTCTATGATGACTTTACAAATTCCCATCGGGTATAACGGATGGTCTGAAGATTTGGTTGACGTTATTTTTAGTTTCGTGCGAATCCCGCTCTTAACAAGTGACGATTTTAAGACTACCGATTCTTCCTAAGATTGTAAATTATAAGTGCTTCGGTGATGTCACCAGCAACCTTTAATTGCTAATTGCAATTGATGCGAGTTTTTGGTGAATCACTCATTGAAATGCCTTCAGTGCAATCGTCATTGTTTGTAGAAGTAATTTGGCCGATTTCGCGGAGACACGTGGTCGTAGTAATAGTTTTTGGGGAAAATGAAAAAAAATTATGTTGAACGGAAAAGTTTAAAAGTGCAACGTAGAAAATTACCTCCTAGCAATTCAATAATATTCCACGCTTAAAACATCACGAATATAATTGATTAATCATTGAAGTTTTGTGTTGAAATGTTCATTCTGATTTATATAGTGCCTTAAATTTCCCAACAAATGGATCGCAAGCTTTAATTTTAACTCGATCCTCATTGGAAGAATCATTTCAGCCGATAGTGCAACACGAGAATGTGTTAGTGGGGACAGTTAATTTCACTGTCCACAAAGTCCCAAGTTTATTTTCGATGCGTTCTCGCAGCTACTTTACACGTATGCATATTATTCATTTATCACTGGACTCTATTTTTTCGTAGTGATTCAGAGTGTTAACTCGAATTCAGAATGAACTCAGCGGGAATTCATAGAATCAACGTTGGAAAATTTACGTGAACTGTCGATTTATTTTCCTTCGGCCGCGTTTATTGCAGCGACGGATACAAAATGAATTACCTCAATCCTCAATACTCATATCGGCATACATGCTATACCGTGCCCGAGTATAATAGTGATTGCGAGTTAAGTGAATCCTCTTCTTCTGTGGATAACGATGCCCGTTCGACCAGCAGTAATACAAGTAGTACTTTGGCAACAGCAGTCTCGACTAGAAATTATCGAAGGAGCAAGGTATTAAATGGAAGGGACTCACAAACGGAACCGCAACTAGGATACTTTGTGCCTCTCTCGCCAAATTATTTTTTTAGTCCCCCAACGCGTCGCAGAAGCAAAACCAGGCAAGTTTAATTGAAGGACAATACTTTAATTTGGTTTTATTTACATAACTAGCAAAATATCTTCGTACATTTGTCCCCCCTCCAGCAGTCCTCGACTCTGGAAATGCAGATCTTTGACCTGTTTGGCAGAGTTCTCATTGAGTTCTTTGATTTAACACCACACATAACTTTACGAGTATTTGTCACCATTTTCTTCAGGGACCCGTTCCTGTATGAGCTGACCCTTAGTCCGGTACATGTCAGGTTCGGTTATAATGACCTGCGATGACAAAGCAGCGAATCTGCACCGCATCTATTTAAAATTACCGCCCTTTTTTATCATCTTTCTAGCCAGGAGATCACTAAGCCATACTAATATGATGTTGCTAAGTCATACTAATGTGATCCTTCTCCCAGATATTTCGGTTCGAAGATGTCTAACCGCGAAGAGGGATGCGAATTTAGTTAAATTTATCGAGAGAAGATATATATATATATATATATATATATATATATATATATATATATATATATATATATATATATATATATATATATATGTATATATATATATATATATATATATATATATATATATATATATTTATATTTATATACAGAGGTGGCCAAAAGTGATCGGACAATACAAGAAACAAGCAATAAAATACTTTTACGAGCATAAGCTTTGAAATGAAATAAAAATTTTTCCCTTATATAAAAGTTACTTGTATTCTCAATTAATTGCACAAAAAAATAAAACAGAAATAAAAAGATTTTCACAAGAAAATTAACAACTAATTCAAATTCACATTGCATCAAGTGGACAAAAGTAATCGGACGTTCAATTGTAATACTTTTCTTTCTGATGATTCCATTAGAACATAGGCTTTTAATATCTAGTTGTGTATCCTTTTTGTTTTATAACTTCTGTTAACCTATTGGGCATAGACTGTACCAACTTACGGGTAACGTCCGGAGTAATATTGTCCCATTCTTCTAATAACACCGTCTTCAGTTGACTTTTATTAGTAATGTGATGGTTCCTTATTTTTTTATCCAGATGATCCCAAAGATGTTCGATGGGATTTAGGTCTGGGGATTGCGGTGGTGTTTTTAATTGACCAGGAGTGTTGAAAAGGAGCCACATACGAACATCATGAGCTGTATGCTTTGGGTCATTATCTTGCTGGAACAAATAATGACCATCAAGACCCAATTTTTGTGCACTTTTTTTCAAATTTTCTTTCAAAATCGACAAGTAACCTAGTTTGTCCATAGGTTCGTCAATGAAAACAAGTTCTCCTACACCGTTGGCAGCCATGCAACCCCAGACCATTACACAGCCACCTCCGTGTTTTACTGTATGTTGAATGTTTTTGGGATGAAGCTCACTATTTTGAGTTCTCCACACCAACAACCTGCCGTCGGAGTGGTAGATATTAAACTTACTCTCATTAGAGAATATTATACGAGTCCAAAAGTCGAGCGGCTTGCTTTTAAATTCTTTTGCAAAGCATAATCTTTTCTTCTTATTAACTTTGCTAATTAGTGGTTTCTTTCGAGGTACTCTCGCTTGATAACCAGCACGGCTGAGAGCTCTACGAATAGTCCGGGCACTAACATTGGTACCATTTACATCTGCTAATTGATCCCTAATACTTCTGGACGTTGTAGTCGGATCCTTTTTAACAATTCTTAAGATTTTTCGTGCGTCTGTCTCTGTTAGTTTACATGGTCGACCACACCTAATTTCGTTTTCCACCTGATTATTTTTTCTGAGCCGTTTCACGATATCGAAAACTGTCGAACGACTTCTTCCAATTATTTTTGATATTTCAGAAAAGGATTTATTCTCTTTATACAACTTTATTATAACTTTTCTTTCATGTATACAGGTTTCTTTGCGATTCTTAGCCATGTTTAACTTTCTTCACGTAAAACTGACAAGTAAATGACTGATATCAGAAAAACACATATCAACATATAATTAGGGGAATTCCCTTTTAAACTCGGAAATGAAAAGAAAAGAATTGCTCCAAACTTCAATGACTAATTTCACACTTTTCAAAATGTCCGATTACTTTTGTCCATTTGATGCAATGTGAATTTGAATTAGTTGTTAATTTTCTTGTGAAAATCTTTTTATTTCTGTTTTATTTTTTTCTGCAATTAATTGAGAATACAAGTAACTTTTATAAAAGGGAAAAATTTTTATTTCATTTCAAAGCTTATGCTCGTAAAAGTATTTTATTTCTTGTTTCTTGTATTGTCCGATCACTTTTGGCCACCTCTGTATATATAAATAAATATATATATAGATATATACAGAGGTGGTCAAAAGTGATCGGACAATACAAGAAACAAGCAATAAAATACTTTTACGAGCATAAGCTTTGAAATGAAATAAAAATTTTTCCCTTATATAAAAGTTACTTGTATTCTCAATTAATTGCACAAAAAAATAAAACAGAAATAAAAAGATTTTCACAAGAAAATTAACAACTAATTCAAATTCACATTGCATCAAGTGGACAAAAGTAATCTGACATTTTGAAAAGTGTGAAATTAGTCATTGAAGTTTGGAGCAATTCTTTTCTTTTCATTTCCGAGTTTAAAAGGGAATTCCCCTAATTATATGTTGATATGTGTTTTTCTGATATCAGTCATTTACTTGTCAGTTTTACGTGAAGAAAGTTAAACATGGCTAAGAATCGCAAAGAAACCTGTATACATGAAAGAAAAGTTATAATAAAGTTGTATAAAGAGAATAAATCCTTTTCTGAAATATCAAAAATAATTGGAAGAAGTCGTTCGACAGTTTTCGATATCGTGAAACGGTTCAGAAAAAAAAATCAGGTGGAAAACGAAATTAGGAGTGGTCGACCATGTAAACTAACAGAGACAGACGCACGAAAAATCTTAAGAATTGTTAAAAAGGATCCGACTACAACGTCCAGAAGTATTAGGGATCAATTAGCAGATGTAAATGGTACCAATGTTAGTGCCCGAACTATTCGTAGAGCTCTCAGCCGTGCTGGTTATCAAGCGAGAGTACCTCGAAAGAAACCACTAATTAGCAAAGTTAATAAGAAGAAAAGATTATGCTTTGCAAAAGAATTTAAAAGCAAGCCGCTCGACTTTTGGACTCGTATAATATTCTCTGATGAGAGTAAGTTTAATATCTACCACTCCGACGGCAGGTTGTTGGTGTGGAGAACTCAAAATAGTGAGCTTCATCCCAAAAACATTCAACATACAGTAAAACACGGAGGTGGCTGTGTAATGGTCTGGGGTTGCATGGCTGCCAACGGTGTAGGAGAACTTGTTTTCATTGACGAACCTATGGACAAACTAGGATACTTGTCGATTTTGAAAGAAAATTTGAAAAAAAGTGCACAAAAATTGGGTCTTGATGGTCATTATTTGTTCCAGCAAGATAATGACCCAAAGCATACAGCTCATGATGTTCGTATGTGGCTCCTTTTCAACACTCCTGGTCAATTAAAAACACCACCGCAATCCCCAGACCTAAATCCCATCGAACATCTTTGGGATCATCTGGATAAAAAAATAAGGAACCATCACATTACTAATAAAAGTCAACTGAAGACGGTGTTATTAGAAGAATGGGACAATATTACTCCGGACGTTACCCGTAAGTTGGTACAGTCTATGCCCAATAGGTTAACAGAAGTTATAAAACAAAAAGGATACGCAACTAGATATTAAAAGCCTATGTTCTAATGGAATCATCAGAAAGAAAAGTATTACAATTGAACGTCCGATTACTTTTGTCCACTTGATGCAATGTGAATTTGAATTAGTTGTTAATTTTCTTGTGAAAATCTTTTTATTTCTGTTTTATTTTTTTGTGCAATTAATTGAGAATACAAGTGACTTTTATATAAGGGAAAAAATTTTATTTCATTTCAAAGCTTATGCTCGTAAAAGTATATTATTGCTTGTTTCTTGTATTGTCCGATCACTTTTGGCCATCTCTGTATATATCTATATATATATATATATATATATATATATATATATATATATATATATATATATATATATATATATATATATATATATATATATATATATATATCTATCTATATATATATATATAGATATATATATATATATATATATATATATATATATATATATATATATATATATATATACATATATATATATATATATATATATATATATATATATATATATATCAAGGACGAATTTTACAGCACCCTAGAACGCACTGTCGATGCATTGCCGTCAAACTACATTAAAATTGTTCTGGGTGACTTCAATGTGAAAATCGGACGGAAAACGGTACATAGAGGAACAACCGGAGGGCAAGCCTCCAGGTAGAGACCAGCGGTAACGGATAACGGACAACGCCTAATACTTCGCTACTATTAGAGATTTCAGAGTAAGCAACACATGCTTTCCACATCGAGACATCCATAGGAGAACGTGGGCATCCCCAGACGGTCCCACATTCAACCAGATCGACCATTTTCTCATACAAAAACGAGCCGCCACCAGTATTTTCGACATGCGCTCGTTCCGCAGTGCTGTCTGTGATTCGGACCACTACCTTATAAGAGTCAAGTTCCGATGCCGCATCTCCAAGAGCTGTAAACAAGGAATTGCACAATAATCGTGTGTGCTAAAATTCAAGGCAATTTGCCTAAAAACCCAAATGAATGAACCTTAAATTCTTTTATGCAGTCGTTCCCCGAAACTTGATTCTCCCCTCTCACTCTTTTCGCTGCCTGCTTATTTTGTAATTGTAATTTTAGATTTGCATAATGCATTTAATTTCTTACCTACTCATTTACTCGGGTTGGACTCGAACCCGCATCTCACGATTACACGGCGAATTGCTCGCATTGAGCCTTGGAACCATAGATGTCAGAGAGAGTGGATGCGAAATACACCAGGAGAGTTGAAGCACTTCATGATGTGGCGTGAAGTTGGCATGTTATCAGCTGTTGATTCAAATTTCAAATAAATTTGACGTGACGTCTCCCATGAATTTTCGCGTCTTGAACTAAATCTGTTTTCCGTATGGGTATTCTAATTCAAACGAAATAAAAGATTCAAATTGGCTTACCCTACGAGGGATACGTCCCTGGCATGCTTTCGATAGCTGTTTTTACAATCACACACGCACATCACTACATTTTTCTTTTCCCGACACAACGACACTCGCGATCCCTGTCAAACTTTTCAGTTTGATTAATTATCACTTTTGTAACGCTTTTGCACTATATTCAACATGATTTACGTTAAAAAATTCAAATTCAACTTGAAAAGATGTTTCCCGTCATATGTTTTCAATTATATGGTTGATATTACGTTGACAATTCGGAGGTCAAAGTATAAGAGGAGTGTGATTTTTGTAAGAGCAACTCTAGCGGCATGAAAGGCGGGGGGATTTCAATTCGTATGGGAGAGGAAGGCATGTATGTAGTAAAAAGCCTTCACTCACGCATGGATGAAAATAAGTACATTTCGCGTCCATTACTTTACATGTCTTTGCTTGGAACATATCGTACGCAGCACTAACTCATTGACATAAGGGTCTCGCTCGTTGCGGTTATTATGCGTAATGTTGGTTGCATTAGTGGCATACATAATTTGCCTTAGTTTCAAGTTCAATTTGCCAAGTGAGTTCATGTATAATTATCTCTATGCTTTTCATCATCATATAAAAAAATGTACCCAAGTACATTGTGACAAAAAAGTACCCGGAAATTGCAAATTACACGCAAAATATTTAATTATTCATCAAAATCACACGGAGTCAAATCTGATGAATACGGTGGTTGATCGATGGTATTTATTTCGTTTTTGGTTTTAAATTCAGTCAAAATAAAAAAAAATCGCAACGTACTACTGAGATTTATCGACTTAAGCAGCTGCTGTAAACAAACCGGTTGACAGATCGCGCTCATATTTAGCAAAGTAATTAAGAACAGTCCTACCAACTGAACAAAATACATTTTTTTGAAATATCATTTACCCGGGGAATTTAAATTACACCTTCCGGGTACTTCGTCACAATGTATATTTAGGTGGTTTTACCCCAATTTTTTCTATTGGTGTAGGTGCATTTGAAGCAATATGAATCATGAACAATGCACAAAATTAATAACTTTTAAGAGTGTTAACAATTCGTTTTTTGAGTTGATTGTTGCTCTTGTTTGTTATAAAAGAATCTCTCCATGCTGTATTCCACACTCTGAGAATCAAAAGTGTCCAATAGCGAAGAAGGGCCCATACTCTCCATATTCCTGGTGGGTAGAATGGCTATTCAATTTCTGATTCTAGGTTATTCAATTTCTGATTCTAGATTTTCCTGGAACTCAACAGCGAATCAAAACTAGTAGGGCTACAAATCAATGAAAATAAAACAAAGCTCATGACGCAATCGAAGAAATGTGTATTTTGGCGCCAAAATAACGAAAACGGGCAATGAAAGGGACGAAATACGGCGAAGAATACAGCTCGCAAATAAAATATTTTATTCAGTATTGAAGACCAGCTGCATTCACAGAAAAACAAAGCTCCAAGTATACAAATCTGTGATAAGACCTGTGTTATGTTATGGGTGTGAGAGATGAACCCTAACCCAAGCATCCGCAAATATATTGAACGCCTTTGAGAGACGGGCCCTGAGGCGAATAATCGGAGCGAAGCTAGACGGGGACCAATGGCGAATTCGATACAACCATGAGCTATATGAAATTTTTGACGAGCCGGAGGTCTTGTAGGAATTATTAAAAGACTTGATAACCTACAAATAAATTCATTTAATAATCGTTCAAATAAATTGTCGCGTGTCGACACGTCGTCGTGACACGTATAGACTACAAAACCAAAGAGGAGGACGAGTTGAACTCGCATGCTGGTTAAATAGTAATTTTGTGCTGACATCGTCGTCTGCTCCAATCCACGGTGGTCACCACTCCATCTCTTGAATATGCTTCGCTTGCATAAGACGTCCACTTGTTGGACGCTAATCCACCAGCCAGACTGCTTACCGTGCACATTTCCTCATGCATGCGCTTGAATTGCGGTCAAGCATCCACATGCTGACGATTGCTATCTGATGCTCGGTTGAGCATTCATACAACCCGAATGGGCGATGCGTGCGTGGCAGTCGGGGGCTGGATGTCTGTCGGTCCGTCGATGAGGCGTTGCTGAGTATTGGTTGCGTTTGTGGCAGTCGAGTGGCTGGTCCACCACAGTACTCCCCCTGCAGTGGCGGAGCCACGATATTGAGCGGTGGAGTGCATTATGATCCAGGTGTGGTTGTCACGGTGCGCCTCCTGGCCCGGGATCACGACAACATCCTGGCGTGTGTCGAGGGTGTCGGTCATTGTGGGTCGGTGTTTGGGCCCTAGGTGTAAATGTCGCGATGCGCATCCTTGCGCGAGGTTTGGACATCGTCCTAGCGTGCGTTGAGCGTTTGTCACGGTGCGGGTATGCTGTATTAGCATGTGTCGATTGTTGAGTGCCGGGGTGAATATCACGGTGCGCTTCATAGCGCGGGGTTTGGAGATCCACCCGGCTGGCGTCGATCGTGTCGGAATTGCTAGTACTTGCACGGGGGCCGGCATTTCCTGGCCTGCGGCCCGTAATGTTGGTGGAACCAACACGGCCGAGGGCGGAGCGTGGCGACCTCATCATCCTCCGACGATCGATCATCTCGTTCAAGTTGAGTCGATAAAACCGCAACGGCGTCCTCGAGGTTGGAGACCCTGTTGGCGAGATTGCGGAATTCGTCAGTCCGACTCGGTCGGTCCGTCGACTCGATTAGCGTTGAGATGTTGGCAATGGAACGCGTGTTATCGGGGTGCGGGCTACTGCTTGTCGCGGCGTTGACTGGGAGTGTAGGTCGACTGCGTTGGATGTCGTGGGCGGCCAACAGTGCGTTGGTGAGGCTGCCATACTTGTCCTTAGGCGGCGGGTTGGTGACTGCCTGACGCACTTGTCGTAGTGCCTTCTTGTCGAGGCTTGCCACCAACCAATTGAATTTGGCATCATCCTGCGTGACGCCGTTCGTTGCAAGCGTCGCGTTGACGCGGGCCAGCCACAGGTCCAAATCGTCATGCCATACTGGTGGGAGTTTGATCATCGGCGTGGCTGCTGTTCGGTTCGTGTCGGAGATCCCTTCGTGTGGCGTGGATCGAGCTGGGGCGACAGTTGGTGGGACTGGTTCCAATAAATTCGACATCGTGGCTTTGAACTGCGTCAGGTGCAAACGTCGGGTGAATTTCTGGGCAATGTCCCAAGGTGCTCCTGGTGGTGGTCGGATGTGTCCTTGATCGTGTTGTTGAGCGCTGTTCGACTCGCAGGATCGCCACTGTAGGAATTATTAAAAGACTTGATAACCTACAAATAAATTCATTTAATAATCGTTCAAATAAATTGTCGCGTGTCGACACGTCGTCGTGACACGTATAGACTACAAAACCAAAGAGGAGGACGAGTTGAACTCGCATGCTGGTTAAATAGTAATTTTGTGCTGACATCGTCGTCTGCTCCAATCCACGGTGGTCACCACTCCATCTCTTGAATATGCTTCGCTTGCATAAGACGTCCACTTGTTGGACGCTAATCCACCAGCCAGACTGCTTACCGTGCACATTTCCTCATGCACGCGCTTGAATTGCGGTCAAGCATCCACATGCTGACGATTGCTATCTGATGCTCGGTTGAGCATTCATACAACCCGAATGGGCGATGCGTGCGTGGCAGTCGGGGGCTGGATGTCTGTCGGTCCGTCGATGAGGCGTTGCTGAGTATTGGTTGCGTTTGTGGCAGTCGAGTGGCTGGTCCACCACAGTCTCAAGGATTGTAAGACTGCGGAAGCTGCAATGGGCTGGCCACATGAATCGTAT
The DNA here is from genome assembly GCA_963969285.1 of Odontomyia ornata. Lineage (NCBI taxonomy): Eukaryota > Metazoa > Arthropoda > Insecta > Diptera > Stratiomyidae > Odontomyia > Odontomyia ornata. The sequence goes on along the minus strand of OZ017738.1, from coordinate 1,064,554 downwards.
GGACGAACAACGGATACCCAAAATGGTATTCGTTGGGAGAACTGAAGGCCGGAGACTAGTGGGGAAACCGGGGAAACGCTGGTCTGACTCGGTCGACGAAGACAGATCATCGCTGCTCGGATCTCGAAATCGGAGGACGCGGTCAATGGACCGAGACAGTTGGAGGCGCTATTTGCAGGAAGCGAAGGCCCGAGAGGGGCTGTAGTGCTAGAAGAAGAAGAAGGTGTTCTTTTCATGACCTTTGATTTGATAACTTCAATATACAGAGTGGCCCACTTATAAAGTTTCAAAAATTTGGACAAGACCAAAACTTTTATTAAAGCACCACTTTTCTTCTTGGGAAAGTTGCTGTGACGTACGAACAGACCCAAAGACGGATAACCAGGATGCGAGACGAACAGTTCTTTGTAAAATTGGATCTAAAAATTCCTGATTTAAATACTACAGATGTTTAAATCACTGCCAATATCATAAAAATTGAGTCGGTAAAAGTATTTGTACTCGATATATGGTTCAAACTAATAATAATTCTTGCTCGAATTTAAGCGGCTACCATTTTGTTGCAAAATTTTAATATTGACTCAAAAGGATTTTACATATATTAAGTTGTCGGTCTTTATCTTTAGACTAGTACGAAATTTCTTTAAATTTAAGGGTGTCTATACCTGATAAATATTAGGGAAAATGTGATATTTACAAAACATACTATTATTACAATAACAATGCTTAGTCTATTGTGCTTATGCTCATTAAAATCGACCTCCATGATTTTTGATGCGACTTGACTATTTTTGATTAAAATAAATTGTTCCTATATTGAGAGATCCCTCCTTAAGAACTTTTAAAATTTTATGACTTTTCCCACTTTTAAAATCGCGTTATCTAAGGAATGCGCGCAAGAAAAAAAAGATGAATAAATTTTTGCTCACAATTACATGATGTAAAATTGCACGTGGCTTATTTTTGCGAGACTGCTTAAATTGCAAAATGCTTTTGCTAATAATTATCTAAGCTTTACTTTCTTGTCCTTGTTTGAAGGGATCGGGTAAAATCTTAAAAGATCCAATAAAAATTTGGAATAGTGCTTACACTTTTAATATGTAACCGAAATCAATAAATAATATTTATTTAGTATCAAATTGAACAGTAAGACTCTCGTCAAGATTCTCAGAAAGACTACTAGTTCATGCCTCACTCCGTCTCCACCACAATGCTTTACTTCATTAATGTAAGTTGTGCTTTGCAGTGCATCTAATTATTTATTTATTTTTTTGTTTGCTCATCATTCCTCCCATTCTAGTATCTCAAGTAAGCTACTTAAGAAGCCTTCGCCTTACAAGACCGAAAATTTTCTTTTGCTGATACAGTTGCATCTGTGGTGTTCTTATGTGATGATGTTGCTTTTGAGGTTTCATCTGAAGTGTAAATACGCAGAGCAGATGGTTTCGTGATATTATGGCATCGTCTACTATGTCATGTCTGCACAAGCGGAAGTCCAAGTCTACCCGAGTACATTTGAAAGCTTTTTCTTTAATATCTGCATGCACTAGAGTCGCAACACGAGTGAGGCTGTGCAACTAGAGGCAAGCAGAAGCAAATTGGCTAACTATTTTTACTGAACGAGCTAGCAGCAAAATTTATGCAATCTTTCTGTTAGTAAAGCTTTCGCATATTCAGAGTTAAATATTCAAAGCTTTTTTATGATAAAATGTGCCTATTGAGCATTTTGGTTTTAAATTGTATGTACATATGTTTTCCTCTAACATAAGAACTTCGAATTGCTGTTTCAACAGTGTATAGACGGACAGTTGTCAATTTCATCCGTTATACTTGAATATCACAAAAATATATTTTTGATCTTATTTATTTTAATTAAGTTTCTTTGACGCTCAGCTTAAAACATATTAAAATTGTAAGAAGGTTTGAAGTCAAATCAGGAAGTAAAAACTCAATTCTTTTTTGTAGTCTTTTCGCAGACTGAACAGTTTCACTAAAATTTTATTTTTATGATGCCAATAACATAAAGCAAATACAAAGAGTATTTTCGCATTGCTTGCTATTTCATTCTGAACTCCTCATTGGTTTAGAACAAAGAATTTTCATATATGGAGGATCGCTATCGAACAAATCATTTTAAAGTAATTCAAACAATTATGAGGCATATCAAATATTTTATAAAGCTCTTATTGAACCAAAATGTTTGGGAAAACCGGGAAAGTCTCAAACAGTAAAATTGAGTAGGAGCTACGTTGTTCGTTCGAATGTGTGGTCGCCTTAATAACTCTGAGCTGATCTTTGCAATGTTAGTAGTCTACGTGAGGATTGGCAGCAGTCTTTATGGAGTCTAGTGCTCAGAGCCAAGTTGGCACAAATCGGGAACAGTGTCGCTCTGACGATTCCAAGTACAATCGAGAAAAATTATATCTCTGACAGATATAAAATAATGGAGCTTTAATATACATATACTATACATACGAGTATATGCTAATATATCTGTGGCAGGTATAAAATTAGAGCTCAAAGGTATTTCCTTTTCCAAGGCATGAAAATTTAAAAAAAATTTATTTGATTCTAAAACGTAGCAAAGCAACAAAAAAAAAACAAATCCAATTTTGAAAAAGCAACTTTTTTTGAATTTTGGGCTTATATTATGAGCGAGCTGTATGATATATTATGTAATTAAAATTTTGTTATCACTCTGGATTCTCGGATGCTCGCATTGACCCATGAGTCATCTTGGTTTACCTCTATCAAAAACTAAATCACATCTAACTACTGCACCATCATGCATCGATTTCGGTCATATGACCACCACAAGCCCGTTTATAGCGGTCGAATCTTGGGACCAAATTTCCCACCGCTCCGAAACACATTCCGACCGGAACGTTGGCAATTTCGCGTTGGATGTTGCCTTTGAGCTCGTCTAAAGTTGCTGGCTTGTTGGCATAGACCAGTGACTTGATATAGCCCCATAAAAAGAAATCCAATGTAATTGGATCACATGAACGAGGGGGCCATTCGAGCGGACCATTTCTTGACATAACACGTTTACCAAATTTGCCTTTCAATAAATCGATTGTGAGGCGTGCTGTGTGGTTACTGGCACCGTCTTGTTGAAACCACATATCGTTGCTGCCAAGTTCATCCAATTCTGGCCACAAATAATCTTCCAATATAACACGATAGCGCTCTCCAGACACGGTAACATGACGGTCGTTTTCGCCCACGGAAAAATACGGCTCAATCACACCTCCGGCATGAAAACCGCACCACACAGTAATCTTTTGCGGATGCAACGACGTCTCAAGAAGCACATGTTGGTTTGTCGCTGACCGATAACGCATATTTTGCTTATTAACAAAGCCATTCAGCCAAAAATGAGCTTCATCGCTGAAGATGATTTTTCGATGAAATTCTTCATTTTCTTCAAGCTTTGCCAGAGCCCAATTGGAAAAGTTTCGGCGTTCCGAATGATCACTTTGATTTTAACCATGTAGGCCAAAGTCTTTTCGCAAAATACGCCACAGTGTCGTTTGAGCGATGCCCAATTTTTGAAAACGACGTGGAACGATTGATTTGGCTAATTTTGAGCCGATAAACTTACGGCTGCGATATTTCTTTCGCTTCGAGCGGTGCGGTCTTTTTGGCACCGTCCAATAGTGAAAATTTAAAGTTGCGACTACCGACTCAGAATTTCGGTAGTAATTTTTTATAATTTCCTAACGTTGATGGTTCGTGAACTTTACCATAATGAAAATGTTGACTTTAGGTAACGTTTTGACATTGACAGTTTATTAAAAAGTTTTAGGGTGCGTTCATATAAAGATACGAAATTGCTATGTCCCTAATGAAAAACCCAATATATGTAGGTTATATAAATCTATACCTTAGAGAAATAATGTAGACATAAAAGACACATACCAGCTATAATGAATATAAGCGAGAATTTCAATATACGAGGGCGGTCCGATAAGTACTTAGCCTTAGCGCCCGATGGCGCCACTATCGGACGAGCGCTTCACTATCGTGTAGTATGTTCTCGTAGACGCTACTGTCAATAAGACAGCCGAATCGGACTCGTAGTTTTGTTTTGACCGTGTCTGGAAACGGGTGTGGAGAAAGAGCAATATCGGTTGGTAATTCGTATTTTGTTTTTGGAAGGGAAATCGCGCAACAAAACCAAAGAGCGCTTGGATAATGGGCACGGTGACCTGGAGAAAGGCAAAGCGGTCACATGCCTCCACTATGGCGCATTATTGGATCGATTCGTTGCTGAATTGCAGAAAAAAGCCCCAGTTGGCGAAGAAAAAAATGCTCTTCCAGCATGACAACGCGCCGGCGCACACCTCCTCTTTCGCCACGGCCAAATTGGGCTACGAACTGCTACCCCATGCATCGTATTCTCTAGATTTGGCCCCGTGTGACTTCTTGTGGTTCTTAAATTGAAAAAGTCACTCGCCGGGCAGAAATTTGAGTCGAATGAGCAGGTCATCGCCGCCACGGAGGCCTACTTTGCAGACCTCGAGAAAACGTATTTTTCAAACGCGTTAAAGAAAATAGAGCATCGCTGGGTCAATTGTATCGAGCTAAGAGAAAATCATGTTGAGAAATAAATCGTCACTTTTCCAAAATTTTAGTTTTTCATTTGTAGGCTAAATACTTATCGGACCGCTCTCGTACGTGCAATGCTTGTCACAGATAAATAAAATCTAATGCATGTGAATAATATGTTCGTCAGACATATAGAACAAAATTATTTTCGTTGGGGCAATATTATATCTCCAGCAAAAAATTATGCCTACTAAACATATAATTATATTTACTGCCGCTAGAATTGATAAGATATGTTTTTCATTGTACAGAGCGATTAGTTCATACATTCCAAAACCGCCATTCCTTACACATCAAAACCAACCACTGGTCGTGCCGTGAACTGTTTCACTAATCTAGACCGTTGATAAAGGTGAAATTGTACTAATTGTTGTTGACCATTGGCGTGACCCAAGCGACACAACAAGGTGGCAATCAACAAAAAGTACCATCCAGGACCCATGCTGTTTGACGTCTGTGGCTGAACGAAAACCCTTATATTGATCATGACATAAACCACTGACTATTTTCAGGAAAGTTACTTGAAAAACGATTGGTTTTTAAGAATATCATTTCATTATCATCGTCCATGGCATAGCTGCAACTCAGGCCTTGGAATCCAGTTGTAGTCGCCTCCAATTGCCGCGGCTCTGTGACCTCGTTCGCTAATTGATATCCTGCTGTCAGAAGCGATTAAATTTTTCCATGGTTTCCGCGGTTTCCCGACTGATGTACGCATTCGGATACAGGTGGGTCGTCATAAAGATTATACAACTCGTTTCTCTAACGAAATCTCCACTCTACTCCATGCTTTAATGGGCCATAAATTATCCTGAGCGCTTTGCGTTCGAATACTGCTAGGGCCTTTTCGCATGTCTTGGCAAGTCTTTCCATTTTTAAGCTCATGAATTTAGTTTTAGTTTCATTGGCCAGAAAGCCAACATTTTCGCTTTCGACTTCAGCCGTATGCACGCTTCCTTCGCATTTGGAGTTGATTTGGACACAATGCTAACGTGGTTGGGATACGCAACGAGTTGCGTGGATTGTAGAGAAGCATGTCCGTGGTGTCCGCTGGCATTTCTCTTATCACAGAGTTCCAGAGCAATATTGAACGAAATTGGGGAAGCCTGCCCCTGTTTTAGGTCTGATTCGTTGGGAAGCTTTCATTCAAATAAGAATATCATTTGGTTTTAATTAATTTGATTCTCTTTCTTTCAATGTTCGAAACAACAAATTGAATATTGTCTTTTCACTTACAGGGACATCAGCGACAGATCTCACCGATCCATGAGCTATGGTGGTTCCGTGAATATTACACCACCAGTTGCTGCACCACGTAAAGGTGTAAAATCGATTTCACCCATACCGACTAACACTAACATTCAGTCGCCCTCAACACCGGAAATATCGATCATGAAACTGCCACTAGATCAAATAAATTTAAATCAGAAAATCGATGTAGCTTCGAAATTCAGTCAAAGTCCAACAACAATCAATACCTCAAATAATTATTCGTCGTTGCTATGTCACAACACGGCAGCATCAAGTCCGGTGACAGTAAGAAAACGTGATAAAATACTGCACAGGTTCAGCGATGCAGCAACGATAGGCAGGAAGCTGAAAAAGAAGAAAAATACAAACCGAGGATGTCGATCAATGGCTGAACCAATTGAAGTACTGGCGGACCCGGTCGTGGAGGATGATTTTTTCGTGAGTATTGAGCATTCTTTTTAAGTGTTGTAGCAGCACAGCTTTTGGATTTAAGTTATGAACGCATATTGCAAAAAATTAATCTTGAAATGAGAAATGAACAATATCTATTGACCATTACTTTCGTTATAAGTAACGGAAAAACTGAAATTAATCATTACTTTCGTAATGAGGAACCGGAAAAATTACATTAACCAATACTTTTATAATGCGTAATGCATAATGGTTAACATCAACAATTAAATGTAAATAATTTCCATAACCATTGCATTTCTAATGGGCAGTATGAATGTTGTAACGTGCTCAAAGCTCGACAGATGCCAATAAATTCATCTGAATTAATTTTCTCCTCTTCTGCCAATTTATATTTTTAAGTTGTCACTCATTCATTTTTTTATGCGATTACTCCAACTACAAATTCATGACAAGTTCTCCAAACCCAGGAATGAGCAATACTTTCCATTTTAAAAAAACAAATTGCCTCCTGTTTTATCTAGCTAAGTGGATTTCACCTAAAGAAGCTAGGAAATAGTTGCAGAAAGGGGCATGTCCAAGACACTATGCACCATGCAACCTCTGTACAACAGGGGAGTATGGGCAAGCGAGTCAGTAAACCGACTAGAGGCAAAGGCATCTATCTCCACCGACAAAACGAGGAAATGAAACAGAAACTAAATTACCCCTCAAGAACAGCAGAAAACCGAACAAAACTTGCGTGAAACCAGCCAATTGGGTAGTATGATATACACAGCGAATCTACGAATTTTAAAAACGCAGAGAGTAGCAGTGATTGCAGCAGATCATTCACACCGACCCATTTCTGCTGATGAACTCATTAAGTTTAGGGCTATAAAATAGGAAACACTATGTTGAGACGACCTCGAACTCGAAGGTGGACTCTTATAAATGACAGTTCTGTAACCTAGCTTGAGAAAGAGTTTCCAAAACTAAGCTGGTGAGAGAACGTAGGTATGCATTTCAGCACCCAAACCACAAACAATATATACTCGTATTGTACGTACCTTCCTACAATTTTGCATTGGAAGCCAAGTGTGTTACCTAGCATGCTGGCAGTAGCAAACGTAGATTTTTGCATAAGAAAATCTAATGGGGATAATTTTGAGGCTAGTAGGGACGGTAGGCATTGGAAGAATCAGTAGACTTCATCGACCAGCAAAGGCTTAAGCCTGTGGTGCGAATTTAGCAAGGCCCGTGTGCGAAAAAAGTGGATTAACTCACGGCTACACTAACAACAAAGCAGGAGCTAATCCTTGGACCTACTACAAATGAGCCTAATGAAGGAGCTAAATGTCCCGAACATAAGGAAACGCTATTCGGGCAAGAGCCGAATTTAGCGAAGGCAAATCAGGCCACCCTGGCTGAGAATCTAGATCTGGAGAAGGCAAAGCAGGCTATACCGTCTGAAGAACACAAAGAAGGAATTTCGGAATTTCGGACCACACAAATTGATCTTTTTGCTCTTGAGATCAGCTCCGTCAATGAGAAACTGTGTCACAATTGAAAATGTGAGAGAAGTACAGGGGCTGGCACTCAAGTTGTTCGATCTCTAGCAATAAGCGGGGAAGTCACCCGTATAGCCTAGGTAAATGTTCATCATGTCAGAGCCGCTTCTACAGCTCCTTATAATCAGAGCATATCGTAGGTGGGTGGATGGATTCAACGGCTAAAACGTGGTATTGACCATATCGCCTCGAGTGCCGATATACTCGATCAAGATAATGAGACGCTCTTTCTGTAAGCGAAGACCCGAAAACTGTATTCTTCGTAATTACTGAAGCGAGATATATATTCGATAAGAACTCATATTTCGAAAGAAAGCAACACCCATCAGCATACTTTCCAAGAGGCATCGAGTAAACTCCGCTAATAGAAGTTCAAAAGCTGGTGGAACCTTGTCAGAGGAATAATCTGTCTATTTTAGTCACATGTGGTGCTAATGCATACAATCGATTGTGGGGCAAAGCTCTATTCGAATTCATATTAAAGTCGTAAATGATCATCCTCAAAGTAGGAAATACACCCACTTTGATCATGAAGACAAGAGAGGAAGTGCTTACTATTACATTTAGTAGTATAAATGAAAGGAGGAGGTGTTCTTCAATTTTTGGCCACAGAACTGGAAGTACAGTGTGGAAGGGAACGCAAAAGGAGAAATCTCACTTCAGAATCATAGTAGAATAAACTGGGTTGTGTACTAATCCAGTTATGATGATAACCTGCAACATTTTTCAGTAAAGAGAACTCCAAGACATCCTCTAGAACTAGAACATGATGTAGAAGAACTCAACGAAGCAATAATTAACGTCCATGAACAAAGATGCCCCGTCGCGCAAACAGAAGGAGATAGAATACAACAGGTACGACGAACGTTTTGCAAAATTCAGATTACAAGTGCGGATACTGTATAATACAGCAAAAATACCAAGAACTGGGGTGCATACCATAGGGCTCTAACAAACTATGGCAAGGGAACCCACAAATCCAAACGTGTCTTCTTCAGAACATTTTATTAATATGTCAAGCTTTTTGAAGCCTTAGCAAAACAGAGGAAACAGCAAAAACGTTGCACTAAAGAAGGTTGACAGTGTCTACATGGAAGTTAGCGAAAAGAGACCTCTTCTAATGAAAACCCACACTGCAGAGAACGTAGGCTATCAGCAGTTGTACAGGAAAACGTATACTGTGAGCATTTAATTTTGTCCAACCTTATAGATCGACGCTTAGTAATGAGACCAGTATGCTGGTCAAATCGAAACCAACAGTGAAGTACCCAGGGTTGCTGATGGACTCGAAGATGAGTTTCTCCGAGGGCAGCGGCAGCTAAGGCTGCTCGGGGGTATCGGCTCTGAGTCAACTTATATTTAACGCAGGGGGTCCAACCCATCAAGAAGGCGACTTAATGAGTGCCTTACATTCTGTGCTACTGTCTGGGGTAGAAATATGGAATGATGCTATCATGTACTGAAAATTCCTGGCGCCTGTACAGGGACGAGGAGGGTTGCATCGGCATATCAGACACTACCAGACGATGGTACTTGACGTCGTAGGAAAACGAGAGCTAGCCCGAAGTAATGTGTCAATCGGTTCGAGGCTAGGTTCTCAGGTTGACAAGAGAGGTTTTTGGTGGGTATATAGTCCAAAAGCCTTATGCGTCTGAGAGTTTCACACTCATGGCATATATAGCCTGCATTTTCCTATCACAAAAAAACAACTCAACGGGTGATACGGAGAAAGTAATTCCCACCAGAACTGTAGTGTATGCTTGAATAGGGAACACAAATCGCAGAATAACCGTCGTTTTAGTAATAGAAAATTTAAATGGCTGCTTGTTATTAAAAACACTTAGATTGTTTTTCAGAACACAACAGTCTTTAATTCTTCAATACATTTTCTCGGATACACCTAATGAAAATGAAGAGTAGGGTGCACAACGAACTCTGAAGTCTACGACGCAGAGAAGTCTAAAACTTGTATCTAATTGAACGAGACTTACCTGACAATCCTTACAAGTTTGGTCCGAAGGCATGGAGAACTCGATTGACATTGTAAAAAATGCATCACAAGGAAAATGATGAGTTTTGACTCCCTAGGTTTCGAGAGGAAACACCAAAACATAATTTTTCTAGCTGTGGAGTGAAAATTGTTTCCATCTAATGTGTCCAATCGTTAGCGGATGGGCTTTTACACGAATTCTACATTGATTGCCTTGCTGCCCACTGATTTTTCCAGGTGTTTGGCATTAAAGTTTCCAACCACCAATGATTCCGTATGTTTTCCCTGCTCTACGCACAACCACATGGATATCTCAAAGAAGACCTTTCATTTCACACCCCACTGGAATGCTTTTGATAACCTTCTATACCTTTTCTCACAGGAGAACAAACGTGTTCTTTCCATCAGTAAAGAGAAGAATGAATGCCCCGAAGATTGACTCAATAATTCAACCGGGACTCCAACCATGATAATTGATACACAGTCATATAGAAATCATCCAGGAAGATATCCTGAAATCAACACTCAATATATGTACATATTCGTTATTACATACGAGTATTCCGCAATCGAAGCCAACTTAATGTGGATTAGAGAGAGATTTATTGCATTTTATCGATACGATCAGACTGAAACATGCTGTAGAAAAATAAAGTCAGGGGGCGTAATGCAAAGCTTATCTATAAGCTTAGTTTTAAAAGCGTCTCGCCGCTATCAGACTTGTGGGAATGTGTAGTTCGGGAGGCTATGGGACAAATCATGTGGCTGCTATCCAATCCAGAGATTCATTCGATTCGTAAACGCTTTCCCTAGAGAACTAATTTCCACCACTTCCACTTGCCTAACTTGACTGACAGTCTACGAAGGGAATATTGTTTTAAACACTTCTAGTTGGTGATTTGTTGTTGCCCAAGTGTTTAGGGGTTGCAAAGAATTTTCTCTTTCACTTGGCGGGCTTCTCGTTGTTGCCTCGGTGGTGAATATGTGGGCTTGGATCATATTGTGATATGAGTCGATGTTGTAAACTATCGTGAAGGAGACTATCGTGGACGAGTGAATTGTTAACCAAGTCCAAATAATATTAATTAGAGAAAAAAATTAGGTTAGTAGTGCTTGGAAGTTGCCCTTTTAATTAAGGACCAAACGGGATAAACGACGATTTGTGTTGCAATAAAAGTGTTAATTTTTTTCGTTTCTCATGAATTAAGTTCTAATTACAAGGGTTTGACTTTGTGAAAATATAGTGAAATAGTTTTAAATGTGGTCACAAACGCAACATCAACGTAATTGACAAAAAGTCATGTCCGCCCCTTTATGTGCTAATTATCGCCCAAGTGATTCACAAAGGTGCAAATTAAATTAACGAACAAGAGTAATGCATTGAACATATTGATTCGCGAAATCCATAAACAATGAATATGTACTTGACAACAATTATTGCATATTGATTTTGAATCGTTGTCGAACAGGGAGGAAGCTTTATGGTCACCATGAAGATATTTCGATGGCCTTATATCAAAAAGTGTCCTAAACCAAGGTTTCCCAAAAAGAAGCGGCGGAGCAGTAGCTTAACCGTGAAAACAAGGCTTCTACGTCGCAAGCACCATCAAACAACTTACAAGAGACATCGACTATCAGGGTCATGGTGTGAGGATGAAGAAGGATATCCTTATTATGAGAGGGAGCATAGCTATCGTCCCCACCGACATCATCGAACTCACCCACGAACTCACAGGCATAATTATCATCGCACTAGGTCATCTGGAAATGTAACTGATGCGAATTTGAGCTATCAGCAATGGAATGGCTATGGCTCACGCCGTCAACATGTGAATTGGACAAACGCCTCGTATAACAACCCGCAACTCGGGCCACAACTGCTACCTCAGCAACTGCAAAAGCAAAATGTATATTGGCTGCGGAGACCTTCCGTTCAGGATATGCGAGCGTCATTAGATCGAAATCAAAATGCCCCTTCAAATAGTTGGAACTACGTGCGAAACGTAGACGACTATCTTCAGTATGGCGACGGGAGCGATGTAGCGATAATGAAAGGCGCCCAAGCCCATCGCCGAAGAAGGAAGGTAGAGTCAAAATTTGATTTTTTTAATATTAATATTTAGTAAATTCATTTGATTATAAACTTAATTTACACTATCGAAAGGTTGAAAAGGCTTTCTTACCTTAAATTTAATTTCAACGGTTAATGAGTGATGAGAAGCTTATATGCAAAGTATGAGTGACTTTCACCCTGAAAATGACACTAAAATTTCATAATTCCTTCTCTGTCTGATGTTGACAAGAAACTTAAGTGCTAAGTGCTTTGTTCCAAAGCATTTTAAACATTTAATGTTATAACATGCTATAAAGCGTTAAAGCACTTACCCACCCAATAAGAGGTGTGGTTCGCATTGAGGCTTTGTTGATCAGAAGTACAGACTTGCACCTCGTTATCTCCTAGCAAGGGAAAAAGCTAAAGTTTTAACGCTGATGTTCCTATTAAAGAAGAAAAACATATCGACGTATCGGTATAACCAAATAATTGATCTTTAGGCGACTAAGGTTTACAACACTTCCAAATAACAGAAAATAAAATCCGTAATGAAGCTTCCTGGCCAACTCAAAATCTTTTGAAATAATTTTCACTATGAGCCTTCACGAGGCCTTCACTTAATTGCTTTTCACAAGGTTGGGCGATCCTGGCTTTTCTATGGCAGCACATATCAGAATATCAGTAAAGCTTCTACATATACAACACAATTGGCGGCGTCTAAACAAATTCGAAAACATGGAAATATAAAAACATTTTACGGACGAACTATAAATGAACAAGCAACTTCTCATTCTTCTTAGTAGCGCTACACCCCTCTCCGGCCTTCGCTTCCTGCAACAAGTGTCTTCAACTATCTCGGTCAATTAACCGCCTTCTCCAATTTCGAAATCCAAGCAGCGATGAACTGTCTTCATCAACCGAGTCAAACCAGCGTTTTCTCGGTTTCCTCATTTGTCTCCACCATTCAGTGCTCCCAATGAGTACCTTTTTGGGTATCCATTGTTCGTCCATACGACTCACATGGCCAGCCCATTGCAGCTTCCGTAGTCTTACAATCGTTGAGACCTCCGGTTCGTCAAACATTTCATATAGCTCATTGTTGTATCGAATTCGCTATTTGTGCCCATCTAGTTTCGCTCCAAATATCCGCCGCAGGACCCGTCGCTCAAAAGCATCCAATATGTTTTCGGATGCTTGGGTTAGGGTCCATGTTCCACAATCAGCATAGCACACAGGCTTTCTCATTCAGATGTCATATTTTAGCCCTTTAAAACTGCTCTAAAAACAACAATCAAAAAACACACCATAGATAAAGGAACACAGGACCAAACCATAAGAGTCCATAAAAAGAAAAGTAGGATCACCGACATTTTCCTACCTGCTAAAAGGGTTAAATTGAAAAGCACTTAAGCGGAACGCTCTAACCTGCTTGGAAAAAGGGCATGACTATAGAGACATTACTAATCCGAACGGATTTAGACACCAAAGATGGCGAATCGCCGAAACGTGTCTGTCACAAGACAGGAAAAGTTCATAAGGAACGAAGAAAAATCATTCCGAAATAATTCACAACAAACCCGGTCAGAAAACGAAATAGCACTCGTTAGTCCTAAATTATTATTATTGGGTTGTTCGATCATTAATGCCTTTTTTTTCATGTTTTTCAAAGTAAATTTATTTATATTAACAAACATTAACCGATGATGTATTGACCACTTTGTTGGATGACCTTTTTTCGAAGAAGCCTTGGTTTTTAAAAGCGAAGAACTGGTTCAACTCATCTTTAACAGCCTGATCGGAATCTTAAGTTTTAGCATTCAAATGGTTTTGATGAGAGCGAAACAAATCCTAGTCTGATGCTGCTAAGTCAGGGCTATCGGGTAGATGTGGCATCAGTTCCCAATTGAACTCCATTAAATTTTGACGGGTTATCAAAGAGGTGTGGGGTCTGGCGTTATCATGATGGAACATCACGCCTTTGCAAATTGGCCAGTCCAGGGTGTTTTTTCTCTAATTCTTCGTTCGATTTCGATAGATGACGACAGTAGACAATTAAATAAATAATTTGGTTTCTTGGCAGCAGCTCAAAGTAGATTATACCCTTTTCAGGCTCCGATGTTCGGGTGCTGTGCGGAAGATTAAGGGAGGCTCTTGAAATATGATGCCCATCCTTAATCTTGGTTCCATCAGCGATAATATTGCCAATGTCATCATGACAGAGCGTGGTTTTGGGCTGATAACCACGTTTCAGGCTCTTCACTACTTTGTATGCTTGTCTTGTGTTGTTACATCGAAACTTCTCAATTGGTTGTCATAGTATTTTCTTCTCTTAACCCTGAGATTTTCATAGTGTTCTCTTTTCGTCTTGGTTTTCCTACCTACGTAATCTTTGTACGCCTGATTCTTTTTATCTAACGCATTCTGGCACTCATCATCAAACCAATCATTTCTCTTGTATCGGGCTTGATGTCTGCCACGGTCTTAACAGCCGCTTTCACTTCCATCCAGAGGTCGTTGCTTGTCTTTAGCGATGCGTCGGATAGGATAGGAGCCAGCTGATTGTCGAGGGTCTCCATGAAATTATTGGCCACAGACGGCGTTTGGAGCCTTTCGATGTCAAATATTTGTAGCGGGCTGGTCTTCGCTGAATATGTCTTTGACATACGACATCGATAGGTTAATTTGATCAAGTAATGATCTGAGTTTCAATTGGCTCCTTGGTATGTACTGACGTCAAGTATGCTCGAGACCCAACGTTGTTGGATCAGAAAATGGTCGATCTGGTTTTGTGTGTTGCCATCCAGTGATACCCAGGTCATTTTATGAATGCGTCGATGTGGGAAGCAAGTCGAATGTATGACTAGATTTCTGCTACATGCAAAGTCAATCATCGTGGAGGTTATATTTTCCAGTCGTTCTCCGATGAGATAGCTCATTGCCAACCTTAGCGTTCAAACCACCCAGAACTATTTTTATATCGGTTGTAGGCAATAAGTCGATTAGTAATTCGGGGTGATTGTAAAACCTTTCCTTTGTTTTTTCGTGCTTGTCTTCGGTCGGGGCGTGAAAATTGATCAGCCAGATTTTGAAAAATTTCGCTTTTATACGGATCGCACACAACCGTTCGTTCATTGCCTTAAAATCCGTAACGCGCGATTTGAACTCCCTATCTACAATGAAGACCACTCCGAACTCTCGTTTTCTAGTAGGCTTCGCACTTTTGAATATTGCGTGCAATCTCATGTCTTGAATATCATCTCCAGTCCAGTTCGTTTCCTGGATTGCCAGTATTCTTAATTTATTTTGACTGGCCTGTTGTAAAAGGTCCTTAACAGTGCCAGGGTAATTGAGTGATCTGACATCCCAGGATCCAATGCCATAGTTCTTTTTCCGTTTGCGAGGTCGTTGCCGTAAGTCCAATCCATTCCGCGGCCCTTCTGCAGATTTCGAAACATTGTAAGGTTTTCCAGAGACGGAGAGTTAGCCCGTCGCTCAATCTCCATTCCGGCGGCATGATTATTGCTTCGATTCCGTTATCAGGCGCGGAAGACTCGCCTTCACCCTAATACGTCCCCACAAAGGAGGTGTGGGTAGGATTTAGTAGCAGAGCTGTAGATGTATTTACAGTTATTAGCATTTCTCGACAACCAGTAAACCCAATGTGCGACCCCGAGAACATTTACTACCATTTAAAAGGGGGGCTTAGGATGAGGAATCATGGAAGCTCTGGGTTGGGGAAACAAAAGGTTCTCTCCTCCTTTCTCGAACGGGCTTGGGACCGTCTATGGCGGAGTTAGTCCCACCACACAGAAAGCATAATCTTCTTTTGGTGAATATTGATTTTCTATGTCGATGTGGGCTCATCTTGCTTGGTACATAATCGTTTTCGGACAACGTTATCGTAAACAATATATTTTTCATCATCCGTTATAATTCTTTTTAGAAATGGGTCGTTTTCGTTACGATTCAGCAGAGTCGCATATGTTAATGCATTTGAAGAGGTGGATTTCCATTAATTCGTGGCACCATCCTGTTGGAACCACATATCGTCCAGGTCCATAACCTCAAAAATCATTTTACAAAACCCTACTAAAATCGCGTCCTGTCTGTCCGTCCGTCCGTGTGTCACACCACTTTTTCTCGCAAACTACATAAGCTAGAAACATAAGATTTTGTAGGTAGATGCAAAGTGACACCCTCTTCAAAGTTTCATCACAAAAAGAAATATATAAGGTGCTTAAGGGGGGTCTCCCCATACAGGGGAGTGGCCCCCGTACAAAAAATCAAATGAAAGATCTCGATGAGAACTTTGCAAAATGACAAGTTTTGCTTTGAGGAGTGCAGGGGAAGGGGAAATGTACGAAAATGTTGTGTCCCCTTCACCTTGACCCGAAAAATCTGAAAAAAATCACGGAGGTGAGACTTCAGGAGAAAAAGGGCAACAAATACCTCGATCAACTTTGTTAATTATAGTACATTTTATAAATTTTACATTTTTGCCTATCAAATCAAGATAGGACCCTTAAATTTCTCAAAAGCTATAATTTAAAATTTTTGAAAGCAATTATATGTGTTCTGAAAATTTCACAATAATTGAACCATAAACAGCTAAGTTACAACCGATTGAATATTTAATAATTACAACAACATTAACACGTATACTAAAGAGATGCACGTTTGCAACGGACCCGGACCTAGACACTACAAATATGTAGGAATTTTGCTAAAAATTTTAGAACACTTGAAACGAAATGGCGGCGAATTTAAAAACATAATAGCCATCTTAAATTTTCGAACTCAATTTATGGAATCTGTATATTAGTCAAGTTTTGATATGCAGAATATATTGTTTGATTTACAAATTGTTTTACAAAACCCTTCTGGCAGGAGCACTCTCCTGCTACTTCAACTTGTCTTACTTTAGCTTTGTTCAGAGCTGTTGCCATCTTTAACAGTCACATTGACTATAGCCATACGTTTTGCCCCTCCCACTTCGTCGGCCTCGAGATCCGGGACATATATTGTATAACGTCCCGAATGTTGAGGGTTGCCATGTGCTCGAGAAAAGGTTCTGTCGATTTCTCTCGAAGGAACTTCTTAACCACGTCGTGAAGTGATTCATTATTTTCGGCCTCTCATTCGAACTCCACCAATAGGTCGCCAGGCCAGGTAGACAGTACTGCTCTAATTGTAGTTTCGATTTCATCCGGCGCGTTTTGGAGGTGTAAAGCTCTTGGACCGCTTTTCTAGATGCCTTTGTTATCACTTTCTGCACTTTTTTTTGTCATAGTATTTTCATTGAAGGATTCGTCCTACCTCCTTTTTCATCATTTATCAACGCCTAACTAAGACACAGGATGAAAGCGTAGGAAATGCCTGCCTATTTTGACTTGAGATATGACCTGCGTATGAAGGTAAGCGAAAACAATAGGCTCGTTAAAAATAGAAAAGCTTAGCGAGCAAATAACAATAAATTCCATTTAAAAGCTTATTCTAATTAATAAAGATTTTACGAATAACTTTTCACCTATTAATATATATTTCTTGAAGTACCGTTTGTAGATCAAAATAGTATCCTTATTTTGGGATAGGTTTTAAACAACTCAAAGGTTAATATTGCTTAGTATGACATAAAGTATAATAACACAGACCGACCTTGCAAATACTGATCAAGATATATCCCGACGTCATGATTGTGCTTGAAAATCACCTTCATTAGAGTGGTCGTGTCTAGTCGTCTTTCTGCCTTTCCACTTCCTTTTGATCCACCCCGCGGTCCTGCACTGCCGCCGCGGTACCAGTCTTCACCACGTTTGGAATCAAATGCGTCACCGTTTTGATAATTTTCTTCGTTACGTCGTCTTGGATAATTTCCAAAGTCAGCTACGCGATTTACACGCTGGTCTCTATTGTTGAACCTTCTAGAGTTGCTCCTTCCACGAAAATCTCGATCGGCTCTATAATACCGATCTCAATCGTTTCTAAAGTCTCTGTTATCGCGATATTCAAGGTCTTTACTAGTTGACGTTTGCGAATTATTATTCGGGCCTCTTTTCAAATGGGGTGGTACATAAAGATCAGTATTATTTGAATTAGACGAAGAATTATTGACAGGCCTTCCGTTATTGGCTTTTCCGCCTTTCAAATCCAGACCAGCAATCTGCTGCTCTAGACCTGTACCATTTTGTTTGATAATATTACTCATATTACTTCCAGTCAGAAGCTGGTTTTGTTTTTCGAACCACCCGCCAAAAAAATGAGTTCTGAGAATTCGTACGAGTCCATTTCTATTTCGGTTGCTAATTTCACAAACACTCCACCAGAGAAGGAATGTTCGCTCACTTTTCACTCGGGTACGGCACGGTTCATTGCGATTCTCGCGGCGATTACAACACTTGCTCTTGTTTTCTCTAGGAAATCTAGTCTGGTTAGTTCTTCACTAAAAAACTGTTTATTTCGAAATGTACGCTATGCTTTGAGAATTTCTCATTACTCCATTTCACTCTTCTACTTGACTTTGTCGTTAAGAAACCTTTTTCTTAATGCTTCTTTCGGTATCTTAAAAATCGTGCTATTGAACCACACGCAAACTTAGTAGTATGCTTCACGACTTCATCTCGAGAAACCCAATTGTTTACAATGGGCTTAAAGTTTATTCGACACCGGAAAACTAATTCAGGGGTTTACGGTTATGACATCAAATCGACCAGGACGTGAATCTAATCTCGCGAACACCCACCGCGCATTTACTAGTTTTAATTATTTGAAACAAACCTTCACTCCGGGTGTTACTTTAGTTTTAAAGTTTATTAAATGATTTTGCGATCTAAATCCCTTCCCAAACGCATAAATACCGCTTCAATATCTTGTAACTAACCTCAACTGTTCCGTGGCGCGGCGGGAAGTCCTTTTGGGCTCGATTGAAATTTTCCACTATATCAGTTTTTAGTTGTTGCTTACCAATTTCCCGCCAAATGGCCTCTGATCCCGATTATCCGTAATTCCCATTCTTTGCAAGGAATTATCAGTAACCCGTAGTAAGGCTCGTCCAGTAATTTCGTGCTTTGAAATCAATGCAGCATATTTACTGTATTCGGCACAATGTCGTCTGAACCGTTTTTGCACATCCGCTACAGTCCACAGGTAGACAGGCTTAGGCCACGCAACCTTAACGCGGGACCTACTTCGCTGAACCGTTTTTTTGACCATCAAAATTCTTCGCTCTAAATTATTACTGAAAAACATTCTTTTGGTATCAAACTTTTTCTTTCTTGGGGCCATTTACCTGATTTTCTTCGTCAATGTCACTCGTTGTGTTGGTGACTACGCCACGTGTACGCACACGGAACCTGTTGCCCTCCACCTCTAAATGACACACAAAGTCCTATTTATCAACGCGTACTTTGCCTCTCGGCGATACTATCTTTATTCCTGTGAACGCTATAATAGAACTGTACGTGCCACCATTGAAATTCACCGATCCGCTTGCTCTTCGCAAATGCCAATCTCCCACCTATCAGCAACCCAATTGCGCTAGTTGCTATAAATTGCAATTTTAATAGGATATAGGAGGGTTTTCGAGCAGTTTGATCTTGTGACTGCTCGAAAACAAAATTAACCGCAGTAAAAGAAAAATGGTAAAGATTTCAAATAGTAATAAAACTTAAATTTCATTACGAATACAATTAAAGGGTAAACTTTAAATTTGATATAAAGGAAAATTGATATAAAATTACGTTTAATAATAACAAGAAAAAAACAGTTTTATAAATTATAATTATGAATGCAATTAAAATTTCGATTAAAGGGTAGGGAAGTTTTCGAGTAGTTTGCTTGTGTGGCTGCTCGATTACTACAAGTCGCTTTTTAAGCAAAGCAACTAGGTCAAAATATCAGCAGCAGGGTCGTATACATAAGGCCAATTATCGCTTTCTGGGATGTACTATAAAGGAAGCAGGCTAGATTGCATCCTGGTGGGAGAGGTTTTAGAGGACTATGCAGTAAAAGATCCATTGAACAACAAATAGGTTATTCAATAAGGCCGTAGGATAAGTAAGAAAAAAAGAAAATTTTGACAAAAGTCGAATTTATTATTTGACTTATTTGCCTTCGAGGGTGATACAATGAGTATAGCGGTTTTCCAACTTTTCGATACAACTTATATAGTACGATTTCTCTTGCTCATCAAAATAGGCCTCAGTTTCAGCGATTACTTCATCATTGGACTCAAATTTCTTTCCAGCAAGCATTCTTTTGAGATCTGAAAACAGGAAAACTCGCTGGGGGCTAAATCTGGAGAATACGGTGGGTGGGTAAGCAATTCGAAGCCCAATTTATTCAATTGATCCATCGTTTTCATCGATATGTGACACGGTGCATTGTGTTGGTGAAACAACACTTTTTTCTTTTGCGAATGCGGCCGTTTCTTTGCGATTTCAGCTTTCAATCGATCCAAAAATGCACAATAATAGTCGCTGTTGATGGTGGTTCCTTTTTGGAGATAGTCGATGAATATTATTCCGTTTGCATCCCAAAATACAGACGCCATTACCTTACTGGCCGACTGTTGCGTCTTTGCTCGCTTTGGAATCGGTTCGTCGACTGCTGTCCACTCAGCTGACTGTCTTTTGTCTTTTGGATTCTGGTGTGTAATAGTGAAGCTATGTTTCATCCATTGTCACATATCGACGATAAAATTCGATTTTATTGCGATTTAACAACGCCAAACACTTCTCTGAAGCATCAATGCGTGTTTGTTCGACTGTGAGCTCACGCGGCACCCACTTTGCACAGAGCTTTCGCATAACCAAATTTTCGTATAAAATGGTGAAAACACTACCATCTAATATCTTTGCAATGTCAGCTAGTTCGTGCACCTTCAATTTGCGATCGTTCATAACCGATTTGTCGATTTTTTTCATGTTTTCTGCAGTAAGAACCTCATTTGCACGTCCACTGCGCTCTGCATCACTTGTGCTGGTACGACCACGTTTAAATTCAGCAATCCACATCTCTACCATTTGTCTTGATGGAGCAGAGTCCGGCTAATGTTTATCAAGCTTTTGTTTGGTTTCAACTGATTTTTTTTTTCATCAAAAAACAATGCTTTATCAAAACTCGAAATTCGCTGTTTTCCATTTTCTTTCAATAACGAAAGTCGCTTCGCCCATAATGCTATTACTCACGAATCAATAGTCCGATTGCTGTTAAATTTATACACGTACCGTTTGAAGGTTAGTAATAATAAAAACTCATATGGAAAAAATTCGAGTAACGTCATCTATGTGTTATCCTACGGACTTATTGAATGGACAGTTATGGCCACTTGAATTTAGGTAAAGATTTAAAATCCTTGGATGCTTTGACGCGTGATAATTTTAAATAATCGCATAGTAATAATAATAATAATAATCCATCGCACAACAGTCTGAATTCGAGCCTTGGCGTTGAGATTTATCGTTAGGGTATCTCATTTCATAACCGTAACGAAATTCAAGGTTATAACATTGGCCAATATCAAACTCATCGCATAGTACTTAAAGTAATTTTTTAAAAATTTTCATATTCTACTCTTGAGATTGCGTGAAAATTACGGATTTTTTCGCAATGCACAACCATCGAAGGATACGGTATTTTTTTTAATGTTTTTTTTTTCTTGAAAAGCCATTAGTTATTAACGGATCCTTCGATGCACAAAAAAGTTCTAACAGTAAAAAATGATAGAATATTACAGTTATATTTCACCAAATGTAGTTCATTCGAATGGAGCTTAGAACATATTGATTCAATTGAGTTGTCCAACTTCAAGCAATATGACACTTTACTACAAATTGAATGGTAAACGAAAATTAGCATTCGAATAGGGGGGAACATAAAAATCAGGCAGGACCTGAAATAGGATTTCGATTGCAGGCGCCAGTTAGAAAATTTTATAAAAAATAGAGTTCGATTGAGAATGTGAAGACTTTCCGTTAATATCTCGGAAGACAAAAACGTAATTCAGGGGGATTTTTTCTCGCGGAATTTACGATTTTCGGGGACGCAACAATCATGCACTCTCGGTCAAATTGGAAGAACTCACCATCGTGTATGTGTATGTAGAAAGACAATTCCCTCGCCATATTTAGCTTGGAACTCAACCTTGCAATTTTTGCTCAAAATCCGAGACGCATTTGAAGAGCATTGCCAGAAGTACTGTCTGAGCGTCTTATCTCCTCTCGAAACCATATTTTCTGTGGAAGGTAACTTTGAGCCGAGCTGTTCACCATCTCTTGTGTGTCGAAAGTATCTTTTAGCCAAGCCGGTTTCGCATCTTTCTTGTGCACTTTAGACCAGGTACGACGAACCAAGACGATCGTGATCAGAAGAAAAATTCCTTTCGAAGTTGTCGGACGTTGCTCAAAGTGTGATCCGTGCAGTGGCTGTGAATTCCATAGTGGTGGAATATCTATCTCAAAGAACGAAAGTATAATCTGATCCTCCATGAAGAACAATCACTGTTTCGTCAGAACTCGGTTAATTAGCAATTCCCCAAATCGACCAAGTAATTGAAATAGTTATTTTCGAGTGCTGAGGTGATCTGGAGGAATGTGAGCGCATTCGCCTTGAGATCGGGCTTGTGGTCAGTTTAACCATCGTTTAGTGCCATTTTGAGTCTCGTGGAAGCCTGGGGATTGGTCGTTTAGTCGCAGGTCGGACCGTTGGTGAAGTGTGCATCTGGAAACGAAGACATGCAAGTATCTAGAATCACGAGTTAGCGCTGTATAAGAAGCGAAGTCTCTCTAAGCTCCGCGGCACGGGCAAGTGAATACCTGGCAGCTCCCCTGATGCTGTTGAGCCGTTCGTGGAATGCGGTTCGATTCATTTCTAATCGATTGGTTGCGAGCGTTTCGCGCTCTAATATAGACAACGATATTCGGCGACGATTTCAGGTTTGCTGGCACAAAGCCAGTGTCGCGATTGCTGCGAACGTTTAAGGTGATTTCGTTTTCGCGTTACTGCGGTTTCAAGTTGATCGCGAACTTCCCCGTAATGGTTCCGTGAATTGAGGCTGCAAGTGCCTAAAAATTGTTCAAATGGAGTATCGAAAAGGATAACGGATTGCGGGAAAGAGTGCTAGTGGCAGTGTGAATGTGAAGATTTATTCAATGTTTGGGGGAAGATGATTGTGGATTAGAAGCAGACCAGTGAACTCTTAGAGTGGAGACACGCAGTAAGTGGCAGTGCAGCATCCAGATCCACTCGAAACTGCTGACTTCGGGGCCTGCAGCCACAACCCTCAAGGAGCGTCAAATGGATTTGGTTGCAAGTCCAGCGAGCGTGGCCCAATTGCCAAATAATCAATTTCGGAATGATTCACAAGCCCAGGTAAAGATAAAAATTCTATCGTGGCGCTGTTCCATCTCCAGTGATCTCAAAACGTTAATTTTGAGTTGCCCGAAAATCATTGTCTAATCTGATGAGGAATTAGGCTGAGTTAGTAAGCAGAGCGACTTAGAAAATTTGTGTTTACTTTTCCTAGCTTAAGTCTCCCGATGTGTCTGGACCGCGCGCATGGTGGCCAGTACCCAAAGCCTCAAAGCAAGAGGCAGCTACTCAACTTGCTCCGACATTATCATAATCAAAGAATTGTCGTGTTGGTCGTTGTCGCGATTCTTATATACGTACATAAGATGTTTACCCCAAGTCCGGTTCTTACACCAATCTTGCCCACCGCGTCCCTCCCTCCAAGACGTTCAGAGCTGTACGCTATCCAACGCTAAAGCTCAGTCGTGTCGTCGCTGAGCCCGGGACCAAGACCAGCTCAACTTGCAGGCGGGCGACCAAGCAACAGGTTTCTCACTTATTTGTGTACTGTTTGCTGCCAGATTTCTTAAAGGTAAGAAACTGGTTTCTTGCGTAGACTGACTGCGAGTGACTTGGACAATGAAAACAAAACGACCGCGTGTACATAAGATTCCGACGCAACAGTGGGCCACAAAAGAGCGCGAACACCCCGACCAGCAACGAGCAACTATTCGACACACCCTTATCTGCTGCCGCTTCCATACATTCTTCACCAGTTCGGTGTTTTATGTAAGGAGTTTGAGGACTTTTTCTTGCCTTGAATACATGCCTGCATGAATCATGGCTAGGGTACAGGTCATCGTTAAGTTATTCGCCAGGCGGTTGAATTGCTTGTATGACTGGAATGCAAAAATTGAATTTAGTGCGGATCGTTTTTGCCATGAGCTCATCGGACACTTTAAGGTAAAAGTAGTAATAGTTTATCCCAACATGGCATGCAAACAACACGTCCTTTCACTAGTACGCAGAACTGAAGCTAGTGGTTCTGGAATTTCCCGTTCAGTTTGAGAGATTCGCTGAAGAGTGCGCCAAACAGGTCGCCAAGTGGTTGGTTCTTTGTATCTTCTGAGGTAATGACGCATTTTGCCATCGATTGAATTTCTCTCACTCCAGCGGAAAGATTTCAAGTACAGGAAAGAAACGCGTAAACCTTGTAAGACGAGTTTTTAAAATTATGCAAATTTATACGCCCGACTGTGTTGGGCAAATTGTATGAAAACAACTTGAGAATGAAACGCTAGTTAGCGAAAGAACATATCACCTGTAAAATAGCCAAAGTTGGCGAAAGAAAAAAAGAAACATATTCAACTTGTGGGATTTGAATCAAATCCAATTTTCTTCGATTATTAGGACATGAATATTTTAGCCATTTAAGTGGTTAATAATTTGATGAAAGTAGATACATTAAATGCAATTATACAGTATATTTATAAATTAGAACGTTCCGTTACATATTATACTCTAATCATTAAACCCTGAAATATCTAAATGATTTGTAAAAAATCTGCATTTATTCTAACCATTCATAAACTGAACGACTTGAGCAGACAGGAGAGTGCTCCTAGGAAGAGCATTTCAACCAGCCTAAAGTTCTAAACAATTTTTCTGACGACACAATTCCATGAATTGAGTTATGTCTCTATTTCATATGTAAGAAATCGTTCAAATATCAAGCGTAAGACTCGAGGCTACCCTTCATCTTTGTTTTTCAAGGATTCAGTTTCTTGTTCCCCAGAGCAAATCTGCGAGTTTTTTGCAAATTACTTTAAAGAAGTCTATTGTAATCCTGAGAACCCATTAAATCCCGTTTCGGAAATGGCTCCAACGACATTGATTAACGAAGTTTCAATTTCTGAGAAAGAAATTGCTCATGCGATTGGCAATTTGGATGCCAATAAGGGACCTGGTTCCGATCTTATTTCTCCTAGTTTTCTAATCCAGTGCAAAGAACAATTAATCACGCCATTCTTCATCATTTTCAACAAATCATTCTCTAGTGGCATCTTTCCTTCTTACAGGAAATCTTAATACCAATCCATAAGAAGAATGATAAACGGTGTATTCAAAATTATAGAGGTATTGCCATATTATCATCCATTCCAAAGCTTTTTGAACAAATACTTTGCAACAAGATCTCCCCTATTATAGAACCGCGGCTTAATGAAGAGCAGCATGGGTTCTACTACCACCAACCTCCTCATCATGACATCAAGTATTCTGTGTGAAATGGAAAAGGGTCTCCAGATTGATGCAATATATGCCGATTTCAGCAAAGCGTTTGATCGTGTAAATCATGAAGTTTTGATTAGCAACCTCCGTAATTTTGAAATTACTGGCTGTTTACTCAGTTGGATCCATTCTTACCTTAAAGTTGTCAAATTTCAAGGACGATTATCGAAACAAATTCAGCTCCTCTTTGGGGTTCCTCAAGGAAGTCATCTTGGGCCTCTTTTGTTTAATATTTTCATATCTGATCTCTCAGTAGTTTTAAATGATGTACCTCATCATTTTATGCAGATGACCTTAAAGTTTACCACGTCATATCATCTCTATCCAATATGATGTTTCTCCAGTCCAAGCTTAACACTCTCTCTGAATTGTGTTACAACAACCATCTCTCTCTAAACTTGGAAAAATGCCAGGTGATAAATTTTTCAAGAAAACGGAGCCTTCTTCTGTTTGACTATCACATCAACAACACAACACTTAATAAAGTCGATAGCTCTGTGGATCTTGGTGTCTTTCTGGATCAAAAGCTTCGTTTTAAACTTCAGTATGATGGAGGTATATCCAGGGCTAATAAGATGCTAGGCTTCATCAAACGAAGAGCTTACAGCCACTTTGTTCCAGCTTAGATTATTTTCGTGAATGTTCGGTCAATTTAACATATTGAAATCAAACTCTGTTGCTAAAATTTCCGCGGACACCCGAAAAAATTGTAGTGTTTAAAATCGATTTTATGTATATCAATCATCAAAACGTATTTTTGTTGTTATTCCATTTAATTAAAATGGCTATTCTCACATGATGATTTGATTTCTATAAAATTTTGTGAAAAGGAGGGTCTTGTGTGAGTGTAAATAACTAGATTTTAAGGGTGCTGCTTAGATTTTTCGAGGCAAAACGTAAAATCGACGAATCATACTTTTACTAACAAACTTGAGTGAAATTTAACTTTTGTTTATTTGCTGGCCTTTTACTCATAAAGACCAATTCCCGTGGTTTTTTAAGGTACAGAAGTGCACAATCGCGAGAAGAGGACACACATTTTGGATTTTTAAGGCTTCCCCCAGGAAGCCATAATTCACAAGTTGCAGAATTGGATGTTTTGCACTTGAAACTCTACAGATTTCTTGGGCCCCTATTCTCGTTGAAAAACCTAAATCTCCTCGAACAGATCCACTCCTAGTAGAAAGTTAATAATCTATACTGGCTCCATGTGTTTAAGATGCTCCTTAGCTAGGCAGTAGGTTCTCAGACTGTCTGTCCTCGTCCGGAAAAAAGCCTCATAGTGCATCAGAAGACGTTGGGTGTTTGTTTAACTGGTAATTGTGCAGCACCTTCACTTGCCACTCTTGAGACCCTTTTAACAACGCCCCAAGAGAAACCCTGGATAATTTCTTCATAGGTTTTACGTTTGCTAGCTTCTATTTGCTTTAGGTGTCTGAACAAAGTGTTTTTCGAAAACACGATTGACGAATTCTACCCTTGAATCTTTCTTCGCTAAAAGGTTTGGTTGATCGTTACCCACCACTGCTGCATAAAAAGTAACCTTGTTCTCACCCAGTTGATTAAGTTTTGTGCAACATTTTTGAATTATATTGATGATATTGTTGATGATTTTATGGCTTAAAAAGCTGTGAGTTATCGGACAAGATGGCTATCGTTTTACCTTTGTATCTTTTTTTTCTGTGAATCGTTGTGCACTTCCAGCAATTGCTTAGAGCTCCAACCATCATTCCCTTTGGCCGTGTGTCTGTCCGCACAGCTGCAATACGTTCTGATTTTAAACCAATGCGTACCATAACTAGACGGGCTTGTACTCCGTCCGAAAAATCACTCGAAATAAATCTCGTTGTCAGCAACGGGATTTGAATAAGAGACCTTGGGCTTACATAGCGAACGCTCTGACCATTCTCAGTTGCTTGTAGCGATTAGTGTCAGGCCGATATCTTCCAATTTCTGTTCCTTCTGCAGTCTTGAATCCGTCAGTGTAGTACGCATGTGGCTCTATGAGATGTGCATTGGATTCAGAGCTCCTATCGCTCTTGTTGCTCAATTTAGTATAAACGTTTTTGTTAAAATTAACTGTCACCATGTCATCAAACGGTCCATTGACCTGTGGGAAAAGATTTTGCCCGGTCGTTATGCCCAATCTTCGAGCTGCTCTCCCTTTCGTGGTAAAATATCTAGATAATTGTAAATCTAGATTTCTGCACTATCACTAGATGGGGAGGTGATAAATTTAGTATATTTTCAAGTGCCGCTGCTGGAGACGACCTCATTGCTCCCGTGAATCAGACACAGGCTAAACGTTGAATAATTTATTTTTAAAAATCTCATAAATATTCTTATCGATTGCAATTGTTACATTGTAATGAGATTTTCTTTAATGAAATAATATTTTATCTTTAAAATATTCAGAATTTTATTACTCAAGGCGTATCTATATATATTCAGAGTTCAATTAGTTTTAACATTTTATTCAAAGACATTCGATCCCACAATATTTCACACTGAACCTTGACGATGAAATACTTTGTGGTACTCTGGAAGGTTATATGGTCAGTATCATTTTTGATTTTAACTTTGAAATCATTTCCCATCAGAGCTCAAGACTGCTGAAGTGAAGAAAGAAAAATTCGAACAAAATCGTCCATCTGAGCTAGTGACCTCTGAACACTTAAAATTAGACTGATTGTGCTCCGACAAATCCTCGCACACAAAACTTGTTTTAAATAAAAACTATATACCTGTATGCGACGTAAGTGAAAGTTAATGAATTTATGAATGAGAACATCCAACGCGAGGCGGTTATACCGTACAATGGTCATTTAAAAAATACAAGGGCCTGTTGAATTGCGCGGCTTCAGTTGGTTCCAGGAGAATTTTCAAGGAAGTGCGATTTTTTCGTTGCCCAATTCCAGAATGTATTGTTTCATCACCCATTCCAACGATTGGACTTATCTCATAACGTTAAACCCATGGTTTATTATCTGTTGTACTTGACAAGAAGTATTCATGTTCTTCTGAAGGGTCAAACAATTTCTGACAAGTGCTGCTTCAGATCATTCATTCTAAAAACCGAAAAATGAAGAAATCGCACTTCATTAAAAATCGCGTAGCTAATCAACGCATGGAAGTTATCTGCAATCGAGGAAACAGCATTATCATTATCTGACTAGTGAAATTCAGCATTAGTAGCTCTTGCCAAACCACAACAACAACAATACCTCATGGAATACATGATTTTCTTCGGAAATACGTAGCTATGATCAGCTGGTCTCTATCTTACTTTATTTTTTGGCAGACTACTGTTAAAAATCTTTGAAATATTTTAAAAACCAGGATAACGCTTAAGAGCTGTAAAGAGAATTTGATGATTGTATCGTCAACAGTTTTTAGGAAATGCTGTGAGAGTACAATTAGATGGATAGACGGACGCACATTAACCTGGTGAATTTTTTCTTGCTGAGGAATATTGCAATTGAGTTTAAAGATTTTCCTTTATATATATTTTTTCATTGAAGACAGTTGAAGGGCAAGCACGTTATTCCTACAGCCTAAGTATCGTTTTTTGAGCCGTTTACATTTTCAGTAATTCGTCTTAAATAAAGCAGAATCCAAAATTATTTGAGCCATCAAATCTTGTAAGAGGTCCATTTTTTTGAACATGAATTCAAAAAAAAGAAATCATTCTATAGACACTCTGCTGGATTCTACTGCTGGGGCGACATTACTATTTTTCATCTTATTTGTATGAAAATAAAACCCTCCCTAAGAATATGTATGTAAGATGGTGGAAGCCTTCAACGTATCTGAAATAAAATGCGTAGGTATTTCAGAGTAAACTGCTTGAATGTTTGAGCATAAAAATGCTATTTTTGCAAAATAAATCACTTGGTATTTTGAAACTTTTCAATAATACTAAGTGTCTAAGAACAAAACGTTAAATGTCTTAAAATGAACCATCAGACATTTCGACTTCAAATAAAATGGTTTTTAAATTAAAACATTACTAGTGTCTAAAAACAAACCGTTTTTTTTACATAAACGGTTCGATTTATAGTTGATACTATTATCAGGTCGAATACTCGTATTAACCATGTTCAAAACTATTTTTTATTGACATTAACTATGTTCAAGACAATTTTTGTCGATGATTTTGAAGCCTGAAATTAATGAGAAATATCTATTTTTCTAGACAGGATACCTTATTATATAAGGTATCTCGTCTATAGAGAATGCAAAATTTTTGTATAGCTGCCAAAATGTTAATATCTTCAGTGCAACCCGAAATAACTTGTTTAAAATTGCTCAAACATCGTGTACGTGCCATACAAGCTTTTAGGCATTTTCTAGTTTGCTAAAATCTATGGCGATTCACCCAAAAATTTTGGCAAATCCAAATTCATATCTAATCAGCCATCGAAGAGAAACCAGCCTCAAATTTATTATGCAAGTGCTCCCCTAACCTTGATTCCCCCTCTCCTCCTTCGTCCATCAACTCATTCCGAAACAACTTCATTTTACATCCTTTATGTTGGATAAATATTAATTTTTCATTCTCATTCCATCATTTATTCATTTATTTTTTGCTTATCATTGACTCGAGCTGGACTCGAACTCGCATCTCACGATCAAAAGTCGAAAAGGATCACATTGAGACATGGGAGATGTTATCGTCTTCTTCGCTTCCTGCGAATAGCACCTCCAACTGTCTCGGTCCATTGACCGCGTCCTCCACTTCCGAAATCCGAGCAGCGATGAACTGTCTTCGTCAACCGAGTTTCCTCGGTTCTCCCACTGGTCTCCGGCCTTCAGTTCTCCCAACGAATACCTTTTTGGGTATTCGTTGCTCCTCCATACGATTCATGTGGCCAGCGCATTGCAGCTTCCACAGTCTTACAATCGTTGAGACCTCCGGGTCGTCAAAAATTTCATACAGCTCATGGTTGTATCGAATTCGCCATTGGTCCCTGTCTAGCTTCGCTCCGATCATTCGCCTCAGGACCCGTCGCTCAAACGCGTTCAATATATTTGCGGATGCTTGGGTTAGGGTCCATATTTCACACCCATAGCATAACACAGGTCTTATCACAGATTTGTATACTTGGAGCTTTGTTTTCCTGTGTAGGCAGCTGGTCTTCAAGATCGTCAATACTGAATAAACGATTTTATTTGCGAGCTGTATTCTTCGGCGTATTTCGTCTCTTTCATTACTTGTTTTCGTATTTTGGCGCCTAAATACACAAATTCGCTAACATGTGTAAAATTTTGTGTATTTTTCCTCGACTGCCTCATGAGCTTTGTTTTATTTTCATTGATATGTAGTCCTAGTTTTGCTTCACTGTCAAGTTTTAGGAAGAGTTCTTTGGCAGTTGTTAATGACCTTGACAAAATGTTGATGCCTTACTACTTGGCTTGACTTGAATAGTAATGTACCTCGTGCATCGACGGTTAGCTTCCTCATGACGTATTCCAGGGCCAAGTTGAATAGTAATGGGGCCAGCCCATCTCCCTGCTTTAGTCCGATATTTGTGTCAAAGGCATCGGTGAGTTGGTTATTGATGCGGACTTGGGAGGTCGTCGACATCATTGTCATTTTGGTAAGACGGACTAATTTGGTTGGGATGCCAAAGCAAAGCATTATTTGATACAGTACGTTATGATCAATACTGTCGTATGCTTGCTTAAAGCCAACGAAAATTTTTTTGTACGTCTATGTTGAACTCCCAGCATTTTTCAAGTACCTGCTTGACTGTTGATCTACCTGCTCTAAAACCACCTTGATACTCCCCATTAATACTGTTGGCGTATGATTGGATTTCATTTTCTAAGATTTTAGAAAATATTTTGTACGCCGTACAAAGTAGTGATATGCTTCTATAATTTTCGCACTGTAGTTTGTCACCTTTTTTTGCGTACATTCTTTCTTTCTTGTTTCTCGTTTTTCTGTACACCCAGCTGGTGTTCATAGTCATCAGAAGTGATTAAACGTTTCAAATATAAAATATAAATTCTTGGGTTTGGTGAATGTCAATGTTAAATTCCCAGGATTCCTAAATAGCTGCTTGGCATTGTACAGCCGTATTTTCTATTATCGTATCAACATACAAGTATTCCCGCGGGCGAGAGAAGTTATTGATGGCCTCCAAACCATATGGAAGATAGTAAAAGATGTGGTAACAGAAGCAGCCGAAAAGTTTTTGGGGTATGAACCAAAGAAAACTAGGAATGACTGGTATGGCGAAAAATGCGAGAAAGTGATTGAAAAAAGAATCAGGCGCACAAGAAATACATCCAGGGACCCAATTTGGGGGAAAGAAGAACACAAAATATGTCCTGTACATAAACGGGAGACAAGTTAAGGTGTGAAAATTGTACAGGCATCGCTTTACTGTGTACTTCATATAAAGTAATCTCCAAAGAAAGAAAATTAAAACCGTACTGTGAAAATATTGTAGGAGAGTATCAGAGAAGCTTTCGAAGTGGACGGTCTACAATCGACCAAATATTCTCAGTTAAGCAGGTGGTCAAAAAGTGCTGGTAATATAATAATGGTCACTTCACCAACTCTTTGCAGTCTTCCAGCAAGCATACGATAGTGTCTACAGAAATGCGCTGTACGAAATAATGCTTGTCTTTGGCGTCCCAATAAAACTAGTCCACATGCTCAAAGTCATGATGTTAAACAGAGTCCCAGGTCAAGGTAAACGGTGAGCTAACTGACAGCTTCATAATGGAGCCATGCTAGAACCAAGAGGGTAGACTTGCTGCAATGCTCTATAATATTGCATTGGAACACCTCATCAGGAAGACATCGGCTGGAACCTCGGATATACTAATGTTCAAGTCCACACAATTGGTAGCATATGCTGAAGATGTCAATATTATTGCATGTTCAATCTTTGATGCCAAACGAGCAAGCCTAGAATCTGAAGCAAATCGAATCGGACTATTAGATATGTTCCAGGAAATCCCGTGAAACAAGGAACAGAGTGGAGACTACGTTACAACGATGAGTTGTATGGACTATTTGACGATCCACCTGTTTCCTCTTGCGTAAAGTTGCTTAAATTGCAATGGGCGGGCCATGTAGAAAGAATGCGAGAAAACTGGCTATCCAAAAGCACATTAAAGGGAAGAACACAAAGTAGATTTCCAGCGGGAAGACCGAGGACTCAATGGGAAGATACGATAGAAGCTGACGCCAGATTCTTGTTAGGAGTAAACACCTGGCGGACAAGGTCCGGCTGCTTTCGCGTCATAGATGATGATGATAGTAGCTCACGCTACGGCAGAAGCCAGGTCACTTGATGCAAAAATTTTTAAATTTATTGATTCTTTTTGTTTGGTTGAAGTATATAATCATATACGTCAAACAAACAAAATGTAACTTTGCATGAAGAAAATGCATAATATCTGCCATTTTTTCACATAGTTATTTGCTTTAGTTAACTTCTTTTGTGTTATATTTAATGCCTGATATTGTTAAATCAACTCCATAGCCAAAAAATGTTAAAAAATTTAACAGTTAAGTTACTTCAGTAATAAAACTTCTTTATTTTTATAATAATTCGGAATAAGGTTTAAATTCCACGTTTTTTCAGTGTATCTACTACATATAAATGTAAAGTAGCCAGAATAATGGGTGAAATTTCTTTCGAGAAATCTATTTAAAAGCTATTTGAGGCACCATTACATCAAGTTCGTGATTTACCGAACGATTCAGAATGAAGTCAAATTATTTGGTTATGCATGTCTTCACTCTAAATGAATTGATAAAAAATGCGAAATCAACATGCCTATCATTTTTTACTACCGGCAAGTTTCACGTTATGGTTTTCTTTTTTCAAGCATTGAGTTACACAACGATGATTATACCCACATTGGGTTGTGCGGGATAAGTCGCGTATCTAATCAGGAAATCAATCCACCAAAATAATAGTTATCCGTCGAACGACTCACACATACTCGTACTCGTATAATTAAACTCTTTATGGATTCCGAGTTTCCGGCTTGCTTCAGATTACGCGTCCAAATCTTTCGTTTTTAGATGTTATCTTTGGCGTTCTTAAAGAAAATTTATTTTTCTACATCACAGTCTTCCAAACCGCAAACACATGCAACTCTAAATACCTCAGACAACAAGATGTTCCAAGCTGAGAATAGTTGTTTATCCATTTTTTTTTTTCAAAGACCAAAGAAATCTTGTTATCTTTACGAGTATGCCGATTTTATGGGGAGAAGCTGAAGCAAGTAGCAGTTAATTCATTGAGAAGTTGCTTGCGATGTCGATATGCTACGACCTCGTAGCTAATCGCAAGTAATTTACCGGTCGGATAATTTGTAGATGAGTATTCAATAATTTTGCAGATAGATAGCAATTATTGAGCCGGTTGGAAAGTGGAAATGATTGGAGGCTGGTTAGTCGAGTTTTTACTCGGTAAAGTGAGAAAGCAAATAGCTTGTAAATAGAAGATCAGCAACAAAGATGGGAGG
The DNA here is from genome assembly GCA_963969285.1 of Odontomyia ornata. Taxonomy (NCBI): domain Eukaryota; kingdom Metazoa; phylum Arthropoda; class Insecta; order Diptera; family Stratiomyidae; genus Odontomyia; species Odontomyia ornata. The sequence continues at coordinate 1,030,617 of OZ017738.1, read as the reverse complement.
ATAGGCGCTGTTCAATGGTAATTGGTTGTTGACCCCAGCAAATGAATTGCAATCTAACTTTTGCTTATTTGGCGAAATAAAATGGTAATTCGACTTACATGGGTTGACGAAAATGTCTAATCCGTTTCCGATAATGAAGTGTAAAAGATTGAATTTCAAAAAGTACATAGTTGGGCTTTGAGCTCAAATAATCCGCTCCATACCATTTCATCTGTCACATTCTTCCTATAGATGGTATCAAGTTCCATGAATTTGTCTGATAAATCAAGTTATCAGTACGCTTAAATATTCAGAACATTTTTGAGCATATACTCGTACTCGTAAGATAAGACATAAAAACTCTTCAAAATACTGTCTATGCGCTTTCAAGTAATTCTCATAACGACCAGACATCTATTTGTATGTAAGTGGAAATTAAGTATCGCCCGCATGTACCGAGCATGGAAGGGCGCGAAGAAGAGATCATTGTCACATTACACTCCCTTCCGAAAAAAAATAAGACAATCTGGGGAACTATTTTTGTTTAAGTCTACCAGTGTCTATTTTCGAAAGTTTCTATTCTGGGGAAAAATAGTGATAAGATTGACAAACAAGAAATAAAAAACTTGAAAAACGATGTGGTTGAAGAATGAATCATTCACATATAATAACATATAAAATCCAGCCTAGCATAGATTTAAACTCTTCTACCCTGAAACGTTTCTACTGCATAAGCATATTAGGGCGACAAATATAAAGTAATAGAACTCTTGATGTCGTGTCAGTCGACCAAGATTTGTGCACGAACGACGAGCGAGTGCAAGGTAAAATAAGAAACTAGGAAATTGTCATATAAAATTTTTAACGACTTTCCACGTTATTGGCTAACAATAAGTAGCAACAGCGGCAGAAAACAAATTTGATTTGCGGCTTGTGACGGGCAAAAGACAACATCAATAGTAGTATAGAATTTATGGTCTGGAGATGCAACAATGCGATGTTCTGGAGCTGTGCGGAGAGTTAAGGAGGTTCTTAAAATAGGCTGCCCATCTTTCCTTAATCTTGGTTTCACCAGCGATGATATTGCCCATGTCATCATGAGAGAGCGTGGTTTTGGGCTGATAACCACGTTTCAGGCTTTTCACTTCTTTGTATGTATGTCTTGTGTTGTTGCTCGCTGGATTTACATCTATACTTCTCAGTTGGTCATCATAGTATTTTCGTTTTTAATTCGAATGATCTTACTCTCTACTGTTCTGAGATTTCCATAGTGTTCTCTCTTCGTCCTGGCTCCTACCTAAGTAATCTTTGTACGCCTGATTCTTTTTGTCTAACGCATTCTGGCACTCATGATCAAACCAATCATTTCTCTTGCGCCGGGCTTGATGTGCGATCGTCTGTTCTGCCACGGTCTTAATAGCCGCTTTCACTACCATCCAGCGCTCGTTACTTGTCTTTACCAATACATCTGATAAGATGGGAGCCAGCTGGTTATCGAAGGTCTCCGTGAAATTTTAGGCTACAGACGCCGTTTGGAGCCTTTCGATGTCAAAGCGGGCTGGTCTTCGCCGAATATGCCTTTGACATACGATATCGATAGGTTAATTTGATCAAGTAATGATCTGAGTTGCAATTGGCTCCTCGGTATGTACGGGCATCAAGTATGCTCGAGGCCCAACGTTGTTGGATCAGAACATGATCGATCTGGTTTTGTGTGTTGCCATCCGGTGATACCCAGGTAATTTTATGAATGCGTCGATGTGGGAAGCAAGTCAAACGGTATGACTAGATTTCTGCTACATGCAAAGTCAATCAGGCGCTGGCCATTGTCATTTGTTTAATTGTGGAGGCTGTATCATCCAGTCGTTCCCCGATGAGATACCTCATTGTCAACTTTAGCGTGGAAATCACCCAGAATTATTTTCGTGTCGTTTGTAGGCAATGGGCCGACAAGTCTTTTCAGGTGATTATAGAGCGTTTCCTTCGTTTCTTCGGTCGGGGCGTGAATATTTATCAGCCAGATTTGGAAGAATTTCGCTTTTATATGGATCGCACACAACCTTTCGCCCCCGTTCATCCCCTTTTCTTAAACTCTTCTCACACCTCTCCGCTGTTGATATTTAATATCTATACCCATTTAAGAGTTTTTATTCGCATTCGTTGCAGATGAAGAGTGAAAATTATTCATATCGGCTACGTGATACACAAGGTCGAGCTTAAGGCGAATTCTAAATAAATATACATGAATATTCAACAAGAGTAGACAAGTTGAATGTCGGATAAGTCAACATAAAGACGCAAAATTCATTTAAAAGCAGGTAAATGCTTAACTGAATATAACTTAGAAACAACTTGAAGAAACCCTCGAAAAGTTAGTCCGTACACGAAAAAATCAGGAGCTGATGAGAATGATAAACTTAAAAATGAAACATTATAGGACGATGTTGATTTTCGTTTTCCTCCAACGTAATGGTTTCCTCTTCAGGAGATGAAATGCAATTGATAGAGGAGGAAAAAAATGTTGGAAGAGAAGAAATGGAGAAGGGTGTGAAATTTCATTATCGACTACCCTAAAAACCTGTGGTGTTGCTGTCGCATCTGTAAAAAGCAAATCCCCCAAAAACATCAAATTTCCCCACAAAATCTCCTACCCCAAAGCCATCAAATTTCCCCACAAAATCTATCTCAAAACCATCTACCGCCACAAACTCCACTAGCCCACCAGAACCGTCAGACAGGCCCCTATAATTCTCACAAGAGAGACGCGAAGTATCACATACGATACCATCGAACGAGTCTACTTAAGGATTTTGATCTAGTCAAAGATTACGACATCTCAGGTAAATAACTCTGCCCCGACGAGATGGTTTAGTACCCTACATACTATCTTCCAGATCAAAATCTAAACGTGATAATAAAAGGGCTTCACAGGCTTACAACAGCTGAAATAAAAGAAAAATTAGAGCTTCCATTTCTGCTTCAAGCAAAATTATGGCCCCTACAAACTGGTCTCCGGAAGACGTTTGCGCAATTCATCAGCTACAAAACTCTAATCAATCCAGCGAAACACAAACACCACTCAGTAGTCCATAACAACTTTTCATGGATCAATTTTTTTTGTCTCAATGCAAAAACAATTGCAAACCATGATGCAAAATGTGATAGCCTAAAAAAATATGATATTTCTCTCATTATATGGAATGCAAGCTCCTTGCTTCAGGAACCAAAAAGCTAAAACAATTTGTGTTGGATCATAAACTAAATATAGTGCTAGTCCAAAGATTCAACTTCACTTTCCTAACTACACTGTATCGCAATGACAGAATGACCGGTAAACGCGGAAAAACAGCGATACCTGTAAAGAGAAATGTAAAGCATCACGTCATCAACACTACAAACAAAATTTATAGTTTCTAGAGGCTATAAAAATGAAAAAATGCAAACATGCTCAAGTTTGTTCTGTCTGTGTACAGCCGCCCTACGTCATGGAAGCTTTCATTGCTCTTTGCTTGTATTTGATGATGCAATCCATATTGCAGGATATATTCGCTATCGAGGAGCTGTGGTTAGGAATCAAGGCGGGGTAAGGCTCAACCGATTCAGCGCAGAAATACACGGGAGCCTAAACATCTTTAATGAGCGAGCATACGTTGGTCCAAGGAACCATAGTACATTCACATAGTATCCAAACCTTCCATTTACCCCGTGTTGCACACTTTCTGAACTTTCCCAGGGGCCGGTCAGCTGAGACGGGGCACGTCAGCCGCGCCGAAGCCTGTCGTATTCAAAAAACAAAACTGAAGCAAATAAAACTTCCGACACATGTGTTCTTTTACGCATTTCAGAACATGGGAGTGCTGTCAGATAATAATAAACAAGTTGTGTAGACAGACCTATGCTCATGTCAGAAGGGTTTTGTACTCAACTTACAAAATGCAGTAACCAGCAACGAATAAAATCAAGAAACATGTCAAAGACGATTTAATTGGAGAAAATGTGAAATTCGAGGATCATACTATTATTAACAAAGTTGAACGAATTTTGACTTCTGAGGTATTTGTTATAGTTATACCCATAAATATCTCCTTTGATGTTTTTTTTCAGATTTTTTAGACCACGGGTGTCCATTCGCGAGGGAGGAAACACATTTTTCATGTATTTCCCCCCCTGTGCTCCCACTGAAGCAAAAACTGTCAGTTTAAGAACTGTTTTGAAAAGCTCTCATAGAGAACTTTCAGTGGATACTCATATCGGCTACCTTTCATCAAATTTTTTTTCAGGGGTCACTCCTCTGTACTGTAATCATCGATTCATGGCCTATTTTTTCGAATCCTAGAATGGTTACAAAGCCCTTTTGCTAGGAGCTCTCTCCTGCCTCTTCGACTTGTTTCAATTGTATGTACTCATCTTCATGATACCTATCACTCCTGAAATTTTCATGCAAATTCTAGCAAAGCTGTAGTGTCTAAGTCGGTAAAAAGCGCATATGGCTCCATAGCAATATGTTTCCATAAAAATACAGGGCACATTGCTCCATAGTAATACACGAAAATTCAAATCGCTATAACTTCGGTAAATACTATTCGATCTTTATGAAACTTTCCGAAAAGATCAATCTTATAAATAGTCATCTCTCTTTATTGAGTTTAAAGGTACCGTTTAGATTTTATTCAAGAAAACACAAAATCGATAAAATATACTATTACTAACAAAGTTGAGTGAATTTCGACTTCTCATGTATTTGTTGTTGTTGTACTCATGAAGGACTACATTCATGATTTTTTTCCGATTTTTCGGATGGAAGGTGTCCAATCGCGAGGGGGGGGGGGGGTACGCGAAAAGTTCGTACATTTCCCCTTCCCCTGCCCCCCTCGGTACTTATAAGACAATTTTAAGACTTGTTTTGAAAAGATCTCATTGAGACCTTTCCAATGACACCCTACTCGACTACCAACGGTGAAATTTTTTTTTGAGGGGTCACCCCCCTATATGGGGAGACCCCCCTTAAACACCTTTGAAAAATTTTACCACCCTTGAACTTTCAAGAGGTCACCACTTCTGACCTTTCTACCAAGTTTCATGGCTGTAGCCCCTATAGTTTCGGAGAAAAAGTGCTGTGACATACAGACGGACGGACGGACGGACAGACAGACGGACACAGGTCGTGATTGCAAAAGGGTTTTGTATTTCAGTGCAAAACCCTAAAAACTAAATTGCATAGAACGAATTTATTTTTGTGCAAAGATATTGATTTTTTGAGATATGATAATCCTGAAATCTCTCATCGAAGCACATGTTTATATTCGCGCCAATCCTCGCGTCAGCGTTTACCTACCTACCTGCTACCATAGGTTTATGGTCGCTCTTCGGCTTGTGTTCGGATTTTTCCGGAGGGTAGATTGAGTGTGGATACTTTGTGAGCATACTATGCAAGGAAAAACTACGTACAATTTTTTTTTTTTAAATATCATACATTTGTGACCATAATAGGAGGTAAAACATCCTCGACGAGCTCTCATCAGATCGCCAATCGGTAGTTTCCTTTGAAAGAAGACATCTCTTGAAGAAGATAGTAAAACAAACTGGGAATGATTTGGCACAGTGAGACTATCGTTCAAATTGGAGTTTTACTCTAGGCAGGGCAAAAATATTCAATTTTCAGTGAAAATGTCAGCTGAGAATAGTTTTAAAATTTCGGCTTTTTTATTTTACATCTGATTTTGATATTTTTTGCAGAATTAAGAACTGAAGTCAGTAATCCATAATTTCAAGTTTCATCAAGATCTCAGCTCATAGATATAGAGAGTACTGGATCCGCAACCGGTCGTGAGAGCCGAAGCAATTGGCAACCTGCGCTAAAGTTGTGTGAAGTTGAGATTTGAGACGATATGCTTTTAATTTAGCACTCTATTCACGGCGAAACACGTTCACATTTAAAAAGTTTTTAATTTTAAAGATCGCGCGTACGTAATCGGAACTTTAATTCACAGTTTTAATTAAAAATTTACGAAATTTCCATCCGCTTTGACACATGAGTTTTCCCGCGTGGTTCGCGCTCTTTTCGATTTTCTTTTGCTTTGACGTTCGAGTTTTCCGTGAGAGTTGTTTATTGTTTATACTCAAACTGAAATGAAATTTCGTTGGTGTGCGCGGGTGTCAGTGGGGGAAGCGATTCTTCTGAAGAGAGAAAAGAAAAACCTGTCTGGAAAAAAAGGGGAAGGAGAAGCAGAGGGAATCATATAGTTTTGAGAGCGTAAGTTATTTATAACTTATTTATGTGGCAAATTTGCTTCTCACATGGACGAGTACACAGATTCTCGTTGCTCGTCCATTTGTTTATATGTCTTTGTCTCAGCTACTCGAGGGCATATCACATATTTGAACCGCCGCCATTTTGAAACTTGCACATGGATAATCACCAAAATAACAAAATTTTTAGACATTATCATTATATCAGTTAAAATTGTGACAATTAGACGCTTTTGAAATTTTGAATTTCAACTAGCACCCACTTTTTAACGCCTATTTCGCCTCTATAGTTTATATCAAACCATTAAATTTCATTTACTTCGATTGAAAGGTATGGTCACCAACAAATTTTAGCACGTTGTATGATTTTTGCGCGACTGCCGTTTTGTTTCAGATGGTTCGACTTTGGATTTTTAGTTGTGACTCTCATCATACAGTTCAATGAACCTCTGTACCATAATTCATCGAAATCTGAGCTACACTTTGGTCAGAACGATAGAACTTCTCCGCCCACGGCTCCTGGGATGTCCAACAGTGGTTGAGGCGGTTCAACATTTTGCGGCTTTTCGCCACTGCTCCGCGCGTCGAGACGTGCGTTCCGAGGGGGGCGTCTACGGCTGTTCTATCTATAAGGCGTCGGCATAGTGGACAGAGCTCGGACGTCACTAGGAGCTGTTGGACACAGGCGCGATGAAACAAATGTCCACCTTCCAACCGCACACTTGATGCGCCCTCGACCACGTCTTCGAAACAAATTCCACAGTTAGCGGGTTGGACCGTTTTGGAACGAGTCCAACGCCTTTCGTTGATGGTGTTGGTTCTAAAAGAAACTGCTGTTAACTACAAAAAAAACTATAGGTATATTTAAAAAAAGGAAACTTATTAATAGTTTAGTGGCCGATAGTGGCGAGCTATTGCAATATAAATTGAAAAAAAAAATTATTTAGTGAACACTTTCCCTTCCAGCAGTGCCGACTCCTCCAAAGGGAAATGACAGTGAATGGTAGTCTGCCGAGAAAAGGGTGCTTCCGGCCGATTTGCAAGAATTTATCCCCAAACCCACATACATTACGAAAACCGTCTCTAAACTACGTTAATTAACTCGACGAGGCAAGTGGTAGAGCTACCGTAACAGCTTTGTACGCGGTCAAAATTCCCGACACGTGGAGGAGATTTCGCGGATATCCTTGATATGTTAAAAGCCTTGACCTATGTATCGAACAAGGACTAAAAACAATTGACAAATACATCAGAGACAGAGAACGGAATCTACAAGCACCTCGAAAATCAAAACAGACAAACCTACCCACTGTTAGAGATACTAAACTAAACAGATCACCATAGTAATTGTGTTCTGAATTTCGACACTAGCTGATCCAAAAGCGAGAACTATAAAGCAAATGGGGCAAAACTAGCCTCACGTACACCTCATCTCATAGCAGGACCGGGTTTAAGCCTCAGTAGCTTCAAAAATTAGAACAATCAAGTGCTTTGAAACAATGCATTCGTAACACTCCAAACCTTAACATGTTCCAAGTGCTTTATTTTAAGGTATTTATTCATCGAATTTTTCGATAGTCTCATTTAAAACGTTTAAATGTATTTTACAATTGAAAATGGTCTGTTTTATGCATTTCAAATTACGTGTTTTCTTTCAAAATTTTTAAACGGCTTAGATTTGAAAGCCTCAACGAGTAGGGCTATAACTTCCTTGACATTAATCATTACCATCGTTACAATATCGAGCAAGCATACCTTCAATAAACATACGATTTGATGAACTTGCATATTTAGACGCAAAATTGTCGACTAAAAGCTATAAGGATTTTTTTTGCAATTATAACTGGTAAAAAATTCTATATAAAACTTGTAGAGTTATTCATCTAATTTTGCTCGTAAACTAAAGGGACCGACTATACCATTGTTAAATAGAAGACACCACTATACCAACAACAATTTCCCTTCCCAATATCGATCAAATTGCAAATGCTAAATAAAAACATGAGAACATAAACGCTGAATGAAGTGGTCTGATGACGCTGCTTGCTTGCACGACATTTTCTATTCCTAATATGCTGCACACGAGATCTGTTGATGTAATATACAGTGGAATTTATTGTTGACATATTTAATTACATTTGTTATTTATTTTTAATTCCGTTTTTGAAACACAATGACTGTGTGACTGTAGCAATGCGGAGTTCACTTTAAAATTCCATAAACAATTTCAGGTGCGATCGAGTTTATTTTCAGGTAAACAATGTCTGCTAGGTCAAAGATACTTTTGAGGAGGTTTCCAGTTTCGTTAAGATAATGTAAATTAAAGCTGAATTGCATGAGAAAAACGGCCTTATTCATGAGGCATGCCGAACCGATTTCGCCAAGTGATAACTTTGTCGATATGTCGTTTCGCATCCAAGATGAGGAGACAAGTTCAATGTGTCAGGCCCGAACCTTAATTCGGACTTCACGATTCCGAACAATTAGGTCCAAAGCTGTGTTTGATGCACAGTTTCACTTTGATTGTGAATACCCATTCCCCATTGCAACCGCAAATAAAGTGCTGTTGGCCCTCTGCCAACAGTCATCGCAACATCACGACTACCAATCATTAGAGAATCAATTTCTAAGCCAGGTTCGAAATAATTTGAAAATTACTCGAAAAGTTCTATGGCTAAGGCACAGCGTGATAAAGTGTACCATTCCATTAGCCTAGGAACTGATTGGCTACGCTGTTTATGGGCTTTCAAATGTGGCACGCATTCGCTCGTATCTGCTCCAGCATATTGTAACGAATTGTAGAAAATCAAAGCGTAGCTGAATGAAATCGCGCCGAACGTGAAATGGAAGTTATGCGGCCTTCGTGGCCTCGGAATAGTTAGCGGACCAACTGCTAAGTAGCCAGTATCGAGGGGAGGCAGAAGTATGTTTGTAGAAATAAAAAAGTGATAAATAACAATAAGCCATTACTGGCACATATTTGTAGTCTGATGGTTTATGGTGAATAGCTGTGCAAGATATTTGTTAGCTTACTTGTATGCTTGCAAGAAATGAAAACTGACAAAGTATAATTACCAAAGCGATTTTCAAAGCTAATAATTTCTCGAGTACTCGTAACTTTCACTTTTGAACATGTGGAAGATACTTTTTGCTAAATAACCCTTTTAATGAAAAAGTGCATTATAAAATAGAGAAAATTTGGTTACGTTAAACGCTTCCTGGAGTGGTTATTTTTGTTGCTCCTAATATTGAAGCTAATTTGTTAAGCAACGAAATCGAAACTTTCAGGTTGATTGAAAAGTGGAGACTACTGATGAGGTCATGGTCCCGTTAATTTCATGTGAGGAGTTTTATGATTTTAAATTGTTCTATACTTGACTTGAACCAAACAAAATCTAAAAGTATTTAAACGAAAACGTAAGAGTATATCTATAAAATGCTGTGCATATTTCAGTTTATGGCCACAATCTTCAAAATAAATTGAAGCTGAAAATAAGAATAAGTAACAATGTCTGAGTCCAGAATCGCGTTGGGCTGTGTTGATGATTAATAGTTTTCTTAGTTGATTTGCAGCTTGGACTCACCAACTACTGTTCTTTTCTTTATATGTATAATAGCAAAGCTGCTGAAAATCCCTATTTGATAAAAAATTAACCAAAACAATTGCGGTTAAATCAAATCTGAACCACTTGCCTTTATTTGACCCAAATATCTTTTTCGTCTGCCTTAAAAAGATATGTAGCTCAGCTTAATGACAAATTTTATGAGGGTATCCAATAACGGAAGGAAGGTTCTTATGTCGACCGTAAATAAGCCAACTACTGAAAGATAAAATTTCAAACAAAAGGTAGGTGGGCCATTATAATATTTGTGCTACAAAGCCCTAAAAAAGACTAAACGAAGGGGCATGGCTGACAGCTGTTGCAGAAGGCTTTTCATGTAATCATAGAAGAGAGAAAAAAGAACTTCGTGAAAAATTTGCTAGACGCATATGTAAAAAGTAGAATTTGTAGAAGAGTAGTCTTGCTTGCCAGAAGGTTTTTGTAAAAAATTAGACTTTAAATCGTGGTTTCCGAATATCGACAAATCAACTCCTAGAAAGTCTTTGAATTTAGTTAAAAGGAATATATATAGTAACAACTCCGATAAAAAAAGGAGTATAAAATTACAGAAAAATCAAGTCAATGCCATACAAGTTTTTAAAACATTTGCGGTTTGCAAAAATCTACGGCAATTCGTCAATAAGCTTTTATAAAAAAAAATTTCGCATTACGAATTTCGAGGGTCAAAGGAATATCCACCGGAGTCGCGAAGAGTAACCTTCTAAGGGTTATTAAAATGTTGACACAGAGGATAAACTGGGCCTGGAGAAAACAGATAGACTTAAAAGGATTTTGTCGTTACCGACAATACTTATGGCCCCCAAATAAGAGTGCGGCATCCAGGTGGAAGCTGTGCCCCCTCGCACCCTCCCAACCGGATCAAGATCCAAATGTAAGCGTGGCCATATTTTCCATTTAAGTGAAAAACTCATACAAACATAATTTGAATGATTTTTTTTTATGTCATAGCATTATGTAAGGGAATCACATACCCCTATGCCATAAATAGGCACGCGAGCGGAAGGCCAGCTTACTCGGGCAAAAGCACCTGAAACGCATAAAAAAGGGTAAGCTCACCCGATCGCTAGCTCATTATAGTGGAGGGGCCCGCCAACGTGGCGAGTCCCATACGCGGTCAGGTTTAACGAAAGGGAAAGACCGTGGTGACGATCAATCACAGACTCCGCTTTTGGTTGTCAATCGTCGACTTGCTAGATGTCCAACGGGACTTGACGAGCCTCTCATTCAGTCCGCTGTACACTTGCCTTCGCCAAAATCAAAGTCAAAAGCGCTTTAGTCAATACTAATCGTCATAAATTTTAAAAGAATATAAAGCAGATTCCAAACAATAACAATACAAAACTTAATGACCCAAAAGACTCTCTAAATTTATACGTCATCAGTTGAACACATTTTTTCAAAAAAACTATAGCCTTCGTCACAATGCAAGACGTGCATGTACAGCGGGAAAAAGTGTTGCCATTTCCGCATTTTAATTGCGGATTTGAGTTATTAAATTAATGAAAAATAATAATATAGAAAAATATAAATATAAAGAATGTAATTATAAAGAAAAGTTTTTTTTTTTTACCTCCATTCCCTTCCACTCTCTCCATCACACTTTCTTCGTCGCACTACGCTCGTGCGATCTGCACTTCACATTTCGTCGTTTCCTCAGGTGTGCCACCCAGGCAATGTATAACACATCGGTATAAGGGGGCACACAAAAATATGTGAAGTCCTCCGGTTAATCTTGTCTTGTCCATATCGTGATCAGCTCTCAGAGATAAAAAAAAAAATATAAATTCGACGCAGTAAAAAAAAACTCTGAGTTAAAAGAATAGCTGTCTCTTCAAGCATCTCGACGATAGGGTCAACAATGCCCTAAGATGCTATGTTGAAATTACTGGACTGATATTATAATAATAGTAGGTGTTTCTCGAGGCATCTCGAAGATAGGATCAATAATTGACCTAAGATGCTATGTTGAAAGTTTCTGCACTGAGATTCAATCGTTATTCATTAAATAGTTCCTAAGTCTTTTCTTGAAAACCATAAGAGAATTCGCTTCTTTAACTGATTCTGGAAGATTGTTGTATATACGAAGGGCGTCATTTGTAGCATCGTTCTTCAGGCGATCTGTCCTTGCAAAAGGAATTACAAATTGGTTTGCGTTCCTAGTACTGTATTGATTCTTTTGTGAGACTTTAATAAATGGTGTTTGTGACGACAAGCTGAGATTTAAACTTTTGAAGATAAACTTGGCTTTCTCCATTTTAATGATTTGGTTAAAAGTTAATGCGTTACATGATTGATACACTATGTTTGTTGGTGTGAGCCTTGGGAGATTATGTATATTTTTATACGCCTTGGTTAATATCCTGGAAATTATATTTAGGTGTTGCTTTGAGGACTGACTCCAAATTACCACTCCGTAATGTACTTTTGACAGTACGAAGGCATTCAGAACAAGATGCTTGATGTTTTTTGGAAATTCCTCATATCTTCGTAACAATCCAATTATTGGTGCTAATTGCCTCCTTAAGTTGTTTATATGCGGGAGCCAGGTCAGACGGTGATCGATAGTAAGGCCAAGATATTTAAGTTCGAGCACTCTTTGCAGCTTTTCACCATTAATTTTTATATCAACATCTATGTCTTCCCTGTTCTTTTGCTTAAAGATAATATATTTTGTCTTTGAAATATTCAACGCTAATTTAATATAGAAAAAAATAATATAAAATTTCTGTTTAATTATAAAGAAGAATTTAAATTTAATATAGAGAAAAAAAATGATATAAAATTTGTATTTACAACACAAAAAGACATATTTTATAATTTATAAACTATAAATCGGAATGATTAAATTTTCAAATCAGCAATTAAGATTCGGATCATGTTACGAAGGTTACTACAAAGGAGCAAAGTCACATACCACAAATAACTGTAAAGCGACATTAGTCGAATTGTTTCCCGAAAAGGTGATCTCGAGTCTTCCATTGTCTTTGTATTGATTACAATAAATAATGAGTAAAAAGCGTTATTTATTTATTTCCTAAAATAAGTGGGCCGTTTTAAGACACCCTGCATAATTTTTTAGTACGTTGGGCCAATTGTGATCTCATGAAATTTACGTGGTTATGTGTAATTTTAATCTAAATTGACATATACACTACCGGCCAAAAGTTTGAGACCACTATGAAAAAATATGAGAAAACCAATAAAAGTCAAGATATTTAAAACTTTATGGAAAACTGGATTTATTATCATTTTACACACAAGATTTAAAAATTAAAAAAAAAAAGAAGTCTTGACGAATACAGTGTTCTTAACAAAATACACACAAGAGAGTTTAAACAGATTTTTCGTCGAAATATCCTCCTTTGCACTTTATGACTTCTTTTACTAATCTAGGCATGCGAGCAATTAATTTAACTATAGTCTCTTGCGAGATATTATTCCAGCTTTCCTCCAATGCATTCCACATGGCCTGCTGTGAAGATGGACACTGTTCCCGAACGTTTCGATCGAGCTCTTCCCACAAAAGTTCAATGGGATTAAGATCGGGGCTTTGAGGTGGCCAGGTCATGTTTTCTAATACTTTTTCCGACTGTTTTTTGTCTAAATAGCTTCTACATAATTTTGAACTATGTTTTGGATCATTGTCATGTTGGAAAATAAATCCACGGCCGATTAACTTTATCCCGGAGGGAATGGCGTTTTTCTCCAAAATTTGTTTATATTGCTCCTTTTTCATTATGCCTTTGATTTGGACTAAATTTCCAATCCCATAGCCAGAGAAACAACCCCAGACCATAACAGTTCCGCCACCATGCTTGACAGTCGGCACTACACACTGCGGCATCATCTTTTCTTCGGCGGAGCGTCGGACGAAAATTCTTCTTTTTGACCCGAACACTTCAAATTTTGATTCGCCACTCCAAAGAACTTTTCTGAAGTCTTCTTCGGTCCAGTCTCGATGGGTTAGGGCCCATTGCATCCGTTTCTTTTTATTCTGCGGTTTTAACAGAGGTTTACGCACAGCAACGCGGCCAAACAACTTGGCGTCTCGCAATCGTCTTTGCACTGTAGACACTGACACAGGTTTTTCCCGAGATTTGTTGACATCTACACGAATTTCTGGGGCTGTCAGACGTCTATTCCGCTTGCTGGTCACCACAATAAATTTGTCTTCACTAGAAGTTGTAGCTCTTGGTCTCCCAGAGCGCGGACGATCTTGATTACTGCCGGTTTGTTTGTAGCGCACAATAGTGCGATGAACACAAGTCTTCGATAACTTGAGTTGACTCGCTATCTGACGTTCAGATTTGCCTTCGTTGTGGAGAACAACGATGGCAGATCGCGTTTCAACACTAATTTCCGGAACTTTTCCCATTTTAGAGATGTCTTGACTGTAGGAACCACAAGATCAGACTAACTGTGGATAACTGTAAATAACCAGACAAATGCAAGGTTAAAATAATAATTAAAAATATTTTGAGGATTTAGAACATTTGTATTGTAAGTTGATGTAAAAAAAAAAGCGCCAGCTGCGGTAATGAGGTAATAAATTTTTAACAATTGATCTGTCGGCCTACCTCTTCCGCGGCTAACATTGATGTTTGGATACAATGCTTGTTTATTGCCCTTTCCTTGGCTTCTATACAAAAGAATTAGCTTTTAGGCAATCTTTATGAACAATAGAATATGCAGGTGTGCAGATTACTATTTATCACCAATATTTTCTTAAATATTTACTAATAAAAGTTTTTATTAGTGGTCTCAAACTTTTGACCGGTAGTGTAACTTTCATCATTCTAATGAAATAAAAACCAAGTGAACTTGAATGGTTTTACTTCAGTTTTTTCCCTCGGTACATTTTTGCTGTTTTATTGACGCATACATACATACGAGTACAAACAAATTTATTGAGCCTTTATACATCATGAATATAAAGGGTGTTTTTTAGAGGCTAAAGATAAGGACGTCGAACAATTTTTGAATAAGGATAAAGTAAGAATAAGACGGGTCAACTGCATAATACGGAGAAGAGCAGCGTCTCTTAATGCTTCAAATGCCTTAGCTATGGTCACAGCGCACAAGCATGCAAAGAATCCGATAGAAGTTCCCTATGCTACAAATATGGTGAAATGGGACATAAAAAAAGAGTGCACGAAGAAGCCACACTGTATCCTTTGCAAGGATGCCCCGTCGAAAACCCCGGCTCGGTAAGCTTCCAGTGTACTGGTGGCCGTCTGAAATCACTGAATCGCGATGGGAGTGTCACAATCTTCGGCGTGAGGCTCACCGGGTACGGAACCGTGGCGAGGCATACAAAAGGGTAGCAGGATATAAGTCAGCCAAGAAATGCCTTCCGAACTGATTAACAACACGCAACAAACTGATTAAGAACAAGCTGGTAAGATCATGGAGTATGTAAACAAGGATCCGTGGGGCCTTGGCTACAAGCTTTATTTATTTTTGCTTTAGCACTACAGTCCTTTCGGGCTTTCGCTTAGAGATAGAGTTCTCATTATCTTGATCGAGTTAATGTTATATGGTCAGTACCACGCTTTGGCCGTGTGTCCGTCCACCCAGTTGCGTTATGTTCTGATTTTAAACCAGTACGTATCATAACTTAAAAAGCTTATAATCCGTCCGAAGAATCCCTAAAAACACATCTTGTTGTCACCAATGAGACTCGAACCAGAGACCTTCGGCTTACGGAGTGAGGTCTATAACCACTACACCACGCGGACTACTGACTACAAGCTAGTTATGCGGAAGTTTGGTGCCCTACGGTCGCCCTGCATACATGAAGCGGAGAAGATGAACAAGATATTGCGAGCCCATTTTCCCCCCCATCCCATTCGTGTTGACGGTTTCCACGTTGAAACAGCAATCTCTAGTGCCCACTCTTCACACAGCCGGAATTGGAAGAGGCAGTCCTATCATTGAAAGCAAGGAAGGCTCCAGGCTCAGATGGTGTGCCAGCTGAGGTATTGCAACTTGGCTACCACAATTGTCCTGACTTGCTGCTTAGCATATTCAACGCTTGCCTACCAGGCGGGATTTTTGCGGTACGATAGAAGGTGGCGAGGCTCGTGCTGATCAGGGAAATTCCGGATCGCTATTCGTGCTGCTGGGATCTATCTCGTCGGCAATATGGCTTTAGCGTAGGACGCCCCACCATTGATGCGATTACAAAGTGGCAAGCGCGGTCCAAAAGGCAGAGGCGTTCGACGTCCTTATCTTTAGCCTCAAGCGAGGAAGCGTTCTGTTGGTGATAGTCGACGTTAGGGACGCCTTCAACTCTGCTAAATCGGTGGATATTCTGGATTCGTTGCAAACTCCTTTTCAAGTTCCAATATCTCATGCGGCTTTTGAGGAACTACCTGATGACCGAAACCTGCTTTATGACACGACACAGGGATAACGAAGAATGGAAGTTACATCCGGTGTGGCCTAGCGAGACTTGTGAACCGGTCCTGCAACTACTCAGACTGGAGATGCCAGGTAAGTTGCGCTTGATCGGCTATGCGCAGGATGTTGCGGCTCTATTCGCTGGACACGGTTGAACAAGCGCAACTTAGGCTAGGTATGCTAATGTGCCGAGTGGGAGGCTGGATGACTGCTCGCGGGTTCAGTTTAGCACTGGAGAAAATCGAAGTGATCATCTTGACAAAGAAGAGAATCGCTAGAGTAAGGACGATCAGTATTGGAGACATAATAATCGAATCGAAGCTGGCGGTGAAGTATCCGGGGCTACTGATCAACTCAAAGAAGAATTTCTCTGAGCAAATCAGGGCAACGGCTTAGAAGGCTGCTTCGGGCGTTTCGGCTGTGAGTCGACTTATAGCCCAAACCATCTAGAATATGCCTCTTGATGAGTGCTGTAGGGTCAGTGCTATGGTATGGAGCAGAAATATGGAGACAGCGCTCATTCAACGATTGACAGCATTCTTGGGAGAATTGCACGAAGGGAAGGTGGACTGCGCGGCGCATCCCGAATCTAAGGCCGTGACCAAGTAGAAGACATGGTGAGACTGACTTCTGCGTTTCAGTCTTGCCTGCACAAGATTGTTAAGTCACGGTCCCCCGACTGTCGATTTTGCCTAGTAGAGGCAGACGATTCCTGCCACACATTTTTTGCGTGCAAAAAATGTGACAAGGTGTAACGGGATTTCTACAGGGAGACGGAAGAGCTCACCCCGGATATTATAGTCGCGGTGATGTTGTGGCACATTATATTTGGGCCGTCCTAAAAGCTAAAAGGGACTCGCAGCAGCCGCGGACGTCCACTCGCGCTGGAAGAGGGATCCCCAGTGGCGTAGCCAAACGAGATCTGGCTCGAAGTAATGTGTTAAAGGTTTCAGTCTGGGTTCTCAGGTTGACAAGCGAGGTGTTTAGTGGGTATTCCAGTCACTCAAGAGCATGGGAGCTCCACGCTCAGTGTGTGAATGGCATTCACCTCCCAACCACAAAAAAATAGCTTGCGTATGGATATTGGTGAAGGGTAGAGGCACAGTAACTATTTCCTGCTGTAAATCATTCAAGTCCTTGAAATTGCCCATTGTTATCAGATTTCCGTCAGTTACAAGGAACGATTTCCCGTACAATATATTGCACATCATGGCGACATGGTGTCTGAGGAACTTGTTCTGAAGGAGTTTAAAAATCAGTCCATCTAACCACACGATATCCGACGGCTTTCTCCATATCAATGTGACACACTCCAAAACAGTTTCTGCTGTTAAGTTTCCTGCCTATCTGTATGATCGAGTGCCTAAGATTGGAACCAAACTGGCAATTCGGGATCAATTATCAATTCATATTTCTCAATGTGGGCATTTAATATTTCATTCAGTATCAGTTCAAACACCTTGATGGTGTTAGGCAGTAAACTGATTGGATGATACCTTTTAGGGCACAAAGATTCCTTTCCTTTCTTTTGGGAAATATGAATTGTTCAACATGTTGTTGAACAATATGCAATAATTTCCAATAGCAACCTCAGGTAAATGTCGTAGTAACATATTGGAAATATAGTCAATACCGCATGACTTGTTACAGCAACTAACAAATGAATCAAGGTTTCCGGTCGGTATGAGGTCGGACGTCAGTGTTTCGCTTCAACGACTTCTGAAAGTATTTTTGCCCTCTCTCAGCGTTTGGTAGGTGGGCCAATTCAAAATGAGTTTCGATCAGGGCAAGTTTCTGCAATCCATCACATACAATCCTATTTTCATCTGCATCCAGAGTCGTACTAGAAGACTTATCTCATCACTAGCAACTTTAAAATTTGACACCCCCACTCGAGACTTGTTACGAAATAAGCACTCGTAATTTACTTTCGTGGAAATGCTGTCTGGGTGCTGTGGGCTAATTAACCTCAGTTACTCCTCCCATTCGTTGTTGACTTCACTCCTGTAGTATCAACAGATTAAGTTCCGAACATCCTTAAGGTGTAATTTCAACAAAGCTAACGAGGAATTGTTGTAGTCCAGAAATCACCGGTAAATATTGTTGACGCTTGTGAGAAGGCTTTGCAATCTTTTCAACCTTACGACAGTTGGCGTTTCATTTCCTTCCGTATTGTTTCGATGTTTAATCTTGGCAACTACTTTTAATGGTTTCCAATGTCAACTTCTCTAACATCGACAAATAGAGATGTATTTCACCATTATTAAGATTCCGGTCATTCAGAGCCATTGGGCAAGAGTTGACGTCAAGAGAAGGTGTACATTCCTTCCGGTAATCTAGACTAATCTTCTTTTGGAAACTTCCCCCAATCTATTTTCCCAAAATTCAGTGAACAATTTTCGTTTCCAACCGGTATGATGAAAACATTATTCCTTTGATAATTTATTTCTATTGCTATTGTGTAATAGTCACTTTCCTAAGGAATCATCTACAGTTTCCGTTGAATACTGTTAAAGCTGAATTCAAGTCTTGCGTCAGCAACGTAAAGGTCAAAATATAAATTTGTCCTAGGGTAAGTTGGGAACTCCGACCCATATAATAGGTTGTACCCGTATTCAATTGATTCTCTGTCATCCAGGATTTCAGGAATACTCCTCTTGGACTATTTTCGGCATTCAGCCTTGATGTATACAGAGCGTTCAGATTACCGGCAAGAATATAATCATTTAACTCCATCTGTAGTCGAATTTTAATATCGAACACTCAACAAATTTAAAGTTTTTGAATTCGACTTCATCAATATTATGGAAGCAATAGGGTCTTCTAACCAATGTCCTGGTGCCACCTCCTCATCACCGTTTACCCTATCGTTTCTCATTCAAATTCCTTGAACGTCATTGAGTGCCAGGAGTTGAGGTGGGTTTTAGTAAAAAGCATGATGTTTGATAAAACTCAGGAGATGGTCGGGGCGAGATAGAGTTACAATGGAGTTGATGTTGATCGAGATGAGGCGAAGCCCATTCATGGGAATACAACTGGGTGACAAATTATTTTGAAACGTGTTGACCTGAACGTTAAAATACCATCTTCCTTATTAATCCTTTTCGATAGGGATTCAATTAGTTGATAAATTTTGAGAAGCCGTTAATTATTGAACTTATTATGTATATTATTCACTTTAATACTCGTATCTGCAGTTCCTCTAGCGATGAGTGCAAATGATACCCCGGCGTTGAGCTAGAAGGTATTACACTGCAGTGTTCTTCTGTTTGTTTTGAAGAAAATTTAACTTATGCTCTATATCGAGGGCATCCTCGATAAGATGCAGGGTGGCCGAATCCACCGCTGTTGACGCAATGCAATTTTTCATTAGACTCCATCTGAGCCAATTTGCACTCACCGAGGGCATGAACATCTTTGCATTTAACGCATCGGTAGCGCATGACGCAGTTGACAGCCGAGTGACCAAATCTTTGACTTCGATAGCACTGGCTGACTTCTCTTTTCTAGAGACGTTCCCATCTCACTACTAAATTCATGTACCTTATCTACTTGCACTGTTTTTATTAGAAATTTGTACTAAATAAAATATTAAATTTTTTTTTTTTTGGGCGATGATCGATCTCCTTGTTGCAAGGTTCTTGACTGAAATAAATTCAATTCCAGCTTTTTTGAGCATTTGAAGGAGATCGACCGTGTCGTCTCCGCAGTCCAAGCCCAAGAAAAGTCAGATTTTCTCCAGGATTTGGGGTATAGCTGAAATGCGGAATCTCCCCAAAATACAGAGCTTCTTCAGCTGAGCTTAAGTCAACCACTGATTTAGTTGTTATCATGTTCATTTGTAATTATTCTTTTAATTTCAAAGTTATTTGTCTTATAATCAGCTGCCAATAGCCGAAGCATTTCAAAAATATTACCTTCGCATCTATCCTTCTTTTCTGTTGTATTTATTACCTCGCAATCAATCCTTAGCCTTGTCCAGCGTTATCGATACAGCAACATAGTGCGAGCTCTCATTCGTGCCGCCTGCACTTAGAATCTGTTCTGTTTCTTTATGATTCTATGGCACAATCTTTTTGTTTTGTTTTGCTTGTTATAGTATCCGCTATTTCGGTTCTTGATTTTCCATTTTCATTTTTTTCGAATTGATCAAACCTAATGATTTACATTTTGATTTTTTGGATCTCTTTCTAGGCTTCGTTTTAGTTGCTTTCCTCCTTGTAAAGCGTTACAAGGCTTTGCGAACGGGCCTGGGTGCTATTTCTCGGGCTCTTCCATCCCACTTGTCAGCAGGGAGGCTGTTCCAAAATATCGTTTCTGGCTCCACGAAACTTCTTCAAAATTGATCGATTTCACCCATTTAATGAACGGTGAATTTTTCAAAATCTGTACTCGATTGACGTTGAGATTTCAGGAAGGCGAATTTTTTCCCAATAAAAATTAATTTCCGATTGACGCTTTAAAAAATTATTTAATTTTTAAAAACTAATGACAGGAGGGATTTCAGGAAGGTGAAACTTTTCCTTCACATATCTCCTCCTTTCGCGCCCGTAAAATCCGTGTCATACAAAATTGGTCCAAGTTATCTGAGTAGATTTTCCTGATAAGCTTTGAAAAATGTATTCATCTCTAAATATTATATTACATTCTCTTCGCTAGACCCATAGAGGAAACCTTGACATAACGCCCATAGACAAACTTTTAACTTGTAGGTACGGCCTGCAACGACAACTGATTAATTATGGTGAATTCAAGGCTTGCTCATTGAAGAATTTTCTGAATTGCTATTTCTTACAATCACTCGGATCCAATAGAGAATTTGATATGAATTAAATGTGACTTGGATATTTACCTTAGGTTCATAGGCCTGAATTTTCGTCAAATATGTTCTTCAAGTTGTAGCATCAAATACCAGCATCTCGTAAAATCAAGCTTTTAATTTAATTCATGGCTGCTAAAAATATATTTGGTGAAGAGATTCGGTATAACTAATGCGCTATTTATTATGCTTTTAGGTCAGCAAGCATGAGTTCGTTAACAGCTGCGTTAACCTCGTAAAAAACATGAAAACTGAATGAATGACTGATGATACATCAATAAAACTCAAGAGCATGGAACAAACTATTCCATTTTACGATTTCTTAGGTAATCTCATGCGCCATAAGCGGTTTCGCCGACCGCTAAAGAAATGCGATGAAAAACAACATTTTTGGAATGTTTCAGCCGCTAGTTAGTGTGATGTGAGAATATTTTACGATTAGTTGATCCAGTGCTCGCATATCAGGTTGTGATTTCACAAAGATACAAAATTCAGTCAACAGCCATGACCATTGCACTGAATTGCAACTTTTGCTTTTCAAATCAAACCATCCTCGACAAATTCCATTCTGCCCGGCGTATGCATTCGCCGTGGTACAGGTTTCAACGCAAAGACCATCTGCTTCCAGCTTCATTGGTTTAATCAAGAAATGTCGAAGGGATGATGGTTTCCTCTTATTTAGGAACAAAGAGCTTTTAGAATGAATGGAATATGCTAATCGCTCGCAGTGTTCGCTTCAAGAACGTTAGCATCGTGGTGATGGCGAGTAGGGAAGTGATGTGTCCTAGTCAGCTTCAATTCTTTAATGGTGGGGAGAGTGCAGTGCATCTGCGATGGACTGAAATCTGTGCTACGAACTCGTTTGAAAGACTCCATTGCTTTTGATAGTAGTAATACGAAAGGAAGCATCTCCACATGACTCGGTTTAGTCTCCGTGTTATTAAGTTGAAGGCATGGCATAGCTCGTGAATCCAGGGAGATGATTAAAGATTACTGCTGGACTATACAGCGCTGATGATTACGCCAGAGCCATCCAAACGTGTTCCACGGGCATCATGATGCTGCTAAGCTGGTTCATATGGGGACTCCACTCCTATTGAACTAGACAAAAGATGCGGAAGGCGCGGACCGCGCGATCTTGTTGTTTTCAGTGTTAGATAGTTTTTAAAATTCATCAAAACCGAACACGATAAAGGATGAATGCCTGTGATAGGGAGAGCACATTCAGCGCGTTTGCCACGCATTCGGTTGTGCATTTTGATGAATTAATGAAGAATAAATGGCTCTTATTAAGGCAGTGATTTGATATTTTGTAGCACTGCGTGCAGACGACTAAATTGCCATGTTGGTGCGTCTCTTGCCATTGCCGTAGCTGGCTTTGTATTCGCCATGTGTTAGGTGCTGTAGACGGCGCTGGCACACAGTCCAAGTTTAGCGTTCATCTGAATATCTCGAATGTCTTTAGTCGCTCGCATTTCAATTACAGTACTCGAACGTAGTCATATCACATGTTATTAACAGTAGGAGCAAATCAGCCAAACCTGAGAGCCAATCTAGTGACACCCATTCGCGGAATCGGGCGCATCGTTAGGTCTCTTAGTTGGTCATGGAAGTCGCGGCTTCAGAAAGTGAAATTACATTCAACTTCTCAACTAGCGAGATACAGAGTGCATAGTTCAAGTCATGTTCATTAAGCTCCAAGCTAAAAGTGTCGATTTCGGTGTTCCTTTATTGTGTCCGGGTGATATCAGCTTGTTTGCGATGCGTCATTAAAAATTCTTCTGATTTGCAATACCTCGGAAAAGAGATGTCTTCATTACGCGTTGTTATTCGTGATCATATGTGGCAGATAGTTTAGTTGGCAGTGTTACGATGAAGCTGTATACTTTTCATCCCAACAATGTTGCGGTGAGCCTATGAGTTTTCATTTGATCGATTTGCTTGTACCTACGAAGTGGGTGCGTCTTTGCTTATTGAAAGGCGGAATAGTAAAAGTGTGCATTATGCAAACAAAGAGTACCTACATATTTATATCATTTATTAATATACTTGTTCCGAAAATTTATGCTCACGATGAAACTTTTTGTTCTTCGCAGACGGACAGAACTTCGTGGGAGTATCACACAGTAGCTATAACTCGTGTCCCAGGATATGGTTTTGGAATAGCTGTTTCCGGTGGAAGGGATAATCCTCATTTTGCCAACGGCGATCCATCGATTGCTGTGAGCGACGTATTGAAAGGCGGACCAGCCGAAGAGAGATTGCAGTAAGTAGATTGCTCATTAATATTTTATGAATTATTCTTGTTGCATGTTTTATATCGATTTACTCCCCTAATGCCGCATCACGCGGTTAGTTTGTTTTAATGAAATATTTTTAGCTGGCGTCAATGTATCGCGCGTTGAATCGACACCGATAATAATAAAATCAGTCCAGTAAATTCCTCTCTGAATACTTTTACGCAATTTAAAAAATACAAAGTTAGGGGGTAAAATATTTTGAATAATATACGGCATGGCAATACTGGTTTAAATACCCTGAACGAAAAAAATACAGAAAAAACGAGTTTATTAAAAATATTTTCATTAATTTATAATGTAAACTTTTTTAACGCAGACATGTAGTTTAGTAATGCAAATACAGCGAACGAAAAACGTGATAAGAAAAAATTTGAAGTCGCTAGAGGGTGAAGATTTTTGCCAAGCAATTAGTACATTGGAAATGTCTTCTAAATAACAACTTGCCTCATAGACCTTTTTCATTGTAGCACTACAGCCCCTCTCGGGCCTACGCTTCCTGCAAATAGCGCCTCCAACTGTCTCGGTCCATCGACCGCGTCCTCCAATATCTAAATCCTAGCGGCAATGAACTGTCTTCGTCGACTGAGTCAGACCAGCGTTTCCTTCCAACGAATACCTTTTTGGGTATCCGTTGTTCGTCCAGCCCATTGCAGCTTCCACAGTCTTACAATCGTTGAGACCTCTGGCTCGTCAAAAATTTCATACAGCTCATGGTTAAATCGAATTCGCCATTGGTGCCCGTCTTACTTCGCTCCGATTATCCGCCTCAAGACTCGTCGCTCAAAGGCGTTCAATATATTTGCGGCAGCTTGGGGTAGGGTCCGTGTTTCACACCCATAGCATAGAACAGGTCTTATCACAGATTTATATGTATACTTGAAGCATGGAGCTGGATATCAAGATCGTCAAAACTGAATAAAAAATTTTATTTGCGAGTTGTATTTTTTGACACATTTTATCTCTTTCATTGTCGGTTCTCGTTATTATGGCGCCTAAATACACAAATTCGCCAGCATTTTCGATAACGTATTCGCCAAGTGTGATATTTTGGGTATTTGTGTATTTTTCCTCGACTGCGTCATGAGCTTTGTTTTATTTTCATTGATTTGTCGCTCTACTAGTTTTGCTTCGCTGTAGAGTTTCAGGAAGAGTTTTTTGACGGTTGTTAATGACCGTGAAAAAATGTTGAAGTCGTCCGAAGAGGCTACTACTTGGCTCGACTTGTATAGCTATGTACCTCGTGTATCGACAAATTGAATACCAATGGGGTTAGCCCGTCTCCCTGTTTTAGTCCAATATTTGTGAGTTGTTTATTGATGCGGACTTGGGGGATCGTCGACGTCATTGTCATTTTGGTACAACGGACTCATTTGGCTAGAATGCCAAAGCAAAGCATTATTTGGTACAGTACATGTCGATCAATACTGTCTTATGTTTGCTTAAAGTCAACGAAAATTTGGTGTACGTCTATGCGGAAATCCCAGCATTTCCTAAGTGCCTGCTTGACAAAGTCAAAAGCGCTTTATTCAATACAATCATAAATTTTCAAAGAAAATAAAGCAAATTCAAAACAATAAAATTACTAAAACTTAATAGCTCTCTAAATTATACGTTGTCAATCAAAAACATTAAATCAGTAAACAATATCAAATTCAAACTAATTAAAATTACTACATATTTTATGATTCAATTAGAAAAAGAAGAAAAAACCAACCAACACTATTCAAAAATTATTTATAATTGCAACACAACAGTGAACTTTTATCCTATACCTAATATGATACAACCTAATTCTAATAAAATTCAATTAAAAACTTTATCTTATACTAAAAAAGTGTTATCACAATATTCCTAATCTAAACGTTAAACCTTATCTCTAAACCTAATATGATAAACATAAAATATACCTATCCTAAATATATGCCTATTAAGCTACATCATCTACTTTATTAGGGAGCATTCATTATAACTCCATATTTGATTGGTAATGTATTACGCAACAAAAAATTTTGTATCTTCCCCCGAAAAAGCGGGTAATGTGGCTTCAGACTTAAGCTACATCAGCCACCTCCGTATTTCAAGAACCAATGCTCTCTACATTTTTGATGTGGCATATTTTATTGCTAATTTATTGCTGGCGATATAATCAACAAACAAGTCCCCAAAACCACCCCTTCAACCCATACGGCGTATCTCACCTCTCCTCCATATTAAGCTACATCATCCACTTTATTAGGGAGCTTTCAATGTGCATATTTTATTGCTAATTTGTTACGCATTAAACAAATTTTATTGCTCCACCCCCTCTCCGGAAAACGACTCCATCAACTTCTACCGCTTATTTGAATCCGAGAAGTTGTCAAAAGTTGTAAAAATATTTTTTCACACTAAATAAAACTAGGAGAAGTTATTGTTGAACTTCTACTTAGAACTCAATCTGATAGGTCCACCCCAGAAGAATGTTTGAGGCTTGCTGTAATCAGTGTATGGTTCTTTGGCAATTTTTCCTGATGTGAAATATAATGAAAAATTAAATATCTAGTGAAAAAGTAAGGTTAGCACACCTGGAAAACTTGCAATAATATTATTAAATTAAAAATTGACACGTGTTAATCATTTTAGTTAGGAACAAAAATTTAAATGATACGCGAAGAGTGTTTTCAATACATAATATACATGAGGAGGTCTGACATAAATAATGTCATTCGTTTGCACGAATTATTACGAAACTTTACATGTCCACTTGTTTTTTTTTCTAAAGAATTCTAGTGTAAAAAAAATCAAGAATGCGCATATTTGAAATTGGTTTTAAAATTTTGATTTCACAATATCACGATACAGGATCAGAGCTTTCAGATCTACAACACAAAGTCAAAGTCAAAAGCGTTTTATTCAATAGTAATCGTTATAAATTTTAAAAGAATATAAAGCAAATTCCGAACAATAAAAAAAAAAACACGAATAATTTAGACGTTGTCATTCAGCCACAAATATCTAGATTGCTCCATCTCAGCTCAACCAGCCTCAACAAATCTAGCAAATGAGTATCTCCATTGGAATCGTTGGTCTTGTGAACTCAAATTCAGAGGATATTTTATCCTCTTATCGGTGGCCCGTCTATGATTGGGACATCGTCAGTATCAAAAACATATCGATTCATGTCCAAATACATGAATGCTTCTGGAGGAATGAAGCCAGTAGCGAAACAAATCTAATTATATCCGGCTGTAGGGTAGAATGGCTGTGAAATACAGGGGTTTTCGCCCACAGTTACAGATCTTGCAATATGATTCCGAAGAAGTCTCAATATGAAGATATCGACTCTCGTCATTTGAACAGTTTGATAAATTCTTCTATTCTATATATAGTGCTTCCAATCCGTCTCAGACTTTCTGTATGAACCAGTACATGCACGAAGACATTTCCTTTCGAAAACTCTTAATCTTTCCATGGTATGTACTAGCATTCTGGCTGTAACAGATCTGACATCCATATGTCAAAACTGGTCTAACCAGGGTCTTGTAACTGATAAATTTGGTGAGATGTGAAAGTCAAAGCCATAGCTTGCGAATGAAAATTGAAAAAAACAGAGACGCAGTAACTGTCCCCTGCTGTAGATCATTTTAGCCCTTGAAGTTGCGTATTGTCGTCAGATTTTCATCAGTTACAACAAATGATTTCCCGTATAACATATTGCACATCATGGCGACAAGGTGTCTGACGAAACCTGTCCTGAAGGAGTTTAAAAACTAGTCAATCTAACCCCACCGTATCGAAGGCTTTCTCCATATCAATGAGACACGCTCCAACACATTCTCTGTTTAGTTTTCAACAGATGTCTGAGATCACTTTCGTTATCGCATGTATGGTCGAATGCCTGGCCGAAAACCAAATTGGCAATTGGGCATCAACTCATACCTTGGCCTTTTTCCACTGATTTGGGAAATATAAATTGCTTAACAATAATTTCTAATAGCATCTTCAGGAAAATGTCGGAGAACTTTATTCGGAATACCGTCTATACCACATGATTTCTTGTTGTTTATCCTGCCAAGTATGAAACGCAAGTATTCATAGCTGACAAAGTAATCAATAAGATTCAAGCTCGGTATGCGGTCAGATGTAAATGTTTCATTGAAATGAAGAATTGATCCACCGTTCAGGCTTGATTTGAAGTCAGAAACTTTTGCTTCAACGACCTCTGAAAATATTTCATTCCCTCTCTCAGGGCTTGGTAGATGAACCAATTCAAAATCAGGTCCAATCAGGGCAATTTTCTGCAAACCATCAAATGTAATCCTGTTTCCATTTCTATCCGGAATCATACTATCAATTTCGATACCAGCCCTATCAAGAAGATTTATCTCGTCAATAGCGAATTCCAGATTCGATACCTTCACTCGAGATTTCTTACGGAATAAGCTATTTACTTTTGTGAAACCGACATCTGGGTCCTGTGAGCTAATACCCTTCAGTTTTTGCGCCCACTAATTGCTGATCTCATTTCTGAAATATGAACGAATTAAGTTCCGGACATTCTTCAGGTGTAATTTTAACAAAGCCAACGAGGGATGGTTGTAGTCCACAAATCGCCGATAAATATTGTTGACGCGTGTGAAAAGAAGGCTTTTCAATCTTTTTAGGCTTTTCAATTTTTTTTTCATGTTAAACTGGAATGAGGAAGAGATCATCCCTTTGATGATTGATTTCCATTACGATTGCGTTATGGTCGCTATCGTAAGGAAGCACCTGCAGTTTCTGTGAGGACTACTAAAGCTGAATTCAAGTCTTGCGTCAGCAATGCAGGGATCCAAATATGAATTTGTCCTAGGGTATGTTGGGAACTCGGACCCATATAGATTGCACCTGTATTCAATTTTGTTCTCTGTCATCCACTATTTCAGAAATACATCTCTTGGATTATTGTTGGTGCTCAGCCATGATATATGCTTGGCATTCAGATTACCGGCAAGAATATAATAACTATGCAGCCTGTTCAATTCGAGTATTTCAAACAAGCAATTGAGCTCCTCCTTGAACTTGAGAACATTTCGACCAGTTGCATAGGCAGAGATAACGAAGAAATTATCCCCATCTGGCTGTAAAATTTTGATAACGGACACCAAGAGATTCAAAGCTTTTGAATTCAACTTTTCCAAAATTTCGTTAACAATAGGGTCTTCTAATCAATATCCCGGTGCCACGTCCCCCATCACCGTTTACCCAATCGTATCTTACGAACTCAAATTCCTTGAATGTCATGGAGTGCCATGAATTGAGGTGGGTTTTAGTAAGAAGCATGTTAGGCTTTTGCTTGACAAAGAACTCCAAGAGACAGTCACATCGATGTAGACTCACAATGGAGTTGACGTTGATCGCGATTAGATGAATCCTATCCATGGGAATGTGACTGGATGACAAGTTATTTTGAGGCATTTGAAAGCCCTAAACGCTTAAAAACAAAGTTAATTTTGGGTTGGTTAAGTTAAATTTTCCCCAAATTTAACTTTTGTATCTTAATACCGAGGGCATCCTTGATATGATACCACCTTGGCGTATGATCCGATTTGATTTTGTAAGATCTTTGAAAATATGTTGAACGCCGCACAAAGCAGTGATATATAGTACCTTGCACTGTAACTTGACACCTTTTTTGTGGATAAGGAATATAATTGATTGGCAAATTGCAGAGACCCACTTTAATCTGCAGCTGAAGCACGCAGAATTCTTGTTGAAACTTAGGATAAGAATGCTCTGTCGGGGACGACATGCAGAATCTAATTTCAATGCTTCAAATATAACAATTTTGATCCGAAAAAGTTTGAAGACGAAGAATTTTAATGTCAGACGCTAGCTGAACTGGGAAAATTATTACGAGTAGATGACAAAACCATTAAGAAACGTTTGAAAGGGTTAGAAATAATCCAGAAGCAAGGATATTGGTTCTCCTGTGAGTTGAAGCCAAGGACATCGAACGGTGCTTTCTCACGTGTAAACTTTAAAGGCAGAAAAGAAAATGTTTTTTACATCGTTGCGTGACTGGTGATGAAAATTCATATGCAAAAAAAATGCTTAATTTATGGATAACGTCTGAAAACCTCTCGTTTTTCTAACTTGGAATCCATGTACTGTTAGAAAGATGGAAGAAACTAGTGGCTCATGATGAGCAAGACTTTGAGTAAAATATTTGTTGGCCACATAGTTTAAATAAAACGTGTATTTTAACAAAAAATCAGCAAGAACTAATAAAAGGTCCTAATAAATTGTATTAAAAAGTTGAACGAATTTTGACTTTTGAAGCATTTGAGCCTATTATACTCACAAAGACCAACTCCCATGATTTCCCCTGATGTTTTGACTCAAAGAAGTTCAATCGCGAGGAGGAATAAATTTTTCACATACTTTGGCTCCCCCGCGCACCTGATCTTGAAAATTTTTATCAAAGTCCTTCTTTGATACCTTTATTGGCTACCTTTTACAAAAAAAATGTTTAAAGGTCTCTTAAAGACTTCTAAATTGTTTTATAGCAAAACCATGGAAAGGTCATTATTTGTGGTTATCCACAAAATTTCAAGTTTGTAGCTGTTGTCTTCTTCTTCGAAGCACTACAGCCCTTCTCAGGCAATCGCTTCCTGCAAAAAGCGCCTCCAACTGTCTCGGTCCATCGGTCGCGTCGTCGAGTTGTCTTGGTCGGCCATGTCAGACCAGCGTTTCCTCTTGTATCGACAGGTAGCTCTCCTAAGACGTATTCCAAAGCCGAATTGAATTGCAATGGGTCAGCCCATCTTCGTGTTTTAATTCGATATTTGTGTCAAAGGCGTTCGTGAGTTATTGATGCGGGCTTGGGACGTTGTCGACATCATTGTCACTTTGGTAAGACGAACTATTTTTGCTGAGATACCAAAGCAAAGCATTATTTGCTACAGTACATTATGATCAATGATGTATGCTTGCTTAAAGTCAACGAAAATTTGGTGCACGTCTATGTTGAACTCTCTACATTTCTCTAGCAGCTGCTTGACAGTGAAGCATTGGTCTATCGCCGATCTACCTGCTCTAAAGCCACTTTAATACTCCCCAATAATACTGTTGGCGTGAGATCTGGTTTTATTTTCTATGATTTGTAGCTGTTGTAGTTACGGGAAAAGTTGCTCTGATGCACGGACGGATAGAGCGATACCCTACAAAAGAAAGTTATCCCCAAAATCGTAGAAAGAAAAGTAAAACCGTACTATGAAAGTATTATAGGAGAGTATCACGAAGGCTTTCAAAGCGGACATTCTACAATCAACCAAATATTCTCAGCAAAACAGGTGCTTGAAAAGTTCCAGGAATATAACATCGACGTCCGTCAACTTTTGTAGACTTCAAGCAAGCATACGACAGTGTCAACAGAAACGCTCTATATAAAATAATGATTGAATTTGGCGTCCCAACAAAAGAAGTTTACTTGGTCAAAGTCACGATGTTAAACACAGAATCCTAGGTCAAGGAAAACGGCAAACAAATGAACAGCTTCAAAACGAAATCAGGCTTAAAACAAGGGGATGGGCTTGCCCCAACGCTCTTTAATATTGCGCTGGAACACGTCATCAGGAAAAAATAGCTGAAATGTCTGATACACTAATGTTCAACTCCACACAATTGGTAGCGTCAATATTACGTCACGTTCAATCTCAGATGCCAAAGGATCTGAAGCAAACCGAATTGGCCTGCAAGTTAATGAACTTAAAACTGAATTCATGGCTCAAACGAGGAAGAATTTTGTAGATAATTTCGTCTATCTTGGAGCCAATCTGAATAGAAGAGGCGCCGAAACGGACGATATTGGATACCGCATGAGCGTCGCAAATAAAGCCTATTAGAATGGGAAGTACCATTCTAAGATCCAGAGTTGTACACACGGAAAATAAGCTTCATATTTACAAATTGCTAATCAAACCTGTGCTGTGGAAGTGAAACATGGACCCCCTGACGAGTGAATTCGAAATGGTAGTGGACATATTTGAACGCAAAATAATCCGGAAAATCGACGGTCCAGTGAAACAAGAAACAGGAGACTACGTTACAACGATGAGTAGAAAACCGGCTATCCAAAAGAACATTAAAGGGTAGAGCACAAGGCAGACGTCTAGCCGGAAGACGGAGGGCTTGATGGGAAGACACGATAGAAGCTGACAGCAGACCCTTGCTGAGAGTGATCAACTGGCGAACGAGGTCGCACAACCGTGTTGATTGGAAGAGATTAATGCCTAAGCCCAAGGCCTGGCTTGGGCTGTCGCCCCATAGGTGATGATGATGATGAAGATGTTGCTAAAATAATGACGGAAGAAAACTTGGACAAAAAACTTACTCAAAAATGTATAGAGCTTTTCATTAGATAAAAACCTATTGTATCTCCACAATGCCATTAATACTGCAAGCCTACTTTACAAATTATTTTTCACTTTGCTTCGTATTGCGAATCCGAGCAACTGTTTGAGCCTTGGTAAGCATATCCAGACGAGAGCGGCCAATTCAATTTTATAAATATTTCAAAGAACTCAAGTTCCATATAGCCCAGCTGTCGCAATATTACGTTCTCTTTGTTAATAAAATCGATAATGTGTGAATTATATTTGTATAGAAATAGTGAAAAAGAATGCTCAATAATAATTTGTACCATAAATAAATTTCTTCCATTGCAGAGTCAATGATCGTATCATCTCCGTGAATGGGGTCAGTTTAGAGAATGTCGAATATGCGACAGCAGTTCAAGTATTACGTGATAGTGGAAATACAGTGACATTAGTTGTTAAACGTCGAGTACCAAATTTAAACCTGAACAGTAACCAGCACTCACACAATATGAGCACCGTAGGATTGCAGAGCGGCGGTGGTATTTTGGGTGGTAGCGCACCCCCAGCCATCGTGCCAGGACAACCCATTAAAGTTTCACTTACAAAAGCGAGCAAAAAAGAGGATTTCGGCATTGTTCTAGGCTGTCGACTGTTCATAAAGGTACGAAGCTCTTATTCTCATATAGAAGAAAAATTGAACCGATTAAAGTTTGAAGCGAATTAAACAAGTCATTATTTGCTGTTCTTTTACAGGAAATCACATCCAAAGCCAGGGATCAGCTTGCAGCCAATGGATACTCCCTACAAGAAGGAGACATCATAACACGTCTCAATAACACAAATTGTAACGATACAATGAGCATGAAAGAAGCAAAGAAAATAATTGACGGCTGTAAAGAGCGACTCAACCTCGTAGTTCTACGTGATGTTACGAATCAAAATTTAAGCAACAATAACTTAAACAACTCTGGGCACCAACCCACCCTTTACTCTCATACGCAACAGTTATCCGGATGCAGCAACAATTTAGATGAAGCATATTTAAACGGCAGTGGGCAAGGTTATTCATCGCAAAACCTCTACGTTCAGCCACCTACCAGAGGGATCTCATCACCTCTTACCGACGAAAAAAACAATTTGACACCGAGGGGCCGATCACGTGGACCCCTAACAGATGTTTCCTTGTCACAACTTGACCGCCCAAGCACTCCACCTGCCGGAAACTCACCTCGAAGACAGCCAAATATCGATGACCCACCGAGACCACCACCGCCGCGTAATGAAGAATTCTATAGCTCACGGCGACAATTGTACGAAGAGGATCCTCTCCAGCGGTCGCGTCAATCGGCGGAACCACGATTCATATCTTTTCAGAAAGAAGGCAGTGTAGGAATTCGACTTACTGGAGGCAATGAAGCGGGCATATTTGTCACGGCAGTGCAGCCCGGAAGTCCTGCTTCGCTGCAAGGCCTTACCCCTGGTGACAAAATACTGAAAGTCAATGACATGGACATGCATGGCGTGACGCGAGAGGAAGCAGTGCTCTTCCTGCTCAGTTTACAGGATCGTATCGACCTCATAGTACAGCATTGCAAGGAGGAGTATGATGAAGTCGTAGCCAACCAACGCGGTGACTCTTTCCATATCAAAACCCACTTTCATTGCGATAACCCCTCCAAAGGAGAGATGGCATTCAAGGCCGGAGATGTGTTCAGAGTGATTGATACCTTGCAT
This sequence comes from Odontomyia ornata, assembly GCA_963969285.1. Classification (NCBI taxonomy): domain Eukaryota; kingdom Metazoa; phylum Arthropoda; class Insecta; order Diptera; family Stratiomyidae; genus Odontomyia; species Odontomyia ornata. The sequence goes on along the minus strand of OZ017738.1, from coordinate 997,172 downwards.
AATGGGGTTGTAGGATCCTGGCAAGTATTGAAAATTGGACGCGGTCATCAGGAAATGCAGCGTGGGGTTATTCCGAATAAGTCACGAGCGGAAGAACTGGCAACGGCACAATTCAACGCAACCAAGAAAGAAATGAATGCATCAGAATCGAGAGGGAATTTCTTTAGGAGGAGAAGGTTTGTAAAAAGATTTATCAAATTTTTTTGATTTATGCATGCTTGGATCCTAAATAATTACTTGAAATTTTGAACAGGTCAACACATCGCCGGTCGAAAAGTTTATCCCGCGAAAATTGGGATGATGTTGTTTTCTCGGACTCAATTTCAAAATTCGCTGCATACGAACGAGTTGTTTTACGTCATCCCGGCTTTGTTCGTCCTGCTGTGATTTTTGGTCCGGTAGCAGATCTCGCTCGTGAAAAATTAGCCAAAGACTTCCCCGATAAGTTCACCGCGCCCCTGCAAGATGATGACAAAACAAACGCAAAGTGCCGAATAGTTCGACTATCGAATATACGCGACATAATGGATCGAGGGAAACATGCTCTGCTAGACATAACTCCTAATGCCGTCGATCGACTTAACTATGCGCAATTCTATCCAATCGTGATATTCCTCAAGACAGACTCCAAGCATGTAATAAAACAGTTGAGAAGAGATGTTCCGAAGTCAGCACACAAGAGCTCGAAAAAGTTGTTGGAGCAATGCGGAAAATTAGACAAAGTCTGGTCCCATATTTTCAGTACAACAATTGTTCTAAATGAAACAGATTCCTGGTATAGAAAACTAAGGGAAGCAATTGATTTGCAACAAAGTGGGGCAGTTTGGATGTCGGAATCGAAGGTAAGCAAATTTATATGCTTTGAATGATCGATGTTATGATCACACAGATTCACACTGCAAAAAACCTAAATGTAAATGTAAAGAATGGTGACAGTACATAAATGTTATGTTTTGAGTGGTTGCGAACGATAAGAAGAGTACCATAGCAATATTTGTATGTGTTGAAAACGCATGATTGAATGCACAATTGCAAGATGGGTTTATCAAATGCATTTCTAATTTGCTATAGTATCTAATTTAATAAGATACAGGGTGCGGCAGCATAACTTCCTTTTTTCAAAATTCAACAAAACCAATTTTCAGCGGTACTTGTTTTTTATGCACGCTCCGCACTGTTCCAACGCATGATAGCGACTAACCAAGGGATGAGCAAAACTTTAAAATCACCTCTCTCGAATGAGACTACTAGCGCCGCGCTATAACAGTTAGCACTTTAAGGGCGGGCATTTCAAAAAAGGAAGTTATGCTGCCGCACCCTGTACCTTATGGATGGGTAACTTAGAAAATTTGTTGAAGAATTTACTGAAGAATAATAGCGTGAAAATTGTCTGAATGTGTACCAGGTTCAAAACCACTCAAACACAAGCGAATGTTTCAAGCATTATGCATCTTAAGTTACTCAAACTGGTGATGGTAAATGATAACTTAACAAATATCTTGTAGCTGAATGAAATTCCTCCTGAAATAATATTCCCACCATACATAGCTCCGCCCTGCAATCTCCCGTGTTGCCGTCCCCATTACTATTACCTTCCAAATTCGTGCTTTGGACTAACAAATAGTGGTAGCTCTAAAATGCTAGCGAGATCATTAACGCCACCGACTTTATTGCGACAAACACCGCCGCCGCCGCCACCACCTTCTCTGCCTATGCAATTTTCGACGATCCCAATCATGAAGAACTCGACGTCGATGCCCGGTCGATTATCGTACCCCTCCGACACCCGGTTCCATAGAACATCTCATCCAAACTTGATGCAAACATTCGGAAGGGCTGGAAGTACTTCTGTGTCTAACTTAGTCATGGGTGGCTCGTCAAACTCAAACATATTAGACCCAATGTTAATTCGTAGGACTCCGTACTACTATACAGACATAATTAATCGGCCTGCAATATTTGACTCGAATCTGAACTTGCAATATGTGGACGAAGGTGTCGATAATTCGGCGGACAGAAAATTTGGAGTTTCAAAGAGTACAAACGAAAGTAACGAAGACAATCTGAATAAAAATTACGGCTGCCCGCAAGAAACGAGTGGAGAAATTGATAAAGTTAGTTATGGTATTGGCAGAGATGTATACGGTGTCGCAAGAACCACTCCAGTACCGGCGTCGCGCAATTTAGCTAACGTTAACTTGCATACAAGTCTAGTGAATTAATTACTGTAACTAACTGCATTTACACTGTCTTGGTGTGTTTAAACGATAGCTTTAATATATCATTTGACTAAACCATGAATTCATTAAAAAAGCATGCACTTTCTGAAGATTTCATCCCTTTTATCCGATCCTAGTTAAATTTATGTTGTCAATTATAATCAAAACGGTCGTTCGATTTTGGTTCGTGAATTTTGGCATTCAGCCTTGTGATACAAACTAGTTCAAATGATAATAAGCAACCTTTTAACTACTTGTGAAGGGATGAAATCTACAGTCGTCTGTAAAATAAAGGAACACTGTAGAGTAAGTCAACCCCGCTAATCTAATAATACCTTTGTTTGTCTTCATGCCAATATTGTTTTCTAACAGTGTTTTTTATGTTCTCTTTTTTGTATGTAAATCATCATATTGCCATTCCCCGCTTAAACGCATCCATAATCGAAACAAAATCAACATAATGTAAAATGCCCAATCCTGCCGCAAACATGAACATCATGAAAATGAAATAACAAATTGTGTTGTTTGTTTTCTTTCATTTTTCTATAATTTATTCTTGATAATATCCCAACAATCCGTGTGCCCCATGTTATGCCAAACATATTACTATGCCCATTGTTACCGACCACAAGCCGGTAGAATCCCTATCCGATGACTTCCTTTTCCCTATGACAACTTCCCGTTTATCATATGCGTCCAGTCCCGAATCGGATTTGGAGCTTAGTCCTGGGCCATCGACATCATTATCCCTTGGGAATTTGCCACAGTTGGTTAAATCCAGCTCTGATCCATCGATTGCCACTAATCAGGATAATTTGGATAGGGATAGGGACATTGGTGAAGGACTACCACCATATGCGGTAAGCGGAATATTTATAATTACTATTTTGATAATGTTTATATTTTGTTTTTGGTTTACTAATAAAAAGATTTTATGATGATGAATGTCGCGAAATTCATTTGAGTTTTGTCAAAAATTGCGTTTGGAGCGTATGAAGCGCGCGAAGCATTATCTTAATAGAGGCTTGACTTTTAAAACCGTTCTATCGTGAAGTAACCAAGCATACATCAAATTACTTAACATGTTAGCATGGCTTAGCTGCTTTCTACGGCGCCAATGTTCATTTGATATAATTCTCTTCATTCTAGACTACCTTGCTTTCTGAGAATGTAGAAACATTGTCTGATTAATTACGCGACAATTTAATTTTCTCTTTGCAACCCAGATAAATATGTTCGTCATCGAGAAGTACGCTATTATTACTTTTTAAAAATTTGACAAACTTTTAAATAATTGCAATAAACTTGATTACTATTCGGTATGAATATTTTGATAATTTATGTATAAAAGAAATGTTACAGGCGCACCAATTTCTTATTGACAAGTAGTGAGCAGTTGGAATTGCTCCCTTCGATTAAATAATCTAATCGGCTTAGAATAATGATTTTTTAGTGTTCGTCAAACTCCATTTGTGTTTATAGTTTCCGTTAGAAGGTGTCAATTAACATGATTCTCCTTGTAACAGCACCCGTATAATCATTCGAATGCCATGCCCCCAAATCACCGAACACCCACCGATAGTAAATTCGGATTTGCTGCAGGCGCTAATCAGAATCAATCAACTCCTGAGAACACTATGAATCGAGCGCAAGCTATATATGGTATAAATGCCCCTGACTTGCCGCCTCGTATCGATCGTGCATCTAAACCGCCCGGAGGAGTAGCCATAATGAGTGCTGCCGTGAACAATCAAATGCGAAATAGTAACTCTTCCGGGACATTGGGTAGATCGGCACAGGAGCGTTTGTTTGGCAAGCAAGCTACCGGCCCCGAAGACGGACATGACGACTATGCAACCCGAACAGGCAATACGGACTCTATTGAAAGAAACGCACAAAACTCATTGGATCGTCAACAACGCCATGCAAGTGTGCCGGGGGGAAGTGGGAAGAGTGCCACAGGAGCACCTCAGCCCTTACAAAATGGATCATACGATAGTGTGTCGAGCTACGATTCTTACAATACAACTCAGATAGCATCTCAAAACATTCGCCTCGGACCGAATGCTCCTGATGACCTAAAATCAGTACCGGCAGTGAAGTAAGATATCTGTATAGCGTAGGAATTCAGTTCCTAGTACATTTCATCCTTTTTGCATTTACAGTTCCCGAATTCCTCCGGCAATGAGTTCAGGTGAATATCGAGACCCGAACCGTAGTGCAATGCATGAGCATGCGAGAAATATGCATGAACATGTGGGACGAGGGATGGTTCCAGGTGGCCCGAACGATTTAAATCGGCAAAGTAGCCCCGGGAGATCCCTATATGATGTTAATTCCCCTCGTAATATAGGTAACTTTGATTTAAAACGTCTATGCATTAAGATAATTTTAAATAATTTTGTAGACAACAGAAATCCGCATGACATGCGTAGCATTAATATTCCACATAGGCCATCCAACTTAGGTATAGAAAGCAGTCCACGGAAACAAATAGTGGAGACCAAGACCGATTATGGCAAGTACAGGTGATGATTTGATAATTTACGCTTAACATTTGTGTTTGTTTAACTGTTTGAATACTTTTCGAATAGGCAGCGCCTACAGCTGCAATCTCAAATCCTTTACCTTTCCCATCAAAATTTATCAACGTCCAAACAATATCCCGATACATTCTTATACTACAAAAAACCCGTGTTCAATGCAATTTTGAAATACGATACCCTTGTGTGAAATCCTCCTCTTATTTGTGATTGGTCCAACATATTTCTTATCGATTTGAGCATTAATTTGAGTTTAATTATTCATTAGTTTTCTTTATTTGAACATTTCTCGCCATTGCATTTGTTTTCATGTGTTTGTTGTGTTTGTGCCCAACCCTTACATAAAAAGTCGCAACAACTCAACTTCACAAGCCGACTACAGCAAAACACCCAAATCACCGCATTTAGGTGGGTCAGGAGGCAGCGCGAACTTAAACAATAGTGGCAATGTGCCATTCAAACCCGTTCCCCCGCCCAAGCCGAAAAACTACAGGCCACCAATTCAAGGTCACATGAATGCAAGTGGACATTGGGACAATGGAGTAAGAGCTAAATAACCTAATTATTGATAAATATGCTTTATTGTTCATTTATTTAGGAGCCGACATCTCCTCGATCTCCGAATGGGTTCTTCTATCCACCAAACTCGTCTCACTTTCATCACTCGCAAGGAGCGTCCGGCTCTCCCCACAATCCTAATGGGCCGGCCCACACTGGACATGGCTATGGACACTATGGCTCCGGTCAACAACCGCCCTATCCACCTTCCAACGGATATAACGCAGGCTCACATCCATACGGCTCGGGTCCTACCGGCGGGCCTTACATGCCTCGCGGCCACCATCCAATGGGTAATAAATTTGTCACTTAAACATGAATAAATACTCAGGAGAAATGATCAATTGTGCAGGAAATGTTCCTCCTCACCATACGCCTGAACGTCATGCGCTGGATTTGGCAGGAAGTCGAGAACAGCGTGGTTCGGCTTTTGAACTGTACCGAAAGCCACAAATTGGTACCGCCGGGCACCATCATAATTTGAGGTGAGTGATGTTTCCACTGTTGCTTGCTTAAACTTACGCCAAGATTTTCTGTGTCATTGTCAATGTCGTGACGGTTATCCATGTTACCAGAACATGAATACCGACAAATATTAAACGTTCATTTTAAAATAAGTAGCTTACGTAATAGCTGGAAATATTTCAAATTGTTTGCATGCTCTTCAGCTTAATTTCATTACAACGATGAAAAAAATTGAAAAATTTCGTGAAATTTAACGAAATGCACGAAATTTTTCGTAAAAGTCTGAAAATACAAAATATCTCGGAGAAAATTCTTGAAAAAATTAGCAAAAGATTCATTGGCGCAAACCGGCGCACTAACTCTTATTGTTCATGCGCACAAACACTCCAATTTAGCTTTCATCTTCTTTAATTTAACTTATAAAGGATATTAGCTCTTCATTTTAGCTTAAATTGACTTTTAACTAACAATTATGTTTTGTGTACTTCTAATGTCGATTCAGGGGTTATTATTTGATTCCTCAATGCTTGCATAATGGTATGAGAATGTGAAGTAGCGAAAGGTTAAATTTGAAACCTTAGCTTATTAGTTTGAGTGTCTGTTGAAGACTTTTAAAAGCATAGGTCAAAAACGCTCCAAATTAGAAAGAGTTGTATTATTATCTACTATTCTTAAACAAAATGAGCTCCAGTTCTTTTTTTTCTCGCTGACAACTGATTTAATAATGAAATAGTTTTTAATTCATAAAATCGTAATTTTGATGATAACTAGGAATTAACATGGGTATCAAAGTATAACCCAGGCGGCAGTTTTTTTATTTAGGCAGCTACTACAAATGAAACCAATCACCAAACTGATGCCAAGATAACAAATTTAATTCTTGGTCTTGACAAAATAATGAATTTAAGAAGTAAAAGATTCAATTCGATATACGAGTAAAACGCTTCAAGCTTTTGTAAGGAATGACTGCAAAAATAAAACAATAGCCTCTAGTTTGGAATGGAATCTCTCTCGTATCTCGAATACATAAATTAAAAAATTTACATTCAAACCATTGTGCAAGACATTCTGGTAATGGGTTCTTTAGTAAAGTATGAAAACTACTAAACACTTGTTGGTGGAAGAACGGTGTGAGTGTGTGTGCGTGTGTGCAAATCAAAGCTTCAAACCCGCAACCCTTACACTCCCAATCACGCCCACAATTTTAAGTAAATTTTATTTCAGCTGTACATTCCTTACCTAAAGACAAAGTAAAGCAAATGAAAAATAAACAGTTAGTGCAAACGTTTGTGTTTTAATGTAAAACCTAAAATTACAACAAAACGTCCGACTCGTGATACACAATGCTTAATGTGGTTGACTTCTTGATTTTAAAGTACAAGGCAGTAATAAGCGCCATGAAATCCTTGCATGCTACAATTCCATTTCGTTGTGTATCTTGAGTCTGATGTCTTACTTGAATCAGCCATTAAAAACTCAAAGCATATAACAATTGAAACTACAGTGACATGGAGCCATATGATCGGTACTATCATCATTCGAATCAGAATTTCAATCATCACCAATATCAGCATCACTCATCGTCTCCACCATCGTCCATGATGTATGCGAATAGTACTGTCAGTGATCCGAACTATCAGAATTATTATTATGAAGATGAACAGCAGCCGCCACCCTTGCCCCCGCCGCTTCGACTGCCCCCAAAAACGAAGAAAAAGTCGATGCTGAAGTCACCGCTGGCGGCTATTAAGAATGCCTTCATGAAGTCAACGAGGCCACTCAGACGAATGAATAGCATGGTTGAGCCAGAACGTAAAATTAAACCATGCTTGAGGCGCCAGTATTCGTTGATGGAAAGACCAAGCAGGGTACACTATGCGCCTGAGAGCTATCAACATGCATCTTCTGTGCCCCCAGTCCAGAGACACGCGGCTGTTGCACATCACGAACCGTTCTACCCGCAACATTTGAATGTGACATATCAAAACTTAGAACATGAAGACATATATACTTGTCGGGACAACAAGGAAACATTCGATGACTTATATGCAAACCGCGCCCTAATCGATTTAGAAAGACGTCAAGCGGAAAGCAATGCGAGTGGTCGGAGGATAATTCGAAGACATAGCATGGCAGATCGAACTAATCAACGTCAAAATTATCCATCGTCATATGAATCAGACGAGGTTTATCAGAGCCAACAAGGATCTTATTTAATACAAGAGCGGCGTGCACCAGGCTCAGCTGTTATGGTGAGAAGAAGGTTCTATACGGACAATATAGACGAGCCAGTATATCAATCACGCCGAGAGATGCACCGCTACCACTTATATCAATCGAGAAAGGAAATGCAAGAGCGGATAGCTCAAGGAAAGAAAGAAATTGAGCGGGAGTTTACGCCACTAAGCAGCAGCAATCATTCCACGGAAACAGAGGACCGATCCGATCGTGAGGCTATCTACCAATCCAGACGAGAAGTGAAAGATAATGGTTATAAAACAAGAGCTCAATTACGAGAGCAAATCTACCAATCACGGCGAGAAGCTATGGAATCCATGGCGGAGCCTATTTATGTTTCCAAGCGCGAATTGAAACATGAACCAATTTTCGAGTGTAGAGAAGAAGGCGCAGCCGCCTTGTTGTCAAAAGAAAATGAAACTGATGAAAAGAAAGAAAAAGAAAGCAAATGTGAGAGCTCCATAGAAGACACGCTGACGACTTCGAAAAATTCGGATTTGCAAAGGTCGAATGAGACTGTAATAGAGAACGAAAATTTCAATGGACCGACGAGTGCTGCAGCTCGCAACTTACGAAGTCATGCTAACACGCCGGAGGGAAACGAAGCTCGAGCAGAAAGCATTCCCCCTTCTGACCTGCCTTCGACACCGCGTTCGTTGCGTACACCATTTCACATATCAAACATAATCAAACGAACGGCTCCAGTCCCACCCATTGCAACCAGTCGGACTTCTCTGGAAACCCATTACACATCGCAGGCAAGCCTTCCAGTAGGCCCTCCGAATGCATCGAGCACGCCGTTCACAAGCGAAATGTCACTGCCTAGTGGAGGTATGCAGCCTCATCGACCCGATTCCTTGCAACCAACACCGACGCCGCCTACAACACCTCGTGCACCATCTACAACTCGTGGAATATTTGACGAAAGGGGTGGAACCCTTTTCGATAACGTATGGAATGTATCTTTGTCCATACCCCCAGGAGCGATAGCACCCGGAGTTAAGCAAGAAGTCTACTTCACTGTAAGTGATCCAAGGTTAAGTGAAGCAGTTGGTGGACCTCCGCTGGACATGGAAAATGGTTTGTGGATAACGTTTTTTTAATTGAGTTTTTCGTTTGAGTGTGCATGTGTGGGAATGTTGTGATGTTACCTAATGGTTTTGCTTTATGTGGCGTGGATGCAACCTTTTAGTACATTTTTCTTTTATTCTTGTCAGCTTATATTTTGTCCTTCATTGGCTATGGGCTACCTTGTACTATGGCTTCGACTTTGGATTTTGTGCGCATACCCTGGTATCTGGTGATGGCAATAAACTATAACAATTTGTTTTGGCTACAATTTTTTGTGTGCTTTCAAAATATTCCGGATGAACTAAATAAAGAAATATTTACTTATTGACCAAGTTACGCGACCTCTATACGAATAAAGCTTTAATCTTCTCTGGGTGCGATCTTTGCCGTTTATCTTATTGAATCGCATTTATCATGAGTGATTTTTCGCTGGTTATAATATATCACACGTTAATTTAAGAAATATTGAATTCCTTCATTTCTAATTTATATCGGTGTTTACTAGATTTTGCGTATCAAATAATTTCTTATCCCACAGTGATTCTCAAATTCATAGTTCTAAGTTGGATCCTTGCCTTATAAATAAGTCGCCTCCAGTTTCGTCAGTTTGAGGTTTCTAGTACTCTTTAATGTTCGTTTGGGCACCCGCAGCTCTTCAATCCTTTTTACGAAGCCTAGTTTCCGTAGTTTTAGAAATGAACGATTGTGTTCGACCCACACGACTGAAGAAATGACGAAAACATTCTACAATCACCTGGAAAGAACATTCGACTTATTGGAAGAAATGCATGACAAATTATTTTGAGATTCCGTTATCGAAGTTACTCATCAGATGCTAATATAACTCTGTCTTCGATGGATTAGCATGTCTCAATTTAGATATTAAGTAATGCTCATAACTTTTTAATTTTTATTTACGTCAATTATATTTAATTTTTGCATCTGCTAGTTATATCGAATATAAATATTACGATCACTTGTGAGAGTCATCTAGCGCTTATTAGGTGACAGGTTATTAGATGTGCTTACTAAGCCATCATAGCTAATGCATAAACTACGTGAATAGAATTCTATGTGAAGATGGAAAAAAATTTCCATCGAAAACAGAGTTAGCATCTGATGAGTACTTCGATGACCAAATCTCAAAAATAATTTTTCATGCATTTCTCCCAATAAATAAAAATTAATAAAAGTTTTTTCCATCTTCACATTCGAGTCGGTGCCCACAAACGATATAAAAATAATTCTGGGTGATTTCAACGCTAAGGTTGGCAATGAGCAATGTCATCGGGGAACGATTGAAGGATATAGACCCCACGACGAAACAAATGATGATAGCCAGTGCCTGATTGACTTTGCATGTAGCAGAAATCTTAGTTGCCACATGAACGCATACATAAAATGACCTGGTTATCACCGGATGGCAATACTCAAAACCAGATCGATCATGTTCTGATCCAACAAAGATAGGCCTCGAGCATATTTGACGTCCGTACATACAAAGAAACCAATTGTAACTCAGACCATTACTTGATCAAGTCAACATTTCGTTGTTGTATGTCAAAGGCATATTCGGCGAAAACTAGCAATCCCCTACAAATATTCCTCGACAGACCCCAAGCGGCGTGGATGGCAAAAAGCTTCACGGAGATCTTCGACATCTACCTGGCTCCCATCCTATCAGACACGTCGCTGAACACAAGAAACGAGCTATGGGTGGAAGTCAAGGCGACAATTAAAGCCGTGGCAGCACTGACGATTGGACATAAAGCCTGTCGCAGGAGGAATGATGGGTTTGATAATAAGTGCGAGGATGTTTTGGACTAAAGAATCAATATTTAGGTAAGAAAACCAGTACGAAAAGAGAACATTATGAGCATTGCAGAAGAGTAGCAGAAAAGATAAACAACAATTGAGAAGCATCGATGTAAGTCTAGTGAGCAACAACACAAGACAAGCCTTCAAAGTAGTGAAAAGACTGAAACGAGGATATTAGCCCAAGACCACGCTCCACCATGATGACATTGGCAGAATCGCTGATGAAAACAGGATTAAGGGTAGAAAGACATCATATTTCAAGAACCTCCTTAATCCTTCACATAGCTCCAAAGCGTCGGAGCCTATAAATATTCCCTGAGAGCTCCCATTGGCCCCACCAACTCTGGATAAAGTTTTTTCCGCCATCAAAGCCCAAAAGAATGATAAAGCGCCGAGTGTCGATGAGATTCCAGCAGCAGCGCTCAGAAAGCCATCCACCAAGTCATCCAGCACACTTGGGCACCAGAAAGCCATCTACTAAGTCATCCAGCACACTTGTGCACAAAAACAAATGTCAATTTTTTACCAGCCGGAATTCCCAACGATTGTAAGGCTGTGGAAGCTGTAATGGGCTGGGCACATGAATCGTATGGACGAACAACGAATACATACACAAAAAAGTATTCGCTGGGAGAACTAAAGGGTGCAGACCAGTTGGAAAGCCGAAGAAACGCTGGTCTTACTCCGTCGACGAAGACAGTTCACCGCTGCCCGGATTTCGAAATTGGAGGACCCGGTAGATGTGGACCGAGACAATTAGAAGCACTTTTTGTAGGAAGCGACGGTCTGAAAAGAGCTATAGTGCGACAAAGAAGAAGAAGAAGTTGTAGGAATACTGATCCAGTTATCAATTAGAAATACCCACTGTGCTCAAACCTTTACTGAACGATATCCTCCTAAGCCTTTTGTCATCAATGAAGCCTGAATCATGCGGACAGGTTTAGTTGGAACGCCAAAGTCAAGCATTGTTTTATACAGGGCGTTCTGGACGATATGGTCATATGCTAATCCGCCATGCCATCTATGTTTATTTAAACGCGATCATGACACACCGAGACAACTTCGTTTTTGTTCACTTTATTTTGGTTGGTTAATTTGGTTTGTCGTATAATCGAACTATTGCGTGAGTAGAGTGGTGCCCTATAAGTATTCAATAATTTCCTTAAAAATCCGGTCAAGAAGAAGAATGCCTTTTTCTTGAAATTTGTGTACATTAAATGGGACATAAACCGTAACTGAGGAATCGTGCAGTTTACAAAATTTATGAAATTTTGGTTTTTTGTTGCCCTTTTATATATGAATGACTCGAGAGCCAATGCAGTAAAGTTCATTTTGCGTTATTTTCTGGTAGTTGCAAATTTAATGAAACAAATTCTTGTTGGCTGTTAAAGGAATTGCTAATTCCCGTTTTATAGCATCTGAATATGATGTATAGTACAATAATTTCAAAAGGCATTGAGAATAAGTCCACTTTTATCATTTGTTGTAAGGAATATTATTTACGAACAATGCGTTCAATGAATCAATCGATGTGTTCAATGAATCACGTTTTGCACCAACATCAATATTTTTTTTTTCAAAATAAAACAAGATGGGTAGATAGAGCTACGCTCATGTCAGAGCTCAGAGTTTTATACTCAGCCAACGATATGCAGACACTAATAATGAATAAACTCAAGAAAAACTTTAACGACATCTACAAGAAATACATACTCGTTTTAAAAGGGAAACCATTACTATACTATTTTAACTTGCTGCTATTTTGATGCAATATCACTAGCAACCATTGACTGAGTCATTTATTTTATGTGGAAATTAGAAGATCCAATTAAAAGTGTAGTGTCTGGTTCGATGGAAAGCCCGAATGGTAGAAAAACCGTACATTGTTTTTGTTGTACTCGGAGAGCTTTCAAATTGCCATTACTTCCGTGAATGTGATTTAACTTTATTGAAACTTCCAGACTATAAGGACCATTTCCTTGAACTATTTTAATTTAAATTTAAAAGTACCCGTATGAATTCACAGAAAAAAATGTTATGTTTACAAATTCTACTATTAACAAAGTTGAGTCAGTAGCTTGTACTTTAAACACTGAAGTTGGGGAAAAAAACTTAAATTTACTCAAATAACTCTTGTTTAAAACGGCCACCATTTTATTTTACAGTACCTAATATCATTCGTTGCACAGGTTTTCAAAGATGTGCATGATATACATCCTTCCTGAAATTTTCATGCGAATCCTAGCAAGCCCGTAGTGTCTGAGTCGATTGGAAGCACACATTGCTCAATAGCCACGTATCGTTGTTGTTGTAGCACGGAAAATTTAAACCACCATAGCTTGGTTAAATACTATCCGATTCTTCTGAACTGTTCATAGTTTATTAGCCTTATAAGTGGCCATATTTATGGATTTAAGGGTACCCTTGCGATTTTATACAAGAAAATGTAAAATTGATAAATCATACTATTACTAACAAAGTTTAGCGAATCTCAACTTCTCACGTATTTGTCTTGTACTCATAGAGAACTACCTCCACGATTTTTTTTTTCATTTTTTTCTACTCACAGGTGTCCCATCGCGAGCGGGGGTCCCATTTTTTCGTGTTCTTCCGCCCTCTCTCGCCTAATTTTTATAAAGATTATTAAAAGATTTCATCAACACCTTTCATTTGGTATCCTTCTCGACTATCGACTGTCTTAGTTATTGCGTTTATGCGGCGTCGAATCTCGTCCTTTTCGCGTGTCTTCTATCAAGTTGGCTCCAAGATACACAAAACTATCCACTCTTTCAAGTTTATAGCCTCCTACGATCAGATTTTGTCGGTCAGTTTCCTTGTTTGAATGATGAATTTAATTTTAGCTTCATTAACTCGTAGGCCAATTCGGTTTGCTGCAGATCCTTTGGCATCTGAGATTGAAGGTGCCATAATATTGAGTTTTGTTGCGATGCAAAAGTCAAGCATTATTTTATGTAGAGCATTTCTGTCGACACTGTCGTGTGCTTGCTTGAAGTCTACAAAGAGTTTATGCATCCCGATATTATATTCCCAGCACTTTTCGAGCACCTGCTTAACTGAGAATATTTGGTTAATTGTAGACCGTTCACTTTGAAAGCCTCCGTGATACTCTCCTATAATACTTTTACAGTACGGCTTAAATTTTCTTTACGATTTCGGGGAGCATTTTATAAGACGTAGAAAATAAAGCGATGCCTCTATAATTTTTACACCTTAACTTGTCTCCCTTTTTGAGTACCTGGTAACTGCTCCTCTGGCCATATTCTGCATGTTAATCGGTAGAGAATGTTACTTAGATGGGGACCCCCTCTCTAGAACAGTTTTGCTGGTATTCATCTATTCCAGGAGCCTTTTTTTCTGAGGTCACGTACTGCTTCCTATACTTGGTCTCCGGTTGGTGGTGAAACTGGGATCTCTTGTTCTGCGTCTAAAATCTTCATAGCTTCAGTAGTTCAACAATTAAGTTCAGCCTAATAAAGGCACTAAACTCACACGATAATTTAACAGCCTCGACGGCCGAGTAGAAGCGATTGAGCTAGGGTACTCCCTGGTAGATGTTTAAATTTTCCCATCTGCGCTGAAAGTTTCTTAAACGGTGGGGAACGATTTGACAGAATGTTAATGTCGTCGTCCACATAGGCCTCAATTTGCATCGTATTGTACAGTAATGCACCTTATTTACCAACAGACAGCTTTCTAAAGACATATTCTAGAGCTAGGTTAAATAACAATGGGGCTAACCCATGACCTTGCTTTAGTCCAACGTTAGTTTCGAAGACGTCTGCCAGCTGGTTATTGATCCGTACCTGTCGCAAATCGGTGATATACCCATATAATTTTCACAGCGTAGTTTATTCCCTTTTTGTGAATAGGAAATATACATCAGCTCCACTCGCGCGGCATTGGTTTTCGTCCCATATTTCATAGATAACTTTGTGAATGGCATTTCCACGCTGCCACCGTCATATTAGATAATCTCTGATTGTATCTCAACAATTCTAATGCCTTAGTTTTTATTTATGACCAAAGAAATTCTAAAATTATAAATCACACTTTTTTCAACCACAATTCAAATCACATAGCTGGAATATCTTAGCACAAATTACAACCTTTCTTAATGGCATACGTTTGAAGTATTTTTCGTTACTCACTACTGTATATTGTCCGCTACTTGTTTTTATCTCGTACTGGATCTTATGCATACATTTTACATTTTTTATCAGCAGCAATTTAAAATGTTTACTTTTTGAAGTGTTGAAAAATTGTGTTTATCACCGACACTAACGAGATAATAATTCAGGATCTTTTCTTTCAAGTAAGGCTTATTTTCAAGTAGATAGATTTCACTCTGAAAATACTGATTTTGTTATTTATATTTTTTCAAATATGCACTGTAATGATTTGGTATTTTTTGTGTGCTGATTTAATGCATATTTACAATTTTTGGTTGCTTATTCCGATTATAACTCAAAAAGCATGAAATTAAATATGTTTATAAAATTTTCTTCATCAGGTGAAACGATGCTGTCGCCTCTGGTGATGTGCGGCCCTCAAGGACTTGAATTTCTCGTTCCAGTCACACTCAACATTCCACACTGCGCCGGTCGCACAGCATCTTTAGGACTCGCCTTGAAAGCAACGGATAGCGAAAAAAATTTACAAACCAATTGGGACAATATTGATTTGCCGAGTAATACAGCTGCACATACAGTTTCGGTGAAAGTTGATCATTTCTAAGGCGCGTGCATCCAAAAAAATTTAGTATGTTATTTAAAGCGTTTTTTAGTTGAGTGCTTCTCCTGGAACTCCGATTTTCGTCAAATTATTATCAAATAATGTAAATATTGATTCGTCCGTGTTTTATAGTTTCGTAAGGGGTCGTTTAAACCGATCAAGTGTGTAGAATAAGTTCAGAAATATTTCAAGTAACTTTGTTGTGCCTTTTTATATTAGGAAGATAGATAACGTCGACTATCTTATAAGTTATATCATTAGATCTTGCTAAGTGAAATGTCAGAAATGTAAATATAGCAATTAGGCGAATATTTGAAGAGATAGGTTCATAGATAGCATTATTGTAAGTATTCTATAGAAGCGTGTTTCTAGTTGTAAGTATTCAATTTTTGGAATATATTGTCATATCACATTAAGACGCATGCACAGTTACGAATGAATAACACGACAAAAATTCAACTTTATGTTAGCCACTTATGATTTTACCTTGGAAATAAAAGCCGAAAATGGGTTTATATTAATGTGTGGTAATTTTTATTTAACGAAAAATATAACACGTGAAAATGAGTTTGGTTGCGAACCACTGCATATTTTGAGTACTCTCATGATTTTTCATGGTTCTTCTACTTTAACTTGTTGTCATTTATTCTACAATAAAAAATATGTTCTGAATTTCCCAATGTAAATTTTTACCTCCTTATGACGTAATTAACAGTTCCTGCTCTTGGAGCAGTAAATGAGCTTCGCGCACATAATTGTGAATATTTTTCCGCGTGTCAATAACAACATCTCGAACTAGCGACGTGAAAAAGGATGTATGTCTCGGTGTTTCCGAATATCGTTCGTATTGGTCCAAGGAATCTTGCAGTTTCAAAGTTAAATCGTAGTTTCTGCGCACCACATCGAGAATTTGATCCTCGGTTGGAGTCGATAGGCCTTGCTCGGCAAGCCATTCCTTAATTTTGTTTTGAAAATGTTTGATTATTGCCAAAATGTTAACGAGTGAGCTCATAAGCTTAAGGACATCTTCCTTGTATTCGCATTCAGGCATAGTGGTGTAGCGAAGAACTGAGAAAGAGATAAGATATATATTTGAATATATTTAAAGCAATTAACCATAAGGTAAGTTCTAATTATTATCAAATTTAATTTAAATTTGTCAAGAATAATCGTGTAATATGTATTTCGGAATGAAATTTTATTGCTAACGCTCTTTAAACCATTGACTACGTTTTCTTCTACTTTATTTGAAATAGGCGCATCTTGAATGCTTTCTTTAAAAAAATACTGTACTAGCGTAACCTAAATCGGCTACTATGAAACTATTAAGTGGCGTAGTGAATCGAGTGCCAGCCACTTAAGACGAAGCTGATTGTTGCGAGCCAAGTAAAGAAAATGTGTCTTCCGTGATGGGTACTGATTCAAAATAGGGCTATAATAACAGACGTGCGTGATACTGACTACCTCACCTTCTAGAGTGCCGAAAGCGACACTCTAGCATATTCCAAAGGATCGATAGAGATTGTTAGGTATGGATTATTGATCTTCAGAAAGTGTACGTCAGAAACCAAAAATTTCGAAAATATGTTGTGCAGCATTTCGCAAAAAAAAAATTCAGTAGAAGCTCCGGTCACAGCAATAATAAAATAATGAACCACTTCAAGGACATCCACATCAAATAATCCGTTCAGAACAAAACCACTGTTATTCCGTTTTAAGCACCCGTCAATTTGTTGTAGTATTACTAACATCATTGACTGTAGGGAATCATAAAGCTGTTTTTTTTTGCTTTACCACTAAAGCCCCCTTAGAGCCTTCACTTAGAGTATTTCATTATCTTGATCAAATGTATCGGCATTCGAAAAGATGATATGGTCAGTACCATGCTTTGGCCGTTGATCCGTCCACGCTGCTGCGATACGTTCTGATTTTAAACCAGTACGTAATATAACTGAACGAGCTTATCATCTGTCCGAAGAATCACTCGAAATAAATCTCGTCACCAATGGGATTCGAACCAGAGATCTTTGGCTTGCACAGCCAGCACTCTAACCTCTACACCACGCGGACCTTGATACTTTTACTCTCTTATCTGAAAACTTTGAGAAGTTGCTATGAAAACTGTAGGGACTAGTTCGATGGAAAAAAAGCACATATAGTAAAAACGTGTTTTTGTATTCGGAGAAAATTCAAATATAAATTGGTGAAATTTTTTTGGATCTTAGAGAATACAAGGACCCTTTATAGGACAACCTAAGTAAACCCACACCATTTAGTTCGAGAAAATGTAAAATTTAAAAACCAATAACAAAACAATGATTGTAGCTGCTTGATTTTTTCAGATTTGTGGAGGCAAACGTATCCAATCTTAAGGAAGAGACACCAATTTTTCATACAGTTTGCCCTTCTGCTCCGCTCGAAGCTAAGTTTCATTAAGATCTTTTGCTTGAGACGCTATATGATTACCTTCGGTGGAGAATATGTAAGGGCCCCATTACTGTATGAATTAAGAATTAGTCAATTGTTTGATACCCAAAATTTGAAGTGGCATAGACTGCTAAAGTTTCGCAGAAAAATTGCTGTGGCACACAAACGGACGCGCGGGCAGAAGGAAAATCATCCGTGATACCTTATGACCACGTAAAGTATCGTTAGGATCACGAAATGAGATGTTCTAACGTATGGCAACATTAAGATGTGATCTGCATAGTTGGAGATCACCTATTAGATAAAGATGCAATCAGTGTTATCTGTCCGCCAGTAAGCCACCGAATGGTTACTTAGTAATTATAAAAGTTGCGATTATTCAACTTGGTGGGAAGGTCAGAAGCGATGGTATGACGAAATTTCTCTTTCGAGATATATATTTTTTAAGGGGTACCGTATAAGCGGATGCCAACGTTTTGATTTCGAAAGTAGCCATTAAAAAGCAGAGCATTTTTTAAATATATCCTTAAAGCTAAATTTATAATGTATGAAATATTCTGTACTGGAAGGGACCAAATTTTGACTTTCACAACATATATTCACTTTAAATATTTCATACAGAGTGTACAAACGATATGTGGCAGTAGGAAAATTTGATTTAAAATCACAGTTGCGAAACTTACCCATTGCATGGATTTCACTGAAAACTTTCTCTTCCCTATTCAGCTCGTAGTAGAGCTCGTCATAGCTATTTGTTGTTGCTAAAAATGTATCCCCATATGTAATAAACAAATTAAATATATTCACCACCTGCAATAAATAAATCAATGAATAATAAGCATCTAGTTCTCAACATCATACCTGAATTGAAAGATAGAATATATTACACTTTTTAACTAGATTCGGTTCTTGCGTAGCTAAAAATCGCAAGAGCCCAATCAACGCCGACCACAACTCCTTCCATGGATAGTTCAGTCGTACGCGACAACGCTTCTGATAGCATAAAATTCTATGAATAACGCCAATGCATAGCAAATACAATTCCATGGGGAACTTCTTCATCAAATGCGAAACTATAAACTCGACTAGTAAATCAAGAAGGATAGCGGCAAGTGGCTGAGATTTCCCCACACGATCAACGCTCAGTTTTCGATGACGCATTTGTGCCCGATGCAGCATCACTTTGAATGTTAAGTTACTATCGTGCATAATTGAGTTCGCATAATGGTCCTCTGAGATACAGGTGAGTATCAAGAAGCAAAGCTTCAAATTCGCAATGCTCGACTCGTTTTTGTGGTCTTGCATTACAATTGAACTGTAATTGGATTAATAAAATGCTGGGTTGAGCGAGTGAAATGCATATTACCAATATTGAAAGACAGCGACTAGCAAATTTGAATTCGCAATATCAATGATCGGTGCTGTGGCCAAATCCGGAACAGGTTGGTTTGCATTGAGGGTATTGCTGGGCGAGGGTGGCGCACTCGTTTCCGTCTGCGTGTGGGCGAGAGTTGTGATGAAGTTTCTGTTCAGATGTACTGCTTCGTAAAGAGCCAACAGTAAGGCGTTGTTCGCTTTGATCTGCTGCACTCGCTCGCATCCTTCATCCGACACGAACATGCTTCCGACTATATTCGACAGTGATGAGAACCAAGAGGTCTGCACGGTGGATATGCTTTGCATATATCCACGACAAAACTCTATCAAGGCCGATGAAATCATTTGTCCGTACCTGAGATAAGAACGTTGTCAGTGAAGAGCCGGTAAGACTGGATTAGGAATAAACTTACCCATTTAAGGCCAATTCATCAGCTAAAATTGACAGTTGAACAATGTAAGGGTTTGCGGCCTCATGCTTTCTGTAGTTCACCAGAACGGTGAGCAAAATTACTACGTCATGGCCGTGTTGCGCACGGAGTGTAGAATCACTGAGCAATCGCACACAAGAATCGAAAAGACTGTGGATTATCACATATTCTAGGATGAGATTTTGACTGACATTGTCTGTTCCAGTGACTATTACTAGGAGCAGTTTCAAACACATTGCACGAACGCTTTCCGTCACTTCCCCTGTTGAAATAAACGAATATCATGTAATTTACAACCTATAAGAATACATCTGCATCAACCTATTAGGATCTCTTTGCAGTGCGTCAAAAGTTGTTTCATTTTCTCGTCCATTTGCTCGAAATCGAAAAGCGTTCGTATCACGTCAAAGCTGGGCTCGGCAGCGGATTTGCGAAACACAGCATGGAAAAATGCGCACAGTGTCTGCAGGCTATTGTGCAACCTTTTCGGGTGTTCTGCAATAAGAAATTCTAAATGGGATTGTTGGTTTAATGACAATGCTCAGCGAAGTCCTCACCCGAATCCAACATGTCCAGGCACTTAGAGAAGATCAAATTTATATTGGGTTTGACGCTGAGTAACTGTTCGGGACTGAGTCTCATGATTTCGCTTTCTAAGCTATCAACATTGGGTTGCAAAAGGAAGAATTCATTCCAAAATTCGGCATTCTGAGCTGTTGGATCCTCGCCCCGGAAGAACAACTCATAGATGTAGACGACCTTCTCTTTGGGCCTTTTTGATGAGCCGGATCCGCTTCGTTTGCGTGAAGTCATGGCTTGAGCCGCCGTGACGCAAGCTACCGACAGAGAGAATCTCTAAAAGCAGGATCTAATAATATTTCGGTCGTAGTCAATATATTTTCTGCCGAGTATTGTGGTTGGACACTTAGCAATCAGGCTGTCAGCGGTGTCAGCATTAAATGTCAGAATGACAACCATTTGCGTTGAATAAGGCGAATGTTGGCATGCACCTTTCGACCCTTTACTATATTCATGGAAAACTGAAATTGCAATCGTATTTACATCAAAAATATTATGAGGAAATCTGCTTCACTTCTTTGATTCAAATACCAGTCGTGGTTACATATGAATAGTTACATTGAAGGAATGCTGTATAATTAAATCACTAGATGGCAGGATTGGAAGGGCAGAAGGTTCTTGCTTAGGAAAAGATATAATCAATTATTACATTATAATAAAATTAATAATAGTAATATAAACGTAAGTGAAGAAAGGTAGAATCTGTTGAAAAAGGGAAATCGCCATTATATGACGTAAATATATACAATCTTTCTTAACACTTTAACGCCCCTATACCGGGTCGAATTCAAATTCAAATGCACCATATCGATTCAATCGCTATAAATAATAAAAATATGAAGCAATGTTTTAAACAACAAAGTATTCAAAAACTTAATGGCTCACATAGCATTCTAAATTTAAACAATCAATTCAAAAAATTAGTCAAAAAACAATGTCAAATGTTATCTAATGAAAATTACTAAATATTACCAAATTAATTGGAACAAGGAAGAAAAACCATCCAAATCTATTAAAAATTACATGCAACTAAAGAACGCAACGAAAGTGTATCAACTTTATTCTAATAAATGCTATCGAACTTTAACTTGTCCTAAAAAATCAATATTCAAGATTCCTAGCCTACATGTTAAATTTATCTCTAATTATTCAAAATAACGAACACAAACAAATTACAATACCACAATATTAATAATGAGCTGAAAAAAAACGATAAACCACGAATAACCTCGATCGATCACGAATAAGTTAGTAATTGCTATTTAACCACCGAAACCGAGGCTACTATCTCAGCTCGACCAGCCTCAACACAAGCTCAAAAACGAGTGCCTCCATTGAAACCGTTGATCCTGCGAGCTCAAGTTCTGAGGATATATATTGTATCTTCTTATTATTGGCTCACCTATATATGAAATACTTGTGATAATCGAGCAGTCGCCTGAGCAAACTCCTCGAAAACCAACATATTGCGGATCCAAATTCCAATTGCATATTTAAAATAATATTCATCATTTTTAATTTTGCAATTGAGATCTGGATACGGCAACCCCCTTTCCAACGGAGCTCTTCCACGATTGCACTTTCGCAATGACGTGAAAAGTGAATTGAAGGCGCCGGCTGGTTCTTGAAGCGGTTCCGTAAGATGACGACGAGAGAAAACTGGCAGTTTTCTGTAGAACGCCACGCATGCAGACGGCAAGAGAAAAAGGAAGGTGTGGGAATGCGCGAAAATGTGGAAAAAATGGGAGTGATGAATGATGACCAGTTGATATGGTAGTTTGATTTAGTGGCGAAAAATATAATAAAAAAGAAATATTACCAACCGTGACTCAATGGCAGTTCGCAATTGGGAGTTTTCCGCGCGCAGTTATTTTTGTCGGCTACCAAGTGCTCCACCCTACCTAGTCGTTCACGTACAGTGGCTCACAGCTTATTTGATGCACTTCAATAAATATTAAACAAACTGTTGTCCTTATGCAGATAAATAAAAATTTACAAATATTTTGATGCAGATTTTACAGTTAGTATAACTGAAATTCGAAGCACAAAAGAAAGTAAGAAAAAATGTTTCAAATGTCCCGTTAGCAGTAATGAAGCAAAATCATTTGCATAGGATAGCTCACAGCTTATTTGATGCAGTTAGTTCTTTGTATCCTAGCATTAAAAGTGCACGATTTTCACCGGATTTTTTTTGGATATATTGTACTTAGTGCGTTTCTTATGTTATTTTTAAAAAAGTTATTTGACCTTGATAGTTAAAATTGTGTAATATTTAAAATGGGCCGTAGGACAACACTTGAACAGCGGGAATTAGTCATTCATCATTTTAGAAATGGTGAATCTCATCGCAAAATAAGCGAAGTTGTCAATTTAAGTTCATCAACAGTTCAGCATATAATTGAAAGGTTTACCAATGAAAAAAGGTTGGAAAACAAGGGTAGAAATGCACCAAATAAAATTTTGAATGAGTCTGATGAATGGTGGATCGTCCGGAAAATAATGCAAAACCCTAAGTTATCAGCTCCTAAATTGGCGAACGAAGTGTTTACTGGAATTGGTAAAGAATGCAGTGCTGAAACCATACGTCGTGTGCTAAGAAAGCATAATTTAAATGGCCGAGTTGCACGAAAGAAGCCGTTCATCAGTATCAAAAATCGACAAAGCCGCTTGAACTTTGCTACGGAGCATATTTCAAAGGATTTGGACTTTTGGAAAACCGTGATTTTCACTGACGAGTCCAAATTCAACATATTTGGCTCAGATGGAATGGCGTACGTTTGGAGAAAGCCAAATACAGAGCTCAAAAAAGCAAATTTACATGAGACTGTTAAGCACGGCGGTGGCAGCGTAATGGTTTGGGCCTGTATGTCAGCAGCCGGAGTTGGGAAGCTAGCCTTTATTGAAGGAAACATGGACAAGATCATGTACAGTAATATCCTAAAGGAAAATCTCCTGCAAAGTGCTGACGAACTCGGAATCCGGCGTGAGTTCAGATTCTACCAAGATAATGACCCTAAACATAAGTCAGAAATCGTGCAATCTTGGCTTATTTGGAATTGTCCTCATTTGATGGCTCCCCCGGCACAGTCACCCGACTTAAATGTAATTGAGAATTTATGGGCTTTTCTGGAGAAAAAAATTCGTAACCACGCAATTTACAACAAAATTGATTTAAAGAAAGCTCTTTTAGAAAAATGGAGTAAAATAACGCCAGAAATGACAGGAAAGCTGGTTGAATCTGTTCCAAATAGACTCAAAGCTGTCTTGAGCCAAAAAGGAAACCATACGAAATATTAGTGTTGAACTGGAAATCCTCTACATGGATAAATTTAAGGAAAACGTGGACTGCATCAATTAAGCTGTGATATAAAATTTTGCCTTTAATTTTGTTTTTGTTATTTAGTTATTTAAGAATCAATTGTTGAAATAAATTAAATTGTTATTTTTAAAAAAGGGCTTTTATTTAATTTATTGCAGTTTAAATTTTTTCAATACCTTTTCTAATACAGAAGTTATAGTGCTTTTAGCTTTGAAAATGTTACTGCATCAAATAAGCTGTGAGCCATTGTATAGGAGTTTGTTTACATCTCAACTCTGAGCTATCAGTCGAAGGTGCAAAACGTGTGCTTCAATTGCTCGTCTTGGAAAGTTTAGGAGCACAATGTGCTATACAAGGTGAATTTATAGCATGCACGGAATGCGTTCGGCACTTTTTTTATTCGGAAAATAGTATATATGACGAAGTATAAGCATTTGCTAATGCCGCAGTTGGGTGACAGCTATCTGAAGCTTGTCCATAGTAGGCCGACTAATACATATGCGAATTGCTACCATATGGCTTGTATCTATCGTCAGTTTTGGTTGTGGGCAAAACTGACGTTAGATAGGAAGCCATATGGTAGCAATTTGCATATGTATTAGTCGGCCTACTATGGACAAGCTTCCGGTAGCTGTCACCCAACTGCGGCACTAGCAAATGCTTATATTTCGTCATATATACTAATTTCCGAATAAAAAACGTGCCGAACGCATTCCGTGCATGCTATAAATTCACCTTGTATAGCCCATTGTGCTCCTAAACTTTCCAAGACGAGCAAATGAAGCACACGTTTTGCACCTTCGACTGATAGCTCACCGTTGAGATGTAAACAAACTCCTATAAATTCACTTTGGAAGGCGATAAAAACTAAACGGGTATAAGAACTGAAATAATTTTCACTTCACTAGGAGCGCTATTGTGTTCTCCGCGGATTATCTGGATTTCACTGTAGAAATCCGTCTCTAAACCGTACAAAACCTTGAATTTTCGTTGGCACCTCCACAATTCTTCATATAACGCCATGTAAGTTAGCCAGCATAGTCGGCCTACTAATGGTCATGTGTGTGGTAGTAAGCGCTGCTGCCATATGGCTTGTATCTATCGTCAGTTTTGGTTGTGGGTTATAAGACGAGTCCCGGGTTCGTGTGCTCTCAGAGTGGTGTCGACTGGATGGCGTCGCGCCATTGTTTGTTGTAAAAATTATCAACAGTTTTCGATTGCATTACTGAGACCTCTAAGTCCGTTGCGCGTATTAAGAAAATTGGAATTACGTTAGTCAAAGAATTTTCCCGCTCATGCCATTCGGTTGATTATGCGTAGAATTGGCTTAGAACATACATAAAGTCTTAAACGCAAAATTGAATCGCGAATCATCTTATGGATTGAGTCGCGCTAAATAATCAACTCATCGCGACATCGGTAGCAAGGTTAGCGACCCGAGTGGATAATAAGCGCTTTCCGTTAGTTTGTGGGAAAGCCCATAGTTTGTGGGAAAACGTTGATAGTGTTTGCGCCGGGGTCAGCACATTCCGAGAATAATACGTAGTTGGATTCAGATATAAACGGTTCTTTCGTTATCTCTGGAGAATTGAGAGCAGGAAGGAAAATGTTTCTAAGAATGTTTCTTTTGTGATATGGAATGTGTTTCTCAACATTTATTTATCGCATCTTGGAAAATATGATATTTGTGTCATAGACAGACAAGTTGAGACCTCAGCGCGATCCCCTAGTTGATCCCTATACGTGAGCTGCAGTACGGAGCTAATAAATGCAATATAAACCCGGACCTTATGGAACGTGTGCTTTTATTAGGCTAAAACCAAGCAATCATTCGATCGTAACACCAACAGAAGGAGAAGACTTGAAAGACGAGCTCTAAGCTAAAAATAGGAATGTTAGATTAACTGTCGCTTAATAAATTAATTGGTTTTCATATCTTATATCGTCATTGTGGAGCAAATGATTCCTTTAATTTATTTATTAAATTTGCATTGCATTTATTCATCACCCTCTATAAGACTTTCATTTGTTTTCACCGAGATAATTTTTTTATTGAATATTTCTTGTTGAACAAGACATTTCCAGTTGCAAAAAGTATTTCATATAAAACTTTGACAAACGTTTTGATTTAAATTGAATTAATTGGTCGGTAATTTTGTTTAAATTTGGTCCAAGACAATTACCTTTTGTGATATGGATTATAAATATATGTTTTGGGTCTTAATGTGTGACCAAGGTTGACATGTCCACACGTAAAGTTTTGTCGTATTGACCGTAATGAAGAAAGCTGTTTAATTCCTCAGTATTTTTGTCTTTTTTCGAAACATTAGTTTTTATGGATTAATGTTAAATATTGGATTGGGGTTTATGCGCTGAAAAACTTATTTTTGGGACTATTCAATGTATAACTAAGTTTATTTTGAATTGAACAATAATAAAATAATGTTGGGTTAATGATAACAGAAACTCCGTCTTTCCTTTTTGAAAGCCTGACCGGGTACAGGACCCTCAACGATGGCAGGCTCCTCCTCTAATAGCCATCGGGCACGCTCTTCCTTTCTTTTCGTTAACAGGGGCTCTTGCCAGGTAGAGTGGCCTTCCGCTCGCGTGCCCTTTTATGATATAGAGTTATGTGATTCCATTGCATAACACTATAACATAAATTGGTTACGTTTGTATTCCTCATTTGGTGGAAAGAGTCATGCAAAGTACGTTTGTATGAGTTTTTCACTCAAATGGGAAATACATGGCCACGTCTACGTTTAGATGTTGACCCGGTTGGGAGGGTGCGAGGGGGCGCCACTTCCACTTGGATGCCCCACTCTTATTTGTGGGCCATAAGGATCGTCGGTAACGACGAAGTCTCCGCAAGTCCGTCCATTTTTGCTCGGCCGAATTTTTTCTTGGAACAAGCATTTTAACCCTTAGTAGCTTACCTCGGCCTCCACACCAGTCGATCGGCATGTTGACCTGTTTAATTCGTGAATGGGAAATATTATTGTAGTGGGTCCTTGTGTGAGGGGGAAAGAACCCGCCCCACGACACCACAACGCTAGCCTGCCAGCGCATTCACGCGTCCCCAGACAAGGCTGATCTCAACATCCTTTCTCACCGAGGCAACAGACCATCGCTGCAGTCCTTCACGGACATATATCTATTTTACTACATTCTTCTGGAAGAATGAAGCCAGTTATGAGACAAGTCTCAATGTACCCATCGATAGGGTGAAACGGCTGGGAAATTCAGGTGTTTTCACCCACAGTTACAGACTCCACTGCATGATTTCAAGCAAACTTCAAAATGAATGCATCGACTTTCATCACTTTAGCAGTTTGATAAATTCTTTGATTTGATGTAAAATTTTTTTCGATTCGTTCATGTCTCTCTGTACAGATCAACATATTCCCCTTTGAAAACTTGTAGCCTTTCCATTGTACTAGCACTCTGATTATACCAAATCAGATATTCATATCTCAAAACGGGTCCAACTAGAGCCTTGTAACAGATTTGTGAATACGCCATCTAGTTCCTGTGGGCTAATATCCTTAAATTTCTCCACACATTGGTTGCTGACTTTACTCCTGTTGTGTGAACGGATTAAGTTCCAGCAGTTCCGGACATTCTTAGAATATAATTTCAGCAAAGCCAAAGAGGGATGGTTCTTGTCCAAAAATCACCGATAAATATGGTTGACGCGTGCAGGAAAAAGGCTTTTCAATCTTGTGATGGTTGGCGTTTTGTTGCATCCAATTGTTGTTATACGGGTGTAATTATAATACATTAAGCTCACGAAATGGACTTTAAGGTATGATAATCATTTATGACTGACGACAGAGGTAGCGCTGCCAACATCCCTACACTAATACAATCACGCTCCCCTTAAAAAATTACACATATGCACTTTAAAATTGAGGCTGCCCTCGATTCCCCATGGAACAGTGTAGCTTCTAACCTGCTGAGCCTGCCTGTCGAACTCGCGATGGCTGGGACTGGAGGCAGTGAATCTTTAATCTGAATAGGTGGTTGAGCTGCTGATTGATAATTGTCTCTTGGACAGGCTCGCTTTCCTCCATATCCATACTTTGGTTCCGATTGACTCTGATTATGGCCTTGATTCATTGAAGAATGTTATTCCACATGTGTATCCGTTTCTTGTTTCCCTATTTTACATTTTATCACTAGTGGCAAGTGTATTGATGTCGGATTCTTAATGTCATCCGATCTCAGTTTTTGCTGATTTTTCATTGCTGTTGGCCGTAATTGGTCAATGTATCGTTTTAATTTGTATCCATTATCTAGTTCCACAAAATAATGAAACTGATCATAGTTTTCGATTACAGTGCCATTTTTCGGTTTAAATACTGTTCCGCCGTTTTTTTTCCATTTTTCAGTCGAGTTGCTCTATAGCAGAATAAGATTTTTCGAGCTTTATTTTTGATATGCATTGGCTCGTTCTTCAATGCGTTTTTTGAATGTCTGTATATTTTGCTCGACTTATCCATATATATATATATATATATATATATATATATATATATATATATATATATATATATATATATATATATAGATGTGTAGTGTAAAGATGTGCATGCTCCCGGCAAGTGCAAATTGGTTCAGACGGAGCCAAAAGAAAAACTATATTGTGTGAAGTGCAGTGTCTTTGATCATCCAGCATCATATCGAGGGTGCCCCCGGTATCAAGATGCAACAGTAAAATTTACTCTAAAACAAACTCAAGTACACCGCAGTGTGATACCTATCAGCATCGTCAAGCCCGGAGCGTCATTTGCACTTGCTGTTAGAGGACCAGCAGATAATGTAAATAAAATAAATAATGTACTATAAGTGGCAATAATGAGCTGCTTCTTAAAATTTATCAGCAATTAAATTCTTTATCAGAGAAAATCGATAAACAGGATTCTAAAATTAACTTTGTTTTTCAGCGTCTAGGGCTTCCAAATGCCTCAAAATAACTTGTCATCCAGTCACATTCCCATGGATAGGATTCGTCTCATCTCAATCAACGTCAACTCCATTGTGAGTCTACATCGATGTGACTGTTTCTTGGAACTCCTTGTCAAGCAAAAGCCTGACATTATCCTTCTCACTGAAACCCATATCAATTCATGCCACTCCTTGATATTCAAGGATTTTGAATTCGTAAGAAACGATAGGGTAAACGGTGATAGGGGACGTGGCACTGGGATATTGGTGAGAAGACCCTATTATTACCAAAATATTGATAAAGTTGAATTCAAAAGCGTTGAATCTCTTGATCAAAATTTCACTGCCAGGTGGGGATAACCTTTTCGTTATCTCTGCCTATGCAACTGGTCAAAATGTTCTCAAGTTCAAGGAGGAGCTCAATTCCTTGCTTGAAATACTCGAATTGAACAGGCTACATAATTATTATATTCCAACAATAATCCCAGAGTTGAATGGCTGAAATCGTGGATTAGAGAGAACCAAATTAAAGACAGGTGCAACGTATATGGGTCGGAGTTCCCAACATACCCCAGGAAAAATTCATATTTGGACATCTGAATTGCTGACGCAAGACTTGAATTCAGCTTTTATAGTCCTCAACGGAAACTGCAGGTGCTTACTTACTATAGCGACCATAACGCAATCATGATGGAAATCAATCATCAAAGGGATGAGGTCTTCCTCATTCCAGTTCAACATGAAAATTATCGGTTGAATTTAAAAAAAAAAACAGACTGGGGAAAGTTTCAAAAGAAGTTTAATCGGGATTACCATAATGCAATGTCCTCCTACTGATAATGGCAACTCTTGTTTAATGGTTCCTAATGACAGGAATCTAACTAACGATGAAATAGATCTCTATTTGTCGAAGTGAGAGCCTGACGTTAGAAGCGATTGAGAAAGTAGTTCCCAAGATTAAACATCGAAACAATATGGAAGGATATGAAACACCAACCATCGCAAGGTTGGAAAGTTTGAAAAGCCTTCTTCTCACACGCATCAACAATATTTATCGGCGATTTTTGGAATCCAATCATCCCTCGTTGGCTTTCTTGAAATTACACCGGAAGAATGTCCGGAACTTAATCCGTTCATACTTCAGGAGTGAGGTCAGCAATCAATGGGCGTAAAAACTGAGGGGTATTAGCCCACAGGACCCAGATGGCGTTTTGGCGAAAGTGAATAGTTTATACCGCAAGATGTCTCGAGTTAAGGTATCAAATCTTGGAGTCGCTAGTGATGAGATAAATCTGCTCGATAGGGTTGGAATCGAAATGGATAGTACGACTTCGGAAAGAAATGGAAACAGGATTATAAGTGATGGAATGCAGAAACTTGCCCTGATGGGAACTCATTTTGAACTGGTTCATCTACCAAACCCCGAGAGAGTGAATGAAATATTTTCATAGGTCGTTGAAGCAAAAGTTTCCGACTTCAAATCAAGCCTGAATGGCGAATCAATTCTTCATTTCAATGAAACATTGACATCTGACCTCATACCAAGCATAAATCTTATTGATTATTTTGTCAGCTATGAAGACTTGTGTTTCATATTTGGCAAAATTATTGCAAATTGTTCAACATCATGCATTTCCCAAATGAGTGGAAGAAGGCCAAGGTATTTCCGATCTTGAAGAAAGGAAAAGAATCTTCGTGCCCCAAAAGTTATCACCTAATCAGCTTGCTGCCTAGCATCAGCAAGGTGTTTGAAGTTATACTAAACAAAGGATTAAACGCCCACGTTGAGAAATATGGGTTGATGCCGAATCGCCAATTGGTTTTCGTGCCAGGCATTTGACCATACATGCGATAACGAAAGTAATCTCAGACATCTGTTGGAAACTAAATGATAGACAATGTGTTGGAGCGTGTCTCATTGGTATGTGGCTGATAGCTGACCGAAAAGCTACAATAGTTCAGAGCAATCTTCAAAAAATATTCGATGATGTGCAGCTGTAGACTGACAATTGGCGAATGAAAATAAATGCACAGAAATGCAAAACAATTTTGTTTCGGACAACGCTGCAGGGGGTCGGTCAAGGCCTAAAACGTGATTGGAAGGATTTCCACATTATGGCTAGTGAGGGTAGTTCAGAACGGGTTCCACATAAATCCTGTGTTCGATACCTCGGTGTTCATCTCGATCAGTATCTGTACTATACTGAATATGTCATTATCTTGCCCAGTAAAGCACAAAAAGTAGTCATGGCTCTTCGACGCCTCTTTCATTCCAGATACATCGATCAAAATGTCAAAGTTATATGTTACAAGACCCTGGTTAGACCAGTTTTGACATATGGATGTCAGATCTGGTACGACCAGATTGCTAGCACTATGGAAAGATTAAGAGTTTTCAAAAGGAAATGTCTTCATGCATGTACTGGTTTGTACAGAAAGCCTGAGATAGATTGGAAACACTTTATATTGAATGAAAAATTTATTAAACTGCTAAAGTGACGAGAGTCGATATCTTCATATTGAAACTTCTTCAGAATCATATCGCAAGATCTGTAACTGTGAGTGAAACCCCCTGCATTTCACAGCCGTTCCACCTTACAGACGGGTATATTGCGACTTGCCTCGCTACTGGCTTCGTTCTTCTAGAAGCATTCGTGTATTTGGACATGAATTGTTGTTTTTGATTCTGACGGCGTCCCAATCATATATCACATATATAGACGGGCCACCGATAAGAAGATAAAATATCCTCCGAATTTGAGTTCACGAGACCAACAATTCCAATGGAGATGCTCATTTGCTAGATTTGTTGAGACTGGTCGAGTTGAGACGGAGCAATCTAGGTATTGGTGGCTGAATCACAATGTCTGAATTATTTGTGCTCATTTTCTATTTTTTGTTACTCAGTTTTTGAGTTTCAGCTCATTATTGCTACATTTAGTATTGTTGTTTATTCGTGTTAAAAAATAGGGATAAGTTTCAATATTTAGAATAGCTATATGTTATGTTTATGATAGTAGGCTTAGAGATAAGGTTTGACGTTTAGGTTAGGAATATTGTGATCGAATTTTTTAGTATAAGATAAACTTTTAAATTGAATTTTATTAGAATTAGGTTATAACATATTAGGTGTAGGATAAAAGTTCATTGTTGTGTTAAAATTAAAAATAATAAATGGTTGTTTTTTTTCCTTTTTCCAATCATATCATAAAATATGTAATAATCTACATATATTAATTTGAATTTGCTACAGTTTTTTTGATAAAGTATATTTAATTGATAACGTATAAATTTAGAGAGCCATTTGGGTCATTAGGTTTTTGTTTTTTTATTGTCTGGAAATTGCTTTATATTCTTTTAAAATTTATAACGATTAGTATTTAATGAAGTGCTTTTGACTTCGACTGGAACAGCTGAAACAGATGCGACTTGTAACCGTAACGGAACTTAAAAAAACTGACGAATTGGGCATGATGGCGACTGGTTAATGTTAATTTCACCCACTCTTCACAATGTTTTGCAGTTTTTTTCCATCCTCGTCAACAACTTGTTGTGACTAGGAGCCGAATAATATGCTAAATTTGATATAAGCTACACACAATAATCTTTATTGTGACAATTAATGATATGCAATTTACATAGACATGGCCAAAACACACGGCTCGGTACTCACTACTCAACTGACCGAACGAGACAGTTTTTCACTATATTCTAGATGGAACACGTTCGTACTCTACACAATGATACAGTTTAGGTCGAGTATGTTCGCTGGCTTCACTATCGGTATGTTGGGAACTCAGATTCATATAGATTAAACCTGTATTCAATTTAATTCTCTGTTATCCACGATTTCAGGAATACACCTCATGGACTATTGTTGACGTTTTGTCGCGATGTATGCTAAGCATGAAGATCGCCGACAAGAATCTCGAGCTCCTCCTTCAATTTGAGAATTTTTCGCCCAGTTGCATAGGCCGAGATAACGAAGAGGTTATTCCTACGTTGCAGTGAAATTTTGATGACAAGCACTCAAGAAACGCATAGTTTTTGAATTCGACTTTATCAACATATTTTAAACGATAATAAACTACGAACTACTATGCCGTTACCACCTCCCCCATCAAATTTTACCATGTCGTTTCTTACTAATTTAAAATCTTTGATGTCAGACTTTTGCTTAACAGTCAATTTAAGGAGATGAAGTTGACGTTGATGAGGATGAGAAGAAGCACATCCATTGGAATATGGCTGAATGGCGTTATTTTGAGATAGTGTAATGATTTTCTACCTTTCAAGTTCGAACGCGGAACCGACCTCTCACCGGTTCTAGACGTTAAGTCTGAGTAGTGCCAACGGATGGTACCAACAGGTCAACCAATCCGTGCACCGTAACCCATTCACGCGGTGGCTGCTTGTCGGCCAGCTAGTTCGGAGAGGATTTCGGTCGCGGGTCTCCGAATGGGTTACGCTCATTTACATAATTCAGCCACCTATACACGCCCGTTTTCAAAACGCGTTACAAAACAAAACTATACGGAGAAGAAACCTACTTTACGTTACTCCGTATTTTTCTTCTATTACCAGTCAAAGTACAAAAATCTAATTTCCGTTTCGCGTTCCCGAATTTCCGACGCGGTACCGAAAAGTATGCTACTTTAAATTAACCCGACGAAACCTACTCTAAATAAACGACAAAACAATCAAAGGTACCGCGTACCGCGCGCGACGCGAAACCGACCTCAGCGGATTTGTCGAAACCCTACCCTCGCGACGGCATACCTACCCTACACTCTCTCTTCCCACTGAAAGAGAACGAGCCACTGAAAAGGAAAGTCGTGGTTAAGTTTTAGTAATTCATGTTGTTTTTATTTAGTTCTCAAAAATCTATATATTTTTCTATTAATATTTATTCCACACTGGATATACTATTACTTTTTAATATGAATGTGACCATACCAATTTTTTTTTTTTAAATGGAAACCAGCTGAATCTGAGATAAATCCTGATTTCATGTTATGACATCCAGAGTTTAAAAGTAGGTAACGAGTGATATTAGAAACTTTAATCTGAAAAGCACTGAATGTAAAATTCAATTCTAAACTTAACAATATTATCAAACTACCAACAAGATTAAAATCAGAAATTGATACGTAAAGTTAACAAAGTTTTGAGTGCGTAAATGTTTAAGATCATTGCATTTTATATGATTATAAGTAATAGTTAATTCTGAGAAGAATTTGTGCTTCGTCGTGAGGGCAGCAGAATTAAAACATGCCTGGACGGTCCGTCTCTTGATTATTTTGCTTTTCAAAAAACATAGCATCAATCAAAAAGCAAGCACCCAAACATACTGCCTTCATACTTACATCCAAATCCAATGGGAACGAAATTCCAAAAAGGTCAGCATCCGTAAACATTTCGCGAACCAAGCCCGACCATTGTTTCGAGATTAGTCCCAACATTAATCAAATGTTTCCCCCCTGAGTGCACTGTATACAGTTTTGAAACCGAGGCCTCAATCCACCCGCGCACAGCAAGACGCACTTGAATATGAAGGATCGGTAGATGTTTTTCACAAAAAATATTTACGAAAGCCAAAGTCTTATGAGATCATCGAAGGGTTTTTTTTTTGGCAGGAATAGTATGTTCATCTCCTGTTGGATATGACACCTAAACTCCATTCATGGATAAACCTCGTCATTGAAGTTCAATTTCAACTTTCATGAGTTTTAAGGCCTTTCACATTCGAAATATATTGAAAAAGATCTCCCGGTGGCAGATCCCTTTATCTGCACAAAGTAGGGAAAGACATAGACAAAAGAAACGACGTTACTTGGAAGGTCATTTCACGTTAACGATTGTAGAACATCCTGGCAACGATAGAAAGATTGTTGGTTCAAATCTTCCCCTCTCATCCACGTAGCTTTGAACTAAATTTATTTCAACGCACTCTTTGCTTAACTCATAAAAGACAGTAATATCGATTTATGCCTCATCACTTATGATTATTTCCGATACTATCGTCTTCACTATTCCTAATTATACTTAGTTGGGCAATTAGGATCCTCCATGTGTTTCACAGTGATTGTAACGAAGTCTTTTCGCCTTTTTTTTCGTCCCAGCTGGGGTAAACTGAAGATGATGTAAAGATGAACTCTTCGGGATTGGTTGTTTTCACGCGAATATATTTCTGCAACAATTCATTTTATCACGCCGCCATAGACATAAGTGTGAGTTTTCCTTGTAGTTTTCATCCAAATCCTTCCTATACATGAACAGCTCAAATGGTTCACTCTTTCCAGGAATGTTTCGATCATCAGCTGTGAGCTGATCCAGCAGGAAATTTTTTTTTTCGGCAGCAGACGATTGTCTTGGAGCGAAAAAGTCCTTCTCGCCAGACAAGTTGAATGCTTGATGTTGTCTCAAAAGACTTTCCTTCAGTGTTTTCTGCGAAGTTAACCTAAGTTTGCGTTTCTTTCTGCGTGTCAGCAATCCAATTTATGGGGCGATGAGCTGCAAGCAAAACATGGTAAGGCATTCGTCGATGTAAGCCGAACGCAAAAAAAATTACCTCTTAGTAGTTTTAACCAAATCCAGGACCGCGCCAACATTCCGCCATCGACACTTCTACTTTTTCTCCATGTGGCTGTCAAATCCAACCGGCTGTCACATCGGACAAAACAGATGTGTGTGGAATGGCACGCCACAGGGCGGCAATGTGCCTCTCCATTTGTCGCCAGTGGCATAGTTTTTCGATGGCCACGGTGGAGGGGCATTTCCAGATGGATATGTCTCGAAATGTGTCGGGGTTTGGATTAATTTTATATTTCGAATATTTATATCCACAGATCTAAATATTTGGAAAGAAAAGAAATATTTTCTGCGCAACGATATCCGCACGACAGATGAAGTCCGCTGGCACTTCGAGGACATACCCATCTGGCCGGTTGCAAGGGTTCGGGATCGGAATCACTTCGATTCCCGGGCGTAGGCGTCACATTACAATAGTTAAGTTAATTTTTGAATCTTGTTTGTTGATTCTGACATGGAGTCAAGTTCTTAACCAGCGTGTTGTTGCTGCTTAGATTATTTACAGTATTGTCTGCTGGCTCTCTAGCGGCGAGTGCAAATGAAACCCCGGGTTTGACTCAAGTTGAGTATACAAATATAATATTGCAGTCTACTTGGGTTTGCCTTGGCGTAAATTTAATTTTAGAATCCTCATATCGGGGCATCCTCGATATGATGTATGGTAACCGAATATACCGTGGTCCAATTTTTCTTTAGACTCCGTATTAGCCAACTTGCGCTCACCAGGTGTATGGGCATCATTACATTTAACGCATCGGTAGTGCATAGCGCAGTTGGCAGTCGAAAGGCCAAATCTTTGAAACCGATAACACTGGTTGACTTCTCTTTTCTGGAGGCGTTCCCACCTTACCACTCTGAAATTTAAGTACCTTATCTGCTGAAGGGCACTTGGGCTGCTTTTATTTACGATTTGTACTATATACAAAGGCAAAGTTCTTAACTGAAATAAAATCAACTGCTAGTGCGGGTTTCTTATGGCTGAAGGAGATCGACTGTATCCTCTCTGCAGTTCAGGCTGTTCAACAGAAAGGTCTGATTTTTGTCGTTTTTTGGGTGAAGGTGAACTGCGGAGCCGCCCCAGAATTCAGAGCTTCTTTGGCTGACTTGGTGAATTGATTTCGTTTTTATTGTGATTTTGTCTGCATTTACTCTTCTAACTTCAAAGTTATTTATCCAACCATGTCTCTTCCGCACTGCCCGAGGACGTGAATTGGCGAAACTTTTTGGTATTCGTACTGATTTTTACAGTAGAACAAGCAGACACACTGGTTGGCTTCTTCCCCTTATTTTTAATTTTTACATATTCTATAACATTTTCACTAGAATCGCAATTAGAATTTTCACCTGTATTGTTTTCATTGCCCATTTCCGTTTCCATCGCAGATCCTGTAAATAATTGCAAAAGGCGAGTGAACTAACGCTAGACTATAATTACTGCTCAAACCCTATTTCACCTTTTTCAATAAAGTTGGTTAGTAGTTCATTGGAAATATAATTCTCCTGGCTAGTGTCTGAACAGGAGCACCAAGATGAGCCTTCAGGAAGAAATTGTTTGTTACCTGTAGACTTCCAACCATTGCCTTAATTGGGTTGAATTTTTCGCTTTCAAAATGTTTCACTTTTAAAGTCGATCTGTTGGCATAATCATTTCTTCCTGACTTTACATATCTACACTGGGAAAAATCAGAGAAATAAGCATCAGTTGAAACTTTTGTTTATTTTTTGAATTATTCTTTTCTATTAAATATTTTTGTTTACATTTTTTTCAAATTTTCTGAATGATTCATTGAAGGCACTTTTTGCACCTGGTAAAATACAATTTTTATTTTTCCAGTTTTCATTTCTATTCATATATATAAATATAACCACTGTAATAATGACTTGTGTCGTTAATCTAATATTAATTTGTGAAAATCTTAAACTAGAGCAATTCATCGTTTTTCATGTGTTTTTTGAATTTATGTTCTACTGTTACTTTGACTGATATTTACACGGTTTGTTTGTCTCTTTTCTTTGTTCCTCAGACATATTTCTATATCGCTCCAACATATTTACACTATGCTTGCTTGTGATTACTTGATTTTGAATATTAATTTCGGGAATTGGTGTGTTAAAGCCGGTTAAAAACATGAAAAAACTAAGAATTTCCAATTTCAACGTTACTAAAAATTATTTAAATATTTCTTTATTAGATTAAATCATTTCGGCAAGTATTTATTTCGCTAATTGTTCTTTCCATATCGTCTCGACTCAAATGGCGAGTAAAAGTAGATCGTTCATGCTTGGGAAATGGCAGATTCTTAAATGTAGTTTTTTGATTTGGATGGCGAGAAATATGAATTCAGCTGTCGACTCGGGATTCGAGTTAGCATGGGAAGTTGTGTGATACCAACCAAATTGTAAAAGCGTGAATTTTTTATACATGGCTGTCGTTTTATTTAAAAATAAAAATTATCTTTTGATACCCGTATCAAACATATCAAGGGCTTACCAGAAAAAAGGCTAAATGGAATGCAATAAGACACGCATTTGCTTTATACCAAATTTTCTCTTTGCAGGCGTTTGAGCATATTTACCTCTACAGTTTAATTCAAGCTGGAGTGAAGTTATAACTATAAATAGGCCTTAAGTGCTTGAACAATTTCTGACGCAAATTGACCCGCATTTCAATGCTATGTTGAAAATTTGAAATTTCAGATCGTTTTTTTTTTCCTTTTAAGGAGGAGCTGCGAATCCGATATTTTTCAAGTTTCGTTTATCACAGCATTTATATAACTGCACGTTTACTAGGTCGTATCACACAAATTTTGCGCCCGAGCTACCTTTGCGGCTGCATTGAAACTCGTACCAAAAACTTAACTTTAGAATAAATACTAAGACTTACTCCAACCGCATTTACATTTAAATCGTGTCATTGCATATCTGTTGCATCTATTTTGTTCCATTTAAATTAAAAAATCTGTACGTATTACATTTATTGCAGGCAGTCCGTTTTCTCATTTTTACTTTGTATTTTAGTTTCTGTGCTTCGATTTAAATTAAATGAATTTAAACGGCACAGAACATGAATTTGTGTGTGTCGCTTTTGTTAGTGCTACTCATTCTCTACAAGAGCAGGCTTATGTTAATCAGTTGCATCGTCTACACAAAAATAGTTTACTTCTTACATTGCCATTAAATTAGAAATTGACATAAAATTAAAAACGACTATAGGCCAACTTAAATTCAAAGAAACTTTCTCAAGTTCTTTTGCACCTGAATTACGAACAATCTACACTAAAAACTAATCGGATGGCTTTACAGTTCCGCTAACTTTGCCTTCAAATAAAGGCAATATATCCGAGTCGTTAACTATTTCTTCTTGAATCACTGGATTATCAGGGTCTTCACAGTACGTTTTGAAGAAATACCTTTAAAGATTGCCGGTTGATTGGATTTAGGCCTATTGGGAAATTTCAACTTACCTAAATTTACCCTTTTTGGGCAAGAAGTCCTTAAATTGCTTAAGCGTTGGTTGACTGCTTGGTATCCTGATTCGATAGGGCACCTGTTCGTCGCAGAACGTGAAGACAACGGTGGTCGCTTCTGTGGGACCGGGCGGAATCGACGGCGGCGGCGGTGGAAGTGATGCACTTATTGAGCATTCAGTGCTACTACTACTGCTAATCGACTGGGGTGGCAAAGTTGCAGGCGATTGATGCGTTGTATAACGTCTTGAACGACGTACTTCTTCCTCGGGTTTCCGCTTCATCTCTTCGGATAGCGCGGTAGCTCCAGACCTATAACTGAATATTAATCTAATCAATGTGATGAGGTGCCAACACAAAATAGTTGCACAAACCTAGAATCTTTGTACTTCACTAGATCGGCTGACACTAAACTAATTCCACTGTCGGTATTCATGGAAGGCCATTTGTTCGTAAGCTTCCTTGATGAGGAACTATGCTCCGGCATCGACTTCGAATGCCTAATTGATTGCGTGCCTGTTTCGTATAAAGACGTATGATTTATTACACAAACGATTTTATTTGGAATTTGAGCTAAATTCACCTGAGTAAGTGGCACCGTCACCGCTAAACATTATTCCAGGGTCGTGGGCGGCCGTGCGGCGTCTCGAAGGAATCGGAGGACATGGAGACTTAGTGCCAGGTGATCGATGAGGAGTTAAGTCACTCCAAACTCGAGAAACGTGCTGATCTAATATGTCTTGATCATTATCATCGTCTAGAGGAAATCGTTTTCGTATTGCATCAGCGAGTGCACGTTCGTTGGGTTGATTGGCAAAAGGATCATTCTAAAATTTATGCATTTAATGATAGATTAAACAGATTAGGAACGGATTAATTTGGAATTTAAAGCATCATTGGAAAAAAGTTTGATAGAAAAAATTTCATTAAGATATTTTAAACTCTATTACACTAAATAGATAAAAGGTGAAGCTACGATTCATAGACGAGGAATCAAGAAATAATAATTACAATACATTGTTTTTCCTTAATTGACAAAATATTACTAAAAACGATGATAATGATTACGTAAGTGTACAATGCTCGAGCGTGACGAAACTTAAATTTTTATATCGCCTTGTTCCTTAGGCTTGGTGAGCAGCATCTAATCTTTTAAAGCCAGATATATAGAATTATCTATGAAAGCGTCCCATAAGTTCTTTTCTTTTATTGATGTGAAATGAATACACGATGTTTGCTTTTTAAAATTGATTCATTGTGTTATAATCGCTCTACTCTGTTACCTCCTTCTATCTCTCAGAACGCCTTATTATGCTTTCTTTCTAAAATGTTGTGACTTATTTGCAACATATTCATCAAAATGGGTTTTTATTTTGCTTACGGATTACCACGGAGAGAATTTTTTAACGACTACAACAAGTAATAATCGGATGGGAACAATGCCTAGGGAGTACGGAGAATGAGATAGAGTGTCCCAATCAAATTGTAGTAGTTTTTATTTTACGACCAACCCAAGATGCGGTTTCGCGGTGTCATGAAAAACGAAGCCTCATCGGTTGGCCAATTCTGGTCGTTTTTGTGCTGTGGAGGCATTCAATTGATCGATTTGATTTTTATATTTACCAGGATTGATCGTTTCATTATGAGGCATGAACTCAAAGTGCACTACACCTTTCCAGTTCCAAAATATACACTAGAGAATTTTTTTTGATGAAGTCCTTGCATCGCAAGAATTGAAGGTCTAATTTCCGTAGACCAAACGCATCTTGGTCCTGTATTCAATGATAATATTCTTTAAGAAAGGATTAATTTCATGTTGCTGAAGAAACAAAACAAAAGCAGAGACGCGGTCCATAAGACTGATCTCCATCAAAAGATTTGGAAGTGAAACTTCATACAGATTCGCCCACCCCATCTTGATTAAATGCTTATGTTCCGTTCCCCCAGGAATGTTAGTGGCATTCGCTACACAGGAAAAATAAGCTTCGTAATC
Organism: Odontomyia ornata; assembly: GCA_963969285.1. NCBI lineage: Eukaryota > Metazoa > Arthropoda > Insecta > Diptera > Stratiomyidae > Odontomyia > Odontomyia ornata. The sequence goes on along the minus strand of OZ017738.1, from coordinate 956,377 downwards.
GCTAATCAAACCTGTGCTGTTATAGGGGGGTGAAACATGGACCCTGACGAGCAAATCCGAAAAGGTGATGGACATATTTGAACGCAGTGCTCCGGAAAATCGACGGTCCAGTGAAACAAGGAACAGAGTGGAGACTACGTTACAACGATGAGTTATATGTTTGACGAACCACCTGTATACTCGTATACTTGCGTAAAGTTACGCAAATTGCAATGGGTGGGACATGTAGTAAGAATGGAAGAAAATCGCCTGCCTAAAAGAACATTAAAGGGTAAAGAACAAGGTAGACGTCCAGCGAGAAGACCGAGGACTCGATGGGAAGACACAATATAAGCTGACAGCAGATCCTTGCTGGGAGTGATAAACTGGCGGAGGCCGCAGAATCGTGATGATTGGAGGAGATTAATCCTGGAGGCCAAGGTCTAGTAATCGAGCAGCCCACCTAGGCAAACTGCTCGAAAGACGTTTGCGAAGAAAATACCATTTTTTGAAAATAACAATGCAATAAGTGCGGAACAATTTGATATGCAACTTATTCACTTGGGCTGGCAAGCCATAGATAATGATGATTGTATCCTTACTAATTTTGCTTCATTGTCGCGTGTGAGGAAAATATCTTTAGCGGCTGATAACGACCATGACAAAGGGTTGATGTCGTCCGTTTAAGCTTCCACTTGGCTCTCGAATTATATAATAACGTACCTTTTGTATCGACAAGTAGCTTTCTTATGACGTATTTCAGAGCCAAATTTAAAAGCAATGAGGCCAGCCTATCGCCCTGCTTTAGTCCGATATTTATGTTAAAGGTATCGGTGAGTTGATTATTGATGCGGAAGGTCAGCGAGCTATATAAAACTATATTTTATTGTCTTTGGAAATCATTAATTCAAATACGTTTAGTAATGTATGCAATGTTTGCGGATACGGAAGCTGAAATTTTAGGATTGATATCAAGCTAAATGACGACCGCCACCTGAAAGGTCGTTGTATTGCAAGGATACAAGATAAGCAGTTTCGACGAGGCGGCCAGCACTCTCAGTAACTGACACGGTCATTCACCTCAGAGCAACTCAACTGAATCTTTGAAATTGACTCTAAGCTATTTTTTTGGGTCCTTCTGCTTTGTCAACAGATCTCACTAAAACCTTTCATTTGACACCATACTTGACTATCTTTGGTAAAAAAATTTTTTGGGAGCCGAATAAAATCGTTTGAAATTTTTTTCGGCGTTGAAACTTTCATTGACCAGAAACTTCTGAGCTGTTCACAGGATTTGATGGCTCTAGCCTTACTAGTTCCTGAGGAAACCTGCTTTGACGGACGGACACGTACCGATATTAATAGAGCATTCTAAACATTTTTTATTTTTCAAAACCCCAAATGTAATTCTGCTTATAATTTCAGATGCACCTTGAAATTTAAATGAATGTGGCGCAATTTCAACAATCTGTATCTTTTCTTAGAAGACAAAATCATTCGTGTATTTAATTTCGTCAACTTACGACTCACCTGTAATTTTGATTCAATCTCTTGCATTCGTCGTATTTCTTCTAACTTCGGAATTAATACTTTCATCAAATCTTCTCCCGTCAAAGGCCGGTGTTCACTGGAAAACCGTTCTGTCCGCGGGATGTGCTGCAAATTTTATTCGTCACGGTTATAATAACTTAATCGTATTCAAACTAACGTTCGTTTTACAAACCTGTGCAGTGTTCATTTCCTTATTTGCGAGGGCATTCTGTTTCATGGCTCTACACTCGTTGGCGCTGTGTCGTTTGTCCACATACGGTCGACCATCACTGTATTGAATAAATGATTATTAGGTCACTTGTACTTTGGATGCGGTTTCCTTACTATAAAGTTGTTCTATCTACTAGACTCACATCTATTAACAACAAATAAAAATGCAAAACGTGTACTTACATCGATGAACTAGGGCCTATCGATTCAGTGTCGGTTCGTCCACCCGAACTACAACTTTGCCGTTCCGAATCAACTCGTGAGTTTGGATTGAATGAAGTGGTAGGTGTATACACATAACCGTGGGCACTACATGCATTACGGTCAATATGCGTTTATGGGGTTTATAGCGTCGGATTTGTAGGTTCATGTGAATTTTGATTTTGGCAAACGGAAGAAGGACAACAGCCATTTCCATGCAATTTTTATAATAAATATAACGTAACGTATATATTTTAAAGGAAGCAAATCATTGAAAATCGTTAGCACACAAAACGCATTGCATTGTAAGAGGTGCGGAGAATGATGATGATAAATGCCATGTGCAAGGATCATAATTTTAATAATAAAAAATAACAAAAGGAAAACAATTAAATCATTATTTTGAGTTCAACTGAAAATCAAACAAGTAGTTCTTTAAGAATAATGTGGATACAACAAGCTCTACACTTTATGTCTTGTAAATATTTGGAAAATTAGCAGAAAGAGCAAAACAGATCGAGCCTTACCCTGCTGGCCGCACATCTAGTCGGCGGGTCTGAGTCCTTAGCAGCAGGTCACGCGTCAGTCGCATGGGCATCCCTGACATTTGAATATTGTCGAACTCATTACTTATGGCCAGCTCCGTGTCTTCATGCAGTGTGGGCAGTGTTGAACTCTTCGGAAGCGTGTCCGTCGCACTCCCCGAGCCACTGGAGCTCGCCGAAACCGAGGGACCGTACAAAGCGCCAGCACTACGAGTTCCATATGCTGTCCCGCTCTCCCCTAACACCATGCAATCCGACGATCCCGAAGCTTCCAACCGGTCATGCAGCGCTGACATTTGCTGAATATATTGTATGTACACATCCGACCGCAGGAAATTCGGATAGATCTTTTCTCGAATTGTGATTTCCGCATTTTTTTGTAGTGAATCGTATATGTTAGGACTTAGTGGTATATTGTTCCGCTTGCCAGCTTTTATTGTCCGTCTCAGGTCGTCCGAGATGGAGATTGACGATTTTCGAAGCATTCTACGATTAAAAAAATTAATTTAACCTCTACATAAATCAATGTTTATGGTATCACTCACCGATAAATAGCATGTATAATATCCTGTATTTCATTTGGATCTGTTCGTATTTTAAGACCTTCGCATGCGAAGTAGAATTTCAAGTGATCGTTGTATTGTGGCGCCTCTTCTTCGACATATTTTTCGAAAAGTTCAACACCATCTTGATCCTCTAGTAAATTGCTTAGTGTGATTGCCCAGTTCAAGTATGTCCGTTTCAAGCTTTTCGAACAGTCTGGTAAACCTTCAGTCATCTAGAAAATATTTTTATTCATTAAATTGTTAATAAATAAAACTAGTTGACGTTTTCAACGAACTTCTTGAATTCAAACAAATAAAAATAATTTCTTTTTTGGTTCTAAGATAATTTTTTTATTCTTGGTTTCGGAACAAATACCCATTGCATCTTCAGTGTCAACAAAATTTCTTTATTTCCTATTTTCCCTATTTATATGTATTTATTTTAATTTTATAAAATAAAAATTGATCATTAATCCTACTAATTACATTACTATAACCGCCATAAAATTTTAATCTACTATCCCTCAACTGAGTGGGCCTTCACCATCATTACCGCTTGCATCGTTCACATCTTTACTTTCGCAATCTGGGTTTCGATTACCACTGATTTTGTTTAACATGTCCATTAAGGAGGAGTACTCGTTACCTAAATCGTGGTTTAAGCGTATAACTGCTGGTACCCTTGATATTATCAGGCTCTCGTACTCGTATGCGTCCAGTTTATACCATTTGTTGATTTCCTTGACTGTTTCCACATCATCTTCTCCTATGCTGTGATTCTCTTTAAAGATACTCGTATGCTTCGCTACAGCTGACTTTACCAGTTCCTTGCTCCTTTTGTTTCTTGCTAATATTACCGCCTCCTTAACGTCCTCCTTCGAATTCGCAGTGATGAGTCGTCTTGCTTGCCTTATATACGAGTATAAGTACATATTTTTGGGCTGTGTAGGCATGCTATTTTTCAAATTCCGCTTACTTCATTTGTCTTTCGCTATTCCCAGTATTGATTTTAATTGTAGATGTCTGCCTGATGTGACCGCTTCTATATTATGACTGTTTAATGTTCTCTTCATTTTCATTGTTAGATGTGAGTATGGAAAAGATAGCTTCAGATTATCTCTCGATTTCTGTTTTGTGTAAACAAATTCGTGCATAGCCCTTTTACGAGTTTTTTTCAAGGCTTTTGAGATGATTTGCTCTATTATCTTACTTGAGAACCAATTTTTTGTCGCTGTATCTAATATACTACTGTGTCCAAAAAATAAGGTGACATTTGAATTAAACTGCGCGCGTCGAAGGATTTGGAGGATTATTTTTTTTAGGTTGGTGACATCTATGTCAAATTTACATGTCAAAATATTCATTAGTGTTTGAGATACGCGTCGTTTTGTGAGCTGCTAATAGTGAGTTTTTCGTTTTTTGCGATGTCGAAATTTGTTGAATTTGAATTAAATTTTGTTTGAATTGAATTTTAAATAATAGATAAAACCGAACATCGTGCAGTGATAAATTTTGTTTTGTTTTGGAAGCAGCAGCAGAAACTCATATAAAAATGGTGAAAGTATTGAAGAATCTGCTCCTGTATTTCCAACTGTGCATCGATGGGTTTTAGAGTTTAAACGTGGTCGAACAAGCGTTGAAGATGAACCACGCAGTGGACATCCAAAAAGTGCATCAACACCAGAAATCATTGAGCAAATCAATGACATTGTTTGTAAATGTCCAAGTGCGACCATGCGTGAAATTGCTGATACCATAGGCATCTCGTACGAACGAGTACTCTATATTTTACACGAAAAGTTACGTATGAATAAGCTATTCGTTTTAAGCAGAATGAAATCTTGTGCGTCGTGCGTCTGTGGATGAGACTTCGATTTACCATCATGATCCTAAACTGAAACAAGAACGTTTACAGTGCACTGGCGCTGGTTTTTCAGCTTCAAAACAGGTCAAGTCAGAACGATCGGCAAAAAAGGTTATCGCATCAGTTTTTGCTGATTGAAAAGGGATTTTGTCAATTGAGTATTTTGAAAAAGGTAAAACAATTAACTCTGAGTATTATTGCAACTTTTGGACCAGTTGAATAAAAAGTTCATGAAAAAAGACCCGGCTTACAGAAGAAAAAATATTATTTTCATCAAGAGAATGCACGTTCTCTCACAAATGCTTTGACGATGGCTAAATTGAAAGAATTAAACTTTCAATTGCTTGAACACCCATAGTATTCATCAGAATTGGCTTTCTTCGACTATTACCTCTTCAGGAATTTGAAACAATTTCTTAGTGGAAAGCGTTTTTCGTCGAATGAAGAAGCTATTGCAGCCGTGGAATAGTATTTTGTAGAGCTTCCGGAAAATCATTACAAACATGGTATAAAATTATTCAAGGATCATTGGAATAAGTGTGTGCGGAGTTAGCAAACGCAGGACCCATCGCACCGACAGCTTTCTCATGCCCATAATTTCATGCAGGATATGACCCACGCGGTCTTTTGAGATGCCTACTGTCTCAGCTAGCTGGCGCACCTTCAATCGGCAGTTTGCAAATACGAGCTCGTGGGTTTTTGTGACGTTATACTCCGTGGTAGCAGTTTTCGGGGCACCTGGGTATGGCTCATCAAAAACCGATGGCTACCAAGTTGAAACTTGTTAACCCAATTTTTTACGGTAGCCATCGCAGGGGCAGAGTCACCATACACAGCATCCAAGCGGTCTTTGATTTCACTGTGCGATTTCCCTTCCAAATACAAGTTGGGTAGACAGAACTACGCTCATGTCAGACGGGTTTTGTACGTAACCTACGATATGCAGATATATAGAATGATTTCTTTCAAGAAAAACTTTAATGACATGCATATCAAATATATTTTTGCTTTAAAAGAAAAACCATTTTAACGGGCCAACATTTTGTTGTAATATTGCTAAAATCATTAACTAAGCCGAATCTTAAATGTCTTTTTGTTGTATTATATATTTGTAGAAAATACAATCAAAAATGAAGTGACTGGTTCGATAGAAGGTCCATGTAGTAGAAAAACCGTGTAGGATTGTTGAAATCGGAGAAAATTCAAACGGCAATAACTGCTGTACATTCTATCAATATAGAATACAGGGATCTTTTAAAAGACTACTTAAATATCTACTTTCATCCAATTTAATCATACTAATACAGTTTTACTGGCGAAAATATTAAATTTACAAATCTTACCATTAGTAGCAAAGTTCAACGAATTTCAACCTTTGAGTAATTTTTTATTGGATCTATTTTCATGATTTTCGACCAATTATTCTTCTTCTTCTTAGCACTACAGCCCCTTTCGGGCCTTCGCTTCCTGCAAACAGCGCCTCCAACTGAGAATAATAGGTCAACGGACGTTGACCTATTATTCTCAGCTGCTCATTTTTTTCCACAATAAATTCAATCAAGTTTTAGTAGCATGTACCTTAAATGTTGAATTTCGGAAAAAGTAACGCAATTTTATGCAATACTCTCATTTAAAGTAATTTTAAGATCCGTTTTCTAAAAATCTCGATGAGACCTTTCACATGATACCCCATTGGACTACCTTCGATGAAAAAAAAAATTTTTTAAGGATCCCTCCTCTATATGGGGGTACCCTCTTATAAATGTTTGAAAATTTTTTTCACCCCAAAACTTTCAAGAAATCGTAACTTCCGACCTTTCCACAAAGTTTCATGGCTGTAGCTTCTATAGTTTCGGAGAACAACTGTTGTCAGCTACCGACGGATGGACCGACGAACACAGGTACCGATTTTAATAGAGTTTTGTATTTTATCGAATCAACGACCAATATTGCTCTTTCTCCATTTTTCTAAAATCCGTGGACACGCCCGCTTCCAAACGCGATCAAAACAAAACTACGAGTCCGATTCGGCTGAAATTTTGACAGTGGCACGATAGTGCGATAATGGTGCCATCGGGCGGTGGGGCTAGATACTTATCGGACCCTTGTATGTGGACCTCGGTACCTAGTTATTTGTTCCAATAGTGGTATCCAAACTTTGGATAGCCACGAAATCAACATCTTGAAATATTCTTGGGGGTTTCGGACGTATTCCTTATTATATGCTTGCTGTTTAAGACAACTTTCAAAAGCGTCCCTTCCTATTTGCCCTAAGTTAATAATGTAGTCAGAGACATCAGCTAGACATTCGGACAGAACATCATAAACGGTACCACGCTGATTTACACCGAAAAGTAAACGACTTGGTGTATTATTGATATATTTATTATGTGAATTGTTGATAGCGAACTCTACTTACGCTAATTTGGAGGTTCAGTCGCCCTGACTCTCGGGTTGCGTGATTTTAGATTTTTTCTATTAAAACACGATTGATTCTCTCCGTTGTTGTCTCTGTGGGCAATCCTTCTACATATACCGCAGCTGACCGCACTTGAAACAAGAATTCGCCTGTCGTTTCGGCTGTGGACACTCGTTAGAGTAGTGCCCCATTTTACAGCAATTGAAGCAACGGTTTGCATAAGCTCAGATGGTTCACTGTTTCTCGAAAGCTTCACGGGATCAATAACACAATTCATGCGGTCGTACGTTATGTTTAATCCGTCGACATTACAGGCGGTCGCATAACTGACTCCGATGTAACAATACCAGGCATCCTGTTAACTAGGTATTGTACAAGATCACATTCTGACAATGTCGCACCTCGGGTTAGTTCACTGGCTTGCAATGAAAATTACAAAAACGATTCTGTGGCAGACATCTTTAATTTGGGCATCTTAATGTGAACACTGGCATCGTTGACTTAAAGCGGACTAACTGTTGACAGTGATTGTATGCAAAAATATAGCGACAAATCCGCTTAGTAATCGACGACAAAATGAGAATTTACGCTGGACGTTAATATTGAACAATTCACATACTCCGTTTAAGTTGTTTGGTGAAGCCGTAGCCATCATCGCCGCTGTGTGGTCTAATATAATTTACAGTAATGTATAAATCGTCAATATCAAAAACATTTACCCAAGGGAGGTTAAATGGCTTAACTGTACATTTTCTTTCGGTGCAGTGATACGGGACTTTCAACTAAATCGTTTCATGGAAGGATTTATCACTATATTAGTATCAATATTTTTGAGAGCGCTTCTATTAGAAAGTCTTTGTTATATTGCTGGGCACAAGGATTTTGAACACAAGAGAATTATTAATTTTCTTATCAAATTTCACCTCTCCCGGAGATCTCGAAGGTCGGATTGTAATTTTGAGACCTGATGTTGATTTCTTGCTCAGACTTTTTAGTTGATACCCCAAACAATTACCTTTGGTGATAAAAAATGATAAGACAATCGGATATATTGTGGGATTTTATCGCTAAAACTTTCAACACTTTCAAAACTTTTGAGTTTTCCACTCAGATCGCTGATTGCGACTTCTCTAGTTTCTGTGAATTATTTACAGACAGCCGGACGGAAGGCAAATCACGAAACTAGCAGCCCTTCTTAAAATACATTTTTCAAAAACCTTTAAGAGAAATCTTTTGGAAATGTAGCCGATTCAATACAAAGCGCCGTAAACAATCGGTGAAAAAATGATCAAGCCCATAGATATACTCGTATTGTAATTTTGTCGCATTTATGTGTTTAAGTCAAATCTAAATAGTGGTAAGTCTAAAAAGTATTGAGTTTTTTGTCATTTTTCGATTGAAAATTTCTTTTATTGAAGATGAATTTTATTTAAGTACATATTGTCCATTATTACCTATGACCTTTTGCCATTTTTTGGGTAGAGCATTTATTCCATCTGTGTAGAACTTCTGTGGTTTATCGGCAAAAAACTTGGCCAAGTGATTTTCATAGTCTCTTTTTGAAGTGGATTTCTTTTCATTAAGGAAGTTTGGCAGAGACCGAAACAAATGGTAGTCTGATGGTGCAAGGTCTGGACTATACGGTGGATGCATCAAAACTTCCCAACCAAGCTCTATCAATTTTTGCCGGGTCATCAAAGATGTGTGTGGTCTGGCATTGTCATCATGGAAGACAACGCTTGTTGCAATTTGGTTAATTGCTGATAGTACAGAGCCGAATTGAGTGTCTGGCCAGTTTCTAGCACCTCATGACAAACAATTCCCTTCCAATCCCACCATACACACAGCATAACCTTATGTGGTGTCAATCCTGGCTTTGAATTCGTTTGTGATGATTAACCTTTTTTTGACCATGATCTTTTTCGAACGACATTCTCGTATCTTACTCATTTTTCATCGCCCGTGATGATTTGCTTCAAAAATGGCTCGATTTTGTTGCGTTTTATTACCATTTCGCAAATGGAAATTCGATCGGTCAACTTTTTTTGTGTGAATTCATGCGGCACCCAAATGTCGAGCTTCTTTGTGTATCCAGCCTTACGCGAATAGTTCAAAACTGTTTGGTGATGGATATTCAGTTCCTTAGCGATGTCATGGCTGCTTGTGTGTAGGTCTTCTTCAATTTTCTGTAAGATTTCATCGGCTTTTTTAGTGATTGGTCGACCTGAACGAGGTGCATCTTTGACATCAAAATTTCCAGAACGAAAGCGAGCGAACCATCTCTTGGCTGTGGCTTTTGATAAAGTATCTTGACCGTAGACACCACACATTTTTTCACGAGCCTGCGATGCATCCTCAACTTGATCGTAGTGATATTGTAAAATATAACGAATTTTTGCAGAAATTTCACTCATTTTTAAATGAATACAACTTTTGACACGAATGACGAAATACAAAACTGTCCATAGACTGGAATGTCACCTTTCAAACGCATGTCAGTTTGACTCAATCTGATTAGTATTACCCGATATATGGCAACGAACACCATCTAGTGACAAAAAGGCTTAATACTTTTTAAGATATCCAATATATCCTCATATTACAAAAACTACAATTGAAACAATTTTCAAAACATGAAAATATTTTTTCGTGTAATTTTACTTACCTTTGTAACGCGACTTTCTTCTCCCGGTACTCGTGGCCGAGGTCCACTGCACTCATCGTCAGAAAATTTTGGAGTATGGCTCATGCCAACGGATACACTCCTTGTCCTTCTGTCGACGTTTTAGAGCGTTGTATCGTTGACTCAATAACTGATGGTATTCTTGCGGCTTTTTTGTTAAAACGTTTATTTTAAACTATCACTATAAGAACTAAGAGTAGCTTCCCGTTTTATGCGAATACAGCTACAATTTGTAAGTATCAATATTTTATTGTTTCTCTTTCAAGCATTATTTTACTTTTATTTTCATTTACGATTGGAATCACTATTTTTTTAATTTATCTCCGTTTTGTTTTGGTTTGAATCATTTTAATTAATTAAATATATTGTGGACGTATGATTTTTAATAACCGATAGCAATATATTTATGTGCAATTATTATGGGTTTAAAAATTAACTAGTCGTGGAAGTAACGAAGACTTGATTAAATCATTAGAAGGCATATAACAAGGCCTGAAATGGAAGAAAATAAAAAAATACAATCAGATAATATATTAAGGAATCAACAATTTAATTGTGGTTTGAATTAAACAACATTATGGTAATATTTTAATAGTTTTCGATGAAGATTACAACTATTCAAATAATCTTTCTGACAATATTACGTTTTCTCTCGTTTAGTATTTTAAAATGATGGTCACTTAATATCAACATCATTATATAAATTTTTTCCCATCTAGATTCACTTATTTATAAAGAACGGCATTCATGAAAATATTCCCAATCCATAAAATACTTCATTTAAATAGTAAATGGTTGACTACTAATTTCATTCTGTTTTTATTTTGTGACTCTCTCCAGATAGCATATCGAATGAAAATATGTCAAATAAAAGACGTTCAATTTAAGTCATCGTTTACTCATATAGTCCAGCCAATGAAGGTGAAAATAGGGTATAACCTCTGAATTCTTTGAGCCTCTATCATATTCATGAAAATTGGTAAGTAGTTAGAGAATGCAAAAATATTTAGCTATGTAGAATGCAAAAATATTTAGCTATGTAGAATAAATATTCTTTAATATTTTCAAACATGTTTTATGATTTCCACCATCCATTTCCATTTCCATCATCATTTAACCCATAGAAGCTACCCCTTTAGTCGAAAGTCATGGAAAAATATTTGTTTGTCTCCCTGAAACATTAAACCGCAGATTAACAATGCGCAAAACATTTGTTAATGCTTACGACATAACTCATTGATAAACTGTGAATTTGCAACGAAGGTCGAAAATCATGAAAAAATAGGAAAGAAATAAATAAATATAAATAGTAAAAAAATAAACTTTATAATATGATTGTAATTCAACAACGTTTTTTCTCTTTAACACTATATTTTTCGAAACACGTTAATAATTATTTAGTACATATACATAACAATTTTTTTATGTACTGTATTATTATTCGTCACAAAATTAGTAACTAGTAGTAAGAGTTGATACTACGATGCGAACCGTATGTTTATTCTTTCGATTTCGAAAATATACTGGGATATTATACCGCATTTATAGAAGAGATACGTCTGTGTACACTAGTTTACAGATACACATATTAATCCATTCTATTATGTAAGTTCCACTATGCTCGGGACCAGGTGTTTAAACTTTCAAAGTGTTCCTTTTTTCTCTTCTTCAATCTTAAATAAACAGTAATATTATATACATATATACATATATATATATATATATATATATATATATATATATATATATATAATATACAATATATATATATATATAGATATATATATATATATATATATAGATATATATAGATATATATATATATATATATATATATATATATATATATATATATATATATATATATATATATATATACATATATATATATATATATATATATATATATATATATATATATATATCTATATATATATGCATAATATATATACACACATTCATATATATACTTATGTCTGCCCGTCCTACCGTCTGTGTGTCCCAGCAGTTGTTCTCCAAAATTATGGAAGCCACAGCCATCAAACTATGTGAAAAGGTCCAAAGTGATGAGCTCTTGAACAATTTGGGATGAAAAGAATGTTCAGAGAATTTTAAGGGTTTGCCATATAGGAGCTGACCCTTCAAAAAAAAAATTTTCATCAAAGGTAGTCAGTTGGGGTGTCATATGAAAGGTCTTAATGAGATATATTGTCAAAAAAGGGTCTTAAAATTACCTAATCAGTATTCAGGTGGGCAGGAGATGAAGAAATGTACAAAATTTTGCTATAGCTAGCAGGCACAGGATGCCACTCGGGGAGTAAGGGTCCTCTGCCATTCAAATTTTGCAACTGCGGAGCATACCGCGGGGTAATGTATGTAAACGGCTAATTGAAAATCCCTTCAAGTGAAATTTAGCATACTTAGCACTTAGAACATGAGAATAATTACCAAAGACATAAACAAATGGACGAGCAACGAGAATCTGTGTACTCGTCCATGTGAGAAGCAAATTCGCCACATAAATAAGCTATAAATAACTTACGCTCTCGAAACTATATGATTCCCTCTGCTTCTCCTTCTCTTCAGAAGAATCGCTTCCCCCACTGACACCCGCGCACACCAACGAAATTTCATTTCACGTGCACACGATCGCGCCTTCGTTATGATTCGGAAAACAGTTTGAGTACAAACAACAAACGACTCTCACGGAAAACTCGAACGTCAAAGCAAAAGAAAATCGAAACGAAACACGCGGGAAAACTCATGTGTCAAAGCGAATGGAAATTTCGTAAAGTTTTAATTAAAACAGTGAATTAAAGTTCCGATTACGTACGCGCGATCTTTAAAATTAAAAACTTTTTAAATGTGAACGTGTTTCGCCGTGAAAAGAGTGCTAAATTAAAAGCATATCACCTCAAACCTCATCTCACACAACTTTAGCGAAGGTTGCCAATTGCTTCGGCTCTCACGACCGGTTGCGGATCCAGTACTCTCTATATCTATGAAAATTACACAAAAATCTAAGAAAATTTGTCTAAAAATTCATACAAATCTCCAAAATGCATGATCGAATCACACATTGAAAAAATAACCTTAAATTTATTCATGCAGGTGGTCCACTAGGCTCAATTCTCCCCCTTTTCCCACCATCCAAGCATTCTGAAACAGTAATTTACAACACCCACATTTATCATTTAAATTCTTACCTACTCATTAACTCGGGCTGGAGCCGAATTCACATCTCACGATCACAAGTCGAAAGCGCTTGGGTTGAACTATGGGACATTTTATCGTACCCGACACTAAATCAACTAAATAAGGCGCTCGCGTTCATACAAATCACCCAATGCTGGTTGCCTTAGTATCCTAGTTAATTTGGCCAAAGTACAATTTACTTAGTGGGGTCTAGTGTAATTTGCCTAAGATTATGTTTGACTATCCCTTTGATTTTCACCTTTATATGAAAAAATGTACGCAAGTATATATGCTTTTGTCCCAGTTTTTTCCTTCGGTTCTTTTGACTGCACCAACTGTGCAGCTCGAACTTTTTTTATCTCCTTGAATAGCTCACTGCATTATCTCAATTATAGGCATAAATAACATTCGCCAAAAAGTAACTAGAATGTGATAAAACTGTTTTGCCAGAAATATTGAAAATATAGTCAAAAATTTCTTGCGCATTTCATATAACACCGATAATCCAACAAATAATTTTTTTCAAGTTACTTTTAAGAAAATAATGGATTGCTCTTAGTACTTTAGATTATGAAATTATTTCAAGTTTTTGGTCTAAGTATTCTATGTGCTGTGAATAAGAGGTGTTATTTTGATAAAAAAAGAAAAATGCCATTTTTTAATATAAATGATCGGATGTTTATTTCATTATAAGAGGAAGGTATGCCGTTAATAGTGGAAAATAACATCAGGCAAATGACCAACACGACCACAGGACTTACAGGACCATATCCTTTCCATGAAATTTTCCATAACCAAATCGCAAAGTGGCTGCCCTATGTCCTCGATAGCCTCACGAATTCCATCTTTGAGGGCTTGAATCGAAGCTGGGCTGTTGGCGTAGACCTTCTCTTTCACGTGGCCCCAAAGGAAGAAGTCGCAAGGTGTTAAAGCACAAGATCTCGGTGGTCAATTGTGATCACCTCTTCGAGAGATATCACGGTCCGGAAACTTTTCCCGTAAAAGATCAATGGTTTCATTTTTATAGTGTTTTTTTATAATTTCAATGCGTTGTTGAAGCGTGTATTGTTCCATTTTTATTAATAGCGTAGTTTCTACTTGTCAAATGTCAAAAAATGACAGCTTCAAAAGTGACAACTACCGAAATAGCGGGCTATTCAAAATAACACCTCTTATTGGAAAACCTTTTAATTTAGATTATGAAATTATTTCAAGTTTTGTGGTCTAAGTATTCAATATGCTGGGAATATAATATCAATGAATACCAGCTTCTCGTAGACTTCAAGCAAATATACAACAGTGTTGACCGAAATGTACTGTGCAAAATAATGCTTGACTTTGGCATTCCAACTAAACTCGTTCACATGACCAATGCTTAACGCCGCGATTCAGGTCAAAGTTAACTAAGATTTGACTGCAAGCTTCCCAACGAACTAGGGGGATGAGCTTGTCCCAATGTTGTTCAATATTGGTCTGGAATATGTAGTGACTTAATCTCTTTCTCGTCTTGGATTTCCCAAGGAAATCCAAACCTACCTCTCAATGATTTGAAGACGTTAAGTTGAGAGACGTGCCAACGAACCGTTTCCTAAGATCAATAGATTCGGATACTTGACAGTCTACCCCGTTGCTTAGGAGAGGAGTTCGGTCGTGGGTCGTACCGTAAATGGAAGTGTCGCTAAATTACATTTTTCAGCCACCGTCAAATTTGCCCGACTACTGATTCTCTATCTCTTCACCCAAACCAATAAAATACTTCCAAAAACAGAAAAAAAAAACTATCTCAGCGTGTTTCCGTCGCGGTGCAAATACCTAAGCTACTAGATCTGGCAGATGCTCTCAATCGCACGTGCAGGAGCATAAATATCGCCAATGGCTTGCGTATGGGAAACACCAACAATTGAGAAGCAAAGAATTGAACACATAATTTTTGCTTATTTCATACTGGCAATTGGAACACTGTTTCACATCATCAGTGCCAACACAACTCTCTCCCAACCCAGTTCATTGAGGAACAAGAAACGGAGGGGCTAGTTCTATTCAAAGTATATGGAAATAAGTAGTAGCCTATGCGAAAGACATCAACATTTTGTCTCGGTTATCAACAACTCCCAAAGAACTCTTCCTGAAACTCGACAGCGAAGCAAAACTAGTAGGGCTAAAAATCAATGAAAATACTTGTAAAACAAAGCTCATGGCGCAGTCGAGGAAAAATGCACACTTGGCAAATACAGCATCGAAAATGTGAGTGGATTTGTGTATTTAGGCGCCAAAATAACGAAAACGGGTACCGAAAGAGACGAAATACGCCGAAGAATTGTTACCCTCGGCGTGAGAGTTTCTCCGGCCAAGGACCTTGGACCCAGCTTGCCGTCGGAGGCGCCACTCGCTTATTCCCTGGTCCTAAATAGCCGTCAAGCGAGAACGCGGCCGCTGAACACCCCTCATACAGTTCGAAATAACACACACTATTTTCCTCTAACAGGGAAGGATTAGTCTCACCGGGCGACCACTTGCACAACTTTGCCGGGTTCAGATTACCCGACATAACTCGCACCAAGCGAAAACCTGAACACACCCGCGCTAAAAATCATGAATCAATTCCCACTGAAATATATTCTCGAACACACCCGAGCCAGGTGTACAATTTATCTTCGTGGCAATATTTTTTAATGACGAAAAATATGTTCAACTATTTAATTGCAGTCAATAATTTTGTTTATTTGATATCCGCAGGCCAATTCTCTTTTTTCTTCAAAAGCCGTCGGGCCTTGCTTTGTTGTGTGAGCAGACGCGTTTCGACTACTTCGAGTCATCTTCAGTGTCTAAAGGATGTGTTGAAGGTTAAGCGGATGGGGAATTAGCGAATGGGTAATTAGCGGATGGGTATTTAGCGGGTGGGTAATTAGCGGATGGGTAATTAGGTCAGGTAGTAAATTACGTCAAGTACTAAATTATATTATATTATAATTATATATATTAAGTTTTTGTTTTTTTGGTTGTTGGATGTCCGTTTGTTCTGTTTCATCTCGTTTCCGTTTTCGTCTAAGAGTGTGGTCTAGTACTGAGAAAATTGCATCGGAATTGGTAACAAGTTGTTCGTTGATAATGTTACCGTTTGTCTTTCTATGTTTATTAATTTCAAGCCTTTCTAGGATGTCAAGTCTCGGTCCTTTGCTTTGCTTGTTAGCAATTTCATAGAGTTTGTCATAGCGTCAGGCTCATTTGCGTGGTTTTGTAGGTGCGTCGCATAATTGGAGTCTGCCTTGTTATGTTAGAAAGATCGTAGGTGCTCTTTGTATCTTGTCGTTAGTTTTCGTGTTGTCCTTCCTATCTATACCATGTCGCAGTCCTTGCATGTCAGTTTGTATATGCCGCTGTTTTCGTATATTAATGTGTCATTCAGTTTTGGTTTCAGTTTGTTTCGAATGTTGTTATTCGTTTTGAATGCAGTTTGCAATTTGTATTTTCTAAGGAAGTTTGATAGTTTGTATGTCTCTTTGCCTATGTATGTTAACGAAACCCATTGTTTGTCGTTCTTATGAGTTTCAGTCGGTTGGCGTTCTTGTTTATGTTTGTACGGTGTGACAAGTTTGTCAATGTCGCATTGTTTGCATTCGTTATTATTAGCTATTCTGTAAATGTTGTTTAGTTCGTTGGAGTAGTTAGTGGGAGTCGATAAATTTCAGGAAAAATTTCGTGTCGTTCGCCACATTCGGTCCTCTGTTGTTGATCCTTGTCCGCCAGAAAAGAGGAGGCCCGTTCTTTATTTCCAGGTTTTTCATCGGCTCGATTTCAACCGGCGAGCCGATAACTTTACTTCTGGGCGATTCAACGTTCAATTGCGACCCCCCAACTGGTGTTCATCGGGCAATTGAAATCCAAATTTCTCTTTATTTAGTACATTCGCCCATCAGGTGTAAATGTCAGAGTGACTGACATTCTGTCAGTCTTGTGTTTGTTTATTTATTTTATCGAAGGTAAAATCATTGTTCATTCATTAATTGTTTTAATAAGTGATTCTAAAATTTTAGATATTTGACTCTGTTCAATAAATAAATATCCATATATTCAACATATAAATATCAACGTCTAACCAAAGGTAAGATTGAATAAAATTAACGTTAAACACTGCAATATCATGCTGTTAAATATTTCCATTTTTAGGTCTTTGTAAAAAAATTTTTTACAAAGACCTACTAGTTTCGCGACCTGTCTGTCCGTCTGTCCGTGCGTCACAGCTGATTTCCTCAGAAACTATAGAAGCTAGAATGCTCAAACTTTGTGAAAAGGTCAGAAGTGATGGTCTCTCAAAAGTTAAGGCTTTAACAAAAATTTAAAAAATGTTTAAGGGGGGTCCCCCCTAATAACGAATGGGCCCTTAAAAATTTTTTTTAATCAAAGGTAGTCGAGTGGGGTATCAAATGAAAGGTCTTGGTTAGAACTTTTAGAATCTGAAATAAAAAATTCATTTTATGAATCAGGGGGTCCAGGGGAAGGCAAAATGTACCAAAAATTGGTGTCCCCCATATTCATCACGAATATGGACCTTTATGAGTATTTTCATGAAAATTTAAAGAATAGTGTTTAACTTGAACATCTTCAATCGGCCGAGTATTCAGAAAAATCATTTAAGCTAGATCAAAATGGTGGCTGCACTGTGCTTATGAAAGAAAATGTGCATCTTTTGCATAAATTTGAACGATTTTATATCTAAGTATTGGACGAATAATACAAATTATCGATTCACGCCATTAGAAAACTTGTTTCTAACCCTAGGATGTTCACAAAGACCTTCTAGTAGGAGCACTCTCCTGCTTACTCAACTTGTTGATTTTAGATCGCTGATTCATCTCTCCTTTCATTTCTCCACAAATTCCTTGGAACTGTATAATTATTAATCTTCTCCTTAATTTGTGGCAGTATTTAGTGGATGTGCTTTCGATGAGATGCAAAAGAAGAACTTTGTCCAAATACGATACCGAAAATTCGATTGAAATACATGCGGGTAAGACTTTCTAATGTGACTAATCAAAATATAAGTCAGTATTTAGTAGAAATTAAAAGGTGAAAGAATTATGTTAGACCTCCTCCTTGATTTTTTTCCACTACCAGTGTGCTGGACTTGTCACATACCGGCAACCAGCTCCGGTTTTAATTCCACTTCTGTTTACATTTTGATCAATTTCATTCATACACAACCCATTCAAGGTACAATATTCGCACTTAATATTCTCCGCGAACCCCACTGCCAACAAGGATCGAACGGAAACAAAATTCACAAACAACCGCAACAGAAGCAGATCACTGACTGAAGGCAACTTTTTAATAATGACGTGTTCATTACACTTCTATTAGCACTTGCTTTTGTTTTCATAATTGCATTAAATTCCTCAATAGTTTTGGCGTCCATAATCAGACAATCTCCCTTTTCATACTCAGGATCTTTTGCTGCAACATTCGTTTATCTGTCGATTTAGTATCGAATAATGTATCTAAACTTTCCAGTTTGAAACCATAGGCCGGACCACGT
Organism: Odontomyia ornata; assembly: GCA_963969285.1. Classification (NCBI taxonomy): domain Eukaryota; kingdom Metazoa; phylum Arthropoda; class Insecta; order Diptera; family Stratiomyidae; genus Odontomyia; species Odontomyia ornata. The sequence continues at coordinate 937,652 of OZ017738.1, read as the reverse complement.
TTACTACTGCTCATATAGTTGCCAAACGTGAAAACGATTTCCAAGACAGCTTGAATTTACGTGAGGATTTTAGGGAATTGGAATTGGTGGCGGCGTAGATTTGCGGACTTATTAAGTGCAAACTATCGAAGAAGTTACCCATATAGTTCATAATTTGCAATTTCGATCATATCCTTTCAAGTTTTGTTAATTGCAACATGAATTTATCTTCATCTGTCAACAAATTGTGATCTTTCTTCTCGCCAATGTCGCCAATTTTTGTAATATTTCGACATTTTCTAATGATAATTTCTTAAGATCAAGATTATTTATAGCGGCTATCACTTCATTTACTGGCAGATCAAGATTTCGACGAGATATTGCGATATTTCGTAATCTCGTATGTTCAAGAACGGAGACGTTCTCCTGTTTCTTGAATCGTTTGCTGGAGAATGAAGCTAAGCCGTACAACTCTGATGGACCATTTGAGAGATTGCCAATCATACCAATTTTGAATCGTTCTTCGAAATCGGTAAAATCGATTTGTTTATGAAGTTTCTCATCGTCGAGTTCATTGAAAATCGTTCCACGAACCTGATCGTCATTGCACCATCGGGTGCGGGCATAAATCCGGCAGAAATAAGACAGCAGGTGGAGGTGGTGCAAATGTGGACATAAATGGTGGAGGTCTGGTGGCGCGGGTGCATTATTCACAGATCCATTTTTGGGTGTCGAGTGGCGATGGTTGTTCGCACATTGTTAACTCCCGGTTTCTGCAGTTGTAAAACTATTTTCTTTTTTTGTTTAATGTAATCATTTTTGCTTTCTTTTCGTTTTTGTTTATTTTCACTTTAACATTTTTATTTTAACCTTTTAATATTTTTATTTTCAACCTTGGCTCGGGCGGTATTTTAACGACCGCAGGAAAAGAGTGCAAATGGTTTCTGTATTTTATTCAGTGTTGACGATTTTGAAGACTAGCTGCATACGTTACACAGGGAAACAAAGCTCCAAGTATACAAATCTGTGATAAGACCTGTGATATATATGCTATGGGTGTGAAACACGGATCCTAACCCAAGCATCTGCAAAAATATTGAACGCCTTCCGGAGACGAGCCTTGTGGCGAATAATTGGAGCAAAGCCAAACGGGAACCAATGGGGAATTCGATGCAACAATGAGCTGTATGAAATTTTTGACGAACCGGAGGTCTCAACGATTGTAAGAGTGCGGTAGTTGCGATGGGCTAGCCACATGACTCGTATGGACGACTAAAGGATGCCCAAAAAGATATTCATGGGGAGAACTGAAGGGCGGAGACCAGTGGGAAAACCAACGCTAGTCAGACTTGGTCGACGAAGAAATTTTGAAATTAGAGGACACGGTCAATGGGCTGAGATAGTTGAAGGTTTTTTTTGCTGGAAGCGAAGGCACGAGATAGGCTGAAGTGCTACGAAGAAGAAGTACTGTAAGAACCCCAACCAATTTTCTTCAAATGATATTTTTTTACATTGATTTTCACTGATATTCATTGCAAATTACAAAACTGTGGAGTAAAATTCAGTGTTTCGTACTTATGTGATAAATAGATGTTTTATTTTGAAATGAAAATATAAGATAGCAACTGAAAATGGGGAAAAATCTTTTATGGACAATGCAATTACTGCTGGGTAAAACTCACCAACAAAATTGTAAAAGGAGTACAAATCGCGCAAAGTTGATGGGTAATTTTACATTCACATCGTTGATTAAGATTCTTACTTCATTAATAATAAGATAACTCGGACTTGAATGGAACGATCACAATCACAAGCCGAGAGGGCTTGCATTGCACCGTGGGACATATTATCGTAGCCAATACTATATCACCTGCATAACGCGTTCACTTTCGTGTTGGCTAGTATGCGTAATGCCTGTTACCTTAGTAGCTCAGTTGATTTGGCTAAGTTTCGAATACAATTTGCCTAGTGTGGTCTAATGAAATTTGCCTAAGTTCACTATAACTTTTCCTGTGATTTTCATCTTTATATGAGAAAAAAAATGTAAACAGTGTATTTGTGTGGTTTTATTCCAGTTTTTTTCTCTTCGTGTGATCATTACATATAGGACATATCGTGACTGGAGAGTCGCTTCAAAACAAAGCCCATAACCAAGGCTATTGGCTTAAGAAGCTTCGAAGCACTGTGCAGTAACATACCAATAAAACCATAATATGGGGTTGTTCGATAGTTATTGCCGTTTTTCAAAGTAAATTTACTTGTGTTAACAGCAAACATTAATCAATGATATATTGACCATTTTGTTAGATGACCTTTGTCATCATTCGGTAAGTTTAAAAATTCCACGTTCGAAGAAGCCTTGGTTTTTACAAGCGAAGAACTGGTCCAACTCATTTTTAACAGCCTGATCGGAATCGAAAATTTTACCACTCAAGTGGTTTTGAAGGGAGCGAAACAAATGATAGTCTGATGGTGCTAGTTCAGGGCTATAGGGTGGATGTGGCATCAGTTCTCAATTGTGCTCCATTAATTTTTCACGGGTTATCAAAAAGGTGTGGGGTCAGGCGTTATCATGATAGAACAACACTTCTTTGCGATTGGCCAGTTTAAGGCGTTTTTCCATGATTTCTTCATTCAATTTCGATAGTTTGACAACAGTACACATTCGAATCAATAGTTTGGTATCTTAGAAGCAGCTCAAAGTAGGCTGTACTCTTGGAATCACACCACACAGAAAGCATAATCGTCTTTTGGTGAATATTGGCTTTGGATGTCGATTGTGGGGGTTCATCTTGCTTGGCCCATGATCGTTTTTGGACTGCGTTATCGTAAACTATCCATTTTTCTTCACCCGTTTTCAGAGCGTTTGGTGAGGTGGATTTACTTTAGTTCGTGAAGACCCCAAACATCCAGTTTGTTTACGTAACCAAGCTGTTTTAAGTGCAAGTGAACGGATGAATTCGATTGGTCGAGCTTCTCTGCTGTCTCTCGAGTTGTCATGCGCCGGTTAATTTCGATTAACGCCATTATTTTGTCGTCAACAGTAGTGGTTGGACGACCAGTATGTGGTGCATCTTAAAATTTCCAGAACGAAAGTGAGCAAATCAGTGCTGACACTGGCGTTTAGTAAGACAGTCCTCACCATAAACTCTACACAATTTTTTTTTTCGAGCTTGCACCGCATTTTTGCTCTTTCGGAAGTAAAACAATAAAATATGCCGATAATGCTCTCTTTGATTGTCCATTTTGAAGTTTATTCTTAACCAACTTTTTGTTTACTAGACGCTCAGTTTTTGACTGAAGATAGTCTAAAGTATAAAATAATATAACCCACACAATCACTACTACATGAAATATACAGTTTAAGTCATCTTTTATCGAACAACCCAATAATATAGCCTCTTCATTTAGATACTTAATTTTTTGAGGAGAGAAAAGTTTACATAATCTCATAACCCAAAAGTGACTATTAATCGATTTCTTTTTGGATCATGAAATTATTAGAGGATTCTAATAATCCCTTTCTCAAGACAATCTTGATGCATAAGACCATAATTTTTAATATATTAGTTGTCTTCGAAGAATCTTCATTTCATTTTTGACAGTAAGGTAATAAAAGTCATAAAAAGTTTGATTGGGATAAGCGCTTTAAAGTTAATTGACTATGTGCTCTCAAGTATGTGTGTACGATCGATGTTTGACATGAGAAACTTTTCAGTGGAACAATAATTTCTTGTTTATTTTGCCAATTGACGTCCGGTTTCTAAATTTTTGGCAACCTAACATTATTATATAAGAAATGCTATTCAATAGTTTTCAAAGATCACCTTGAACAAGCTTTCAAGGTATCAGCAAAACTTCTGAACTTCGCAAAAAGTTTGTTAGCCATAATATTGTAGAAGCTATACATAGTTTATTAATTTTTTTCTACATAATACACCAAGCCAACTGCCATAGAAAAGCAACACTGATACTGTGAATTGTGTGTTTTATAAAATATGAAAGACAGCTTGGGACGCATTTTAAATCTGAATGTTATTGTTAATTTCGGAAAAGTTTATTTTCATTCCAAAGATTTGGACTCTGATGTTCAGAGCAATTATATCAGATTACAGGAGCTTATTTTCTTTTCATTCAAAAATGCAATCGGCTTACATAGGTACATCTTGCCTCTTCTCTGAAATACGCAAGAACGAAATGTTGCTCTGCAAACGAATTTCCATATTAATGTCTTCCTCCCCACAAAATCTCTCAAGAGGACTCGTATTTAATGCCATTGACGTCCGGGTCTTTCATGCTATTCTCTAACCATTCCCAATTCATTCTAATTGTATCAAGCCGACTCAGATTTCTATTAAATCGACTTAATATGCACGAAACGATATCGCCTTATGCCTCTAACGAGTGCTTCACATCGAAAAGGACACTCGAGCTCTTCACCCGGCACAAGCCACACGCATAACTCAAGGGCACGGGGACACGCGGATGCGACCGAAGCCCAACAAATTCAAACTCCTTACAGTCATCCCAAATAGAAAGCAATTCGTCCCGTAATCTTTACATTGTGCTTGAAACTACGATAAAAGCCATCAACCACCATTTCTGCCCTGCTAATTCCGCCTCTTCCATTCCACACACATCAGTTCGCAGCACTCAGTTATGGCTTTGCTTCCCAATCTTCCCAGTCCTCGACGACAGACACTGACAGAGCACAACAACAACACTGCATCTGCCACTACCGAAAGCTAAAAGCACTGTCGTAAGCAGGGAATAATCAAAGCGGCCATCTTGAAGCCGTATGCGATTGGTCGGTGCAATCGACCAATGCTGCTCACTACAAAGCGCCGCCGTTCGATCACGTTTCGGCTTCGTCGCTGTTCCCATGGAGGGGACAGCGCTCGGATAAGCGGCCATTGTGGCGCACAATTGAATGCAGCAGCCCGAAATTGGTCCGAGTTTTCTTTCGGAGACAAAAACGAAACGGACGAGCCTGTCGCAGTTTCGTAATGGGGTATAACACAAGAAAAGGCTCGCTTGCGAATTATGTATATCTTTCAATTGTCTTGCTCTACACTTCCTAGGCGTTGTAGTAGTAGAAACGCTCTTGCTTGGGGTTATGTACGAGAAGCACCTCATTGTTCGTGATGCTTCCACAGACGCTACGCACCAACCAACCCCCTGTTGCAGGATCATTCTGCTCTGTTTAATTCAGCAAACTGAATTTATTTAGTAAAGAGCCGAACGTGCATTGTGAACAGGTAAGTGGATTATAATTAAGGAGTTCTACGAGGAGTAACCACTCCATCAAAAGAAAGTAATTAAATCTTTATTGTGGAAAACTTGCAGATTCAGCGCTGCATGGTGGTGGGTTTTCTTCAGAATAATAAATTCACGTTCGGTCTGGTGCAGAACCATCCAAGAGAGTTCAAGCGGGTGAAAGGAAGTCGTTGTGATGCAGGATAAACGAAGACTACTCAATCCAAGCAATTTACTTAATCCTCTCATAGCAACCAGAGATGTTTTTCTATTTCCTGGCAATAATACTAGGACGCAGCACTCGTGAAAAGCCATTCTACAGGTTTGACCCAGATCCACCGAAGAGTTGAGTTTACTTTCAATTTCCACGACGCACCAACTCTCCGCGTCTTTTATTTCCATATATGCACTCGTAATTGCAAGTTGACTCGATCTCAGAATGAAATGATGCGATTCAACAGTTACATGTTTTAACGCTCACAATGAAAAGTGCGGGAATGTGGATTATGAGTGCAGACAAAGTTTGATTGATTTTAAATAAGTGTGTAGTTTTTTTTACAAATCTCAGGGATCCCGATATTTTTTTCAACTAGGCACAAAGTAAGTTCGCTAAGAGGAAAATGTAATCTCCCATTTGCTGCATTTAGCGTTAGATTGATTTATGTTGAGATACTGCTTGGGTGCTATAATTAGGTAATATTGCAAATATGATTGTTTTCAGAAGACTGGCAATTGGCAGGTACAGCAGAACCACTTTAAGGATTGAGAGTTGCTTTTCTACATATGTTTTTATTAAAAAACGTTTGTATAAGAAGGTTTCAATGATCTGTTGAACATGATTGACTCATGTCCGAGGGTTTTGTTGGCGGTATGACTGGTGCACTTTTTTCCTTTTTGTGCTTAAAATTTTGCATTTAATGTCACGATGCACAAAGACTATAACATCGATGGAAGACACCGGCTAAATAAATGGAAAACATTCGTTAACTTGTAAATTGAATAGTTTATCAGGTATCCGAAATTTTTTTCATTTACTAAAAAATAGATGACCCAGCCCGATTAATAGGCAAATGTTAAAGCCAAAACCAATCACAGCTCTTTTAAAGCGTGTACAACTAATAATTCTTTGAGTACGTATACTGAAAAAAGTTGGGGTGGCTGAATGACAATGTCTGAATTATTCGTGTTTATTTTTGTGTTTTTCGTTACTTAGTTTTTGAGTTTCAGCTCATTATTGCTAATTTTTGTATTGTTGTTTATTTGCGTTCAAAATTAGGGATAGGTTAGGTATATGTTATGTTTATTTTATTAGGTTTAGAGATAAGGTTAAACGCGTAGATTAGGAATATTGTGATAGAATTTTTTAGTATAAGATAAAGTTGTTGATTGAATTTTATTAGAATTAGGTTATAACATATTAGGTGTAGGATCCAAGTTCACTGTTGTGTTAAAATCATAAATAATATTGAATAGTGCCGGTTGGTTTTTTCTTCTTTTTCCAATCAAATCATAATATATGTAATAATCTTAATTAATTTGAATGTGCTATAATTTTTTGATGAAATGTGTTTAATTAATAACGTATAAATTTGGAGAGCCATTTGGGCCATTAAGTTTTTGTATTGTTATTGTTTGGAATTTACTTTATATTCTTTTAAAATTTATAACGATTAGGATTGAATAAAGCGCTTTTTGACTTGACTTGACCTGAAAAAAGTTGAAGTATACTGTCAATATCATCCCGAATTTACAGTAATCTTGTTGAATAATGTTTGTTGAATATTTAAAAAACTAGTTATGATGGGATTAAAATAAAGTATCTATAAGTTACATAATTAGTAGTCCGCGTGGCTGAGTGGTTAGACCACTAAGCCCGTAAGCTGAAGGTCTTTGGTTCAATTTTCGTTGGCGTCAACGAGATTTAGTTCGAGTGATTCTTCGGACGGATTATAAGCCTGTTCAGTTACGATACGTGCTGGTTTAAAATCAGAACGTATCGCAGCTGGGTGGACAGACACACGGCCAAAGCGTGATAATGATCATATCACCTTGTGGAGTGCCGATGCATTAGATCACGACAATGAGATACTCTAACTATCTCTAAGCGAAGGCCCGAAAGGGGCTGTAGGGCTACGAGGAAGAAGATGAAGTTACATGATTACTCCTATAAAATAAATTGCATTTGGCTTAATATTTATCATTTTCTTCAAATAAGAAGAGAGAATCGATAAGTTGTAAGAAAATATTGCCCTCCGCAATTTTGGAATACGTTGAGATTTAATCAAGGTAACTTAAATATTTTTTAATGACTTTGGGACGATTTGAAACTGTGCACAGAAGTGCGTTATAATTTTTTAACCGATTTCTATAGGAGAGTAGATTACCAGTTTGATCCATATATTCTTATTGTTTTTTTCATGTGTGCCCGGGCATAATAGGGGAGTTCTGTTTTCACAAAATATTAGATTTACTTTCCATTAGGTCCCATTTGAAGGACATGATAATTGAACAATTGTAAAGAATATTTTCTGATAATGCAAAAAAAAATTCAACTTTTGTGCAGGTGTTACGACATATCTGATTGATGCACACTCCGATTTTCATCTTTAGTGTCGCATATGATACTCAAAACATGGTCGGAACGTAATTGCGATCCACTGATAGACACTGGAGATATTAACATAACATTTCCTTTTCTGAAATAAAAAGCTAAATTTCAGGACAGTTCCATATAAAAATGTAATCTATATTTTAATTTTATAGTAGAGTTGATTTTTAGTTCGATTATATTACATTTTATTTTGCTTTTTTACGAATATCGGCATAATTTAATGGAGATAGATTGAGAAGTTCAATTTTTGTCAAGGAAGGACTATTGCGGTGATTTTTGGCATAACTGATCGATACATATTTAGATGCTTTTGCACACGAAAGGCAACGTTTTAGAATAAAAGCGAAATAGAATTCGAATCCTATGGACTCTGCAGATTTTAACAGTTGTGCATTCTTCTTCTTCGTAGCACTACAGGACCTCTCGGGCTTTCGCTTCCTGTAACAAGCGCCTCCAACTGTCTCGGTCCATTGAGTGTGTCCTCCAATTGTGAAATCCGAGCAGCGATTAACCGCAGACTCTACCTCTTCATTGTTGGCAAATCTTTTGCCGCCGAGGCATTTTTCAAAATTCGGAAAAAGAAAATAATCCGAGGGAACCAAATCTAGCGAATAGGGTGCGTTTTTTCTTGATTTCATCACTCAAACGCTGCAATAAGGCTGCATAATATGCGCCGTTGATTTTTTCCCCTTTTTCGAGATTATTAATAAATATTATTCTACGCGTATCCCAGAAAACGGATACCATTACCTTGTCAGCTGACTGAACTGTCTTTAATTTCTTTGGAGCCGGTTCTCCCTTTTCAGTCCACTGCATTGACTGCTCCTTGGTCTCAGGTGTAAAATGATGGACCCATGTTTCCTCCACAGTTATGAATCGACGCAAAAACTCAGCTTTATTGCTGCGAAACATTGTCAAACACTCGATGGAAACATCCTCACGTTGCTGTTTGTGCTCCATTGTGAGCAAACGGAGCACCCATCTTGTCCAAATTTTCGGTCAAAATGCGATGCACAGCACTTTTTGAAATGCCTGCCACATCTGCTATCTCGCGCACTTTTAGTCGACGATCATCCTATACCATTTTGTGGATTTTCTTCACATTTTCTGACGTAGTGACCTCACTTGGTCGACCACTGCGGTGTTCATCTTGGCAGCTCGTAGGAACTCGCTTAAACTCAGCTACCCAATATTTGACCATTGTAAACGAAGGAGCAGACTTCCCCACAGTAGAATCCAACTCGGCTTTGATATCGGTTGGACTTAGACCTCTCAAATGAAAGTATTGTATCACATAACAATGCCCGTTTTTTTCCATATTAAGAAATTCACTGAGAGCGTTCATTTTGGATGTCTGTAAAAAAATAATAATAAACGTACCGTTATGAATTTTTCACATTAAGTTGTTAAAAGGTGGTATTGTCAATCGCAGTCATTGTCGTTTTTTTTAAAACTACCTGCATTCATGAGTCAGGTCGGGTACTTTTGGGACTACCCTCGTAGCTCATGGTTGTAACGAATTTACTATTCTTCTTCTTCTTCTTTGTAGCACTACAGCCCCTCTCGGGCCTTCGTTTAGAGATAGGTAGAGTATGTCTTTTTCATGACCGTATTGATGGACTTTTTCGAAAGTTGGTTTGGTCAGTACCATACTCCCGTGTGATATGATCTGATTAAATCAGTACATATCACCACTGAGCGAACACTCATAGTCTGTCCGAAAAATCCCCTGAATTAAATCACGTTGCTCCCAACGAGATTTGAACCTGGTACCTTCGGCTTATGCGTTCATGCTCTAACCACTAGACCACACAGACCACCTCGAATTTACCATTGGTCCCCGTCTAATTTCGCTCCAATTATCCGCCTCAGGACACGTCGCTCAAAGGAGTTTAATATATTTGTGGATGCTTGGGTTAGGGTACATGTTTCACACTGATAGCATAGCACAGGTCTTTTCATCGATTTGTATTTTTGGAGCTTTGTTTTTCTGTGTATGCAGCTGGTTTTTAAGATCATTAAAACCGAATAAAAAATTTTATTTGCGAGCTGTATTCTTCAGCGTATTTCATCTCTTTCATTACCGGTTCTCGTTAGTTTGGCGCCTAAATACACAAATTCGCACACAGTTTCGATACTGTATTCGCCAAGTGTGATATTTTGGGTATTTGTGTATTTTTCCTCGACTGTGTCATGAGCTTTGTTTTATTCTCATTGATTTGTAGCCCTACTAGTTTTGCTTCGCTGTTTAGTTTCGGGAAAAGTTCTTTGGCGGTTGTTAACGACCGTGACAAAATGTGGATGTCGCCCGCATAGGCGACCACTTGGCCTGACTTATATAATAATGACCTGTTGTATCGAAACGTAGATTTCTTATGACATATTCTAGAGATAGTAATGGGGTCAGCCCATCTCCCTGCTTTAGTCCGATATTTGTGTCAAAGGCATCGCTGGGTTGGTTATTGTTTTCGTAAGACGGACTTATTTGTCGGGGATACCTAAGCAGAGCATTATTATAGTACGTTACGATCAATACTGTCACATGCTTGCTTAAAGTCAACGGAAATCTGGTGTACATCTATGTTAAACTCCCAACATTTTTCAAGTATCTGCTTGAAAGTAAACCATTGGTCTGTCGTCGATCTACTTGCTTTAAAGCCACCTTGTATTGTGCATTGCATCCGAGAAATTAAATTTCAGTATACGTTCGTATGAAGTGTGCACACTGATTTTCTATTGTAGGGACTTGATGGAATAATTGAATTGAAGAGGATCATGGTACAATCTAGTCAAGAAACTGAGTTTTAATGTATTTTTAATGAAAATAATTACAACTGAAAAGATATATTAACAGTGATATTTTGTTTTCTGAAATAAAAATAACACTGAATTTTAGCACATTTTCACATAAAAATGAGATTAACTTTGTTTGATTGCATTTTTACGTTTGCCTAGGCATAAATTTTGAATGGGAATGGATTGAGGACTTCTATTTTTGTCGAGGAATGATTATTTTCGGTGATTTTATTAGGTTTTCTATGTCGGGAGTCGACGGCATTCCGGCTGACGGGAAAATATGCAGTGGAAACATCGCAAAAATGCCTGACGGCATGTTTTTGAATTCTGCTCATCGGGGGAAACAGTGGGACTTGCCTAAGTTAGGCATGCCTAATGCGGACCTAATGGGGTCCTAATTAGGCATGCCTAAATTAAGCAATTTTGAAAATTTTACATTTAAGTGCAACGAGGAGAACGATAAAAATGATCATGGCTTTAATGGGGGGAATCCAAATATTTCATTGCATACAATTTACATGAGAGCCGTGTTGCTGCGGTTTTAAACGAGTATATATAGGTTAACCGCAAATGTGGATTTTCTTGAAAAATGTGAAAACTGGTATTTGGCGAAGTCAGGAGAATGGTAAGAATTATGAACAAATTTATATCTTATGTGTTGATTTTGCCGAGAAAGTTGTTTGTATTGGGAACTGTTTAAGCAAACCCCATCACGGCCTAAATTAGGATGCGTTTAGGCAAGCCGCATCACTGCCTAAATTAGGAACTATTTAGGCAAGCCCAATCACTACCTCATTTAGGAACTGCATAGGCAAGCCCTATCACTGCTTAAATTAGGAGCTGTTTAGGCAAGCCCCATCAGTGCCTCATTTAGGTAGTGACAGAGTAATGCGTTACGTTCGGCATTAGCGCCAAATGCGAAATCCGCATGAGGCCCTAATGCCCGTTTAGGCATGCCTAATTAGGCCTTAATGACTGCCTAAATTTAATTTCTAATCGGGATTGTTGAGTTGAAATTTTGCTGCTGACGCTTCGCCTACGATATAAATGATATCTCGGAATTTTTGAATGGGATATGAATCTAATAATTCCGTATATGATTATGATTTTGGCGGTCAATACGGTTAGGACGCCAATTGGCATTTTCGGTCCATGAAGTGTTATTTTGAGATGATTGATTGTAGCCAATGTAATTAGGACGAGTTTTACATAAACTTATTAGTTTCTTATCCTGTCTGTCGATTTGTCCGTCTGTTTATATATGTCCATGCGCTAGAGCAAGTTATTTCATGAAAGCTATACTGGCCAACCTTTGTGGGAAGGCCTAAAGTTGTGGTCGTTCAAAGGTTTTTCTTATCGAAAATATAAAAAAATGCCTAAGATAGTCGTGTGTGGCATTAAATGAAAGCTCTCGGTTAGAATTTTTAAAATCTGATAATAAAAAGTCAGTTTGTGAATCAAGGGTTCCAGGGGAGCAAAAAGTTGGAAAAATTGTTCTCCCCTCCTTGCGATTTGAAATTTTAAAAAATAAGGAAGTAGATTTAAATGGGTACACGGGCAAAAGGTCCCTCCGAAGTCAAAGTTCTCTAAATTTTGTTAGACTTAGTATAATATATCAAATTTACTTGTTACTTCGTAAAAATTATTATAGTATTGATTATGTATACTGACATAAGATCTTTGTGCTCATAAAATTTCATAGGAATCGAACTATTAAGCAAGATATTTTTATGCTATCATTAGGTACATGGAATGATTGTACAATAACAAATATGTCGTGATATAAAAGACGTTTTTTAGAGGTATAGAACTTTGAAATGAAATAAAATACCGATAAATTGTTGTGATTGTCATAAAATTGGTTTGATTGGAAAGATAATTCTCTGCCATTTTTATCTGAACATGATTTCAGGCATGTGAGTGCTACAGAGAGATCCAATTTTCGACTACTCTAACCAATAATTGGGGCAGTATTTTGCCAATAACGCGGCGAATGTTGTCTTCCATGCCATCTTATTCATGATAAAATGGCAAACCAAACTAACCATAAAGTGCATGACAGCTGTCACAACATATGTAGCATTAGAAAGTGTTGCCAATTTAAACCCAACACCCTTTAAATTCCACCATTCAAAAATGGTGTGAAATGACATTAACGAAATATACCGGAAACATATACCACCTACTCGTTATACTGCGTTGTTCGATAATTCATGTAGTGAACTGTATATTTCATGTAGTAGTGATTGCGTGGCTTATATTATTATATATATTATTTTAAAGATTAGACTTTAGACTTTCTTCAGTGAAAAACTGAGCGTCATTAGTCAACAACAAGTTGATTACAAATAAACTTGAAAATGGACAATCAGAGAGAGCATTATCGGCATACGAGTATGTTATCGTTTTACTTTCGAAAGGGCGAAAAAGCGGTGCAGGCTCGATAGAAACCGGGTGGAGTTTTTTAATGTGCAAGATGCACCACTATTGATGGCGATAAAATAATGACGTTAATCGAAACTAACCGGCATATAAGTAGAGAGATAGCAGAGAAGCTTGACATAACGAATTCAACCGTTTTCTTGCACTTAAAACAACTTGGTTACGTAAACAAACTGTATGTTTGAGTTCCTCACGAATTAGAGGAAATCCACCTCACCAAACGCATTAACATGTGCGACTCGTTGCTGAATCGTAACCAAAACGACCCATTTCTAAAAAGATTCATAACGGAAGAAGAAAATTGAATTGTTTACGATAACGTAATCCGAAAACGAACATGGACCAAGCAAGATGAGCCCCCACAATCGACTTGCAAAGCCAATATTCACCAAGAGAAGATTATACTTTCTATGTGGTGGGATTACAAGGGTATAGTCTACTTTGAGCTTCTTCTATGAAACCAAACTATTGATTCAAATGTCTACTGTCGTCAACTATCGAAATTGAATGGAGAAATCAAGGAAAAACGTCCTGAACTGGCCAATCGCAAAGGCGTGATGTTCGATCATGATAACACCAGATCGCACACTTCTTTGATAACCTGTCAAAAATTAATGGAGCACATTTGGAAACTGATGCCACATCCACCCTATAGGCCTGACTTAGCACTATCAGACTATCAATTGTTTCGCTACCTTCAAAAAAAACTTTCTAAACTTTCTATTCCGATCAGGCTGTTAAAAATGAGTTGGATCAGTTCTTCACTTCCAAAAACCAACGCTTCTTCGAACATGGGATTTTCCAACTTACCGAATGATGGCAAAAGGTCATGTTGTTAATATAAATAAATTTACTTTAAAAAACATGAAAAAACGGCATTAATTATCGCATAACCCAATCAAATGGCAAATCAAACTAACCATAAAACACAGAACAGCTGTCGCACCAACTTAAAGTTCTATACCTAAAAAAAATACGCTTTAGGAGGGCGATCCGATAAGTACTAAGCCTAGAAAAGAAAAACGAAAATATTGGAAAAGTGGCAATTTATTTCTGAACTAATTTCCTCCTAACTCGATACACTCGACCTAGCGATGCTCAAACTTCTTTAACCCATCTGAAAAATACGTTTTCTCGAGGTCTGCAAAGTAGGCCTCCGTGGCGGCGATGATCTCCCTATTCGAATTTCAGAAAACGGTGGCCATCACCTTTTCGGCCGAAAAGGACAGTCTTCGTCTTCTTCGGAGCACATTCGTCGGGTGAAGTACACTGTTTCGACTGGTCCTTGGTGTCTGGTGGATACCAGTGGGACCATGTTTCGTCAACGGTCACGAAACGACCCAGAAACTCTTTCGGATTGCGCTTGAACAGCATCATACACTGCTCTGAAGCTTTCTCATGCCCAAATTTTCATGCAGGATATGACCCACGCAGTCTTTGGAGATGCCTACTGTCTCAGCTATCTCACGCACCTTCAATCGGCGGTCTGCCAACACGAGCTCGTGGATTTTTGTCACGTTATCCTCGGTGGTAGCCGTTTTTGGGGGCACCTGGGAGTGGCTCATCAAAAACCGACATGCGAACACATTGAAACTAGTTAAACCAATTTTTTACGAGAATGTACCACACGATAGTGAATCTCTACCATTATATATATATATATATATATATATATATATATATATATATATATATATATATATATATATATATATATATATATATATATATATATATAATTTTTCCTTATTAGAATGTATGCGGTACAGAGGCCTTATAATATAGTAGGTGTTCTGACAAACGAAAACTTTAGAAATAGTGTTTGATTTACATATAATCAATTGGACGATTATTCTGCAAAATTGTCTAAGCTGGAACAAAATGGTGGCTGTTTTGTATTTATGAAAGGACCCATAGATCTTGCTGACGTATTTGAGCAATTCCTTATATATGCGCAATGGATGCATATCCCAATCAAGAGATTTATCTCTTTGTAGGAGCACTCTCCTGTCTATCGTATTTGTTTTTTTTTGCTACATCATATCGACTACACAATTTACTGAAACAATTTTACATAAAAAGATATAAATGATGAGCCTTACTTTCAAGGAAAACTGTGTCCCTCTCGCGTTTGGACACCTTTGATCTGGAAAATCTGAACAATATTATGGAGGTTCGAAGTTATGGGTATTTGAATTTTCAGATATTACAACAACAAAAGTGTTCGCTTTTCGTACCATATTGGCTTCCGCTCAAACGCATCTGTCAGAAGGGTTTTGTACTCAACGTATGATAGTGATATAGTGAATTAACTGAAGAAAAACTTCATTGGCATAAACTCCTAAAGTTTCATTACTATCCCACTTAAGTGGCCGTCATTTTGTTGCAGTATTACTAATATTACTGATTGGAAAGGATTTGAAGGATATACATATTATTCATCTTCTCTACAAAATTGAAGAGGATCCAATGAAAATGCCTATAACTTCCACAAATGTGATTCGATCTTAATGAAACTTACCGAATGTAATGATTATGAAGTCAAGGATACTGATGCGATTTTATTGACGAAAGTCTGAAACTTACAAAGCATACTATCATTAAAAAAGTTGAGTGAAATTCAACTTCTAAGGTATTTGTTGGTGTTGTACTCATGAAAAGGTTCACCCCTACATGGAGAGACCCACCTAAAGAGCCATTGAACATTTTTTTCGGTACTCAAACTATCAAGAGACAATCACCTCTGAGATAACTACAAAATTTGGTGCTGTGGCACACAGACGGACGGACACAGACGGACAGATAGGTCACAATTTCAATAGGTATTGCATGAAAGTACAAAGCTCTTGAAAAGCATCTTTAATCAAGATATTTAAAATTTAATTCATCGGAATTGAAACTTCAATTAAAGCAAAAATTCTATTTTATTAAATATAAATTCTGCGGATGTGGTTTTTTATTTAATATTAATACTTATGACAATTATACTCGAGAAAAATAAATTTGTCAAAAGAAGACTAATCATAATCGAGTCGAATATGAAACATTCCCAATATATATATATATATATATATATATATATATATATATATATATATATATATATATATATATGTATACTATATATATATACATATATATTTATATATGTATACTATATATATATATATATATATATATATATATATATATATATATATATATATATATGTATACTATATATATACATATATATTTATATATGTATACTATATATATATATATATATATATATATATATATATATATATATATATATATATATATATTGGGTCTATAACGTAATTCGTGCGATTTTTTTCAAGATTTGAACGTTTATTTAAGAAAAAAATTGAATAATAGTATTATTCAAAGTATTGCCCATCTAAAGCTATGACCTTTTCCCATCTTTCTGGGAATTTGTGGATCCCATCGCAAAAGAACTCCCAAGAATTAATCAAGCCAATTTTTGATATCCAGCGCTGATGTGAACCGTTTTCCAGTGAGGACGTTCTGCATCGATCGGAACAAATGGTAGTCAGAAGGGGCAAGGTCTGGGCTTTAAGCCGGGTGGAGTAAAACTTCCCATCCACTGTTTTCCAAATAGTTCTTAACCGGAAAAGCAACGTGGGGCCGAGCGCTGTCATGATGGAAAATTATTGCCTCGTGTCTGGTCGCATATTCCGGGCGTCTTTCGGCTACTGCTCTCTTCAAACGGATTAATTGTGTTCGGTAGCGTGCTCCATTGATGGTTTCATCTGGTTTTAGCAGCTCATAATACAGCACACCCTTCTGATTCCACCAAATACAGAGCATTACCTTCGCGCCATGGATATTCGGCTTTGCCGTTGATTTGGCTGGTTGGCCGGATTTCACTATCATTTTTTGCGCTTGGGGTTGTCGTAATGGATCCATTTTTCATCACCAGTAATAATCCGATGCAAAAATGACTTCCTTTTGTTGCGTTCCACCAGCATTTCGGACATGCAAAACCGCCTTTCGACGTCTCTCGGCTTGAGTTCATGTGGAACCCAATTTTCTTGCTTTTGAATATATCCAGCTGCTTTTAAACGTTTTGAAATGGCTGCTTGAGTGACACCCAAAGATTCTGCGAGCCATTCTTGTGTTTGGCAACAATCTTCATCGAGTAATGCTTCCAGTTCTTCATCTTCAAACTTTTTTGGTTGTCCAGGACGTTCATCGTCTTCCAAGCAAAAATCACCAATTTTAAATCGTGCAAACCACTTTTGGCAGGTTCGCTCAGCTAGAGCATGTTCACCATAAACTTCCACCAAAAAAAGATGACTTTCGGCAGCAGTTTTCTTCATATTAAAGTAATGAAGAAGAATTCCCCGCAAAAACACGTTTTCAGGAACAAAGTTCGACATATTTGAGTGAAAAAAATTATTTTTGTTAACGCTTCAAATGAATTTCATACACTGAAAAGACGTACAATGACAGTAGCTTTCCACCGCAGATTCGGAATATTGGAACGCTGTTATATTATACCAGTTACGCCATCTCTTAGCAAACCGCACGAATAGACCCAATATAAAATTTTTATTGATGAAGTCTTCTGGGCATCACATTCTAGACACACACATAATGCCGGCTACGCTTAGAGATGAGAGAATCATTCCAATTTATTCTTATGCAAATTTCAGACAGGAAAAACCACGAATTATATTCAGGTTAAATGGATAAAAAGAGCAAATTGGAATGATTTTCTCACTTCTAAGCGTGGCCGGCATTATCCGTGTGTGTCTACAGTGTGTAGTACACATGTGGAAACTGCTTTAAACTAAAATTTTCTTCTTTCACAATTTTTCACAACAAAGCAAAATTATATTAATTTAACTCAATTAAAAAATAGCTACGGGAAAATTTTTGGGAATGTAATTTTTGCTATCGTTGCTACCCCAAACATATTCCGTATCCGTGCATTACAATCAAACTTCAGCGCAGAGCACATAAACGTATAGATAGATTTACATTAAGTTGATGTGAAAAGGGTCAAGCGATCGATAAAAAATTTAGTACATTGAATAATGTGTTTAGTTTTGGTTCGGATTATTTATTGAAATTTCAGTGTTTACTGCGTTCTTAAAACAGCTAACCACGTGGTTGACATAATAATAGATAATCTAGATACATCGCAGAAGTCTACTAGCTACTAGAAAATATGCACTCTATTTTCATCGAAAAGTTGCGAAAACTTTCTTGCGCATTGTTTCATTCTTCAAAGAAAAATTATATGCCTATAGTTCTGCTGCGGATATTGTTAAATTTCCATGAAATGTATAATGGTAGCAACTTCCTCTGGCATATCTTTCGTAGAAACTTTAATGAATTCGTTCTAACCTAGCGTTATGAGAGAACTAATGAAATTTGTATATTTAACATCCTGCAAATTTTTTGTTCCATCACAGATTTCTCATCTTGCAAAATTCCGTGAATATTTGCTTCCCAACACAAAATTATTCCTTTGCATTTTTAAGATATTGTCACAATATTTACAGATACTAGAACGTTGCTCGTGTTCACCATTAGATTAAGATCAAATCAGTTCCCTTCTGACGTTTCTCATGAAATTTTATGGCATGATCTATGGTTACTTAGAAAGCAGCAGTGATCTGTGATTAAAGACACAAAAATATCTGCGTCATGATTTCAACAATTTAAGATGTACTAAAAGATCACGTTTTCAAAAATTTTAAAGAATGAAAGACAAAAGCAAATACGTATCATAACATAATTCATCGGAAGCCATACACGGATATCGAAATTCACAAAAACACATATTTTTGGAAAAATAGGAATCCGGAAGTTTTCTTTTTGGCCATGTAAGGTTTCATTAGGTGATGATCCGGGATGGGCATCAACACTCATGTAACATTCCGAAGCAGTTTCCCTCCCAAATATCATGTTCAGCCTTTACTATTAATTCGTTATGAATTTATTTGGTTCAGTGCGTTGAGGAATTGCTCAGGATATGCTAGATTTTATCGTAGTCTTTAAAAACACCAACGGTGCAATCTTTATTGCTCTTCAAATTTAAATAGTGAAGACTCACCATGTGTTCTTTCTACACAGTTTTCAATATAGTTGATCGTTATTACATTTGGGATAATCACTCGATAAACATATCCTTGTCAGCAAGCACAATACATTCGCTTACAATGCCTTCATCATTTATCATAGAAATTATGATTTGCCTTACCTTTCATCCATAACATGGACCAGGCGGTTGGTTCGCCGGTGAAACTGGATCTTTTCTGCTGCTTTTTCACAATACGTAAAAAATTAAGTTCAAACAAGCGTGTAATTGAACGAGGAAGAAAAACACAACACTTAGCAAGGATCGCGTTTTTTTATTTTCAAATAATCCCTTGCAGAAATCCGGAGGATATGTTATCAAAAAAATATATGATGCAACCAATGAAGCATAATCCCGTTTCGGGCTCATCAAATTCAGTAGCGACAATTGTATGGAATCTATTGGAAATAGAAAAAAGCCGATTTACTTTTCAATACAGGAAAACAGGGTCTAATTCGCGTAGCCTAAAGTGGGTTGAACAATTTTTTGTTAAATTACCAGCCAATCATCTTTATTTAGTTAAGTTGTCGACGCAAGTCACCTCAACAATGGTAAAGCAACACTAAACACAATGCACGAGGATATACAGGATATACTTTGTCAACGCGTCACGACAAAATGTCAACTGGGTGACCGGTGTCTAGAACGACAAACAATTATCGGAACTACAGGGCGACTCGTGTAAGGTGCGACAGGTTGCGTTGTCTACTTGCTGCTCAGTGTCTGGCAAATGAGAATGACTTCCACACAGACGACACAATAAAGGACAAGTCGAGATCCTTTTTCGGTCTTTTATGACTGCTAAGGCAAATACAATAAGCAACAACGACATCATGTCGTCGTCGACAATGCCGCACATTTTGGGTTGTTCTTTCTGTTCTGGATTTGCTGCTCCCTTCTTGTTGTTGCTGCTTTGGGACTTACTCTGCTTTATATGCGCTGGAAAGCAATGGCGGCATCGTTTGTCACACATAAGGAATGGGACTACTCTACCGAGTGCTGAAAAGGGATTTCCCATCGTATTCTTTTCTTTTCATGCAAACAGGATGACTGCTGCTCTAGTCGCGGGCTACCCTACCGAATAGGGAAAGCTCCATTTGCAGCGCAAGTGCATTGACAGGATGCCTACCAAGAAGGGTGGGAGTCCGTCTGCCAGCATGAGGCGAACTGGGGAGTGCACGCGACGTTCGCCCAGCAGCGCGACACAAGCGCGAGTACTCGTTGTCGGAAATTGGGAAAGGAATCCTTTTTCTGCGAAGCCATTATTTCAGTTCAAAAGAAATTGGGGTACACAAGACGGCAAATTGCATCAGGGGGTATTGATGGCGTTTCACAAAGTGAAGTGAAATGGAAACTGAGTTTAGAAAGTCTAATTACATCCTTAATCATTTCAGCACACGCTCACTCACGAATCAAGCAGCGGCGACTCGCTCTTCTAAGGCTGTTCTTCTCACACAATTATGCACTTGTGAATGTAGTGACATCTCGTTATCGTCTAAAGAGTGTTGCTAAAACACTTTTAGAAGCTTTTAGTTTAGTCTCCGTTTTGCACTGTTGCATTTAAAGAAATAAAAGGCGGTCGGGAACAGCAGCACAATGGAGCTCGGCGCGTCCAAAGGAAAGAGTAGCATCAAAGCGCCATTGAAACTCGCATTGAAGCATCGCTCCCGGCTCATTGTGGTGTATAATCAGACTTAATACTTTTGTAAGAGTCCATCATAGGAATACTTACAGCGTAAAGCTTAATGGCTTTTGTTATAAATAAACTGAAATCAATACTTTGCCTTTAGCGCCACATATCATGAAATTGAGGCTTTCAAAGGCGGATGTAGCAAACACCCTGTTGGATTCAATGGGACTTTGAAGTGCCATTTTACGCACAAAACCTTTTTCCAGAAAATAATCCAGCCCTTAAATAATCGCATAAGAATTTCATTTAGCAAATTCTTATGGATTCGGTGTTGATACCGGGTTAATACTTGTGAGCCTTTCAAATAGTGGCCATCCCAAATTATAGAAATTATTTTTCAAATTCATTTAAATCACTGTTGACTTATTGAGGTAAGCAAAATTGGCATTTGAAAATTACTGCAGAAAATTTACATTGGAAATCGATATTTTGTTGAACTTTGCTATTCAATTTTTTAGGGGTTTGTACTCACTTAAAGAAACCTATTGAAATCGTGATCTGTCTGCCCTCTGTCCGTCTGCGTATCATAGTAGTTTTTCTGCGAAACCATAGCAGCTACAGACTCCAAATTTAGTTGTAACAGAAGTAATTTCCTCTTGAAGGCTTGGATATGAATAATATTTCCAAAGGTTGTTAAGCGGGTTCTCCTCATACGAGAAGAGAATCTTGAAAATTTTTTACTTCACCAAAAGTAGCATGTGGAGTATCAAAACAGTGTTGGCAACATCGTAGGATGCACGGGGAGAGGAAATGTACACAAAATGGGGGGACTCGTGATTAGACACCGACAATCAGAAAATAAATCGTGGAATTAGTTATTTATGAGCAAAACAACAACAAATACTCTAGAAGACGAAATTCACTCAATAATAATATTGTTCTTCGCCTTCTTCGTAGCATTATAGCCCCTCTTGGGCCTTCGCTTCCTGCATATAGCGTCTCTAACTGCCTCGGTCCATTGATCGCGTCCTTCAATTTCGGAATCCGAGCAGCGATGAACTGTCTTCGTCGACCGAGTCAGACCACCATTTCCTCGGTTACCCCACTGGTATCCGGCAGTCAGTTTTCCCAACGAATACCTTTTTGGGTATCCGTTGTTCGTCCATACGATCCACGTTGCCAGCCCATTGCAGCTTCCCCAGTCCTACAATCGTTGAGACCTCCGGCTCGTCAAAAATTTCATAGAGCTTCGCTCCGATTATTCGCCTCAGGACCCGACGCCCGAAAGCGTTCGATATGTTTGCGGATGCTTGGGTTAGGGTCCATGTTTTACACTCATAGTATAACACAAGTCTTATCACTGATTTGTATACTTCGAGCTTTGTTTTCCTGAGTATGCAGCTGGTTTTCAAGATCGTCAAAACACTAATTCGCCCACATTTTCGATATTGTATTTGCCAAGTGTGATATTTTCTGTATTTGAGGTATTTTTCCTCGACTGCGTCATGAACTTTGTTTTATTTTCATTGACTTGTAGCCCTTAGTTTTGCGTTGCTGTAGAGTTTCAGGAACCGTTTTTGGGCAGTTGCTAATGACCGTGACAAAATGTTGTCGTCTGAATAGGCTTGTCTTGTAAAGCAATTTACCTCATGTGTTAACAGGTAGCTTCCTTATGACGTACTCCAGAGCCAAATTGTATAGCAATGGGGCCAGCCTATCTCCCTGCCTTAGTCAGATATTTGTGTCAAGGGCATCGGTGAGTTGGTTATTTATGCGGACTTGGGAGATCGTCGATGTCATTTTCATTTTGGTAAGACGGAGTAATTTTATTGGGACACCGAAGCAAAGCATTATTTGGTAAAGCACGAGTATGTTACGATCAATACTGTCGTATGCTTGCTCAAAGTCAACGAAAATTTGATGTACGTCTATGTTGATCTCCCAGGATTTTTAAGTACCTAGTTGACAGTGAACAATTGGTCTTTTGTCGACCTACCTGGTCTAAAACCACCTTGATACTCCCCAATAATACTGTTGGCGTATGATCCAATTTCATTTTCTAAGATCTTTGATAATATTTTGTATGTCGTACAAAGTAGTGATATACATATTCCAGATCCTAATAAAAAACTAAAAGATTGCATGGAGCGAATTTGTTTTTCTCCAAATTTATTGATTTTTTGAGATATGGTAATCCTGAAATCTCTCAACGAAGCACATGTTTATATTCGCGCCAATCTTCGCGTCAGCATTTACCTACCTATCTGCTACCGAAGATTTATGGTCGCTATTCGGCTTGTGCTCGGATTTTTTCGGAGGGTAGATTGAGTGTGCATACTATGTGAGTATACTATGCTGTAGCTTGTCACCTTTTTTGTAGATAGGGAATAAAATTGATTGGCTCCACTCTTTCGGCACATGTTCTTGTTGTCAAATGTGCTGGATGACTTTACGGCTTTCTGAGCACTGCTGTCACCATATTTAATGAGCTCCACTGGAATCTCATCGATGCCCGGTGCTTTATTATTCTTTTGGGCTTGATGGTGGAACAAGCTTCGTCCAGAGGTGGTGGGGTCAATGGAAGCTCTTCGGAAACATCTATAGGCTCCGCTTTTCTGTAGCGATACGGAGAATTTAAGTCGTTCTAGAAATATAATGCCCATCTGTCCTTAATCCTGTTTTCATCAGCGATGATATTGCCGATTTCATCACGACAGAGCGTGGTTTTGGGATGATAATCATGTTTCAGACTTTTCACTACTTTGTATGCTTGTCTTTTGTTGTTGCTCGCTAGACTTAGATCAATATTTCTCAATTGGTCGCCATAGTATTTTCTTTCCTTAATTCTAATTACCTTATTCGCTACTTGAGATTTTCATTATGTTTTCTCTTTGTCCTGGTTTTCTGACCTACGTATTCTTTGTACGCCTCATTCTTTTTATCGAAGCATTCTGGCACTCATCATCAAACCAATCATTTCTCTTGTGCCGGGCTTGATGTCCGATTGTCTGTTCTGACACGGTCTTTACTGTTGCTTTCACTACCATCCAGAGCTCGTTGCTTGTGGTCAGCGATGTGTCTGAATAGATGCGAGCCAGCTGGTTATCGACAGTCTCCGTGAAATTATTCGCCACACGTGCCGGTTGGAGCCTTTCGATGCCAAATTTTTGTAGCGGGTTAATCTTCGCCAAATATGCCTTTGACATACGACATTTATAGATTAATTTGATCAAGTAATGATCTGACTTACAATTGGCTAATTGGTATGAAGTGACGTCAAGTATGCTTGAGGCCCAACGTTGTTAGATCAGAACATGGTTGCTCTGGTTTTGTGTGTTGCCATCCGGCGATACCCAGGTCATTTTATGAATGCGTTCGATGGGGGAAGCAAGTCGACCGTATGACTAGATTTCTGCTACATGCAAAGGCAATCAGGCGCTGGCCTTTGGCATTTGTTTCATCGTGGAGGCTATATCCTCCAGTCGTTCCCCGATGAGATAGCTTATTGCCAACCTTAGCGTTGAAATCACCAAGAATTATTTTTGTGGCGTTGGTAGGCAATGAGTCGACTAATCTTTCCAGGTGATTGTAGAATCCTTCCTTAGTTTTTTCGTCCTTGTCTTCTGTCGGGGCGAGTAGGTTTATCAGCCAAATTTAGAAGAATTTCGCAATAACATGTTCATATAAACTCATACTTTGGTTGGTTGCTATGCCATGTGAACAGTATAATTTCATCATCAGCAAAGTAATAAATTACATGGCAAACAATGAATCATCATTGGAAAGATCACGAACGCACTGATTGTCATTAAAAACATAAATGCGACGTCTATTCTAACGCATTTCGACTCCTTTCAGTCATCCTCAGTGACTCAACGAATGCTCATACAACAAAGCAAGGCTCGACGGCTTTTCAAGAAAAAAATATTATGATTTCCCCATATAATATATGAGTAAAGCACCACGGCCCACATGCATGGGATTAGTAGAATCGCGATGTAAGAATAGCGATGGAACACGAGCAACAATAAGCTGCAAAGGTGATAATCATTACTCATTACATTCTTAGCTTGAACATAATATCCAGCACGTTTCTTGCGAAATTACTTTTCGACAATTCAATCGTGCAGAAAGTGAATCAATAAATATTTCTAATTTTACCACTTACGACGATTGTTATCATTTCATCCATTCCTTTTGAAGATTTCTCTTGCAAAAGGTGTTTTTTAGAGGTATAGAAAGGTATAGAACTTTACGTTGGCAACACTTTTATGGTTGGTTTGGTTTGCCATTTTATCATGAATACCAGGTGTGACAATTAAGTAATGAGACTGATTTTATTGCCCCTTCTCCGGCATCCTTCCCCTCTCCATTGATATATTTACCATGTTTAGTTCGCCTGCTGTGTCGTGTTGAGTAGACGTGTGTTGGTGGTGCTCGTCACGAAAATGGAGAAACGAAATCAAGAGCAACGCGTTGAGATAAAATTTTGCGCCAGATTGGGTGAAATAGCTTCGGAAACGTACGCTAAAATTGCATGGTGATAGTGCTCTCAGTCGTGCCCAGGTGTTTTGATGGCATAAAGAGTTTAAGGAGGGGCATGAAAGTGTGGAAGACGAGGCGCGGAGCGGGAGACCAGTCGAGGTACGGACTGACGCGAATGCGCAGCATGTGCGCTCCCTAATGCGGGAGGATCAGCGTTTGACAGTTCGAATGTTAGCCCCGGAACTGGGTATGAAGCGTGAAACAGTCAGACAAATTTTAACCGTGCGCGAAGATTGCTCCAAAGAACCACACCACACCACTCTCAGCGTGTCCCAGTATTTGGCCTCTAAAGGGATCGCCGTGTTGCAACATCCACCTTATTCGCCCGATATGTCACCCTGTGACTTTTTTTTTGTTCCCTAGAATAAAATCAAATCGGTAGTTAAAGGAACCCATTTTGAGTCGATTACGGACATCCAGGCGGCTGTGACAAGGGTACTCGCGGACATCCAGTTCGAAGCGTTCCAGAAATTTTAAGAAGCATGGAAATCGCGCTGGAATCGTTTTATAGCTGCCCAAGGGGACTACTTAGAAGGGGATGGCAGAGTTGTAGAATAATTTTTAAATATACGGTTTTCATGGAATCAGGTTCGTTACTTAATTGGCACACCTCGTATATATTGGATATTCTAAAAAGTATTTAGCCTTTTTTCGTCATTTTCGATTGAATATTTCATTTATTTAAAATGGATTTTACTTAAGTACATATTCTCCATTATTATCTATGACCTTTTGCCATTTTTTGGGTAGAGCAATTATTCCATCTGTGTAGAACTTCTGTAGTTTATCGGCGAAAAACTTGGCCAAGCGATTTTCACAGTCACTTTTTGAAGTGAATTCCTTTTTATTAAGGAAGTTTTGCAGAGACCGAAACAAATGGTAATCTAATGGTGCAAGGGCTGTCAATTTTTGACGGGTCATCAAAAATGTGTGTGGTCTGGCATTGTCATGATGGAAGAGAACGCCCTTTCTATTGATCAATTCTGGCCGGTTTTTTAAAATTATTGTTGCAGTCTGGTTAATTGCTGACATTACAGAGCCGAATTGAGTGTTTGGCCAGTTTCTAGCACCTCATGACAAACAATTCCCTTCCAATCCCACCATACACACAGCATAACCTTATTTGGTGTCAATTCTGGCTTTGAAGTCGTTTGTGATGATTCACCTTTTTTGACCATGATCTTTTTCGAATGGATAAGATATGAGAATTCATATCTTACTCATTTTTCATCCCCGTAATGATTAGCTTCAAAAATGGCTGGATTTCGTTGCGTTTATTATTAATTTTTTTGTGTTAATTCATGCGGCACCCAAACGGCGAGCTTCTTTGTGTATCCAGCCTTACGCAAATGGTTCAAAACTGTTCGGTGATGGATATTCAGTTCCTTAGCAATGTCATGGCTGCTTATGTGTCGGTCTTTTTCAATTTTTTTGTAACATTTCATCGACTTTTTCAGTGATTGGTCGACCGGAGCGAGGTGCATCTTAGACATCAAAATTTCCAGAACGAAAGCGAACGAACCATCTCTTGGCTGTGGCTTTTGATGAAGTATCTTGACCGTAGACACCGCAAATTTTTTCACGAGCCTGCGATGCATTCTCACCATGATCGTAGTGATATTGTAAAATATAACGATTTTTTTCAGAAATTTCACTCATTTTTAAATGAATACAACTTTTGACACGAATGACGAAATACAAAACTGTCCATATGAAAATTGTAGACAGAAATGTCACCTTTCAAACGCATGTCAATTTGACTCAATCTGATTAGTATTGCCCGATATATAAACGAACACCTTCTAGTGACAAACAAGTTGAGTAAGCAGGAGAGTGCTCCTACCAGAAGGTCTTTGTAAACATCCTAGGGTTAGAAGCAAGTTTTCTAATGACGTGAATCGATAACTTGAATTATTTATCCAATACTTAGATATGAAATCGTTCAAATTTATACAAAAGATGCACAGTTTCTTTCATAAGCACAGTGCAGCCGCCATTTTAATCCAGCTTAAATAATTTTTCTGAATGCTCGGCCGATTGAACATGTTCAAGTTAAACACTATTACTTAAATTTTCATGAAAATTGAAAGAAAATAAAAGTAAGTCAATTTTAAATATATATAGGGTTTTCCAATAAGAGGTGTTATTTTGAATAGATCTTCTGATTTAACACCTTCCGACTTCTTCCTTTGGAGCAACGTGATAGAGAAGGCCTATGCCAATAGCCCAGCGTCAATTCAAGATCTCAAAGATGAAATTCGTGAGGCTATCGAGGACATAGGGCAGCCACTTTGCGATTTGGTTATGGAAAATTTCATGAAGAGGATATGGTCCTGTAAGCGTGTCGTAGTGGTTATTTACCCAATGTTAGTTATTGCTAATAACGGCATATCTTCTTCTTTATAATAAAATAAGCATTCGATCATTTATTTTAAAAAATGGCATTTTTCTTTTAATATCAAAATAACACCTCTTATTGGAAAACCCTATATGAACCATAAACACGTGTTATCGTTGTTGTAATTCCATATAATTGAAATGTCAATAACTCACTTGATTATTATTCGATCTCAATTAAATTTTGTGAACATATATATCTTATGTCAGTCTATATAATTGCAAAATTTCAATTAAAGGTACCGTTTTGGTTTTATGGGCAAAAATGTAAAATCTACAAATCATACTATTATTAACAAAGTTGAGTGAATTTCGGTTTCTGAGGTATTTGTTGCCCTTGTACTCATAAAGGTCCACATTCGTGATAATTTTCAGATTTTTCGGCTGAAAGGTGTCTAATCGCGAGGGGGGGGGGGGGGGGGGGACACAAATTTTGGGTACATTTTGCCTTCCCGTGGACCCCCCAATTCATAAAATGATTTTTTTATTTCAGATTCTAAAAGTTCTAATCAAGACCTTTCATTTGATACCCCACTCGACTACCTTTGATTAAAAAAAATTTTTAAGGGCCCATTCGTTATTAGGGGGGACCCCCTTAACCATTTTTTAAATTTTTGTCAAGGCCTTAACTTTTGAGAGACCATCACTTCTGACCTTTTCACAAAGTTTGAGCATTCAAGCTTCTATAGTTTCTGAGGAAATAAGCTGTGACGCACGGACAGACGGACAGACGGATGGACGGACAGACAGGTCGCGAAACTAGTAGGTCTTTGTAAAAAAATTTTTTACAAAGACCTAAAAAGGGCTCAATACTTTTTAGACTATCCAATATATATATATATATATATATATATATATATATATATATATATATATGTATATATATATATGTATATATATATGTTATATATATATATGTATATATATATGTTATATATATATAAATATATATATATGTTATATATATATATATATATATATATATATATATATATATATATATGGTATATATATATATATATATATATATATATATATATATATATATATATATATATATATATATATATATATGGTATATATATATATATATATATATATTTATATACACACATATATATATATATATATATATATATATATATTTATATATATATATATATATACATATATACAGAACATAACGAAATTTATGGCTGGAAGTTGCAGTTTCGCTTAGATTTTCGCCAAATTGTGTAAATATTTCGGCCATTCAAATTGGCTAAGTGAAAATAAAATGACGGCTGTTTTAGATGAAAATCACAATTTCTGTTCTGACACAAAGTATAGCTCTGATTTGCGCAGAAGTTGGTACAAAGGTTCATTCAAGTGCCTAATAAAGTTCACGATAAAAAACTCAAAGTCGCACCATCTGAAACAAACTGGCAGCAGCTCAAAGGTGAAACAAGTTGGGTAGACAGACCTATGCTCATGTCAGAAGGGTTTTGTACTCAACTTACAAAATGCAGTAACCAGCAGCGAATAAAATCAAGAAACATGTGAAAGACGATTTTATTGGAGAAAATGTGAAATTCGAGGATCATACTATTATTAACAAAGTTGAACGAATTATGAATTCTGAGGTATTTGTTTTAGTTATACCCATAGATATCTCCCTTGATCATTTTTCCAGATTTTTTAGAAACACATTTTTCATGTATTTCCCCCCCCCCCTGTGCCCCCCACTGAAGCAAAAACTGTCAGTTTAAGAACTGTTTTGAAAAGCTTTCATAGAGAACTTTCAGTTGATATTCATATCGGCTACCTTTCATGAAATTTTTTTCAGGGCCCACTCCTCTGTACTGTAATCATCGATTCATGGCCTATTTTTTCGAATCCTAGAATGGTTACAAAGCCCTTTTGCTAGGAGCTCTCTCCTGCCTCTTCGACTTGTTTCAATTGTATGTACTCATCTTCATGATACCTATCATTCCTGAAATGTTCATGCAAATCCTAGCAAAGCTGTAGTGTCTAAATCGATAAAAAGCGCATATGGCTCCATAGCCATATGTTTCCATAGTAATACAGGGCATATTGTTCCATAGTAATACGGGAAAATTCAAACCGCTATAACTTCGTTAAATACTATTCGATATTTATGAAACTTTCAGAAAAGATCAATCTTATAGAAAGTCATCTGTTTGCTAAATTTTGTTGAATTTAAGGGTACCGTTTAGATTTTATTCAAGAAAACTTAAAATCGATAAATCATACTATTACTAACAAAGTTGAGTGAATTTCGACTTCTCATGTATTTGTTGTTGTTGTACTCATAAAGGCCTACATTCATGATTTTTTTTCAGATTTTTCGGATGGAAGGTTTCCAATCGCGAGGGGGGGGTACGTGAAAAGTTCGTACATTTCCCCTTCCCCTGCCCCCCTCGGTACTTATAAGGCAATTTTAAGACTTGTTTTGAAAAGATCTCATTGAGACCTTTCCAATGACACCCTACTCGACTACCAATGGTGAAATTTTTTTTTTAAGGGGTCACCTCCCTATACGGGGAGACCCCCCTTAAACCCCCTTGAAAAATTTCTCCACCCTTGAACTTTCAAGAGGTCACCACTTCTGACCTTTCCACAAAGTTTCATGGCTGTAGCCTCTATAGTTTCGGAGAAAAAGTGCTGTGACATACAGACGGACGGACGGACGGACGGACGGACGGACGGACAGACGGACAGACGGACACAGGTCGTGATTGCAATAGGGTTTTGTATTTTAGTACAAAACCCTAAAAACGTGCAAAATTTTGTTACTGTAGTTTTGAACAAACCTTTGAACCAATGTTCATGAAACTTGGTAATCTGGTAGAGACCGTAAACGTCTAGTGAACAATAAAAAAACTTCAGTGTCAGGTCAGAATATCAAAATGGTGGCCAGGCAGAGTTCGAATTTCATAACCTTCTTAAAGCTACCGTTTTTATAGGATTTTTATGAAACCTAAAATCAAGCCCGATGTTGATGAGATCTTGGACTAAAATGTATCAGAACGAAATTCGATTTCTATGGACGCTGCAGATTTTAGCAGTAGTTGATTTTGCATTGCAGTCGAGAAATTAAATTTTAATATACATGGCACAATTTATCCAGGAAACTGAATTTTAGTAAAATAGAAATGACATAACTTTCAGAAAAAAACCAGCTTCAAATGCCCTAAAAAGAATGAACTAAATTTTATGGAAGCGGTGCCAAATCAATTTTCCCGTTTCAACACAAAAACATCCAACATGTGCACCATCACGTAAAAATAGGGAAAAGCTGATATGGAACCGCTTGCATAAAATTTATTTCATCCTTTTTAGGGCAGATTGAAGTCGGTTTTCTTTTTTCTACAAGTTTTTTGCAAAGTATATATTTGTGACAACGAGATTTGTTTCGAGTGAGTCTTCAGACGGCCTATAAGCAATTTTTTTGGATTCTTGCACGCTAATTATCGTAAAATTTGCTGTTGAAATAATGAATTTTATTAATGCAATAGCGCAAAATTCAGGCCCTTTGAATTTTCTCGAAAACAATTGCAAACTATTTCGAACGGCTTAAAGGATTTGATCCTAATTGGGGAACTATAACCTCTTCAAATTTTATCGAAATCGATTACCCATTCTTCGTGACTTCTATTTTTATTAAAATTAAATTATACTATCTAAGCTATACTTTAGTCCACGTGGTGTAGTGGTTAGAGCACCTATCCCGTAAGAAGAAGGTCCCTGGTTCGACTCTCGTTGGCGGCAACGAGATTTAGTTCGAGTGATTCTTCGGACGGACTTTAAGCCCGTTCAGTTATGATACGTACTGGTTTAAAAATCAAAACGTATCGCTGCTGGACAGACGAACACACTGCTGACTATATCACCTTGTGGAGTGTCGACACATTCGATCATGATAATGAGATACTCTAGCCATCTCTGCTACAATCTAAGCTGTACTAACCTTTACCTTATTAGTTTTATCCAAAAGAAAAAATTCGGTTAAATATACCGTTAGTATAAAGAGAAGGTCACTGATCTTATTCATTACAGTTCTGTTCCGACACTATTAGGTTCAATAAGTTATCGTTCGTATCGATGCACAATAATGTAAATCAGCATAAACATCGATCAGTTATGTTGAAATATCCCCGCCAACCCTAATTTTTTTTGTTTTAACGGTAAATGTCCTTTATTGTTATTCCATTCTCATGTTTTTCGAGTGAGATCTACTGGAAAGTTTATTAATAGTTTAGCAAAATAGGATTCCTATGCCTTTTTCCGTTCAATAGTTATGCCTGTGCACACTTAAAAACAGCAATAAGAGAAAGTTTATGATGTAACTCATAACCTTTTTTACTTTGGAATTCCGGTTGAAAATGGTATGCGATCGTTCAGTCGACTGGATTCATCTGTCGTTTGTAGTTCGATTTGAAAACTATGTTTTAAGAAGTTGATTACTTTGGTTCCCTTCAGTATTCTAACTAGTCATTTCCACTTTACTTGACTGGAAGAATACATACACTTTGTAGCCAACACATTTCCAGACGACGAATAAATTCATAATTTTTCTACACATTATTTATGAACTTCTAAATCTGGCAAGAATTTTCAACATCTAGGAATGGAACAAGCATCCAATAATGAGCTCATTACCGTTTATTTGATACTCATGTAGTGGAAATTGCCATAATGTTATGTGGAAAGCATTCATGAAGCTTGCCTTTATAGGATTTTGCTCTTGCATAAATTGTGTATAGTCTTCGTTGTATAGCGGTTAGATTGCTCATCCCGTAAGCTTAAGGTTCCTGGTTCAATCCCGCTGGTGACCAGATGTTCTTTATATCCCATATATATATATATATATATATATATATATATATATATATATATATATATATATATATATATATATATATATATATATATATATACAGGGTTATGCATTTCGTGGTTGGGAAAGTATAACCCTGCCATTTGACATCTGTCAAAATTCAATGTCATCCAAAGCGTGTTTCTTTTAGTTGAAGGTTTGCCATTTGGAAATATGGATCGTTTAACAGTCGAAGAATACGTTAAAATTATTAAATTTTATTACAAAAATGGTGATTCTGCTGTATCAACATTTAGGGCTTTACGAGCCGATTACGGCCGACATAATCGACCTACATAGCAAACAATTTCGAACACAGTGAAGAAATTTGAAGAGACTGGATCGGTTATTGATATTGCAAGGCCTGTGCATCATCGCAACATTCGTTCTGCTGAAAATATCGCTGTCGTTGCTCAAAGTGTGGAGGAAGACCCGAATTTGTCGATTCCTCGACGTGCTCAACATTTGGGCTTGTCTTACGGCTCATTGTGGCGGATTTAGCATTTGGATTTGCATCTCCATCCGTAAAAAATCTAACTCACTCAAGAACTTAAGCCTCAAGACCATACACAACGCAGACTGTATGCGAATTGGGTGATTGAACAGCAAGCCATTGATAACGATTTTTCGAAAAAAATTTTCTTTAGTGTTGAGGCTCATTTTTCGCTCAGTGGTTACGTAAATAAACAGAATTGCCGCATATGGGGCTCGCAAAATCCTCAGGTGATTGCAGAAAGGCCTTTGCATCCGGAAAAAGTGACCGTTTGGTGTGCATTATGGTGTGGTGGTGTTATTGGCCCGTATTTTATTGAAAACGATCAAGGGAGAGCCATTACAGTCAATTCTGATCGCTATGGACGGATGTTTACCGATTATTTTTGGAGAGAAATTTAAGGTTATGATCTGGAGAACATGTGGTTTCAACAGGACGAAGCCTCAAGCCACACAACACAGGCTAATCGCGCACTTTTGCAAGCGAAATTTCCAGGACGCGTAATTTCGAGATTGAGTGATGTCAATTGGCCGGCAAGATCCTGCGACCTAACGCCTTTGGATTTCTTTTTATGGGGCTATGCGAAAAATCGTGTTTACGCGAACAATCCTTAAAATCTTGAGCAATTGAAAACCAATATTCGTGCAGTTATGGCCGAGATATTACCGGAAATGTGCCGAAAAGTCATTGAAAATTACCTCACAAAGATTGAGGCCTGTAAGAGGTCCCGTTGAATACATTTGAATGATGTTGTGTTTCACGTATAATGGCAAGGTTCAATCTTTATATTAAATAAAAAATTTTGTTTCCATCTGAATATTTTATGTGTTTTCTTCAGCTTAACTTTCCCAAGCATAAAATGGATAACCCTATATATATATATATATATATATATATATATATATATATATATACATATATATATATATATATATATATATATATATATATATATATATATATATATATATCTATATATATCTATATATATCTATATATATCTATATATATATATATATATATATATATATATATATATATATCTATATATATCTATCTATATATATATATATATATATATATATATATATATATATATATATATATATATATATATTTTAAAGATTAGGCTTTAGACTATCTTCAGTCAAAATGTGCATCATTTGTCACAAGTTGGTTAAAAATAATCTTCAAAATGGACAATCAAAGAGAGCATCATCGGCGAAAGGGCAAAAACGCCGTGCAAGCTCGAAAGAAATTGTGTGTAGTTTATGGTGAGGACAACCTTACAGAACGCCAGTGTCAGCGTTGGTTTGCTCGCTTTTGTTCTTTAAATTTTGATGTGCAAGATGCTCCACATACTGGTCGTCCAACCACTACTGATGGCGACAAAATAATGGCGTTAATCGAAATTACCGGCGTATGAAAACTCGAGAGATAGCCGAGAAGCTCGTATCGAATTCAACCGTCTACTTGCACTTACAACAGCTTGGTTACGTAAACAAACTGGAACGAAAGGAAAGGAAGTTCATCTCACCCAACGTATATGTGACTCTTTGCTGAATCGTAACCAAAACGACCCATTTCTATAAAGAATCATAGCGGGTGAAGAAAACGGACCAAGCAAAATGAGCCCCCACAATCGACATCCAAAACCAATATTCACCAAAAGAAGATTATGCTTTCTATGTGGTGGGATTACAAGGATATATCTACTTTGAGCTGCTTCCGAGAAAATAAACTATGGCTTCGAAAGTCTGCTGTCGTCAAATATTGAAATCGAACGAAGAAATCAAGAAATCATCATGATAACGTTAGACACCACACCTCTTTGCAACCCGTCAAAATTTAATGGAGCTCAATTGAGAACTGATGCCACATCCACCTTATAGCCCTGACATAGCACCATCAGACTTTCATTTCTTTCGCTCTCTTCAAAATCATTTGAATGGTAAAACTTTCGATTCCGATCAGGCTGTTAAAAATAAATTGGACCAGTTCTTCGCTTGTAAAAACTAAGGCTTCTTCGAACGTGGATTTTTTCAACTTACTGAAAGATGGCAAAAGGTCATCCAATAAAATGGTCAATATATCATTGATTAATGTTTGTTGTTAATATAGGGTTTTTCATTAAGGACATAACAATAAATAAATAAATTGCAATAAATCGATTGTAAGCGTGCTGTGTGGCTAGTGGCACCGTTTTTTTGAAACCAGATATCGTTGATGTCAAGTTCATCCAATTCTGGCCGCAAATAATCTTCCAACATAACACGATTGCGCTCACCATTGACGGTAATATGACGGACGTTTTCATCCACGCAAAAAGACGGCCCAATCACACTTGCGGCATGAGAACCGCACCAAACAGTAATTTTTGCCGCTGCATAATTTCTCTTAAGCTTTCATCCAAGGTTTGGCTGTCTGTCCCTACAAATTACGAGTATACAAACCTGATTTTCTTAATTACTAGTGAAAGAACCTATGAATAACCTGCAGAACTTTCCATTCTTTATCATTTATAAAAAAACATAAGTTAACAAACATGCCATTCAAATAGCACCCATGCAGATCCTTACGATTAAATATAATGAAACTTAATCAAATGTACTAGTACTTGCTCTTTAATATTTTTGATGGTGTTGCCGGTTAAGCCTTTGTTAATGAGTGACGAATTTAAATGTTTTCAAAGTTTAGCAATACTAACTTCTTTCCACTCAAAATTTTAA
Organism: Odontomyia ornata; assembly: GCA_963969285.1. NCBI lineage: Eukaryota > Metazoa > Arthropoda > Insecta > Diptera > Stratiomyidae > Odontomyia > Odontomyia ornata. The sequence goes on along the minus strand of OZ017738.1, from coordinate 901,780 downwards.
GATTAGTACGGCCACAAAATCTTTCATCCTTTTTCCCTTTTTGATGTGAAATGTCCTTTGTAGGTTTATTCTTTTTTTTATTGTCTACACAATACTTTCAAATGGCCAACATTGCAGTTCGATTCTTCTACTTTGTGCCGCACCGAATAGAAAACTTTTTGAGGGAAACAAAAAGCGAATGATAACCGTAGGAATGAAAAGAACTCATATCAAGGATATGTAAGAAATTTCATTTTGCACTGTCGGCAGATTCCATCCATCAGATTCATTCTGAACAAAGAGATCATTCGTGCAGAAATTATGACGACATATTTGATTGTGACTTTTTCATAAGCAGGATGCAGTATCCTTTATGTTGCCTTTATGCTATGTGTAATGTTTTGCTATTCAATAGCTGCGGCCTAGACAATTGGAATAAACATCTTAGGCCATACATAGAATATTGAAAATGTGAAGTGAAAAATTGTAAATAAATTGAATTTAAATTTTTAGTTGAAATTCGTAAGCGTACTCACCATTATTTTGATGAAATTTGATTAACGCCAAACACTGGACCTTACTCATTTGGTTGACTAAAATTTGGGTGTTTTATGATTTTGAGTTTTGCGTTTCACAAACTTTCTTCAACGGGTTCTAACTATACACTTTTTACGTTCACAAATAACGAAAAGGAATTACTTAACGGGAAAACTAAGCGAACAACGATAATAAAATTTATGTAGGTCGTTTTCAATACGTTTTATAAATAAAAATATTTTCCTCGCCTAAGACTAATCTAACAGCGCTATTTAACGTTTACAACAGCTTTTGTAAATTTTGATTTCGGTTTCGTGCTTGATTAATTACTTTAATCTATTGCCCTCTTACTTTAAATACAGTATTGGATACCCGACAATTCAACTTCATTTTACTACTTGATGAGTTTTATTGAAATCGGATTTTCATTTTTAATGCGCTTAATTACAATGTCTGTGTCACGATCTGACTTGAGTCTTACATGGGTACGCATAATTTTTCACAGTTCTGAAATGATAAGAAAAATGTCCGTTAGTTAAAGTTGAAGGTAATTTGATTGTTAGAATTTTTTTAACAGAAATGATAAAAATAATAATAAAATTATTTCAGCCATGATTTCGGCTCGTATACATCGAGAAAAGCACTCGTGTACGAGTTGTGCACAAAAAGTAATGTGACTTTTCAAATTTCGCGGCAATCTACATTCGATTATCGAATTTTTTATGTTGGTACACTCGTCACGAACTTATATTTACTGTTTCAGCTATATAACGGTTAGAAGTGTTATACGTGCTCGGCGATTTTTCGGTATCAAAAAAAAAATGGATCAAAGATCAAGAATTTTCTGGCCAAAAACAACACCACAATCATACCTCAGCCATCATATTCACCGGATTTGGCCCCATGTGACCTTTTCTTGTTCCTAAAACTGAAGAGACCTACGAAAGGACGGAGATTTGCAACGATTCAGGGGATAAAGACTGCCTCGCTGGAAGAGCTCAAGGCTATACCGAAAAGTGCTTATGAGAAGTGCTTCCAGGATTGGAAAAAGCGTTTGCACAAGTGTATTGATTATTTTGAGGGGGACAACATAAATATTGACGAATAAATAAATATTTTCTCCTTAAAATACAAAGTCATCTTACTTTTTGAGCATTTCTCGTATATGCCATGGTATTCAAGTTTTTTTGTTTCCTAAAATCAACGGTAATTTGCTCAAAAATTAAGACAAATCACCCATTGGAAGAAATAATCTTAAATTTATTAGTGCTGCTGTTCCCCTAAACTTGATACTCCCCTCTCGCTCTTCCCGTTACCCATACATTCGGAGACTATATTTTTACCTTCACATTATTCATTAAAATTCTTACCTCGAACTCTTATATAACGATCACAAGGCGAAAGCGCTCACATTGTTATCATACTCATCACTAAATCATCTATATAAATCTAAAATTTTTGGATCCACCGGAAGCCTTTTAGTCGAACTTTACTAGTAATTGTAAAAAAAACAGCGTTGTCTCCTTTACGACTATACCATACTTATTTATTCGGCACGGAACATTTGGCCTTCATCAGTACACTAGATAATTTATCGTATTAACCTAGTATTTATACAACCTGCTTTTTCCTTTATTTAATACAATAATCACAAACTTAATCCTAATCAGTCTACAAACAATAACTCTATTAATTTTGAATCACTATTTCCTACCTCTGCATTCATTCAAATACTTTCACATATATCGAGTTGATTGCTTCTAAATCCCTCTGTAATGACCGTGAGGTTTTCAATTGTTATCATATATCCGTTTACGATATGCTCTGCAACTGATGATTTCGCACTATTTTTCGTTTTGTTCTTTATGCTGGCGACACGTAATTTTGTTTTGTCGCCTAAAAACACAAATTCGCTCACCTTTTCGATATTGTATTCGCCAAGTGTGATATTTTGTGTACTTGAGGTATTTTTCCTCGACTGCGTCATGAGCTTTGTTTCATTTTCATTGATTTGTAGCCCTGCTAATTTTTCTTCGCTGACGAGTTTCAGGAAGAGATCTGTGGGAGTTGTGAATGACCATGACAAAATGTTGATATCGTCCGCTTAGGCTACTACTTGGCTCGACTTGTATAATAATGTACCTCGTGTATCGAGATGTAGCTTCCTTATGATGTACTCCAGAGCCAAATTGAATAGCGATTGGGCCAGCCCATCTCCCTGCTTTAGGGTTCGGCCAATTGCGATTTTACTGTCGTATCGAGCGATTTTTAGACTTAAATATGAGCACACTGCGACAAGATTTGCAAAGGAACTTCAGGCATGCGTAGAACTTATATGCTCATTTGAGGGTATGTCTTTGCCAAGAATACATGCGCTAACTCTTTGTACGCTATGGAAGAAACTTCCATGCTCACCAGCGTGAAATGTGCAAATGATGTACGTCTGCGCGAGTATCACAAGAACTTCCTACTAAACTGGTTTTAGGGAAAATCGCGAATTCCTGCGACTGCCGACCTGGCCAAAATTGTCGCAATCCCAGTGTGCGCGCTTCCATTTAACCATGTGTAACTTGCGACAGTAGTGCGACTATATAGTCGTAGTCTGACCCATCCCTTAATCCGATATTTGTGTCAAAGGCATCAGTGAGTTAGTTATCGATGCGGACTTGGGATTGTAATTTTGGTAAGACCGACTAATTTCGATGGGATGCCAAAGCAAAGCATTATTTAAATCTAACAGGTTAATTCAAGGTCATTCTGTAAATATTAACATATTAAAAGTACTTTGATACTAAATGATGGCATTTGACCGAAAAACTGTTCCAAGCGCAATACGAGGGACATTTCATAAATAATGCATAACATTTTTTTTTACTTTCATTTTTTATTTTTACAGAAATGTCTCATTCCTTCAATATAGTCTCCCTGTTTCTCAATGACTGAATCCCAACGAGTCGGAAGCCTTACTTAAGTCCACGCATAGGTTGTTAGGTAAATATCTCGAGAGAAATTTACCTATTGCGGAGAGTATCATACATATATATATATATATATATATATATATATATATATATATATATATATATATATATATATATATATATATATGGGATATAACGAAATTTGTGACCACGCTAGAGGTTGCAATTTTGCTCCAGATTCTTTTCATGTCAATACGAGTAAATACCCATTAGGTGTTACGAAAATTGCAGTAAGAAGTTTAGTAGTACGCAAGCCAAATTCTTTTCCGAAATCTTACGCTACATACGAGAAATTTACCTTTCCGGCCGGTGCTGCCAACGGGGATTTTTCAACTTTGGGAATAGGTCGAAGTCTGGTGGACGCATGTCCAGGCTGTAGGGAGGATGAGGCAACACCTCCCAACCGTATTCGCGTAGCTTTTCGGTTACAACATGTCCAATGAGCGGGCGAGCATAGTCATGGAGAATGAGTGGTCTAGCGTTGAGCAACTGAGGTCGGTTCTTGTGTATTTTTCTACGCAGATTCTGCAGGAATCACGATAGTAAACTGCTGTGACACTTTTTCCATTCGGAACCCTGTCTTTCATGATGATTCCTTGGTAATCGTATGCAAAGATCATTATTTGTTTGACCTTTGATTGTGTTCGTCGACATTTTTTTGGTCGTGGGGAAGATGGACCTTTCCACTCATTGGACTGTGATTTCAACTCTGGCTCGAAGTCTCTAACCGATGTCTCATCAATCGCAACAATTCGATTCAAGAATGTTTGACCTTCAATACTGAATCTTTGTTTCAGCAAGGACATTGCATGTCCAGGCGTTTTTGCTTCTGTTCACCAGTCAAGTTGTGCGGAACCCATCGCGCCGAAATATTTCTTTTCTTTAAATCATTTGTCAGAATTCGGTAAGCTGATGTTGGTGGAATACCTGTAACTGCAGAAAGTTCCTCACAAGTCGCTCGAGGATCTTCTTCGAGAGCATCAGCCACAAGTTTCACACTTCGTTCATCGGTTGATGTTTTCGGTCTTCCTGGTCTTGAATCATCGTTTATGCTAACAAGACCACCACGAAAACTTTGGACCAACGAGAAACTGTACTACAGTTCACTGTTGACTCACTACAAACCTCACTTAAAGCACTGTGGATTTCTGTCGGGTTTTTTCGACGTAAAGTTTCAATCTTAATGTATGCCCGTTGGTCTTCAATAGTCACAGTACCCGAGACACGTGCAGGTTCCATTTAAAAGTCGCGTAACTTAAAAATGCAATATACTACAAATTAAAGAAAATAACACACTTCCTCCTCAAGCTCTGAACTACAACTGGCGAGTTGCTCATTGTTGTAGCGCTAACTATCTTGCAGTGGTACCAACCTGTGCAATATTTATGAAATGCCCCTCGTATGAACTTTTTCAACGGAAGTCCAATGGTAATTAAAACAATGCAAATTTAACTTGTGTCGAAATAACAATTGTGTAGATATTTTCAAATAGTCAATTGAACAAAATAAAGATTCTATGAATCATTTTGTATTTTAAAAGCAGAAACTTTTGGGTGATTGATCAGGCTTGATGTAATTTATATAGCAATATAATCCCAGTTGCTCTAGCCACTTACGTTGTTGTCTCAACTATATCGTTTAACTCCACATTAATGTTGATTCCATTTCTTGGTGAATCTACCCATATTGAACACCGCGATGAGGTTGAGACAACATCGTCGTGGCCGATGATCATCATCTATGGCTCCAGGATTAATCTCCTCCGACCATCACGGTACCGCGCCCTTGTCCGACAGTTGTTCACTCACAAAGAGCATCTGCTGTCAGCTTCTATTGTATCTTCCCATCGAGTCCTCGGTCTTCCCGCTGGACGTCTACCTTGTGCTCTAACCGTCAATGTTCTTTAGGGAAGCCGGTTTTCTTCCATTCTTTCTACATGGCCCGCCCATTGCAATTCACGTAACTTTACGCAAGAGGAAACAGGTGGATCGTCAAATAGTTCATATAACTCATCATTGTAACATAGTTTCCGCTCTGTTCCTTATTTCACTGGGCCGTAGATCCATATTTTTGTTTTAAGCTAGATTCCATTATGAAGCTGTCCGTTAGTTGACCGCTTAGCTTGATTTGGGACTTTATGTTTACTATCGTAACCTTGAACATGCGGACTAGTTTTGATGGGACGCCAAAGTCAAGCATTATTTTGTACAGCGCATTTCTGTCGACACTGTCGTATGATTGCTTGAAGACTACAAAGAGTTGGTGCACATCAATGTTATATTCCTAGCACTTTTCGAGCACCTGTTTTACGAGAATATTTTGTAGACCGTCCACTTCGACAGGTTCCCGGATACTCTCTTATAATACTTTCATAGTACGACTTTAATTTTCTTTCTGTGATTTCCGAGAGCACTTTCTTAGACGTACACAGTAGAGCAATGCCTCTATAATTTTCACACCTTAACATGTCCCCCTTCTAGTGTGCAGGACATATTCTACTTTTTCGCCAGTCACCTGGTAACTGCTCCTTGACCACATTTTGCATATTAGTCGATGCCGAAGGTTACTTAGATGGGGACCGCTGCTCTAAAGCAGTTCTGCTGGTAATCCATCTATTCCAGGAGGCTTATTTTTTGGAGGTCCCGTAGTGCTGCCTGTTCTTGTTCTCTGGTTGGTGGTGAGATTGGGAGCTCTAGCTCTGCTTTTGGAATGTTCACAGCTTTAGTCGTTGTTGGGGACGCTGTGAATAGCTCTGGAAATATTGCAGCCATGAGTTTTTAATTTCGACTGGATTGCCTATGATTGCTCCTTGTGTACTTTTGTAAAGACCTGTTTGTGTATTGACGCCGTTTCTTAACAAAGTTGTTTAATAGAGGCAACGCCGGTCGGACACCATGTAGGGTTATGTTTTCGTTCATCTGTTGGATCTTGGTTTTCATTATCAGTCTTTTCGGCCGATGATACAAATCTGTTTTATCAGTTTATAGGAATTTGGATGCACATAGAAATAACTTTTTCTGAACGGACTCTGTATGGACATCAAAGGCAGGATTCAATATGAAACATATGTAAATTGGCGCACTCATGATGTTGGTAGTGCTTAAATTCTTTAGTACGGCCTTTGACTACAACTAAAAGCTTATTAGCCTTGCAGAGAACCTCATCGTAGTACCAATTAAAGCGGAGTTTCTTATCCAAGAGATCACCAAGATCGACTATACATTCATTTCCCCGAGACAATTTATCGCCTAGCATTTTGCAAAATTGAGATAAAGATGGTTTTTGTTTGATCACTCTAGTAGAGTATTTATCTTATCTTGTAGGAAAAATGAATCACTTTGGGATGTAAAAAATATATAATTTTAGATCATCCGAGTTATATAAGTGTAGTATCTCGGATAACATTTCAGAAAGGCTCGATGAAAAAAGTTAAAAATAAGAAATACGAGATTGCCTTGAGATACACAGAGAAGTCAGAGATGACTGCCTTGAGGTAACATGGAATAGACATGCATTTTTTTGAGCACATATGTTTGAAATTCTAATTCTTTTAATTCTCAGACAGTATCCTTCTCTTCAAATGATAGACACTCGAAGAGACATATTTCCAGTGATACTCAACCGGTTTTTGCACCTGTTAGTAGTCTCTCCCAAAAAAAAAATCTGCACAATCACCTACACTTACACTTTACTCAAATTTTGTCTGTGGTGCTACGTTGGCTTCATCTTTTGAGGGTATAATCTATGTTCCGCGAGTTTCATACACTATGATCTCTGCTCCTAAGGCAAGTCACCTTGACCCACTAAATCCACCTCCTGTAAAGCTAGCTACTGATATGAATGATAATCTTGATTGTATGATTGTGTTCGACTTTATCTTGCTTACATGCACAAAGAGCCGGACTCAATATGTTTTGATGGTAAAAGCAAAACTAATTTCAAAGTACTAATTCAGCAAAAAGGCCTACCTATTGAGATTATGCATGATATAAACATGTCTCAAAGCGGCAAAAAGCAAGAGAAGAGTTCAAAAAATATCATTCCTAACAGTAATTTACCATTGAATGGTATTAAACTCTTTTAACGTAATTGTAGCGGTATGGGAGGAAAAATGTATATACCTTGATGCTAAGTCCTGCCATCTTAATGTTTTAACGTTCACCAAAACCTCGATGGTTACATTAACGAAGAAATTCTAAACAGTAGTTAAGGCATTTATAGAGCTAATCGTGACTATTCACTCACAGGTGTGGCCAAAGATGGCGGAGTGTTGATTGCGATCAAAAATTCCATGGCCTCTGAGAACGTTGATACGGCCACCAATAAGACTTTTGAACATAAGGTGGGTCGAATACGCTTAGGCAAGTATTTTTTATACATGGGGTATTTTAAATTCCACCAAAATCTGACGAAACTTCCTACGAGGAGATATGTGAAACTATAAATTCTATTGCTGCATCTCTAGAGGAACATGATCAAATAATAATTTTGGGGACTCTAACCGCCCTATTTTATCTTATGAAACTGATAACCATCTTTTACCAGTAAACTTCTCAAACACCATCGATGTTAACATAATCAATGCATTTTATGGTAATGACTTACAACAAGTAGCACTGATTCCCAACCAAAACGGACATTTGATGGATCTTATTTTTACTAATGCTTATGATGATGTTGTAGTCAGTCCAACCAATGACAAGAACGTTTTCTCCAACACAAGAAGCCATCTCGCTTCTTCGGTTGAACTGCCCATATCTCGTATTTAATTTCTTAAAGGCTCATTACAATAGCATTAAATGTTATCTTGCCACTATTGATTAGAATTATTTTTCAAGTTTAGATTTAGAAGAAGCACTCTTTTCATTTTATAAAACACTCTCCGAATGCATTGAAACTCACGCTCCTAAAAAAAGAAAAAATCTAAAGTTTCCAAGCACTGGCTTGACCGCGATCTTCGATATCTTCGAAAGCAGAGGAATAAGCTCTATAAATTAATGAGAGATAACAACTTCCATATAAACCTCAAAAGTAAATACGATGAGTTGGCTACTGGATTCTCTATAAGATCTCGCGAAGCATATGATCAATTTAACCGGGGAAAATATTATTCGTAATCACAAAGATTTTTCAATATCATAAAAATCAAGCAGAAAGCCACAGGATTTCCAACATCAATATATTACGGCTAATCAGCTTGCCCTCAAATGATATCTGGCCTTTTTGCTAAGCACTTCCAAAAAGTTTTCCGCCCGGCCACCACTTCTTGCAGCATACCAAATTGTCATTCAACGATAACACCATTCATTCATAAAATGAGTTTATCAAGCGAAGATATCGTAAATTCTATTAGATAACTAGATATTAACAAGGGACTGGACCTGATTCTCTTCCTCTAAGATTTCTTGTTGAACGTATGTATCAGAAAACTTCCCCTCTGCTTATTCTATTCAACGCGTCTTTATCACGAGGGGCTTTTACATCTTTCTGGAAGCCTTCTCATTTGACTCCAATTTATGAAAGTGGCGATAAGAGGTGTACCACAAACTATAGAGGTATTGTGATACTTTCAGCTGTTCCAAAGAAATTCCAAAAAATTATTTGTGACAAGCTTACCACGTTGGTTGAGCCAAGATTAGGGCACCAACATGGTTTTCGCAAAGGTCGATCAACTACCACCAATCTAATGCTTCATACCTCAACCATCCTCTGCGAAATTGAAAAAGGGAACCCGATTCGCGCTGTTTATACGGACTTCACCAAAGCTTTTGATCGAGTCGAGCATGGAATTTTGATCCCTCAACTTCTGAAGTTTGGCATCTCTGGATCCTTGCTGAGTTGGATTGCATAATCCCTAAATAATCGAACACATTTTGTAAAATTTCAAGGCACTTCCTCAAGAGAAATTATTGCCTCTTGTGGAGTGCCACAAGGTAGCCACCTGGATCCCATTTTATTCAATATCTTTATCTCCGACTTGTCCTAAGTTTTAAGTGAGATACCTCATCTTCTATATGGCGACGACCTTAATCTATACCACACCGTCAATTCTGATTCCGAGGCTATTTTTCTGCACACCAAAATAAATTCGTTAGTGAAATGGACTTCATTTAAATGTTGGGAAGTGTTTTGTTATAAGCTTCTTGAGAAAGAGTTCAGTATTCGAGCACACTTATATCCTGAACAACTCCCCACTTCAAAAAGTTGGCCAGATCTCAGACCTTGGCGTTCTTTTGGACAGAGAATTGAACTCCAAATTTCAATATGACACAAAGCTTGCTCGGGCATGTAAGCAGCTCGGTTTCATAAAACGTCATGCCATTCAAAAACCTATGAGTCACCAAGATTCTACACACCTCATTTGTACGCCCTCTCCTTGAATATGGATGTATTATTTGGAATCCATGCTTTGGGACTCACAGTATCCACATAGAATCCATCCAGAAATAATTTATTCTTTTTGCCTTGCGTAAAGTTTATGACTCAAGAGACTTGGCTAACTTGCCGTCTTACCAGCAAAGACAATATTTTGAATCTTTCCTCGCTCTCATCTCGAAGAACTATTTTCGCGTGTTATGGTTCGCGGCCAATAATTTCAATGTTCCGGGAAAGTGAAAACGCACTGTCTTTTAAATTAAGTTAAGGGTTTATTTACTAAGAATGTACAATAATTAATTTCACTGTTTTACAAATCACACTTCAGTTTGCTTTTCACTTGTCCTATCAGTTAATGTTTCCAATGTCTTCAATTATATCACGAAACACCTTTACTTCACTATCAATCAATATTGCCTTCAACTCGCGCTATTCGCTATTCCTCCCATTCATTCAGCTCGGCTTTATATAGGGTCTCTAGTCGTTCAATCCATTTCTCTTATATTGGCAAATGTTCTGACGAGAAATACCTGGAATATTCGAGCAATTCTGAATACTCGCAGAGACGTCACTTTCAGATATTGGTCATGGATCTACTTGGTCGATTCTTGTGCTTTCGAGTACATTCGTTTATTGATCATGATGTTATTAATAGTTGCGACAACAATTGCGACAGTAGCTCGCAGAATTGTTTGGGCATGAAACACTATCTTAAGTTTCTGCTTTGTTTTTGATATAATCAAAAAGATAATAAATGTCGCATCACTATCAAGCAGATTTATGTTAGCCTGCGTGGTGTTGTGGTTAGAGCACTCATCCCGTAAGCCGAAAGTCCCTGGTTCGACTCTCGTTGGCGGCAAGCGGATTTAGTTCGAGTGATTCTTCGGACGGACTATAAGCGCGTTCAGTTTGATAGGAGCTAGTTAAAAGATCAGAACGTATCATAGCTGGATGGGCGGACACATGGCCATATCACCTTGTGGAGTGCCAACACATTCGATCATGATAATGAGATATTCTAACTGCAGTGCTACAGATTCGTGATCAAGGAAACTACGAGTATTAAACGTACTAGAAATACGCGTATGCTTTATGAAGAGCAACATAAAACCACCTGCAGAAACCGAGCCAATTAATAGGTGTTGTAAGATTTTCATTTCTATGAGTAAACATTACTCTCCTATCTTAAAACTAAGCTTCAAAAATAAGATAACTGACGCATTAAAATAAGTTGTTATTGTTAAATATACATCTTCTTATATATTTTGTTTAGATATAAGTATATTTTTTTGATTGCCTTGTTTGGCTTTTTAAATAAATATTATTAATAAATATTATTAGATAGGAGTCTAGCTAATAGAATACGGAGCCAGTGATTCCGAGTTCACGTAGTTTATACGATAAAATCGTATGATTGACATGATTAAATGTTCTATTGCACAAAGGATGTTAGAGACCATAACTGTTAGGATAGTAGTTGTGGATAGATGTTTTCTGAAGCCATGCTGTTGGTCATTGAGACTTTTTTCTACACTGACACGAGATGTTATTTACTTATTGCCAGAACAAGGCGTAATTATACAAATATAAAATGAAAAATTTACAGCACAATTGTTGTTTGAATCCATTTAAATTTCATTCTTACTTACTTTGGATAAAGGGATTCAGAGAATAAGATACTTAATAATGAAGCTTTGAATTGGGATCTGGAAATGGTTGGAGAGTCAAGCGTACGAAGTGAATGAAAAAAATGGTTTGCAACATTTATTCATAGGCTCATTTCCCGCGTAAATTGTATGAGGTCACTCATGAATCGCGATCTCTCATTCACTTTGATCCTATCAGCTAGAAATAGTACTTGAATCGTGCTTCTAAGGGCATTAAACGCCAAGCAACAGACAATCATAGTTCTCGTAGCGACCAGTGATATGTTTACGATCCGAAGTCTATGCTCATATGTTGGTGAATCTAAAAAATCCCTCGGATTATACTCGTATAATGATCTTAATCCAAAAAAGACAATCTCCTTTTGAACAGACTTAATCCTATCAACGTTGACGATGAAGTAGAGGTCCTAAATGAAACAAGCACATTCAAGGATAGGGCGCACTCATGAAGATATTATGTGTTTGGGACCCACATATTCTGAAATTCTCTAGATCGACGTTTGATGAAGCCAATGAGCTTATTGGCCCTACCGAGGTCTAAAGTAACGCCAAGGTCTACGATGCTGCCCACTCGGCTAAGTTTATGGTAGTCAAGATGATAATCGGACATGAAAATTGAGCACTTCCGTGGAAAAGTTATTACCCGACATTTTTCGAAGTTCAAGGAAAGTTGTTCAATTGCGGACCATTCTGACTGAGTTGATTTTGTTTTGCAGGAATGGTGTGCCTTTTTGGGACGTTATGACATAATTTTAGAACACATTTTTTTCCCAAAAAAAGTTCATGTGGAGAAATGGGTTAGGGCGCACTCCGCTTGCGCAGCAGCTCCCAAGTTCAAACCTCGGTGTCGGCATCTGATGCTATTGTCAGACTATCAGCCCGCCCAGCTATGTGATGGATACTTTATGAAAAAATTAGGTAATAATCACATGTTTGAATGTGATATTGACCACACCTCGAATCCCGTTACGATCATGTAATGAGATATCCTAACAACAAAATCTCAATGCCAAGATTGGGATTTGGACTGTTGTGCGATGAATTATTATATATTATTACTTTTCCAAATACTCGTAATTCAGCAGATAGGATGGCAATCCCTCTATAATTTTGAACAGCTCCTTTGCGTTTGCTTTGGACCTAAGTTGGAGGGTTTCCAGTATGCTGGAAATACGTCGCTTGAGAGCGATTTTTTAAAAATGATTTGAAGAGGTATAACTAATTTATCTTTGCACTAAAATGGTGGAAGCAAATCGGTGCCAGGTCCATTGTTCAAGTCAAGTGTTTCAACTGTATGTTTCGACTTTTGAAATTATTTGAAGCCCTGCCACAAAATTTGGATCTAGTGATGAAACGTTTGTTGAACAACACAATGATTGAAATAACTCTGCAAAATACTCGTATCTACAGATTTCTTCATGGAAAGAGCAGATGTCAAGTTTGGGATAGCCGTCAGCTTTGCACTTGATGTTTATAAATTTAAAAGAATTTCTTGGAGGTTTTAATTATGTTTTCACTTATAATATGACCAGTTTTTATATCAATTTTATAGGCCTCATGTAACTTCAATTGAAATTCCTTTTGTCAATTTTTTTAATTTGATGTCTTACATTATGCCTTTTCTATAATTTTAGTTTATTATTCTGTTTCTTAAATATCGAAGATTACTTTCCAACCAATGTACAGATAATTTCTTCTTTTTCTTTAATTTAGGTGCACTTCTTCCAATGGCATCAAGAATAAATTTACTGCATCATCTATATCTAACGCAGAAACTCTACCAGTCCGGTCTATACAACAAATATAATTTTATTGCATTGCGGAAATCTAATAAAATCGAGTTACTTTAGGAAAGATTGCAGCTTCCGCAGTAGAAAATTCAACTGAAAGTGTGAAATGATGAGGGTATTTAAGAAAAGTTTTCCACATCACTAGTTGGATTAACCACCTCTTTGTCATATGCACTGCATTGGTAAAAATAAGATCTACCCAATTACCATTGTTTTTGGGTGTCGGAGCTGCGTATTGTAAATAATTGCCATGAAAAGTAGAAAGAAGGTTGAAATTACCGTCGTCCAGAAAATTGACTGACAAAAAACGATGGTCAAGTTCGTCGACTATATTTAAACATAAAATTGGGCTTATTTAAGTCTCCAAATATTATAATTTTATTCTCTTCTTTCGGAAAGTCCAGCAAATGAACAAAACGCATCAAACACATCATGCACACGTCAAATGAATGTAGACACACCAAGGTACAAGTAGAGTTTAATAATTTTAATTCGGATTATTGAATGTTGGAAAGTTTTATATGCGGTAGCATTGACAAGGTCACTCGAAAAGTATTTGTCGACAACGATAAGGACGCTACCAACTTACGCTAGCCCGGTGTTAAGAAAGCCAGGATCTGTCCTATGAATAGTTTAACTATTATCGGGAGCTTTCAATTACGTTACGAGTCATACAGTCAAGTTTCTATGAAAGCACCGACAGGGAAAGGGCATAATTTAGTGTCAAGAAAAGGTTTATTGAGTTTGCCTGTAATACCATCATAGAATAGTAAAACATTATTAGGAAGTATTTTCATTGTGGACCAAAAAATTGTGATGCTGCTCCCGTGACCTTTGAAAAGAGGATATAGAGAGCTTAACATACATGTAAAGCGTAAGTCGAATGGCCTTTATTTTTGAATGATTTCAAGTTGCACCCAGTTGCTCGTGATATCAAAGATATAGTTTACGAAGAGAATCAAGTTCTATACGAAGACATTCTCCTTAGATCATTACTTTCAGATTGATCTTCGCTTTACCGTCGACGCAGGTATAGTAACCACGCAGGCAGTTGGTACAAAATTTGTCGGGAAAAAATGAATTTTAAAATTGAAATTGATTTCACGCCACATAAATTTTCCCTGACAGTGCACAATTCCACATCAAGTTGCACCACATCAATGCAGATTGGAAGGTCTGCAAAAGTACTGTGTAAGTTGGAGGAAGTTGGACAGCACGTCATTTGTAAACAATGCTTCTCATTTGCATCAGTAAAATTCATTCCTATAACCGGATCATTACAAAGTGTAGTTTTGTTGTAAAGAAGTTGCGTTCTCGGCCAGATCGGATTCGGGTGGTATCAATAGCTCTGAGGCCGATGGAATATACTGCGGGTGGTTGTATACGGTGGACATCCTTTCAAAAAAAAAAAAGACTTGGGAACGAAGTAAAAGTGTCATTGCAATAAATGGTTTCAACGTTGGATTTCGACGTGAAAATGGTATGTTCACGATGAAACTCCTCCGATCCTACACAATATATATGGACGTTGGGACGGACCACATGTACTGGTGCTAGATTTAAAGCCAAAATAGCAGCACGTCGATACTCTCGTTGCCTTCAAAAACTAGGTTTTTAGTGAATTTTTCGGAAGGATATAAAAAGGAAGCAAGTTATGAACTGGAGTTGCATCCAAGACGACAGAAGCAGCCGAAGAGGTCTTTGGTCACCAGCCAAAAAAAGTACGAATGACAGGTACGACGAAGAATGCAAGCAAACGATTAACAAAGGAACCAGGCACACAATGAATACATTTAACGACCAACTCGGGCCAAAGAAGAACAATATAAAAGCCTTCGACGTTAAGCTAACAAAATGTGCCGAAAGAACAACACCAAGATCCAACACATAAACGAAAATACGACCCTACATGAAGTCCGATCGGCGTATGCCTCTATCAAACAATTAAGAGACGGCTTCAATCCACAAACAAGTCTTTGCAAAAGTGTGCAAGGAGCAACCATAGGCAACCCAGTCGAAATTAAAAACAGTTAGCTGCAATATTTCCAGAAGCTATTCACAGCGTCCCCAACAACAACTAAAGCTGTGAACATTTCAGAAGCAGTCCCAGTCTAGGCACCAACTAGACCTCAGAAAAAAGGCCCATGGAATAGATTAAATACCAGCAGAACTACTCTAGAGTGGGGGTCCTCATCTAAATAACCTTCTGCATCGGCTAATATACAGAATATGGTCAGAGGAGCAATTGCAAGAGCGAAAAAGTATAATATGTCTTGTACACAAAAAGGGAAACAAATTAAGGTGTGAAAATTAATGAGGCATTGCTCTACTGTGTACGAGTTATAAAGTGCTCTCCAAAATCATAGAAAGAAAATTAAAGCCGTACTATGAAAATTTTATAGAAGAGTATCAGGGAGGCTTTCGAAGTAATAGTCTACAATAGACCAAATATTGTCAGTAAAGCAGGTGCTCGACAAGTGCTGGGAATGTAACATCGATGTGCACCAACTCTTTGTAGGCTTTAAGCAAGCATACGACAGCGTCGACAGAAACGCGCTGTACAAAATAATGCTTGACTTTGGCGTCCCAGCAAAACTAGTTCGCATGGTCAAGATCACGATGCTAAACAGAGAGTCCCAGATCAAAGTAAACGGTGAACTAACGGACAGCTTTATAACAGAATCAGGTTTAAAAAGATGGATTTTCCCCCAATGCTCTTTAATATTGTGCTGAAACACGTCATCAGGAAGACATTAGCTGGTAGCAAATGCTGATGACGTCAATATTATGGCACGTTCAATCTTAGATGCCAAAGGAGCATTTCTGAGCTTAGAATCTGAAGCAAACCGAATTAGCCTACGAGTTAATGAAACTAAAACTAAATTCATGACTCAAACGAGTTCGACAAAACCTACTACAACCTTGAAAGTGTGGATAATTTTGTGTAAGTTGAAGCCAACCTGAATAGAAGAGGCGCCGAAAAAGACGAGATTGGAGGCCGCATAAACGCCGCAAATAAAGTCTGTTACTCCGTACTTTCCATTCTCAGGTCCAGAGTGATGCACAGACAAAATAAGCTCCGCATTTACAAAACACTAGCCAAACCTACGAGGGTCATTCAACAAGTACTTAGCCTCACCGCCTGATGGTGCTGCTATTACAAAAGAGTTTTACCATCGTGCAGTACATTCTTTTAGTAGCCTACTGTCAAAGTTTCTGTCAATTCCCTTCATTAGTTTGGTTTTGATAGCCTTTGGAAACGAGCATGTCGGTCCGTTGTACAAAAATGGAAAAAGAGCAATATCGTTCAGTGATTAGATTCTTGTTTTTGGAAGACAAAACGCGCAGCGAAACCAAAGATCGCTTGGATGCTGTATACGGTGACTCTTCTCCTTTGATGGCGACCGTCAAGAATTGGTTCAATGAGTTTCTTCGTGGCCGCACGTCGGTTTTTGATGAGCCACGCCCAGGTGCCCCGAAAACGGCTGCTACGGAGAAAAACGTTAAAAAAATCCATGATCTCGTGTTGGCAGACCGTCGATTCAAAGTTCGCGAGATAGCTGAAACTGTGGGCAGAGCATACTCGTATATACTAACTAGCACCTGCAATCGAGGAGCTGTCAAAATGAAAAGAGAGGCAAATAAACGTGTAAAAGATGGATTAAAGCTTACCATGTGTTGGTAAAATTGCAAGCAAATTCACGTTTTTGTTTACCATACATACGCACTTTTAGTCCAATTCTCTCAACTCCATAAGTACCGTAAGAAATAAAATTTGTTCTACTTGCAGCTGCTATTTAGTAGATATGCTCTGCTGTGGGTATCGCAGAAGAAATGGTGCATCATATTCTACACGAAGAACGGGGCATGAGAAAGCTGTTGGCGCGATGGGTGCCGCGTTTGCTCACACCGGAAAACAGACGCAACCGTGAGACCACATCGGCAACGTGTTTGGCGCTGTTTCAGCGCAATCCGGCGGAGTTCTTGCGTCGTTTCGTGACCGTTGACGTAACATGGATTCACTGGTACACACCAGAGACCAAGGAACAGTCGAAACAGTGGACTTCACCCGGCGAACGTGCTCCGAAGAAGGCGTAGACTGTTCGATCGGCCGGAAAGGTGATGGCCACCGTTTTCTGGGATTCACAAAGTGTGATCCACATCGATTACCTCGAGAAGGGTAAAGCAATCACGGGGCGCTACTTTGCAGACTTATTGGGCCGATTTGACGTCGAATTGAAGAAAAAGCGACCCCGCTTGGCGAAGAAAAAAGTGCTGTTCCACCACGACAACGTGCCGGCTCACACCTCCTCCGTCGCCATAGCCAAATTGGTCGAATCGCGCTACGAATTGCTGCCCCATCCACCGTAGTCTTCAGGTTTGGCTCCCTGTGACTACTTTTTGTTTCCAAACTTGAAAAAATCACTCGCCGGGAATAGATTTGGGTCGAATGAGGAGGTCATCGCCGCCACGGAGGCCTATTTCGCAGCCCTCGAGAAAATGTACTTTTTGGACGGGTTGAAAAAGTTAGAGCATCGCTGGGCCAAGTGTATCGAGCTTGAAGGAGATTATGTGCCACGAGCTTGAAGGAGATTATGTGCCACCTTTCCAAAATTTTTGTTTTTCTTCTGTAGGCTAAGTACTTGTTGAATGACCCTCGTATGCTGTTATTTGGAAGTGAAACATGGACCCTGACGAGCAAATCCCAAAAGGCAGTGGACGTATTCGAACGCCAAGTGCTCCGGAAAATCGACGGCCCAGTGAAACAGGGTACATGAACGATCCACCTGTCTCCTTTTGCGTAAAGTTACATGAATTGCAATGGGCGGGCCATGTAGAAAGAATGGAAGAAAACCGGCTACCCAAAAGAACATTGACGGGTAGTGCAAAAGTAGACGTCTAGCGGGAAACCGAGGACTCGATGGGAAGTCACAATAGAAGCTTACAGCAAATCCTTGTTGGGAGTAAACAACTGGCGAACAAGGTTGTGGAACCATGACAATTGAAGGAAATTAATCCTGGGGCCAATGCTCGACTTGGTCTGTCGCGCCATAGATGATTATAAAATAAAATTTTTTATTCGATTTTGACGACCTTTTTCTTTGTGGTAGCGAGGTGAATGCCGTTTATGCACAGAGTGTGGGACTCCCATGCGCGACTGGACTACCCACTAAACACCTCCCCTGTCAACCTGAGAACCCAGCCTGGAACCGTTTGACACATTACTTCGGACCAGGTCTCGTTTTGTTACGCCAGGAGGCGCCTTCAAACTGGGGAGTCCCTTTCCTAGCGGGAGGGGAGAGGGGAAGAGGAAGTGACGGAAAAGCGATCCCCCAGCCCCAGCGCCCCTGGCTGCTGTGAGTCCCTTTTATATTTTCGGACTGCCCGAGCATTATGTGCCACCTGGTTCCATTTGTCAACCGATTCCAGCATCACCGCAAATATATTATCCGGGGTGAGCTCTCCCGTCTCCCTGTAGGGTTCCCTTCGCAGCCTGACCCATTTTGTACACGCTAAAAATGTGTGACAGGCATTGTCCTCGTCTCCTGGGCAAAAGCGACAATCGGGGGACTGTGACTTACCGATCTTGTGCAGGTAAGACTGAAAACACCCATACCCGCTCAAAAGCTGGGTCAGATAGAAGTCAGTCTCACCATGCCTTCGATTTAGCCACGGTCTTAGATCCGAGATGAGGCGCGCAGTTCACCTTCCCTTCGTGCGATTGACCCAAGACTGCTGCCAATCGTTGAGCGAACGCTGTCTCTCGTCGCGGACAACCATCTCCCTCGCATCCTCGTTCCGGCGCAGGTAAATTGCGCGGCGCTCTCTAGCAAGGAGGGCGACAGGTTCCACGCCTGCAATAACTCTCACCGCCGGATCAGAGACTGTTGGATACGAAGATGCAATTCTCAGTGCTCCTCTTCTCTGTACCTGTGCCAAACGTTTTCGGTATACCTCCCTGCTGAGAGCGTCACCCCACACCTCTGCTCCGTACAGCAGCACTGATCGTACAGCACTCATCAAGAGGCGTCTCTTGATGGGCTGGGTCCCCCTACGTTGGCCATAAGTCGACTCAGAGCCGATATTCCCGAAGAAGCCTTCTCAGCCGTTGCCCTGATTTGCTCAGAGAAACTCATCTTCGAGTCGATCAGTAGCCCCAGGTACTTCACCGCTGATTTCGATTCGATTCGTAAGTCGCCAATACTGATCATCCTTACTCTAGGGATTCTCTTTTTTGTCAAGATGACCACTTCGGTTTTCTCCAGTGCTAAACTGAGCCCGCGAGCAGTCATCCAGTCCCTCACTCGGCGCATTAGCATACCTAGCCTAAGTTTCGCTTGTTCAACGGTGCGTCCAGCGACCAGAGCCGCAACATCATCCGCTTAGCCGACCAAGCGCGACTCATCTGGCATCTCAAGTCTCAGTAGCCCGTCGTAAGACACGTTCCACAGGTCCGGGCCAAGGATAGATCCCTGGGAAACACCCGATGTAATTTCCATCCTTCGTTGGCCCTGTGTCGTGTCGTAGAGCAGGCTTCGGTCCTTTAGGTAATTCCTCAAAAGCCGCATTAGATATTCTGGAACTTGAAAAGAGTTTTCCAGCGTATCCAGAATATCCACCCATCTAGCGGAGTTGAAGGCATTCCTGACGTCGAGTGTCACCAACAGGACGATCCGTCGCTTGGTGCGACTGTATGCCTCTGCCTTTTGGACCGCATTCACCACCTCTGCAATCGCATCAATGGTAGAACGTCCTGCTCTAAAGCCGTACTGCCGAGGAGATAGGTCCCCAGCAGGACGAATCGCGTCAGTGAGTCTTCCCTTGATGAGTTTCTCTAGCACTTTCCCAGCCGTGTCTAGCATGCATAACGGGCGGTATGCAGACGGCGATTCGGGATTTCCCTTCCCCTTGCTGATCAGCACAAGCCTCGCCACCTTCCATCGTACCGGGAAAACCCCGTCCCGTAGGCAAGCGTTGAATGTGCTGAGCAGCAAGTCAGGACAATGGTGAAAGACGAGCCGCAACACCTCAGCTAGAACACCATCTGAACCTGGAGCCTTCCTCGCTTTCAATGAGAGGACTGCCTCCTCCAGTTCCAGCTGTGTGAAGAGTGGGCACTCGACTGCTGTTTCACCATGGACAGCGTCAACACGGACGGGATGGGCGGGGAAAAGTCCCCGCACTATCGCGTCTATCTTTTCCGCATCATGAATACAAGGCTTCCGTAGGGCACCAAGCTTCCGCATTACCATTTTGACGATCTTGAAGACCAGCTGTATACACAGGAAAACATAGCTCCAATTATACAAATTTTTGATAAGACCGTTGCTATGTCACTGGTGTGAAACATGAACCCTAATCCAAGCATCCGCAAATATATTGAACGACTTTGAGCGACGCGTCCTGGAGCGAAGCTAGACGGGGACTAATGACGAATTCGATACAACCATGAGCTGTATGAAATTTTTGACGAGCCAGAGGTATCAACGATTGTAGGACTGCGGAAACTGCAATGGGCTAGCCATGTGAATCGTATGGACGAACAACGGATACCCAAAAAGATATTCGTTGGGAGAGCTGAAGGGCGGAGACCAGTGGGGAAACCGAGGAAGCGCTGGTTTGACTCGGCCAACGAAGACAGTTCATCGCTACTCGGATTTCAGCATCAATGGCACGAGACAGTTAGAGGCACTTGCTGCAGGAAGCAAAGGCCCGAGAGGAGTTGTAGTGCTAGGAAGACGAGAAGCAATTTTTATGAGTAATCCATCTAGTGCGGTGTTCACCGCTTGCGCGGGGTCTCCTCATAAGTTTTCCAAAATTTGTTATGTATCAAATGAAAGGTGTTGATGAGAGCTTTTAAAAACAAATCCTAAGCCAGTGCTATCAGCATCGATGGCTGATGGCGAAGGGGGCATGCACGAAAAATGTATGTGTCTCGCTTCGTGTTTGGACACCTGTGATCCGATAAATCTGTAAAAATTAAAGGGATAGTTCTCTATAAGTACAAGAAAAAGTATATTTAAAGTCAAAATTCGCTCATCTTTGTTAACAATAGGAGATGCTATAGATTTCACATTTTCCCCAATAAAACTGTGTGGGTGCATTTAAAATCAGTTAAATTAGGTTTCATCAAAAACGGAAAATATTTTGTGAAATGATAGCTATTTGAATTTTCATGCATTATAAAAACAACAATTCTTGGTTTTGACATATTAGCTTTCGCTCAAATCAGACGCTACATTCTGGATTGGATTTTTTTTTTTTTAATTTGACTCAAATACGTTTGAGATTCTGTTCACAGAATGATATATGCTTTACTGTAACAGGATGACGGCCGCTTCAATTGATGTAAAGGAGGTTTTTATTTAAACCTGCTTTAATATGCGTATCTTCGAAGTGTTTTTGTTGCTTTGCGAAAGTTTCTGGTTATCATGATTGAGTATAAAACCCGTCTAATAGGAGCATACTACTGTTTACTCGACTTATTTTTAAGTTGTTGAAACCTCTGCTTTGCTTTGAATGGGAGGGGGTATTTTGGGTTCAAATGCCTCCAATTTTCGATTGGAAATCTGAGAGAAGAAAGGCAATGGGGAAAACGATCAGACCCTTGACCGCCCTGAATTGAAGACCCCGAGTTAAAGAACTCGAAGGTCCAAGAAGCTGAAGACAGGGCCTGCACGAATAGACCGAGAGACTTGATACGACGACGAAACTTTATGCTCTGCAAGTTTTAATTCAGTCATATCCCACATTAGTGAGTATCTCAGGAATTTTTGGCTTTTTACTTATTTAATCAACTTCCCTTAGAACTCATAGCACCACTTGTAGAGAAAAAAAAAGCACAAATTTCATTTTTCTGGCTTCAAAAAAAGGTCGATGCAATTTGATCGGCCTTAGTGTGAATAATCGTATTTGATCTAGGCATTTTCCGAAAAGTCCTCAGTTTTCGAGACAATGTATAGGATAAAATTCGTATGTTCTCCATGCAAAATCATATTAATGAGTACTTCTCTAAACAGCCACTAGATTTCGGAATGTATCAGTAGCCAATTTGTATGGGTAAATGATCTTTTTTCTTTCCTATCAAGAATAAAGACTTTCACAAACACGATTTTTTACACCAAGCCCAAGGGAATGGCGCCTAAATTGTATGAAACCTGGGAAGTGAATTTCGTGCCAAAGCAAAGAAATCTTTTAACGATTTAGTGTAAAAATAAAAGGTCTGTACGACCTTATTATGACTATCTACTCCCAATGATAGTAATTGGTACCTTTGGAGTCTATTAATCAAAAATGCTTTTTAATGCTAAACAGGCTGAGTAGACAGAACTACGCTCCTGTCAGAAGGGTTTTGTATTCAACCTACGACGCGCAGTCACCAACAAAGAGTTAACTCAAGAAGAGTTTCAATGAGTTTTACATGTTTGAAAAAGAAAAATTGTTTCTCTATTTTCAACGGGCGTCATTTTGTTGCAATGTAACAAAAATATTTTGGATGAATTCTCAAAGTTATTTAGGTTCTTTATATAATCTTTAAACTATAAGATCCAATCAAAACTTCAGTGTCTAATACGATGGAAAGTCAATATAATGGCAATATCGTTATTTTTGTAATCAGAGAAAAATCAAATGGCAATAACTTCCGTAAATACGAGTATGATTCAATTTTCTTGAAACTAACAGAGTGTAAGGATTGTCTCTAATAAAACTACTTAAATTTCATTGAATTTAAGAAAGTACCCATACGATTTTATTGAGAACGTGTAATTTTTAAATCATGGTATTATTAACAAAGTTGAGCGAATTTCGACTTCTTCTGTTCTTGTACCCATAAAGATCAACCTCTATGATTTTCTTCAGATTTTTCGTATAACACGCGTGCAATCGCGAGGAGGGTACACACATTTTTCGTACATTCCTCCTCCCCCTACATTGCACGAAGCTGGTTACATAGTTTAAAGAGCTGTTTTGAAAAGCTCTCATCAAGACACCCCTCACGACAACCTTCAGTAATAACATTAGACCCCCCCCCTAAAAATTTTGAAAAATTTATTGATACTCAAACTGTTAAGGAGTCATTACTCCTGATCTACCTAAGTTTGATGTCTGATAATTTTGCAGGGACACATACACAGCTAGACGGACGGACGAACAGACAAAATCGATTTCAATAGGATTTTGTAAGTAGAACAAATCCCTTAAAGCACTGAGAAAAGGGGAACTCTAACCATTGAAAAACGAGTATATGAATATTTTAAACTAAAACATTTTGTGTTCGTTAGAAAACATGAGAAGGATTGTAGGAAAATGCAGGTTCGAATTAAATTTTAGGTTATACAATTTGAAAAATGTATAATTGCTGTTGTTTTAGAACTTACAAGAGATTATCGTTCTGACCTTAATATTACCTTGAGGAGGTTTAAGGAAGAACTTATAATGTACCCCATTACCATGTTGAAGGATGCTTATGTGATCGAGTGCATTCAAGCAAAATAGACACAAGCAGCTTTCTAAGCACCCGGTTGTCTGAAGTGTCAACAAATCTTCGGGAATGATCGTTGTCGGATCCAGCGCGTCAAAGAGATTTCAAAACACACGTCAAGAACCTTAGGCAGCGCTTGTGTCATTCGAATTTTAAAATTCAGCTCGCCTCCATAACCATCCCCCTACCAATGCGCACCTATGCTGAAAATATTTTTTCCAAACTCGCCCCACACGCGCCCTGATCTTTCAGACACAACACAACCCAAACACACCAAATACCTTCACAGCTTCAGCCGCAAGGCGAACGCTTACCTTACAAGCTCCGTCATTTTCAAATAATTTTCCGCACCGCAGCCATATCTCGGAATCACAGACAGGATCGATTCCACGGCGCCACGATGCTCTCAAAACGACCGAACTCTGATCTTCACGCGTCTTTTCGCTTGTTGGTCCATTACTCCAAGTTCAAATCACTGCACCACACGAACAACACAAATTGTTTTCGAATTCTTCACATTTTGCTTGGCTTTGGCGAACGACAGCGACGGCGGCGGCACCATGATATGAAGAAAAAAAGTATGCAAACGAACGCACAATACCGAGTCGCTGGGTGTTTTGAATGGACCAGTTTTCAGACAGCTAGTCGGGCAAACTTTACACAATGCATATAATTAACACTAACTGGACGTTTTCGGGAGATATGTATGAAATGGATGGCGCGGACGAGATTTCGTTTGTGAAATTTACAAAAAACCACAGAAGTTTCCCCTCTCTTCGACG
The DNA here is from genome assembly GCA_963969285.1 of Odontomyia ornata. Taxonomy (NCBI): domain Eukaryota; kingdom Metazoa; phylum Arthropoda; class Insecta; order Diptera; family Stratiomyidae; genus Odontomyia; species Odontomyia ornata. The sequence continues at coordinate 877,186 of OZ017738.1, read as the reverse complement.
TTTCGGAATTTTTAGGTTATGGTCTTAATTTTTGGTTGGGCAACTGCCCTGAAGTTAGCGAGTGTGTGGGTGAGCGCCTCGGAATTGTGGATGGTAAGACCAGTTTGAAAGGAAACAATTAAGTCCACTTGTATTTCACATTATGAATTGTATCCGTAATCCATGTACGATTTTCCAGTATGAGCCACATGTCTGCTAGGCTCGAAAGTAGATGTAGATTTGCATATCGCTAGAATATTAAATTTTTGCTTGAGGAATAGTGGAATGGGGTCGTCACTGCGCGCCCCTCCATAAACAAGAGTTGCTGTCACTGTCATTAGTGTTTTGAAGGTGAGCTGTCATTTTAAGAATTTGGTTAAAGTGGCGTCGCGGAAGCATAGCATATTAGGTCTTTTACAACTATTAAAAACGGTGTGGAAAAATGTTCTACCACGTAAGTTTTCCAAGGAGATAATGTGCCATTGCATTTTATATGTACTTTTTATTTCAGATTTCACTTGAACACGAAATTTTGCTGCATCCCAGATATTTTGGGCCTCAGCTTCTCGAAACCGTTAAGCAGAAATTATACACAGAAGTAGAGGGTACTTGCACGGGAAAATATGGTTTTGTGATTGCAGTAACGACTATTGATCAGATTGGGTCCGGTGTGATACAGCCCGGCCAAGGTTTCGTTGTTTACCCGGTCAAGTATAAAGCCATTGTGTTTCGTCCGTTTAAGGGCGAAGTGCTGGATGCCGTGGTCAAACAAATCAACAAGGTAAGAGCAAATGAAAGTCTAAGAACCTTCTTCAAGAGATAAAACTGAGGCATGTCGTTAAGAATAAATGGAAATCAACTTATTGTTACAGGTTGGTATGTTTGCAGAGATCGGGCCGCTTTCTTGTTTCATATCACATCATGTGAGTATACCTGTATGTCTTTCTAGTTGAACGTGAATTTACTTCGTTCTCTCTTCCCACCAGTCTATTCCGGCGGATATGCAGTTTTGTCCGAACGGAAACCCGCCTTGCTACAAGTCGAAAGACGAAGATGTTGTGATATCCAGCGAAGACAAAATTCGGTTGAAAATAGTTGGGACGCGCGTTGACGCCACCGGAATTGTAAGTCTTTCAATTTATCTTTTAGTATCTCAATTTTAAAACTTAAATTTGCAGTTTGCCATCGGAACCTTGATGGACGATTACCTGGGGCTAGTCTGCAGTTAGATTAGCAAAAGTTTTATTTTAAGTTAAAAAAATTTATCGAAAATAAAAAAATGCCTTGAAAATGCCGATTGGTTCTTTAATGGCATGTATTTGTGTAAAGAATGTAAAATTGTACAATAATTACTTTGTATAAATAAACAGGTATGTAAGGAAAGCATTAATTTCCAACACAACATCAACAAATGCATATAAATAGATATTAGTATCAATTAGATATGTGCATACATTGATACAATTGAATAAATAATATTGGGATTAAAAGAATTTACACAATAAGCACAATCGACGACAGTGAAAAACAAATGCCCGCGTCTTTTTCAAACTCGAGCCGTTTACAGGTCCCACGAGAACAAGTGGTGCTTCACCAACATGTCGCGCACTCCATCTTTTAGTGTTTGGCTTTCGGTGCCTTTCTTAGGTGGGAGCTCCCAATTGGGGTTCAGATTGAAGGCAAATTGAGACAGAATTCGAAGTTCACATTTGATTTGTACCCAGCCCGGCGAGTAGATGAAACTCCACGAGTGATACCACTTTTGCACCACTTCAACGCAAGAGCAAAGCACTTCGAGCCATAGATGCAAAACTTGCTCGTTGAGCCCGAGGCACACCAGGCTTCGCAGTTTCACATCCATTTGGGCATGGGCGGCGTCATGACTTTGGTTGATTGCTTGCACGCATCGATACAGCAGTTCTTCAGGGGTCAACACTTTTCCGTCCTCGTCCAGTCGGTATGTTTTGCAAAGAACAAGTCGACTGTAGACCGAATCGAAATCTTTCTCAACCTCGCGAGTCGCAGCCTCCTCGATGAACAGCCACGGATGACACGGCCCTCCTAAGAAAGAGGGGCGCTTCATTCCGTGTTCAAGGACCTGTTTAATCGCTGGAGCCAGCGTCCCCCGAACGAGGTCTGTTACCGTTTCCGAAATCGCATCATCCCCTGCGGAAGTGTATTGTTTGCTTCTCTCATCTAAAAGCTCGACGAATTTCGCTGGGAACCAGCCGCGCAGTCCGTTCAGTTCCCCTACCCAGCAGTGCTCGTCTTTCTGGCTTATGATTGTTATAATGTCGTTCTTCCGAAATCCCAATTCGTCGTCGTCGTGCCGCTCGAAGTCGTGTAATGCTTTAGCTCTTCGTTTTCGCGTGCGCGAAACATTGATGTAGTCTTCGTGATCCTTAGCATGACTTTCCATTGTGTAGTCGGCGACTAGCTTTATGTGAGCCTATAATTAGCAATTAAACGACGAGTGCAAATAAATAAACGGAAAAATTTCACGTACCTGCAATTTAGGTTCTATCGTCAGAAAATGTCGAGCCACCTTCAAAATCGCTTCTCTGAGATCCACCAGAATTTCTGTTTGCCGAATGTTCTTGTTTTTCACGTCCTCTTCAACTTCGTTACCGCCAAACATTAACGTTTGCAGCACGGACTTGTTTTTCTTAACTTGTCGGCGAACAAGATGTTGCTTTGGCAAATTTGGATTCGACTCCGGGTTGCCCACAAGAGCTCCGTGGTCGGCCATTAGATAAGCTAAGTGGCGTCGACGATGGGTTTCAATGACAGTGTTACTCAGCGAGCCTCCCACCTCCGCCGATACTACGAAAAGCACCTCGACGTCGTCTATTTCACCTGGAATATCCGACAAAGAATTAAAAATTTGTGCGGAATTCTCTAAATTCTTGAGCGCATCTTCCTTGATTTTTAGCATTCCAAGTGTAACCTGGAACAATACTATCGACCCGTCATAGAAAAACCAATCCCAGATCCTGAAACCAAATCAAACTTGGAGATTTTTTTCATTACATATCTGTAAAGGAAAGGGATATTAACCTCAGAAGGATCTTCATGTGAACCACGTTAGCGAATATCGTTAGGAACCAGTGAAGTGTAATTAGTGAAAGTTCGATGTCATGACATTTGAGCGTGTCGTCCACTGTCGACAAATAGTTTGCTATCAGCGTTTGCAATACCCGTTGGTCTGCTTGGATCCCCAGAAGCGTTGAAGAATAGTATGACGCGGGCAATAGGTCCTCGACAATAGTCGCCAGCATCCAAAACGCATTCTCTTCTTCCATAAACAGCAGTAGACTCGCAGCAATCACTCCTGTACCCTGACAGTATCCGATGTCCGGGAAAAGCCACGCAATGCCTCGCAGAATTCTGCGTAGACGCGGAATCCCTGTTCCATTTGGATTGCTGAAGCAAGCATTAGTCGGCAGGATGCGGAGCAGATCTTTTTCAATTTGTTTCGATGTCATGAGAGCATCGTTGCTGGAAGTTTTCACAATATCCTGATATGAAATTTCGGAATGGATTTTTTTCTGCAGTGCTCCAGAAAGGCGCATCCACATTTGTGGCCGTAGTGAATGCGGAATACCATCCCGTACCATGTTTCGCAGTTTCTCTGTACGCGGCAACACTACATCAATATTCTCCCAGGTCAACTCACTTGCCTCTTTATTATGAGAGAACTCCAAATGAGCGATCCATTGAAGTCGCTTCTGTGGGTCCTCGATGAATGGAATGCCTAGAAGTTTTTTGGAATTCTGTTCTGGGCCATCTTCCTCTTCGACGCGAAAGCCAAACTCATCGAAGCGATAGTCCGGCTGATCATTAGGGTCATCTGTTTCTGGCTGACCCAGTTTCGCCAGAATATCTTGTGGCCACATCGATGGCGTCAGTGCCGAGAACGGTCCTCCAGGCGATGGTCGCACGCCATCAGCAACACTCAACTCGTCAGTGATTTCCGGAAACTCGTTATCATCTTCTGATATCTCTGTCTCCAGCTTGCGCTAGTGGGCAATAGAAACAAATCGATTAGACACGCAAGGGTTCTTATCGTGGGCGAATTTTCTCGCTTTTCTACTTACAGCATGTTCTTCTTTTCCTACGTATCCTTCGTGATCGCGAGAGCCAAAAAGCTGCTTGGCCATCTCCATCCTTTACGCGCAAGCCGATCTGCTGCTTAGCTGACGAATAATTAAAAGAAAAAGACTCTAAATAAACAAAATCTGGTGAGTGTCTGACATTTGCTCAGTCTACGGATTGTGTCCGTGTTTTTATTCTTGCCTTTCTTTTGTATCGATGTCAGTGAAATGTCATTGAGATGACAGCAAATCAAAGAATATGACGTTGTGTCAGGGCATTCGGAAAACGTCTGCATTTGTTACTAATGCAGCTAAAATATTTCATTTATCGTATAGGTATTAGTTAATTAAAACATAAAGGAATCATTTTGAATTTCATAATTTTAATGAGTTCAAAAGATACTACTGGATGATGACAACTGCCGGACTTCCGAAATTTCGGACTGTCAACATGCTGAAATGGATAGATATTTCATTGAGCCTTTTTCACCACCAACAAATGTCGATATTTAAATTTAACATTTCAAATGTCATTTAACTAACCGCTGAAATATTTTATTATACTATTAAGATTTTTAACAAAGGAATGAGTGCAGATTGCGAAACATGGGAAAACAAAACAATGGCTGCCCAGGTGGAAAATTTCCTAAAAAATACTCTTTTACTCGTTTCTTCAATTAAGAGTTAGCTTCAACGTTTATTGATAACTTATTGATATCACCGACAGCTAAGATGAACTTAGGTAATCAGTCCTCGATAAAACTATGAAACTTGGATTATGTTAATAGTTCCAAGCCGTGTGAAAACAAACTGAGCTTTGATTAACTAGACTTATTTCTTGTTTCTGGTAATATAAGAACTAATGTAAAATAATTCAGATAATAGTTATTGAGTGTTGGCGTTAAGTTTCTTGGGTTTGTTTCTTTCCGAGAAACAGCACAGGTTTGTTAGGTAAACATGAGAGGTCAGATTCTAACGTCTAAACATTTTAGGGTAAAAATCGTGTTATGTGCTCTAATAATTTTTCTAAGCCTCCTGAAAAGAATAAATAGTTTTGCTTTTTTATATTTTTTTCATACTTCCAATTAATCAATTTGCCGGTGTAAGTTATGACAGAAGAAGCTTGACAGCTCTATTTCATCAAACGTCACCTTAATACGAAAAATGACATCGTACATCGTAGTAATGAGTGTTTTCGTAACGTACGAGCCGTACAGCAGTGCGCGCAATTGAGTACATCGTCGGGGTGAAATTGTTGTGGAGCGTGATAAATAACCAATGAATTAACTCTAGAAAAGTGTCGTATAAGCAAAATATGCATTTTAGTGCGGCTAAACTCTTAAGCATTTGACACTGCTAGATACAGGACGTGAATTTCAATCAGCAGACCGGGGTCCGAGGCATTTAGATTAAAGCTTTTGTCTCAGGTGAGAAAGTATTAGCGATAATTCTGGTAAGATAATTCTTATGAAATTCGTCGAGCTATTTCTACTAAATCTGTAGCATAGGTAACTTAATTTCGAGTAAACTGTCCAATTATCAGAACTGAGTGTCAGCGCTTCAGAGATTTGACCTTTTGCGATAGGAACCTTCGTATAAAGCATAGAATGCAAAGTCATACCTGAGCCAATGCATGATAAATTATTATACATGACATAAGAACGCTAATTCCAGATGGCTCAAATACCAAGTTCTTATCGTGGATTCGACTGAATTCTACTTCTTATCATTGACGCTTGACTTTTCACTTTGAAAATGAATGAAAACTTTTAAAGAAAGGGTAATCAACGTATCTGCTTGGTTTGGACAAAAAGAGTTATCATTTGCCATCCGCAATAGGTCGTTTAAAAGTATTAAATCGCATGGAATAGAAGGGTTATCAGTCTTAATTTTTTGCCGAACGCGATGAGTTAACCCGTGTTTCTGCAACGTTGCTCAATAACTTCAGTTAGCATAAACTATTAATACATGCATTTGATGAAAGGTTATATTACGGAGTGTGAGGATTCTTGTCGACCTCCTAACTTTATATACGTATTGATGTTGAATTGCGACTTAGGAGTGAACGAGTTTATGCCTGTCTTGTCGTTGGTTTCGGGCTATATAAGACACAATTGATTGAAAACTCAAAACTTTCAAAAGATTTGATGCTTAAGCGATTTTATTTATTGAAATGTACGTTTCGTAGCTTTCTATAGCTTAAGCAAACTGAAATTTATTCCTGTTAAAAAAGATCTGGGAACTTGATGAAAAAAAGAACTATTGAAATGATTTTAGAAAGTTGTATGTACTCGTAAAATAATTCATGAAACTTGTCATAAGTTTACATGATAGTGTTTGGTTTAAAATAGTGTCAATTGTATCAAGCGCTGATATAAAAATTAAACCATTAAGAGAATTGCTAGAATCGTAAAAATCGAAACTAATCCAACGCCGTTAAACATTTAATTCTTTTCATACTTCCAGAACATGTAACAATAACTTCGACTATCATTGGTTATTAACCCTCAACTGGAATCGGGGATCCAAAAAGAAACCCAATGGAAATATTTATTGTTGTGATTCCGAATAATAAATAATATATTTCGCAATATTTATTAAAGATTTGTTAAAATTTGCTTTCAATATTCAAAAAGGTCCTCCAATTATCAATCTTATCACTCTTGGCTGCACCGACTCACAAAACACGATTCATTCACATTTTTTCGATTGGGGTCTTTTTTGACCCCAATGCCAACTACATATGCGAAAGAAGTTAAGAGTTATGTGCGAGTAATATATATCATTCGCAAAATAGTAAAATTGAAAATTCATGCTATTACTTGTCTTCTCAGTCATTGGTTTCCTCAATTTGTGTTTCTTTGGATTTTCCATTCAGAATATAGTACCGGTTTTGCCTTGCCTCTGCGCGCAGATTTTCACAGTTTTGAAATATGATTCGAAAGATTTTCTTCAATATCACCTTTTTATATGGAAACCCCTCAAATTTAATATTTCCATTCAAATATTCTGCAAAACTCAGAAATGCTCAGAAAACTTGCATAGGTACTTTGTCGAGCAAGATTGAATTGGTTGGCTTTTTTCTGCCTTTTTCCAATTAATGGATAATATTTAGTAATTTTCATTTGGTAACATTTGAAATTGATTTTTGACTATTTTTTTTTTGATTGGATTTTGTTTAAATTTAGAGTGCCATGTGGGCCATTAGTTGGTTGAGTACGTTAATGTTTTAAAACTTGCTTTATGTTTTTATAAAATTTATAATGATTGAATCAAAAAAGCGCATTTGAATTCGAAAAAATATTTTCGGACAAGACAGAACCGACTGCAATAGGGTTTGCATTTATATAAAGCCCTAAAATAGGGTAACTTCTGGTTGAAAAGTACATGCATACAGATTCTTCGGCAGAATTGATCTTTATTGCTTTAGTCCCTTCTCTTCTTTGCCGGATTCAGACAGCTGAAAAACGAAATGCATGACCAAAGTAACGGACCGAAAAAAACTGAAATGTGGATCACATAAGATTTATTGCATGCACAACAAAAATCTGAACATTTTTCAAGCTTATTTTATCATCTTAACTCAGAAACATACATACAAATTTTATACGTACATGAAAATAACTCAGAAAGCTTATAATACGAGAGTAACAGGCCAATTGAAAAGTCCCCGGTCAAATGGGGCCATTTTTTAACGATTTCATCTTTTAACCGATCCGATAACGGTATATAATAATCGCTGTTGATGGTCTGGCCCTTTTGAAGGTAATCAATGAATATTATACCTTGCGCATCCCAGAATACTGATGCCATAACCTTGCCAGCTGACTGTTGTGTTTTTCCTCGCTTTGGATTCGGTGCATCGTGCGCAGTCCACTCAGCTGACTGTCGATTGGACTCCGGAGTGAAATGATGACTGATGTACCTCTTTGTTTTTCAGGTGAAAACTCAACATGCGATATTGTCCACCAAACGTAACATTTTCCGAAATATGGGTCAACCATGGAATCTCCCAATGTTTCATGGACACGGTTGCGCCTTCTGTTATGGCTGCATTTATCGTGATATTCGGCACAATCCAACTCCTAATGTATCGGAAATATGCGACTCCCATAACTGATGAAACGCTCATTGCTAAGTCGAAACTTTATAACTTTCAGATATTTTTATTGTATTTTTTTCCAATTCTTGCCATCTTGCGATTCGTTCTGCAAGTATGGGTATATCCGGACGGGGCAGTATACGGATACATGGTATGAAAGACAGATTCGTTAGAAGTGTTTAATTTTAGGAATGTTTTTTTTAGATCCTTTCATGCGTGCTGACTTTCATAATGTACCGATTTTCAGTGGGGCTAGTGTTAACGGAACGACATTATCAATTGCCATCTTTACCAACACGTGGGCATGGACTGGTTCTTTTGCTGTTTTGGACCATGACCTTTATAACGGAGAATTTGTCGTTCATAAACATGAGGCATGAGGATTGGTGGTTCCGATTTGCAACGTAAGTGAAATTTTAGGACATTCACCACGAAAGAGTCGATAGTAAATAGTTTGGAATAGTTTCACTGCTAATGAATTTTGTGCATAATAAATTGTGATGATGTATAAAACTAGTCAAATTTTAAATTTAACTGAGTTAAATTTAAACTGAGTGTATTTGAATTAATTAATTTTTTCTATACTTTCAGCGTCAAGGATCGCATTGAAATGTCACTGTTTGTCATTCGGTACGTGTGTGGTTTGCTAATATTTGTTCTAGGGTTGAAGGCTCCCGGCCTTGCAATACCTCGCCTTGACGACGATGAAGACCTTTTGCGCCCTGACCAGGTATTGATCTGCTTTGAATAGTTAACGATATGGCAATCTCACTTCTTCCCATGATCCACTTTTCATTTTAGCCGTAAAGATGTCTAAACATTCTCAAATTCTGTAGCCTTTCGTTGAATTTTGAAGTTTGTAAGATTAATTTTGTAGGAACACAAAAACAATGAAGTAAATGTGTCTAATGTGATGTCAGATGGTTAGTAATATTTGCACCATTTTTTGTTCGTGCTTTAGTGCTTTTCTGTTTTATGTAGATTAGTTAACACTTTTTAAAAAACGAAATTACGCTGGCGATTTGACAGAATTTCATAGTGGTTAGGAAATAAATGACAAGAAAAGTTACGTTTTATTCGATTCTATTGATAATTGACATTTTCATAGTTGCCTACTTTAATATTCAACAGTAAGAGCTAAGATGAAGTTCTAATGGAGAAATAATATTTTGCAGGAACAACACCGTTCGGCTTTTGCCAATGCGTGGAAGAAATTGGGGAAATTATTTCCATACCTTTGGCCAAAGAAAGACTTTTTCCTGCAAACCCGTGTCGTAATATGTATTTTGATTTTAATAGCTGGAAGAGTGATCAAGGTATTTTTGCCGCTTTACAGAAAAAACATAGGTAAATTTGCAATTATGAGCGAACTGCAAGGGTGGCAATAAAATGATCCTTCTATCGGGATGTAGTTGACAGCTTAACGGACAAACCCGTGGTTTTTCGATGGGATTTGGTCTTAATCTTCGTGGCCCTCTCATTTCTTCAGGGCGGAGGCACAGGAACCATGGGTCTATTGAACAACTTGCGCTCGTACCTGTGGATTGCAATTCAACAGTATACAACACGTGAAATTGAAGTGGACTTATTCCGACACTTGCATAACCTATCGTTGCGCTGGCATCTGCAAAGGAAGACGGGAGAAGTTCTACGCGTAATGGACCGCGGCACAGATTCCATCAATAACTTGCTGAATTATATCATATTTTCGATAACTCCCACGATAGTTGATGTGATTGTCGCTGTGATATTTTTCATCTCAATGTTCAATTGGTGGTTTGGATTGATAGTTTTCTTAACCATGTCCTTCTACATAGGTAATTGACAGGACATTCAAAATGAAATAAAATGATGTGAGATTCTCCCTTTCAGCTGTTACAATCACAATAACCGAATGGCGGACAAAATATCAGCGACGGATGAACTTAGCTGACAACGAACAGAAGGCTCGCAGTGTAGATTCGTTACTAAATTTCGAAACAGTAAAATACTATGGTGCGGAAGGCTATGAAGTCGACGCTTATAGGGAGGCGATTTATAAGTACCAGGTAAGGAAATGTCTAATAATGTTAAAGATAGAGGAGATGTAGCTTCCGTATGAGGGAATTGTTTAAGTCAATAATGGATTGTTTTTTGCAAGGAAATAGCAAGGGGGAATACGAAAAGCATTAGGAATGTTAATAATTTGTGGTATTTGGGGAAACTTGGATGTTGTTCAGAAACTTGCAATAGTAGTGAGAGAACTAATTAATCATTAATTGTAAAGTTTAGACCTCGAGATGGAGAAACTGTATTTTCATTTGATATAGTTCAAAATGTTAAGGTAAACTATCTCATCGATTATTCCATTGATAATATGCAAATTTCCAACATCATGTGCCGACATAAAACCAAACTAAGACGGAAACACCGCCATGTTTTACGGTGGTGCGCAGATTTTTCTTGTGAAGCTCTCCAAACTCTCTCCAAAATAGCCCTCAAACATTTTTTTAACAAAGGTAGTCGAGTGGAGTATTAAATGAAAGGTCTTGATTGAAACTTTTACAATCTCAATTAAAAAAGTCAATTTACATATCAGGGGGTCCAGGGGGAGGCAAATTTATCAACATTTTGTGTCCGGAATGAATAGGAATAGTGTTTGAACACGTTCAATTGGCCGAACATTCAGAAAAATTATTTAAGTTGGAACAAAATGGCGGCTGCAATATGCTTATGAAAGAAATACTGCATCTGTTGCATAAATTTGAACGATATCTTATTCTAGTATTGGAGACGACTCAGTCATCGGTTCACGGTATTAGAAAACATCTTTCGGTCCCTAGGATGGTTACGAAGAATTTCTGGTAGGAGCACTCTCCTGCTTACTCAAATTGTTGAAAATTACGAAAATTTTGTTTTCAAATTAATTGCATAATAGTAATAATATAATTATTTATATTCCATACAGTTTGTATACAATATTCCACAGATCGCGGAACATATTGTTACATGTACAAAGAAATCTGCGAACTACTGTCGCAATTGTTTTCACAACCATTAAGAACATCAACTAAATGAATTTACTCGAAACTCCGAGAACCCGCCAAGCATGATCAACATCTGAAAGTGACGTCACTCCATTCATTAATTTGCTCGAATCTTCCAGGTACCTCTCGGTAGAACATTCGCCAATGTACGGGAAATGGGTTGAATAGGTAGAAACCCTATATAAAGGCGAGCTGAATGAACCGCGATAGTAAAAACTGCGAAAGTGTGTAGAAAGCGATATTGTTCGAGTAATGGAAAAGTGATTTTCGTTGATTGTGAAGTGATCTTAGAAGACAATTGCGATAGAAATTTATGGACAAGTGGAAGTTAGATTTTAATAGTGAAAATTAAAATAGTGAAATAGACCAAATAAGTGATTGTGCATTTTTAAGTAACTGAATAAACTCTTTTAACTTAAATTAAAAGACATTGCGTTTTCACTTTCCAGGAACATTAAAATTATTGGCCGCGAACCATAACACGCGACAGTGGTTTCGAGAAGTGAGAAAGAAAATTTTGAAAGTGAAAAACGTTTAAACATAAAAAAAAGAATAGAAAAATGCACAATAGTGAAATCTAACGTGGAAACTGGTGGAAAAATAAATAAATGCCGAAATAATAAAAATAAATAATAGCTACGAAGCTAACATTTCAAATTAAATGAATTTACCATGGCGGAGCTTAAGGGAGACGCAGAAACGCCAAAATCAAAGGAACCAGAAGATGCACTGATGCAAATGTTAAAGCTGATGTCATCCAATCTGACTGCGATGCTAGATGAACAATCAGCGAAGCTAAATGAACAGTCATCCAATTTAACTGCGAAGCTAAGTGAACAGTCATCCAGTTTAGATAAACAATCAGCGAACCTGGCTGCTATACTGAATGCGCTCGAGATGCGTTATGGAGGCGATCATCTGAAGCAAATTTATCGGGCACAGCTACGGCATAGGATGCAGAAGTCTGGCGAAACCTTACAGTAGCTAGCCCAAGACATTGAGCGACTGGCACTTTTGGCTTACCCAGCTTACGACCCAGAGATGACGCAGCAACAGAAGCGTTCATTAGCGCATTAAGGGACCCGGAATTGCAACAAGCTGTGCGTTTAGCTCCAAAGCAAACAGTCAAGGATGCATTGGCGTATAGTCTGAACTTTGAGGCACTGAAAAATGTAACTCGTACCACTGCCCGGGTTCGCAAGGTAGTGGTACACGAGTGCAGGTGTGAGCGCGTGGAAAATGAGCGAGAGCCGCAAGTAAATGGTGCGCCTAGATGCTGGGATTGCGGTGAGAAGGGGCACCTGCAAAGAGACTGCCAGAAGCGAAGAAAACGGAGCTATTGTCCAGAATGGTGGAGATCCAGAATGCTGGAGATCCAGACCGTGTCAGGAGGCTAGAATAGAAGCCCATCAAACTGAAAGGGCCAACTTCATGCAACGGACGTCGGCTAGGAGGATCGACATCCCCAGCACCCCCATCACCTTGTCAAGGCAACATCGTGGAGAAGCAGACTTATGCCTTCCTGGTCAAGTTGATGAGGAACATTGCATCATAACAAACGACACTGGTGCAACCCGATCGACGATCCGACCAGACCTAGTGAGGCCCCAACTACTTCAAAAGGGCAGAGTTCATGGAAATGCTGACGCCCTATCTCGTCATCCATGTCCATCTAACTGCAAGCATTGCCGACAGATTGAGGAAAAGGAACCGCCCGTTGATTGATAACGGCCGAATTTGATGAAGGTTGGTCATCGGAGGAGATTCGAAACGCCCAGTTAGCCGATGAAGACATCGGACCATTGCTCGTATGGAAGGAGACGACAGGGCGACCTGAGTGGAAGGACGTTTCAATGCATGGCGCAACCCTGAAAAGCTATTGGGCACAATGGAACTCCCTTCAGGTGGAGGGTGGCGTACTCAAGCGGAAATGGGAAACGGCGGATGGCCGTTTCCCATTTACAAAGATGTACAAAGAATTCTGTACAAAGAATTCTGCGAGCTACTGTCGCAATTGTTTTCGCAACCATTAAGAACATCAACAAAATGAATTTACTCGAAACCCCGAGAACCCGCCAAGCATGATCAACATCTGAAAGTGACGTCACTCCATTCATTAATTTGCTCGAATCTACCAGGTACCTTTCGGTAGAACATTCGCGAATGTACGGGAAATGGGTTGAATAGGTAGAAACCCTATATAAAGGCGAGCTGAATGAATGGGGGGATCATTGATCAGAACCGCGATAGTAAAAACTGCGAAAGTGTGTAGAAAGCGATATTGTTCGAGTAATGGAAAAGTGATTTTCGTTGATTCTGAAGTGATCTTAGAAGACAATTGCGATAGAAATTTATGGACAAGTGGAAGTTAGATTTTAATAGTGAAAATTAAAATAGTGAAATAGACCAAATAAGTGATTGTGCATTTTTAAGTAACTGAATAAACTCTTTTAACTTAAATTAAAAGACATTGCGTTTTCACTTTCCCGGAGCATTAAAATTATTGGCCGCGAACCATAACAAGCGACAATATTCTTATACTTTCGTATTTAAAAAAATACGCGATAAAAAAAATTATTACAACGACACAATCTAACGTTTGATCAGTCTTTTAAATGAATTTACTCCTTACATATGAGGAAATATATACCAACACATGCAATGTTACAGAGACATTTCTCATCATAGATGAGTATTTCGAAATGTCTGAAATCATATGTTTCGGTAGTATTGATAAGAATCACGATGCATGGTTGTTCCTATATCGTACTTAAAAAATCCTTACTCATAAGGTTCCAAGAATGATTTAAAAGAACACCAAAAAAAATTTGTCTTTACTTTGTTCATGTTTATATACATATTTATTATATCTTAGAGCTACTGGATTTTGATACCAACATTCTTTCGATTGCCAAAAAGAAAATATATCGTTTAACGAGATAATTACTAAATCAAAAATAAAATCATATCAAAGGTACGAAAAAATTCTTTTTAAAATCTGAACTTTCATTTGCGATCGCTCGAAAGTGAAGCTGAAGCGTTAAGATTAAAGAAAGCGAAACTTAAAGTTTATTTTTGAACATCGGTCTTGCATGTAGTAGGTACATCTCCAATATCAACCAAATATCTCAGAGCTATTCGTGACGGTGTTTTCTTGCATTGCTCAACAGTCGCTATCATTTTCTCGTCACATTTCTATTACACATTTAATTGGTTGTATTGTTAAATTTTTCTTTATTATTTTGTTTTGACTCACAGAGTATGTACATCTGACGATGCTATGCTTGTCCAATTGACATGCCAGAACTTCGTTCACTTCATCACATTGAAGCAAATTTCTCGTGCCATTTATTCTCGTCATCTCGATGCACCTCTACACAGAAGTTGGAACTAAATTCTCTTTTAATCTGATCGGCACGTACCCAATTCAAGTGATGGTAGTCTGCGAATATGAGGTTTTTTGATAAATGTTTTACTTAAAATTTTCACAAGAAACAGCTCGGTACCAAGCGAGTCAGAACCAAGGGTTCCCAGAATCTTCAGTTGCGTCAGGCACCTTCAGAATTGAAAACCCCAAAAGCCTTAGATTTTCCGTTATTTGCGACGATTACCAGTTTCTTAAGGATAGCCGCCATTTGCTCTGTTCGCGGATGACACGAGAGAAAATAGAATTTCGCATTAAATGAATGAGTTCGCACGACTTGCATCAAAGCAGGTACGGACGGAATTCTTGGCCCCATTCTTCTTAGCAAATAAAAAAATTTCTCTCCGACATTGTCAATCACATACACGACACAATTCTTACACGCAAGTCGTTCAATTCCGCACACGATTCACACAAATTTTCGTTCGCTCCCAGACATTCCGCTCTACAGTGTTATAGTACACCGGTTTTGTGCAGTTCTTCCCCGCGGCTCTGCACAATTATTTTATTACATCCGATTGGTCATTTAGTACAATATTAAACGTTTTTCTTCTATTGTCAAGTATTTTGTGTATTTTTTTTAAATTTATTTAGAGATTTTCTAATAAGTTTAATTTTTGTCCTTTTTCGATTACGTGCAAAATTTTAAAATCATTACAAAAATTATGGTTCATCTCCATCAAATGATTTGCATAATTAGAAACACTATCCTTACTTTTATAACTATAGTTATGCCCGTACATCCTCTTTTTAAACAGCTGTAATATTTAAAATCAAATATAAAGTCACAGTCAACAAAATTTATTATTTTATTGTTTGTAACTAATTGTTTTTCCTTTTACGGATGGGAAGTTAAATGAATTTACAGTGAAAATATTTTGCTTTGCTAAGTTTTATTTTTTAAATACGATCGGTTTTGATAATATCTTGCCAGCATTATATAGTACAATGAATGAGCTTATCCTAGATTGAGCCTAATTGTATGTAGTAGCATCCTAATTAAGTCTACCAATTAGGGAAATGAAATAAATGAAAAAATGACAAAAAAGTTAATTTTGCAATAGAGCGTCAAATAAGTCGGATTTGAAAATATCGACTTGTTCATTAAGTACAATTTCTAATGATTCTAAAATATTAAATTTATGAGATGGAGGTAAAGTGCGGATAATTTTTAAATTTTCTAATTCTGGGCTACGTTGGACTTATTTTTTTGGTGAATGTAAGATTTAAGATGCTCGTTGAATCTAATTTTGATTGACCTCCGTGTTAGCCCTATGTAAGCACTGTTACATTCTTCACACGAAATCTTATAAGCTCCAGATTTGTTAAATTTATCGGTCAGCTGTTTAACGTTAAAGAAATGGTTGCACAATTTCTGACTTGCTCTGAAGGCTACTTGAACACTGTCATTTGACAAAAGTGTTCTACCCAGACAATGCTAAATACATCAGCATAACGGGCACATTAAATAATGTGAAGTAATCCTTTCATGAATACCTATTCCAAATGTTCTCAGAGATAAAAAATTCATATAATACAACTTCCATTTTATTTATTTGATGAATATGAAAGATGGATTTTATTGAGATATTTGTGTTCTCAAATTGCTTTTTGAACTGGCACCGATTTCCTTGGTGGTTTTCCATCAATTGTTGAAAAAAATTTATTTAACGAATTCGCTGCGCCACGTGGGCAGTGGGCCTATCATGATTCAGTTTAAAGTCTGGTGATATAGTCCGGGGTGAAGAGTTATCCTATACCTCATTTATTATTTTCCAAATTTCATGGGAGTTTTCAACCGCTGTTTCCATTCTTCTTGCGAAATAAGAGAATTTAGCCTCTTTCACAAGTCATTTCGAGTCTTTTTTCACTTGCATATATACATGCTTTAAAGCTTGGTTTCCATGGTTCTTTCTGTAGTCCATGTACGCCTTCTTTTTTTAAATCTTGCCTCAATTACCTTTTATTGTTATCCAAGTACGCTGTCAATATCTGATTTTTTTCTCAATTTTCGAGCTTTGTTTAGAAACTATGTAATAAACATAAGCAGTCGAGCAGCCCCGTGGTGATCAGGAGTGGCTGCTCCTGAAGAGATAAGGTGGTTACCCCATCGAAACTGCTTAGTTTGTTGTTTTACTAGTGTAAAGTAAACTGCATCCGTCAAGTTTCCATCCTTTAGGCAGAGATGAGTGGTTCACTTCAGCCACTTTAACATCTTCAGGTTTGACATTCCCCTTGTAATGCAACGACCTTCTTCGGTGAAAGTAATAGTTGCTTTTTGTGTACTGTTTGCGTTTGTCTCAAGCCTCCGTGCCCGCTAACTTTAACGAGGCAAAAAATATTGAATTACTGTAGAGTAGCTTAATTGACACCTAATAGAACTTTTCTAAAGACAATAAAAATTGATCGGTGCGTCTTGTAGAGTAGAGTACGTGTGATAAGTATTTTGTAGTGTAGCTTCGTGGCTCGACAAGAACCCGCCTCATATGATCCCGCAAATGCTAGTCGTCAAGCACGGATACGCGGTCGTTAAGCGAAGCTAGTTAGGTGAGCTCGGTGTTGTTTATAGCTCGCTGACACTTATGCCAGACCATCGGCACCCGTGTCCTACACTGACATTTCGAAATTCATTACAACTATGATCAAATTTTTGAGTCCCATAAGGTTATCAGGTTTCCATTTCTTCAGTAATTGTTGCAGGTTAGATTCAAAGAGCGCCTTACCTAGATATATAAACTTTTTGCATGCTGGCTACTGTTTGCGCAATGTTTACTAAAACACGATGATCCAGCTCTGGCCAAGTCCTCAAATGTGTACGTCATGTTTTTAGCCACTTTTTGGTCATTGGTTATTGTATGGAACAGACAGATATCCGAAACTGAGCGAGTAATTTTGTTGTTGTTGATGATAACCATTCCATTTGTTTCTAGGGTATCCTTGTAAATCCTTGATTCTGTCGATTCTGTAATTATATCAATGTTTGTGTTTTTTTCAAATTGGGTATAATGTATCTGGAATTGTGCACAAGTCTTGCGTATTGAGACGATTGGGGTTGTAGTACGTCTCTAATTTCATTTTTGTATCTCAATGGCTTTCTTCAATTATAATGTTATATTTGTCAGGCATCACTCTCTTGGTGATAAAATTGATTGTATTTTTTTTACATTTATTGCTGTGGCTTCACCTCTTCCAGGCCTGCAAGAGAATACTGTATTCTATCCTTCAATATTGTAAAATCGCACTTTTTCTGGGTAAATCCGTCAAATCTATGTCAGGATGTTGCTGCAGGTAAATCTGAATATCATTCAGTTAGTGTCTTAAGCTTCTTATATTTGCGTATAAGTTTCGAATTTACTCCGCTTTATTGATTTGTATGATTAACAATCATCATCGAAGTTGTCTACCTTCTGGCGATGAAAATCCTATATTGAAATTCCGGACACTCCATCTACTTAGCTCTGTGAGAATGATCAGCGTTTTTATTGTTTCCAATACACTTGCAAAACTTCTCATGCGTGCTTTTGCAGTCCTTTAGCTCATGATTTCTTCCATATTTCACACAGATTTGCTCACTTTCACATTTTGATGTTTTGTGGTTGTATTTTTGGCATTTAAAACACCTCGTTACGTTATAGTGTTCCTTCACAAGATATGATCCATACTCTATATTAACGCATCTATTTAGAAGCCTCTTATGAATGCTCCCGTTTACCTGGATAATGTGCACTTTCTAGTTTTTTTCGCCTAAAATGCACGAGCTCCATTTAATCCCGCTCCCCTATATTGGGATTTAGTGATTAGATTTCATTCCTTAGTTCCTCATTTATAAATTGTTTTTCTAGACAATTGATAATAAGTCTAGGTTGTCGCAGTCTAGTCTCAGTGATATCGTATTCATCGTTCATTGCATCCATTGCTAAATTATAGAGGCATGTTGCATTTTTATTGGCGGCCATTTTAATAGCTGCCCCACCACCGCATTAGTTGAAGATCGTTTATATTCGCGGTTTTGTGATAAATCTTATTTATTATAATTCCTGTCTGTTTTCTTCTTTATTAATCGATTAATAAGGTGTTCTGAAAAACCATATGTTACAATATCTTTGATAGTTCTTTTTTCTTCTCTCAGATCTCTTACGGAGAGGTGTATAGAAAATGCACGGTGAACTATGCAGACTTGATTTGCTGAATTGAATTCGACGAACTCAATTTTCAGCGACTTGCAGTAATTCAGTTGTGATTTTCTTTGTGTAAAATTCGATTTTCAATTTCGAAATATCTCTAGTTTGAGGTTTGTTGATATAGGCCCCACAAAATCAAATGTACGGTGTCAGTACAAAGAGTATCTGACCTGTGCTTTAATCTCCATGCTGGTCTTATTTTTTCCCATCCGGTTCATGTCATCCTTCAAAGAAGTTCCCATTTTATTGAACAATGTGTTCCCATCGGTGTGTCCACATAGTGAAGCAGTACTGAAGCTCAAACTTCGGAATGGTTTCTAGCGGGTTCGCCGTATCAGTTTGAGTCGTCTGGATTTCGTCCTGCTAATGTCCTTTGAGTGTGTATTTTCAAACTTGGGAATAGTCAAAAGAGATCTTAGTAACAACCAATAGATATCTTAGTAACAACCAAAAGAGACCATTTCCAAGTACTCCTGAGCCTTTTCGCAGCGAAGGTTTTTCTTCTCGAATGTAAGTAAATGCGATAAATGCAGAATATACTCTGCTAGTAAATAAACTCACGCTGCCGCCGTTAACTATGATATCCAGGAACTTGTGAGGGATTACTGGTTGTGGACATATTCCGCAGAAATATAAACATATGTCGATACTTTTCGGATAGACCTCGCACATTTTTTTTGTAGGCCAATGAACAGTTCTATTTCTGAAGACTACAGACTCACAAAAAATAGTCTTATGATACAACTCTGCCATAAAATACTCTAAAAAGCAACCTTCTCTGGATGCAAAGGCTTGGCATAAATCTGTTGTGTACGACATTTTTGTGTGCTGGTAAAGCCGCTTAACGGGACATGAGCTTCATCTGAAAAGATGATAAAAGAAATTTAATAATAAAAATCCATCACACAATAGTCCAAATGGGAACCTTGGTTTTAAAATTTGTTGTTAGGGTATCTCATTCTATGACCGTAACAGAATTCGAGGTAGTATGGTCAATATCATACTCAACCATGTGATTATTACCTAATTTTTCAATTAGTACCCATCACAGCTAGGTGGGCTGATAGTCCGACAGCAGCATCAAAAGCTCAAATTCGATGCCACCACCGAGGTTTAAACCTGGAAGATGCCGCGCAAGCAGCGTGTACCCTAACCCACTGCTCCATACTGACTTCGGTAAGTTTGAAATTGCTCTCGAGTCCAACTAGCAAATAAAGCAAATATCTTCAGTTCTTGGGTTCGCACTATTTTATATGCATGTATAAACAAATCTGTTTTCAAAACACGCCAAGTTGCCATTCTTCAAAGGCCAAATTGTCGAGAGCTTCGACTAGTAGACCGATTTGTATTTTCTGTGCACTTACAGCGTCAATATTTTAATGTTTCTCTTGGTTTTGTTCTCTTATTGGTGTTTTGTCATAGTGTAAAATGATTTTTTTCTAATTTATTAAGAACGATCAATCTTCACGAATATTACTTTGAGTGTGAACAAATGTATGATTATTTCTACTAAAATTTTTGGATTCCAACCAGGCGTTTTGAACCATGTGCATATACTGCAGTCACCTTCTTGTTACCAGGAGGCTCAATAGTAACAAAGTTGACGTCCTCATTCCAGTCAATTTTTTGTCTCAAAGAATTCAAACTTGCCACATGTTTATCATCTGGAATTTTTTTTCTTCTTTTAAATACTAACTATAAATTGTTTGTAGTCAATAACTTTGTTTATTTGATATCCGCAGGCCAATCCTCTTTTTTCTTTAAAAGCCGTCGGGCCTTGCTTAGTTGTGTGAGCAGACGCGTTTCGACTACTTTGAGTCATCTTCAGTGACACTGAAGATGACTCAAAGTAGTCGAAACGCGTCTGCTCACACAACTAAGCAAGGCCCGACGGCTTTTAAAGAAAAAAAAAAAAAATAAATTGTTTGTCCTACACGTACCGCGAGGCAGAAGGCTTTCACTCGCTTCTTAGTACGTTTTTATGCTAGCCAATATCTCAGGAGATAAGTTGCTTGTAATTTCTTTTGAATAGTACCGAGTATTCGAATTAAGGAAGAATTAGTTTGGATTTGGTAGAATTTCGTATACATAACATTGCAGCCCGGATGTCCTTGGTTGTTTTTGTTGTTGAGTTATCTCCTCATTTGAAGGGTTTCAAGCATTTTAGTAATACTTGTTCTTTTATTTTTACAGAAAGAAGAATGGCTCACGCTACTCACTTTGAACTTTTTGAATACGGCCCAAAATATTGTTTTAAGTGGCGGTCTTCTTGCTGGGTCTCTTCTCTGTGTTTACTTAGTATCGGCCAAAGGGATGCTAACGGTTGGCGACTATGTGCTTTACATTACTTACCTCATGGATTTGTATATGCCTTTGAATTGGCTTGGAACATATTATCGAGCTATCCAGAAGAACTTCGTAGACATGGAAAATATGTTTGATCTACTGAAGGAAGAAGAAGAAATAATTGACGCTCCTGGAGCAAGTCCTCTCCGATTAATGGGAGGTGGCGTCGAGTTCTCGAATGTTTCATTTGGGTACACGCCAGAGCGGTTTGTACTCAAAAATATTAGCTTCAAGGTAGAACCAGGAAAAACGGTTGCGCTTGTAGGATCATCAGGTGCAGGTAAAAGTACTATTGTAAGGTTATTGTTCCGATTTTACGACGTCACGAGCGGGTCAATTTTGATTGATGGACAGAATGTGAAACTCGTACAGCAAAGTACTCTTCGCAAGGCGATAGGAGTAGTTCCACAAGATACTGTTCTCTTTAATCAAACTATTTTCTACAACATTGAATACGGTAAGGTAGGAGCCAAGTCTGAGGAGGTGTACGAGGCTGCTCGAAGTGCTGACATTCATGAACGAATTCTGAATTTCCCGGATAAGTATGAAACAAAAGTCGGGGAACGTGGCCTAAGGTTGAGCGGCGGAGAAAAGCAGCGCGTTGCCATCGCACGAACAATACTCAAATCGCCAGCAATAGTTTTATTGGATGAAGCGACAAGCGCTTTGGACACGCAGACTGAAAGGAATATTCAACAGGCGCTAGCAAGAGTTTGTGCGAATCGAACAACATTGATTATAGCACATCGTCTTTCAACCATTATTCACGCTGACGAAATTCTAGTACTCAAGGAGGGAACAATCGTTGAACGTGGTCACCATGAGGATTTATTGCAGAAGAACGGTTTGTATGCGGACATGTGGAATCAACAACTGAAAAATCTAGACGCAGAAAAATCGCGCGAATCTTCGAAGGCAACCAACGGAAGCACCAGCAATGGAAACTTGTCATCGCAAAGTGATAGTAATGGACATCCTAGGATTGGTTACCATCATTCTTGATTGACGCAGCCGGGCTGTAAACTGAGGAATGCGCTAAGTTAAGAGCGATAGCGATATGTAGATAGCAGCTATTTTTATCTCCCGTTTGTTGGCCAATCGGGAATATATTTTATATTTTAGCTTTTCTGTTATGCACTCCATAAAGAGTTGTGTAGAAAGAATTTCATAAACTGTCTAGTTAAAAAGATATGTAAACAAAGGGCTATGTATAAATAAAATTTAGTGTAAAATAAAATATTTTTCTGTTTTGAAATAAAAAGAAGCATTTGATTGATAAGAGATTTGAAATATGGATTTTTCCAGATCTTGGTATCCCGAGAAATTTTCCTGCTTTTGGTAACCCTGGGAAATATCGGGATTTACTTAGAAAAATTAAATTTTAATTACTTCGATCACATTTCGAAGAACGCAAAATTAAACAGAAATTACGTAACAGCGGGTTAAAGGTTTTGTCAAGGTGGTTTTAGAGCAGGAAGATCGACAATAAACCAATTGTTCATAGTCAAGCAGGTACTTGGAGAAATACTGGGAGTTCAACATAGACGTACCCCGTTGACTCTAAGCAAGCATACGACAGTATTGATCGTAAATTACTTTGCCAAATAATGCTTTGCTTTGGCACCCCAGCCAAATCCGCATCAATAACCACCTCACCGATGCCATTGATACAAATATCGGACTAAAGCAGGGAGATGGTCTGGTCCCATTGCTATTCAATTTGGCTCTGGAGTACATCATAAGGAACCACCTGTCGATACACGAGCTACATTACTATATAATTCGAGCCAAGTAGTAGCCTATGCAGATGACATCAACGTTTTGTCACGGTCATTAACAACTGCCAAAGAACTCTTCCTGAAACTCGACAGCGAAGCAAAACTAGTAGGGCTACAAATCAACGAAAATAAAACAAAGCTCATGACGCAGTCGAGGAAAAATACCTCAAATACACAAGGTATCACACTTGGCGAATACAGTATCGAAAATGTGGGTGAATTTGTGTATTTAGGCGCCAAAATAACGAAAACGGGTAATGAAAGAGACAAAATTGGCCGAAGAATACAGCTCGTAAATAAAATATTTTATTCAATTTTGACGATCTAGAAGACCAGCTGCATACACAGGAAGCGACGGGTCCTGAGGCGGAATAATCGGAACGAGCTGGGCGGGAATCAATGGCAAGTTAGATACGACCATGAGTTGTATGAAATTTTTGACGAACCGGTAGTCTCAACGATTGTCAGACTGCGGAAGCTGCAATGGGCTGGACACATGAATCGTATGGACGAACAACGGATACCTAAAAAGGTATTCTTTGGGAGAACTGAAGGCCGGGGGCCAGTGGGCAAACCGAGGAAACGCTGGTCTGACTCGGTCGACGAAGACAGTTCATCTCTGCTCGCATTTCGAAATTGGAGGACGTGGTCAATAGACCGAGACAGTTGGAGGCACTATTTGCAGGAAGCGAAGGCTACGAAGAAGGCGGGTTAAAGGTTTGTATTACTTTGCTTTTACGCAGTGTGCTATTCTGCCATACTCATAGGCAACGTGCATTACTTTTTAAGGTTTTGAACTGTCATACAAAACGCTATTTGAAAAAGCGACCGGTCTGCCCTCCGTCTATCTGCCATTTCCGAAACCCCGATGAGTAAATCAAAAGTGAAGGCCTTTTGAAAGTTGTGATCAAAATAAAATATTCAAAGGTTCTTAAGGGGAATCAACAACACAAAGTATTTATCCGATCCTCATGACCTTTTGTGTGGTATTAATTACCTGATCAAGATTTAAAACCAAAGAATATTTATACAGGGAGAAATGGCACTGCATATTGGTTTCCTATTCATATTTACGTGATATTTTCGCCTTCGATGTGTAAGGTAAAAAAAGTTTTACCCATAAGTATCATAGTAGGTGCAAAATCTTAGCATATTCACAGGTTGTTCAGTTTTCGAAGGATCTTTCTTGTTCGTTCGGGAGTGCAATCTGATCAATTCGGACCGTTAGTTAAAATCCGTTTATAAGAAATAGTCATTTTGATAAATTATTTTGCAGTTCATATAATTTTGCTTTAAAAGAAATACCAGTGTTATCCATTTTAACCGGTCGCATTTTTGTTCAAGTATCAATAAAATAATTTACTGACTGGAATCTTACATTTTGTTTGTTATCATTTTATCTGAATTTGGAGAAGAACTAATCAAAGCCGCAGTGGTGTTAGTTCAATTGAAAGCCTTAATAGTAGAAAACTCGTATTTTGTAAATTTCGTACATTGCCTCCTCTCCTGCCCCCCTCGGTACTGATTAGGTAATTTTACACCTGTTTTGAAAAGACGTCACTGAGAGGACCATCTTCCTATATGGGGAGGTCCTCCTCAAAAGTCTCTAACATTTTCTTAATCCTAAAAAATTTCAAGAGATCATCACATCTAACCGTTTCATAGTTTGATGGCTGTAGCTTCTATGGTTGCGGAATAAAACTGCTGTAACACACATACGGAAGGACAGACAGGCGAACACAGCTCGTGATTTCAATAGGGTTTTTTGCTTTAGTATAAAACCCTAAAAAATGGTAAATATTTCTGGAGGCTGCTATATTTTCATTGAAATAAAATGCTGGGCAACGTTGTAGTTTCACTCTTGATGAGCATACATAGATTAAGAGGGTATTCTGGTCTAGAATCAATAATACATATATCCTACAGAGAAAACTTTAAAATTCCATTAATTAATGTAGTAACTATTTTAGTGAAGCCTGTCACGTCGGAACAAATCGGAAAAAGACGTACAATTTCCAAATCCCTAGCCATTGCTATAAATAAAAATATATTCAACCCAATGCACACTCTATAAACCGCCGAATAATAAAACTTAACGAGAATGTACCCTTTTATAACTGATACCGTTGCGACAGCAATTTTTGCTAATTTCTTTAAACGCCCTTTTCTTAAAGCTTCTTTTTCAACATGACCGACGTAACATCTCAAGCTCTATTTAACCATGGGCTTTCAATGCGTAGCATTCTATCATGCTGACCATTTTCGGTGTGAAAATTATACTTTTCATTTGAAAAAAAATTAAACTTATGGAAAAAGAATCGGAATTGGTAAAAAATGTTTAGTCAGTTTTACAGGGCTATGATAACTTCCTTTATTATTAAGAATCTTTTTTAAAATTTTATGCAATAATTTTACAAAACCCTACTACAATCGCGATCTGTCTGTCCGTCAGTGTGCCACAGCAATTTTTCTCGCAAACTAGTTAAGTTAGATATATCAAATTTTGTATGTAGGTGTAAAGTGGTGCTCTCTTCAAAGTTGAGCTAAAAACATTTTTTATAAGGCATTTAAGAGGGTCTCCCCATACAGGAGAGTGCCCCACCAAAAAAAAAAACCATCAAAGGTAGCCATCAAATACAATTAAAGGTTTTAATGAGAACTTTTCAAAATCATTTTTTGCTTCGAGGGGTGCACAAGGAGGGGAACACCCGAAAAATTTGTGTCCCCCCCCTCGCGATTGGACACCTGTGAGCACAACAATAACAAATACCTTAGAAGTCAAAATTCGCTCAGCTTAGTTAATAATAGTATTATCTTCGAATTTCACATTTTCCCTAATAAAATTGTATACATACCCTTAAACTCGACGAAATTCGTAGTCTTACAAAAGGTCCTCATACTTAGCAAGTTTGATGAAAATCGAATTATAAACACAGAAGTTATAGCCATTTGAAATTTCTCCAAGTACAACAACAATAATACATGATTTTGGTATTTTATGGACTTTCCATCGAATCAGTTACTGCAGTTTTAATTTGATCTCCTTAAAATTTTCAAATAAGATCAATAACATAGTTATTTTTGGCAATTCGTGATTTCAGTGTTTATTGTTATTTTGCAACAAAATGGCAACCTTTAAAAATAGAGAAACAATGAATTGTTTCTTGACTTTCTTCGTTGTTGGTAACTGCATTTCGGAGAAGTTGGGTACACAACCCTTCTGACATGAGCGTACGTCTGTCTACCCAACTTTTTTCAATTTTGCTTCAGACGATTACAAAACATTTTATCGTGTCAAACAGTACATCCTTATTTTTTAACCTTAAACATTACTAGCTTAAAACTTACTTGATTCATTTTTAACCGACTTCCAAAAGAAAGAAGGTTATCAATTCATCGCGTATATTTTTTTTTGCTTTTTTTTGTATGTTCACGCATAACATTTAAACGGAGATAGATAGAAGAGTCCTGTTTTTGGCAAATAATACGTCTTTCTTCCAGTGAGGTCCCGTTTAAAGGATAAGAAATTCAAATAACGGTAAAGGGCTCTTACCGTTAAAACTAAAAAAATTCCGACTTTCACCCCAATTTTTCAGCATAACTGATCGACGCGTGTAAGGATTTTGATTGTAGAGGTTTCAAATGAAGGACAACATATTGATCTAAAATGTATCGGAACAGAATTGAAATCCTTCCACGGGCTCTGTAGATATTAACAGTTAAATATGATACATTGATGTCGAGAAATTGAATTTAAATGATATTTCGTACAAAAAGTGCCAATTAGTTGGCACTCTGCAAGGATTTGCTGGAGATACCGAGTCCTTTGGTGACGGATGATAAAAATGATCAGTATCCTTAATATTCTACATGAACATAAAAATAAATTAATTCTAATGTGGCATAAATACAATTCAACAATAGTTAAAGGGAACATGTCATTTCATTTTCCTGAAACTTTTAGGTGCCATAGTTAACTGAAAACGAAGGCAATAGGTATCGAATAAACGTGAACGAATGATGTGGTTAAGAAGGATATTTTTAAGTAAATTTCATGAGATTGATTGCAGGGTGAACTTAATGTTTACATATATCAATACAAATGTCTACACACACACACACACACACACACACACACACACACACATAATATATATATATATATATATATATATATATATATATATATATATATATATATATATATATATATACATAGATATGTATATATATATATATATATATATATATATATATATATATATATATATATATATACATAGATATGTATAGATATATATATATATATATATATATATATATATATATATATATATATATATATATATATATATATATATATATCTATACATATCTATGTATATATATATATATAGATATGTATATACATATATATAAATATATATATATATATATATATATATATATATATATATATATATATATATATATACATATATAATATACATATATATTATATGTACATATATATATATATATATATATATATATATATATATATATATATATGTATATAGATATGTATATACATATATATATATATATATATACACATATATAATATACATATATATATATATATATATATATTATATGTACATATATATATATATATATATATATATATATATATATATATATATATATATATATATATATATATATATGGCTATGTGTGTGGTTGGTTGGATGTGTGAGTCTACATAGGATATAACAAAATTTGTGCCTGGGGGTCGCAGCTTTGCTTCGATTTTTGCCAAATTTTCAGCAATATTTCTGTTCTGGTCAAAGTATAGCTCCAGTTTGTATCAAAACTAGTACAACGATTTATTCAATTGTGTGATAAAGCTCACAATAAAAAATCGAAAGTCGAACAATTTGAAACGAAATGGCGGCTCTCATATTGGACTATTATCTAAAATCAAGGTAGACGTTGATGATATCATGGATTAAATGTACCAGAGTTAAATTCGATTCCTATGAACGCTGCAGATTTTAGCCGTAGTGGTTTTTGCGTTGCAGTAAAAAAATTGTATGTTAATATACGAGAACATGATACAATGTATTCAAGAAACTGAATTTTGAATGGTTTGAAATGAAAAAAATTGCCACTAAAAAGGGTGAAATAAAAAACTTTTAGAAAAAAAGAAAACCGACTTCGGAATGCCCTAAAAAGGATGAAATAAATTTTATGGAAGTGGTGCCAAATGAATTTCCCCATTTCAACATAAATACTTCCAACATCTGCACCATCACAAAAAAATTGGGGAAAAAATGATATGGCACCGCTTCCATAAAATTTATTACATCCTTTTTAGGGCATTCCGAAGTCGGTTTTCTTTTTTTTTTCTAAAAGTTTTCATGTATACTATTAAAATGTATATATGTTACGAAACATCAGACACTAAAAATAATTTTATTCGTGTTCCATCTTCCTCTAGCTACCCTGTTATCGATAGTGCAATTTTAATTTGATATTTAAAGACATCAACAATGCCTTTTATTCGATACCTTACTCGACTATTTTCGGGAAAATTTATTTAAAGGATTATATCCTTATATAGGGAGACCATCCTTAAAATCCTTTGAGCATTTTTTCGACTATGGAACTTTCATTAACCAGAAACTTCTGAGCTGTCCACAAAATTTGATGACTGTAGTTTCTCTAGTTCCTGAGAAAACTTGCTGTGGCGCATTGATCAACGGACGGACAGGTACCGTTTTTAGGGTTTTTTTACAAAACCCTAAAAACGTATATGATTGATATATATAAAGCTATAGAATCTAAGGAGTATTGTAGAAGCTGCATTATTAGTTTAGTTGGACCTAATCAATATCTAAATTTTCAGTAGTGATACAATGCTTCTACGTTTAGGGAATAAAAACACTTATATTCAACGAGCAATTAATTCTGACAAGGGTTTTTTGCGAGATTTACGAACTTTTTTCGAACTCTTCATATTCTAAAGGTAGGCTCCGAAAATGAAGTACAACTAACGTTGAACGAAAAATTTAAAAAGACCATTCCGTCAAAGACAAGAATCCAACGCTCTGTCAACAGCAAAAGTACTCTAGCTTAACCAGAATAAATAAGTGAGAATTGATATTATTTGACTACCGAAGATCAAAACTGTAACATAATCAAATTAAGTGATGCTCTAAAAACTATATTTTCGAAGTTAAATGAAGCTCTAAGCTCGTGTTTTACGGCAGAACTCTTCGCAATTAAACTGAGAACAACGCAAACCGATAAAAGCTTAGATTCTATGTGTATCCACCTTGAAAATGTATGATTATTTTAATTCAAACCGTTTTCGTTCGTCACTGAATGTCTAGAGAAGAATATTTTTTTAGTTTCTTAGAACATATTTCGTATTGTATCATAGCACTTAAATATATTATTTCTTGAAAAGCCGTCAGGCCTTGCTTTTTTGAATGAGCTTAAAACTTAAGAAAGCAAGGCCCGACGGCTGTTCAAGAAAAAAATAGAATTGGACTGCGGATATCAAATAAACAAAATAATTAACTACACAAAGATATTTTCATGTATACTTAAAAATATTTTTAGCTTAAATTAAATTTTAATTTAATTCAATGTTTTATATACATTCAGGAGAGTGAAATTTATGCATATATGATTTTACAATTTCGTTACTTTCCCTGGTTCCAGAAACGACAATTGTGTTTGACAATTTTTTGTTTTGCTTTAGCACTACAGCCTCTTTCGGGCCTTCAGTTAGATATAGTTAGAGTATCTCATTATCTTGATCGTATGTTTCGGTACTCAAGAAGGTGATATGGTCAATATCACGCTTTGGCCGTGTGTCCATCAATTTAAGACGAATCACTCGGTACAAATCTCGTTGTCCGGGTACCAGAGAGAGTAACAAAGTGGATTTTTATAGAAAATGCGTTTTCTAATCACTCGATACAAATCTCGTTGTCACCAACTGGACTCGAACCAGGGATCTTCGGCTTACGGGGAGACCGCTCTCACCACTACACCATGCGGATTGTGTTTGAAAATTACTAATGCTAAATATTTTCAAATTTGGTACATTCCCGAGAATCCGAAAAATAACACATGTCTCTGGGATTCTCTGAGATAGAGAAAAGGTCGAGAAATCCAGAAATCCAAGTTTGAAATAAAAATACCATTTTAATGTGTACTAAACTCCCTAATTTATTTCTAAACACACACAACAAAAGCCTTAAACTACACTTTTTGTACAAATCCTAAGCATAAGTTAAAAAAGCCGCCGACCGAACTTAAAATTATTTCCAAGTAATTAAACAGTAACCAAAATAAGAGGCCATAGAAAGCAAAAACTATAATACGATCTAAAATATATAGACGTCTTAGAAATTTGCGTGCTTGAGGGATCGTTTCAGGACTTTCTTTAAGTAGATATGTTCTGACGCCCATAATCGTATCGTGCAAATATTTTTCCCAATTGATTTGATCAACAGTAAGGTCAAACGTTTCCCGATCACGTGGCGTAAGTTTCTTTGGCAAATTCTCCAGCTTGTCGTTTTTAAATACCCAGACTCTGGTTGTGTAATATTGGAGAACCTTTAGGCCCATTGAGACTTTTTTTTGGACTCGAACGAGGCTGTCGAAAAAATAAATCATTGTTATGTTATTTTACTTGATTTTGACAATTTTTTCTACGAGAGAGTTTGTCGACATTTTCGTATCAATCAAGATGAAGAGACGGCTAAGTGACAATATACGTATAATAAAAGAAGGTTAATACTTACAACGGCTTTTGGCCAATCAATACTAGGATTGCGTCAACGAAATAAGCTGGAAGGTAATGGAAGAAGAAGACCGCTAGGCAATGAAGATAATAATTACTCTTAATCGAGCCATCCGGGTACCAGAGAGAGTAACAAAGTGGATTTTCATAGAAAATACGTTTTCCAGTTTCCAAATTTTCACCCCATGTTGGTAAATTGTCGTGCGACAGACAAACATTCATAAATTCAACATTCTTATTGTTTGCTTGGGCGCGATCCCATGCGGCAACAATTATTGCATTGGTTGCAGTATCAACTGGAACCACATCAGCTGGATAGTCAGGATTGCAATGCATTGTACGAATCACCCCACGAGCTGCGCCGATCATCAAACCTGTTGGGCCATTTAATCCTTCAACCCAGCCAGGAAGAGGCTCCTTCTTAACCGCCGTGACTGTTATCAAATTTGGTTTTTATTTTCGACTGCATAATTGTTGAAAATAATTTATTTACCTATTGACGGTCTGCATACAATTACCGGAAGTTTTCCATCATAAGTTGCTATGAGTCCTTCAGTTAAGGCTTTAGTATAAGCGTATGTGTTGGGTAATCCATTTAATAACCTGAAAAGTTAGAAAATCAGACTTACAGTTCAAATTACAATTGATTACTATTGAGGTTATATGCAAGCTATTTTTCCAAGCCAAACAAATGCGATGTATGCTTATCTTATTATAATAGTTAATTTTGAAAGTTTATTTTGATGAGTTCTTTGCGAAGCAAAACTAGTAGGGCTACAAATCATGAGAATAAACCAAAGTTCATGACGCAGTCGAGGAAAAATACCTCAAACACCCAAAATATCGCACTTGGCGAATACAGTATCGAAAATGTGGGCGAATTTGTATATTTAGGTGCCAAAATAACGAGAACCGGTAATGAAAATGATGAAATACAGTTTTGACGATTCTGAAGACCAGCTGCATACACAGGAAAACAAAACTCCAAGGATACAAATTTTTAATACGACCTATGCTATGCTATGGGTGTGAAACATGGACCCTAACGCAAGCATCGGTGAACATATTGAACGCCTTCGAAAGACAGGCCTCGAGGTAAATAATTAGAGCGAGGCTGGACAGGGACCAATGGCAAATTCGATACGACCATGAGCTGTACGAAATTTTTGACGAGCCGGAGGTCTCAAGGATTGTAAGGCTGCGGAAGCTGCAATGGGCTGGCCACGTGAATCGTTTGGACAAACAACGGATATCCAGATAGGTAATCGTTGGGAGTACTGAAGGTCGGAGACCAGTGAGGAAACCGAGGAAATGCTGGTCTGACTCGGTCGGTGGAAACAGTTCATCACTGCTCGGATTTCAAAACTGGAGGACGCGGCCAATGAACCGAGACAGTTGGAGGCGCTTGTTGCAGGAAGCAAAGGTCCGAGAGGGGCTGTAGCGCTACGAAGAAGAAAGGGAAGTTCTTTGCGGTTATATACTATATACTGATATGGGATGGGTTAAGGCACATCTACTATCGTGATGTGAGCCAAACTCAATTCCGATCTCTTTTATGGATTTGGTTTGGTGTGTATTAATAAAACATCTAACTTTTTAGACTACTGATAGAAGTCTTTTCAAGTCTGTAAAGATCGCGCAAGCATTGACATTTTATTCGCTTGAATTCAACCAGAACTCCGGTACAATTACTTCACTACAATTCCAAGTATTTGTACTTCAGGAATCAAAAACTCCAAATCTCGAGAAATGCAAATTGAAAAGGCATCCATTAAAACTCCAGTAATAGCACTGGGGAATTGACTTGCACTCATTTCTTTTAGGAATGGAAAAAGTACTTGTGTAACAGGAATTCAATGTGAAAAGCATTAAATTTCCTTTCGAGTACTTGATATGTTTTGTTTTGGGAAGGGATTTGAACTTGGGCTGGTCGTTTGCATTTTGAGTTCTCGAGATATACTATTGATCGTTACCATATCGATGCCAGCAATAGCAATATGTAGATCTAAGCATATTGAGATTATTGATTGCATTTAGGCATGGTTGTAATTCATTTCTGGCGATAGATGCGTTTAGGGATTTAATGGTAAGTATGATTACTTCTTTAAAGCGTTTGAATGTTAATCATTCCAATGCATTTTCTGTTTATGTTGAAATTGGAATCAGTCAACCTCAACTTATTTATTGAATTCAAAGACACATATACGAGTACAATAACCATATGCAAAAAAAATAAAATCTTTCTCCATAAATGGATGACAATCATTCTAAAGTGCAAGCAACAATTGAATCCGCACGCGTTTTTTAATCCGCCGCCAGCATGATAAACAAAACAAACATCCTATATCTACAAAATGCAAAATCCAATCGATCAGCCCAAGTCCAAATTCCATCCCAAACAAAATGCATCAAGTACTTGAAAAGGGGTCGAAATTTTTTGCATTCAATTCCTTTCACATAGGTACTTTAAATTATAGAAGTAATGGCTTTAAATCAATTCACTAATATAAGTAATGGAATTGCCATGGGTGCATCGTAATTTTTCAATTCCTTAAGTGCAATTACTTGTACTTGGAATTAACGAGAGAATCAAATACAGGATTAATTAATTGCATCAAAATTCTAATTTAAAAACGGAAGAATTCAGTTTTCGATGAATGCCTGCGTAAGTCGGATTCATCTTCACATACTGTACTTTGAAAGAACCCCTGACTCAAACCCCCCAACCTATCTCCTACCAAATAAATGGAAATAACAGTCAGGATCCTAAGGAAAATAAAATGAAAACTTTAAAAATTACTTTGGTGTCATCTGGTCCAACAAATTGTCATCTAAAGATCGAATCATGTGAATTATTCCTGTAGGATTGTGAGGTGGAGGATAGGCACGTTCTTCCAAGACTTCTTCATTGCACTGGCAATAAGAGGTTGAGACGTGGACGAAAACTTTCAAGTCCTTGACACCTTCCGCTAATTGGAGTACTCGTTGGGTACCAATTGTGTTCATCTCTACAGCCGGGCGTAAGGGTTGATCGAAACGCACATTGGCGGCGCAATGGAATATTACATTGACATTTTCTCTTAGTTCACTTCGGTCATCATCATTCAACCCAAGCCCCTCTTCAAGAACATCACCTTTGATAAAACGTATTTTGTCGAATTGCTTAGGGTTGGACTTCCGAAGAATATTGAATACCTGAAAAAAAAAAATTGGAGAAATTTTTCAAATTATTGAAATAACTTAAAAATACTTCTGAGTTAAGGTATTCCTCTTTGCGTTGAGATGGCTCCAATCCTTTCTTCTTGCGAACCAGTAAGTACAGGCAATTGAGATCTGAACAGTCACGCAGAAGCTTTTCGACCAGAACCTTTCCCATGAATCCCGTTGAGCCAGTGATGAAAATATTCTTTCCTGCATACCATTCTGGAATTCCCAAAGGGTTCTGCGTACTTTCTATACCTGACATCTTTGAATGTTCTACTTCAGTTGAATTTGGAAGTACCTGGTTAAAAAATAAGACATTCAATATAAAATTATTCGTAACGAAATAAAAATTAGAATATGATTAAGTCATGTTCAATGAGGAAGTATGCTTTATCGCAGATGAGTGGACCATTTATCTGATTACCAAAGTCGCTAATAAAGCTATTCTGAAAAAATCAACTTTCTATAATAAATCTGTGAACCTCAGTCACGTAATAAATACTCTGTTGACGCAGTATTGTATTTATTCGGCATATTAGCATTCATCTAACGTTAAATTAAACATCCGTAAACATCGTATTCTGTATTTCATTCTTAAATCTACCAGTCCAAAAACTTCATTAGCACATTCTAAAAATATTTTCTCAGAAATAAACTTTCTGTGCTTCAACGCATACTATGGTTAGATAATATGTTAATATACCAACACATTTAAAATACTCAGTTGGCTTTGCTTTTCATGATCAAATGAAATTTTATGTTCATTCAAGAATTTTATTCGTAGAAACAAAAGACTTAAGGCAGTAACTCGGAATTAGTAACTACTAATACTAAAGTGTCCTTGGTCAGTTGATTTGCTTGCTCACAAAAATGATGAACGTTTTGCTATTACCTAGGATTAAGAACTTAATTTGAAAAACAAAAAACAGGAATCATACATACATATCATACAGTTTAAGAAAATATTCGCCATTTGAGTTCGGAGAAGGTCGACGGAATTTGTGGTTTATTTAATTGTGATCGACATTTTAATAGTATACTCGTAATATCTAACTACCACTCTATTTGCCTCTAAACAAATGATCATTGATTCTCAAGAGATTTTGTAACTATTCATTTTTATTAGTTGATAGTAAAATTAAACATTGACCAACAGCTCAATAAATTAAATTATACACATCTATTAGACTACCTGACCACGAAGTGCGGCTAAAACGGTATCAGAGTTGATTCAATTTGCATTTCATTATTTCAGATTTTTTTTCTGAAAATTACGCAAATGTTATTAATTAATTAATTTTGTTTGGTCTTCAATAATTCACACTTGCTTTTTGCCAAAAACGTATCACAACAAAAAAATATGGCCATGTAAATAATTTGAAGAGTTTTGTTTACACCTACGGAGAAGTGTTAAATAATTACGCACCGATTTAATATATATAGTATATTATTCAAGCTGACCGCGTAAACAATTATTACCTTACCATTCAATTCAACGTAAATACAAAAAATGTTTGTAAAAAGGCTAAAATGGATTCAAATCTCATCAAAGTGTACTTATGTGAGTTAAGTACGTAGATTCAAATTGATATCGCCTTTGCCATTGTTTTGAAACATCAAAATAAAATAAAATTAAATATGCGGTTAATTGAAAGGTCAGCATGAATGTTAAATGTTCCTCATTAAATAGAATTCAACCAAGCATTGAGAATGGTTTTTTTTTTGTTTTTCCATTTCTGATTTTGATATTCTACAACTGAAGACAGAGGTTTTAGTATTTAAAATAATAATTATACGAGTAAGAATGTGAATAAAGTTTATTTTGAGAAGTCCGAAATTTTCATAAAATGGGTTTAATCATTTGAAATGTCCATCGCGGCCAAGGTAATTTTCATAAACCTTGTGTACACAACACGACGTCGATAATGCTTTAATATTGTTCATTAAATTAAATAGATCATTTATATTTTCTAAACGATCATTTTTCACACAGCAATCTAATGATAATGCAAGGTGAATGCAATAATA
The DNA here is from genome assembly GCA_963969285.1 of Odontomyia ornata. Lineage (NCBI taxonomy): Eukaryota > Metazoa > Arthropoda > Insecta > Diptera > Stratiomyidae > Odontomyia > Odontomyia ornata. The sequence goes on along the minus strand of OZ017738.1, from coordinate 841,222 downwards.
TTCAAAATTGTTTGCGCACACACGAGCATTATTTGAGAGCACTGGTTAACTTCAAAACCCTGTTGAATAAGCGTCCAGTGTACAAAGTGATCTTTTATGTCATTGATTAAATTACTGAGTTTACTAAATGCTGCTAATTAAATATGAGGGAAATTCCTCAAAAACAACAGTATATCTTAAAATTTATATTGTTGACAAATGTTTGCGTCGTGAAAAACTATGGCAAAACCACCAAGTTCACTTTGTTAATTTTTTTTTTATTTGAACAATGATAATCTAACATCAGTCTAGGCAAATCATACATAGTTTTTGGGCAAATGGTAGAAAACCTCACAAGTTCAAATATACTAAAAATTTGGTTAAAGTTTAAAAAGCCACCGGTATCGTTGGAAGTTAGGATGTATATCCATCAAATATTTCCATTGTAACTCACTTTGAGTCCTGTTGATGTTTTACCAGTTTTTCATCTTTATAAATAATAGATTACAGGGAACACGTGTGCATTAAAAGCGAGGCCTTAAGAATCTAGTTGTAGTCCGCGTGATGTAGTGGTTAGAGCACTCATCCCGTAAGCCGAAGGTCCTGGTTCGAATCTCGAGATTTGTTTCGAGTGATTCTTCGGACGGACTATAAGCCCGCTCAGTTATGCTACGTATTGGTTTAAAATCAGAACGTTTCGCAGCTGGGTGAGCTGGGATCATATCACCTCCCCGAGTGCCGACATATTCGATCAAGATAATGAGATATTCTAACTATCCCTAAGCGAAGGCCCGATAGTACTCAAGTAAAAAAATGAGTCATTGAGTACAAAACCGTTCTAACAGGAGAAAAATCCTATCTTCAAAGTCAAATCGCTTTATTCAATACTAATCGTTATGAATTTTAAAAGAATATAAAGCAAATTCCAAACAATAAACATACAAAAACTTAATGACCCAAGTGGCTCTCTAAATTTATACGTTATCAGTTAAACACATTTTATCAAAAAAATATAGCAAATTCAAATTAATTGAGATTATTACATATTTTATGATTCGATTGGAAAAAGCAGAAAAAAACCAACCTACACTATTCAAAAATTATTTATAATTTTAACACAACAGTAAACTTTGATCCTACACCTAAAATGTTATAACCTAATTCTAATAAAAATTCAATCAAAAAAAAATTATCTAATACTAAAAAATTCGATCACAATATTCCTAATCTACGCGTTAAATCTTATCTCTAAACCCGATAAAATAAACATAACATATACCTAACCTATCCCTAATTTTTAGCACAAATAAACAACAACACTAAATGTAGCAATAATGAGCTGAAACTCAAAAACTAAGAAACGAAAAACACAAAAACTGAAAATAAACACGAATAATTTAGGCATTGTCATTCAGTCACCAATACCTAGATTGCCCCGTCTCAGCTCGATCAGCTTCAACGAATCTAGCAAATGAGTATCTCCATTGGAATTGTTGGTCTCATGAACTCAAACTCGGAGGATATTTTATCTTCTTATCGGTGGCCCGTCTATATATATGATATATAATTGGAACGCCGTCAGAATCAAAAACATATCCATTCATGGCCAAATACACGAATGCTTCTGGAAGAATGAAGCCAGTAGCGAGGCAAGTCCCAATATACCCGTCTGCAGGGTAGAACGGCTATGAAATCCAAGGGTTTTCACTCACAGTTACAGATCTTGCGATATGATTCCGAAGAAGTTTCAATATGAAGATATCGACTCTCGTCACTTGAGCAGTTTGATAAATTCTTCTAATCGAACTATAATGCTTTCAATCCGTCTCAGGCTTTCTGTACAAACCAGTACATGCACGAAGACATTTCCTTTCGAAAACTCTTAATTTTTCCATAGTACTAGCACTCTGGTTGTACCAGATCTGACATCGATATGTCAAAACTGGTCTAACCAGGGTCTTGTAACAGACAATTTTGACCTTTTGGTCAATGTATCTGGAATGAAAGAGTCTTCGTCGGGCCATGACTACTTTTAGTGTCTTATTGAGCATGATATTGACATGTTCAGTATAGTACAGATACTGATCGAGACGAACACCGAGGTATCGAACACAGAATTTATGTGGAGCCCGTTCTGAACTACCCTCGCCAGCCATGATGTGGAAATCCTTCCAATTACGTTCCAGGTCTTGACTGACCCCCTGCAGCGTTGTCCGAAACAGAATTGTTTCACACTTCTGCGCATTGATTTTCATTCACCAATTGTACAGCTGCACATCGCTGAATATTTTTTGGAGATTGCTCTGAGCTATTGTAGCTTTCCGGTCTGCCGTATAGATAATCAGATCATCAGCAAACGCTACCAATGATCGCGTTGGCGAGACGTTAAAATCAAAACCGTTCAATAGCTTGCGAATGAATATTGAGAAGAGCAGAGGCGCAGTAACTGTTCCCTGCTGAAGAGCATTCAAGACCTTGAATTCGCGCATTGTTGTCAGATTTCCATCAGTTGCAACAAACGATTTCCCGTATAACATATTACACATCATGGTGACAAGGTGTCTGGGGAACTTATCCTGAAGGAGTTTAAAAACTAGTCCATCTAACCACACCGTATCGAAGGCTTTCTCCATATGAATGAGACATGCTCCAACACATTCTCTGTTGTTGAGTTTCCAACAGATGTCTGAGGTTACTTTCGTTACTGCATGTGGTCGAATGCCTGGCACGAAAACCAAATTGGCAATTCGGTATCAACTCATTTTTCTCAATGTTGGTGTTTAATGCTCTGTGAGTATCACTTCAAACACCTTGCTGATGTTAGGGAGCAAGCTGATTGGGAGATAGCTTTTAGGGCATGAAGATTATTTTCCTTTCTTCAAGATCGGAAACACCTTAGCCTTTTTCCACTCATTTGGGAAATATGAATTGCTCAACATGTTGTTGAACAATATGCAATAATTCCTAATAGCAACCTCAGGCAAATGACGGAAAACTACATTGAGAATACCATCAGTACCACATGATTTCTTGTTGTTTATCCTGCAAAATATGAAACACAAGTCTTCATAGCTGACAAAATAATCAATAAGATTCAAGCTCGGTATGAGGTCAGATGTTAATGTTTCATGGAAATGAAGAATTGATTGGCCATTCAGGCTTGATTTGAAGTTGGAGACTTTTGCTTCAACGAACTCTGAAAATATTTCATCTCCTCTCTCAGGGTTTGGAGATGAACCATTTCAAAATGTGTTCCAATAAGAGCAAGTTTATGGAGTCCCTCACATATAATCCTGTTTCCATTTCTATCCGGAGTCGCCGATAAATATTGTTGACGCGTGTGAGAAGAAGGCTTTTCAATCTTTTCAACCTTGCGATGGTAGGTGTTTCATATCCTTCCATATTTCGATGTTTAATCTTGGGAACTACTTTCTCAATCGTTTCCAACGTCAGCTTCTCTAACTTTGACAAATTGAGATCTATTTCACCGTTAGTTAGATTCGTGTCATTAGGAACCATTGAATAAGAGTTGCCATTATCAGAAGGAGGACATTGCTTCTGGTACTCCCGATTAAATTTCTTTTGAAACTTTCCCCAGTCTGTTTTTTTTAAATGAATAAGAGATCATCCCTTTGAAGATTGATTTCCATTACGATTGCGTTATGGTCGCTATCATAAGGAAGCACTTGCAGTTTCCGTTGAGGACTATTAAAGTTGAATTCAAGTCTTGCGTTAGCAATGCAGAGGTCCAAATGTGAATTTGTCTTAGGGTATGTTGGGAACTCCGAGCCATATAGATTGCATCTGCATTCAATTTGGTTCTCTGTTATCCACGATTTCAGGAATACACCTCTTGGATTATTGGTGGCGTTCAGCCATGATGTATGCTTGGCGTTTAGGTCCCTAGCAAGAATATAATAATTATGCAGCCGGTTCAATTCGAGTATTTCAAACAAGGAATTGAGCTCCTCTTTGAGCTTGAGAACAGTTCCATCAGTTGCATATGCAGAGATAACGGAGGTTATCCCCTACTGGCAGTGAGATTTTGATAACGGACACTTCAAAAGATTCAAAGCTTTTGAATTTAACTTTTTCAATATTTTGGAAATAACAGGGTCTTCTCACCAATATCCCGGTGCCACCTCCCCCATCACCTATTACCCTATCGTTTCTTACGAATTCAAAATCCTTGAATCTCATGGAGTGCCATGAATTGAGGTGGGTTTCAGTGAGAAGCATGATGTCAGGCTTTTGCTTAACAATTAATTCTAGGAGATAATCACACCGGTGTATAGTAACGATGGAGTTGACGTTGATCGAGATGAGACGAATCCTATCCATAGGACTATGACTGGATGACAAATTATTTTGAGGCATTTGAAACCCCTAAACGATGAAAAACAAGATTAATTTTTGTATCTTGTTTATCGATTCTCTCCGATAAAGAAATCAGTTGCTGTAAAGTTTTGAGAAGCAGCTCATTATTGCCACTTACATTATTTACCGCATTTTCTGCTGGTCCTCTAGCGGCTTGTGCAAATGATACTCCGGGCTTGACAAAGTTCGAAGCTAAGACACTGCGGTGTAATTGTGATTGCTTTGGGACAAATTTTACTCTCGCATCTTGATATCGAGAGCATCCTCGATATGATGCCGGGTGACCAAAAACACCGCAGTTAACACAGTATAATTTCTCTTTTGGCTCCGTCTGAGCCAATTTGCACTCACCGGGAGCATGCACGTCCTTGCATTTGACGCATCGGTAATGCATGGCGCAGTTGGCAGCCGAATGCCCAAATTGTTGACACGGATAACACTGGTTGACTTCTCTTTTCTGGAGGCGTTTCCACCTCACCACTCGGAAGTTCAAGTATCTTATTTGTTGAAGAGCATTTGGACTGCTCTTATTTAAAATCTGCACTAAATGAAGTGGTAATTTTTCTTTTCTACCGTCGACCTTCTTGTGGCGGACGTTTTAACGGAGATAAATTCAATTTCTGCTGCTGCTTCCTTGAGCACCTGAAGAAGATAGACGGTATCTTCTCCGCAGTCCAAGCCCTTCAACAAAAAGGTCTGGTTCTTCTCACTTTTCGGGGTATATGTGAAGTGTGGCACCTCCCCAGAATTTAGAGTATTTTTAGCTGATTTGAAATCAACCAGTGATTTCGTTCTGATGGTTAATTTTTCGGCATTGATTCTTTTAATCTCGAAATTAGTTAATTTATTTTTGGCTGCCAATAGCCGAATCATATTCTTTCCGCTTTGAACACATTAATTAACGGAACTTTCTCTGTATTTTTGGTGAGAAGGACCAGCAGAACTGCGAGCTGGTTTCTTTGCGTTATTTTTTAAGCAAAGAATAAAATTATCATTGTTATCTTGATTAATATTATCTTTAATACTTTCTTCAAAGTCCATTTCTTGTTCGAGTCCGTCCAGCGCTGCATAGTAGTTTTGGCTGTCGTTAGCGCCTCCAGCCTCCAGTATTTCTTCTGGGATGACTTATTTGACCGCTTTCTTCGCCTTTGTTTCCGTATTTGTTTGCCTTACCGGTATTGCATCTTGAGTTTTCTTCCCTCTCTTATATATATCTTCGAACGTTTTTAGTCGTAGTTCAATTCCTGAATTTCAGCTTGAAGTCGACTCACTTCTTGTTTTTCTTCGACTGCTTGAGTCTTACGCCCGCTATCTGCGAAGTCCTGGTTACTCGTGTGCCTTCTTTTATTGACACTTGCCGCCAATTTCGTATTGCTACTCTCCTCGGGGCCCCCAACGGAGGGAAGCTGTCGGGCTCCTTTATACAGCAGCCCCGACTTAGTCTTTGGCTTATTTGCTTTTGTTGATTTATTGATTCCGTGGGTCGATTCCTTCGACGATAAATGCTTTTTCCAATGAAAATCTAAATTTGCTTTTGACTGACTCACAAAAAATTAATTTGATTTTTTTAAACTGACTTTTGTGAAAAATTAATTAATTTTGAAAATTAATGACAGGAGCGATTAAAAACACGTCTACACGCAACACGTGCTAGGCGCAGAATAAAACTCCTATCTTCGTAGCTTGTTTAGTTTCGCTTTTTTTGTGTTTGATATAAGTTCCATGAACTAAATAAAACAGACAACAATTTTGTTTGGGCTTTCATTATTTTACTTTCTGTTGATAATCGTTTCTACACACCGTGTCTTCTTGAGAACATATCAATCACTAGTGAGAACGTATCAATCACTAGTGATCGATACGTTCCGAGTAAGATACTGTGTTTTGAAACGATTGTCTGCTGAAAATTTAGGCGAAATTGTTGTTTGTTTTATTTAATTCAGTTAATATGAATTTTCGCCAAGTTATATATCCTAACTATTTCTCGATGATCGAATCGTGAAAAACCGCCAGTTAAATATTGTATATTACAACAATAATACATAATACTGCAAAGACGCATGTTTGCTATAGAGTATAGTTGTTTCGATTTTCTGTAAAAATTCAGAAATTCACGCTGGATGTACTCGAAAACGTGAAATAAGCATTTTCCATGTTTTCTTGTGTCTAAATTTTATAGTCATAGTTTCACGTGGTGAAATTTTTTGAAAGAAAATTATATATATAAAAAAAATATATATATATATATATATATATATATATATATATATATATATATATATATATATATATATATATATATATATTGCTGCTTTATTACCGGTTAGCAACCGGTCGATACCCGTAAATGGTACTGTTAATATAGTTGCAACTTGTCGACAAACCCAAATGCATTCGTACGATAGAGATTTGTTCCATGCTGTTACAATGTAAGATAGTTTAAACTAAATATGAGAAAACGTTTCATGAGTATGTTACAAAGCGGCCTCATTTCAAATGAGCTTAGCCATCATATTTCTTTCAAGCACAATTTCGGAATGCTGATAAAACCCGTCACAACATAAGAATCAATGGCGACAAATTATATCGACAATATATTCAATGCAAATTTATTTAAATTGAATATTTTGAAGCATTATACATTTCATTATTGATTGCTAATTATTCGTCGCAGCATAAGCTTTCAATAGACAGACACGTGATTGATTTATTGATTTTGACCTTTCATCTGACGCTATTTTGAGATTTTGCGTATTTTGTAGTTTCACTATTTTTGGAATGCACATTTTTGAGACTTTCATAATGATGAAATTTTCGTTCGAATCCTGGTTAGATTTTTTGTTTGTATTTATCAGTTTTCGCATGTTGAAGATGATTTTTCTCAAATCAATACTCGCTCCTTTTCATTTTTATCACCTTAATGAATCTAGTATTCAGTATATTTAGCATATACGAGTATAACTGCTATTTTATATATTGTATATTTAAATTTCATACGGAGATTTTGAAGTTGCAACGTTATTTTTAATACTATTGAGTGTAAGAAAAGGCTTCTATGCTTGATTTGCGTTTAAAATAATATTAATCCACATGGTACTCGTAAATTAAAATACTCGATAGTCTTAATGATTGCTACTCCGATATTTTTGGTTTGATACCAAATTTCTTCCTAGGCTCATTTAGATACGGGTTGTATCTACGAACGTACAACTAATCAATCAACATTTGTGCATTTTGATACGATTTTCTAACTTCTTACACAACTGTCAAATAACAACTTAAAACTTCCCAGAGAGCAATAAAAAAGGGCTGGTATATAAGTGAAGTAATGAATAAGTATAAGGCTCTAAGCGGTATTATTAGATTTCCAAGAAAAATTTCTCGAATTCAAATGCTTGGGAGCCATTTATTGAGCGAGTTCGTGCCTAACTTCATCGCTCAAAGCCATACATCTATACCCACCTGCGTACAGTATGATTGCTCGAATCCCAGGAGCAACGTTCGCGGTCATAACTTGACCCAACCAATACGACCCTGACTTGTATTTATGTTCCACAAGTGTGGCTCATGGTTACAATTTTTGGCCCGATCATTTTACGAAGAGCGTGGAGTGTAGGGGAAGAGGTTTAATGATAATAATGACTTAACTTCAATGAAGCATAATACAGCCACAAAAAGATCTAGCTCAAGTTCGCCAAACCAAAACACCATGTTTTTTAAGCGTTTTTAAATGTTAGGAAAGATTTTACTTTTTTAATTCAGGTGATAAAGACTTATTGACTGACATGGAGCGTCTAACTGGATGACTGAAGTAATTATAATATTTAGCATTGTATGATTATGTATCCCTATGTTTTATAAACTTGGTCCTTGATTTGAGGTTACTATGTAGAATTTTATAGATGATTTTAGCCTTTTCCATTAGAAGCAGCTGTCTGATGCTAAGTGTTCTAGTTTGTTAATAAAGAGTGTCCACACCACAGTTTAAAAAGTGCACCCACAACCGCTTTTGCTAGGGAGTAGACTCACTTCAAAGATAGCTCTACCTCCCATAATCCAGACAGGAAGAAGAGTGCTGTGCTCGCGAGCAGACTACCCCTCTGTTTGTGTGGGGAGCAAGTTTTTCTCCTCTACTTGCACTGTGAAGCACGCTTATTGGTCAGTTCTCCTCTGTTTTCCAGTGTAACAGGCATTTGTTGCTTAATAGCAACAGTGGCAGGTTCCCCGACTACATATCCTCTGTCCACTGCTAGACTGTTACGTGAGCATAGCAGTACCTGTTGATAATTGATCTGAGATGGTAAAGCAGAGTTACGTTCGAGCCCACCAGGAGATGGCCCATCGTATAAAATACAATGCTGTCATATGAGAGTATTAGTTGTAAGGTTATAAATAGTACTGTTTGAAAAATGTTCGTTCTTTATTGTAGCAGTGATAGAGCGAATAATATCAAATAAAAACAACAGTTGCTCAAATTTCAAACCAGCGTTTTAAAGAGAACAGGTTAAATTCTGCCGAGCACGTTTTATTCAATAGCTCGAGTTACAAAAAAGCCACATAATTTTATTCTATCTTCGAAATCACTTGAAGGATTGAAATTTAGACGCCGCCCTTAAACTGCCATTTTCTTGCCTAACAAGCTGCAAGTTGATGACCGATAAAGAGTCTTTGAGAGGCTTAGGCAGAGAAACAATAAGGGTGTTCCACTAGTGCGATTTAGTGATTTCAGCAACATGCCAATGAAGTAGCAGGAGAGTGCTCCTGCAAGAAGGGTATTGTAAAACAATTAGTAAATCAAACAATATATTCTGCATATCAAAACTTGACTAATATACATATTCCATAAATTGAGCTCGAAGAATTATTATGGTTATTATATTCGCCGCCATTTTGTTTCAAGTGTTTTGACCCCGTCGTTTAATTAGTCGTGACAACACATCAATATTGCAAACCATTTCTAAAATTTTTATCAAAATTCCTACATATTTATAGTGGCTAGGTCCGTTGCAAACGTGTATCTCCCTAGTATCACGTGTTAATGTTGTTGTAATTGTTAAATATTCAATAGGCTATAACTTAGCTGTTTATTGTTCGACCCCCAGGGCGGAACTGATCTGGTAATTCAAAGGGGTGCAACTGCTATTGTTGGGTTGTCGTCTCCGATTCCAGTGAAGCCGACGGGGACTGGCGTTCCAGGGGTACCCGAATCGCTTAGGATTGGAACTGGATCCGAAACATACTGGCTTTGTGATTGTTCGATAACAAGATCAACTCATTGCTGCGAACCTCAACCCTGGAGGTATATTCAGGTACCACGGGCAGCTGATGAGCCTCCATCTTAAAGATGGTCAGCTGATTGGTTACGGCCCTTCGGGGAGTATCGTGGTGGCTAGTGGTGCAAACAAAGGTTGGCGTTAACCTTAAAGCGTCAGATACAGGTAGGTCTCGGATCTACCAGCATGAAAGTTGAGAGTTCCCTCAATGTAAACTGGTACCGAACTTGGGGGCGAATGGTTGGCGCTTAAACAAATTGCAGTCTAATGGTGACCGTGAGATTAGCCCAACTTAAGGCAGGTGCTCACGTAAATCAGAACGACACATGTTTATTGTTCGATTATTATGAAATTTTCAGAACACTTACAATTGCTTTCAAGAAATTTAAATTGTAGTTTTTGGGAAATTTAAGGATCCAATTTTGATTTTATTGGCAAAAACGTCAAATTTATAAAATATACTGTTATTAACAAAGTTGATCGAATTTCGACTTCTAAGGTATTTGCTGCCCTTGAGCTCTTAAAGCCTCACCTCTATGATTTTTTTCAAATCTTTCGGGTGAAAGGTGTCCAATCGCGAGGGGGGTGCACACAAAATTTTCGTACATTTCCCTATCCCCTGCATCCCTCAAAGCAAAAGTTCTCATCAAGATCTTTCATTTGATACCCATATTGCCTACATGCGATGAAACTTTTTTTTTCGGCGGCCACTCCCCTATATGGGGAGACCCCCCTTGAACACCATATAAATTTTTTTTTGTGATGAAGCTTTGAAAAGCGCATCACTTTCACCCACTTACAAAATCTTATGTTTCTGGCTTATGTAGTTTGCGAAAAAAAAGTGGTGTGACACACGGACGGACGGACGGACAGACAGGACGCGATATTAGTAGTGTATTGTAAAATAATTTTACAATACCCTAAAAAGTGTACCCGCTGCCACCATTTTCAGGTTATCCTTAGGAATGGCAAATGCTTGCCGAAGCATTTGGTACGACTACTGCTGAGTTTGAATACTCGCAACTGCATAATATTATGCGTTTACGTGAATCACTAAGAGGCCGCGCTAGAAACCCTGTTGAATCTTTATTCTGCAGCTCCAGTAATGTCCCTGCAATTATGGAAACACTAAGGAAAACTTTTGGAAGGCCGGAGCAACTAATTAAAAGCCAACTCGAGAAGATACGTGCTTTGCCCCCATTACTTGAAGGCAATCTGGACGCTTTGATTGAATTTGCAAACAAGATGGTTAATATGGCAGCATTTTTACAGAGTGCTCTAGGCGAACATCGCCTTGCCAATCCAACATTGTTAAGTGAGCTCGTCGCAAAACTGCCAATCTCGCGACAAATGCAGTCGGCTGAAAAATGTGTCTTGCTTGAGCGGCCACCAACGTTGCTTGAGTTCAGTCAGTGGCTTAAATGCTTGCAACGCCTTGCAAATATGGTGTCGGGTGCGCTGCCAGCATCATCCTTGCTGACACAAGCGAGAAACCATCGTAAGCAACCTACTAACCCTTTGAAGTACTTTGCCGGAGTAAGCGTAGCGCAAACAAAATGTTGCACCTGCAATGAGCAGTGCCCCATGTTAAATAATTGTAAATTTTTCTCGCAGCTAACTGTGGATAATCGTTGGGCAAAAGCTAAAGAAAGTCAAGTTTGTTTTTCCTGCTTGAAGAAGGGCCACTAGATGAGTCGACGGATGTCAGAGGTTACACAATCGGCTACTTCATGCTAAGCAAGAGAAACAAATTGAGATCCAACAGGTACCAGCAACACACACATCTCGCATAGTGCCGCGAGTTCCAGGAGGTCGCAATTGCCATGCGGACGGTCACGAAAGAAGTGGGAAAATTTTGTTCCAAGTACTGCCAGTGAAGATACATGGACCCTTTGAAATCATCACCACATACGCATTTGTTGATGATGGGACAACCGTCTCGATGGTGGACCAGAATCTTGCCCAACGATTAGGTATCCGTGGACAACACAATGTTTTAGACTTGCAGTGGCTTAATAATCAAACAACGTCACAACAAACTGAGCGGAGTGGACGAAGCCGCAAAAATTTTTAATATGAAAAATGTTTATACGTCATTGGAGTTAGCATTGCCAGCGCAGATTTTTAAGTATAGTGAGTTAAATAAAAAGAATTGTCAGCATTCCGTAGAGTTGCCAATACAGGAGTACAGCGATATACTCATGCCTTTTTTTACTGTACCACGACGTACATCATTGTCCGCTGGACCGATAGCAGTAAAAACTCGATTAGGTTGGATGGTGTATGGACCGACAGAAATTAAAGAGCTCAAGGCAGATACAAGACGTGTCCTACATTATAGAAGAGCGGATGACATGTTAGCAGAGATGCACAAGCTTATGTCGGATTATTTTGATGCTGAAAATTTTGGTCTGAAGCCGAATATAAAGAAAATTGCGTCAAAAGATGACGAAAGAGCGTTGAATATTTTGGAGTTATCAACGATGAGACTCGATGCTAGATATGAGGCTGGACTCTTTTGGAAAGAGTTTGTTCCACCTTTTCCAAATACTTATTCAATGGCCATGCGAAGATTAGAAGGCGTTGAAAGAAGAATGCTTCGAGATACGCAGTACGCCAACGAATATTGCAGTAAAATTAATGGTTATATAAGAAAAGGCTACACCCGTAAAGTAACTATCGCTGAACAGCTCAATGATCAGAGAAAACCTTTTACTTGTCGCACGTTGACATAAAAAACCCAAACAAACAAGGATTACGCCTAGTTTTTGATAGCGCAGCTGAGGTTCAAAATATTTCACTAAACACGGCTCTTCTTCAGGGTCCTGACATAAACCAGCCACTGATTAAAATTTTATTCAAATTTAGGCAGGCACCAGTGGCAGTCTGCAGAGACATAAAAAAGATGTTTCACCAAGTGGCTATCTTAAAGAGAGATCAGGATAGTCAGCGTTTTCTGTGGAGAGGTGGTGACGAGACTAAGCCAGCTGAGGTGTACGTGATGAAGCGTTTGATTTTCGGCGCCACATGCTCGTCCACAATAGCGCAATATACAAAAAATATCAATGCCAAAAATTTCGAAGAAGTGCTTCCCTGTGCAGTTGAGGCAATCATAGAAAGACATTATGTTGATGACTATGTGGATTGTTTCCAGCCAGAAGTCGATGCCATAAATGTAGTACAAGCCGGCATCAAAATACACCGAGCTGGTGGGTTTGAATTACGAAACATTGTTTCTAACTCGGACAAAGTTAAAGCTTCTGTTGGAAACGCTGCTGGTGACTCAAGAGAAACGGTCAACATAGAAGGTGAGTTGGAGAGAATCCTAGACATCCACTGGCTATCACAGCCGGATTTTTTTATTTTCAAGTTGCAATTCCATAAAGTGCCAAAAGCAATATTGAATTTTAGTAGAAAGCCCACAAAACACGAAGTGCATTGTGTGAATATGTCCGTTTTCGATCCATTTGGTTTTTTAGCTGACTAGCAAGAGTGTTGATGCAAGCAGTGTGGAAAGCAGGATTGCAGTGGGACGAAACTTTAACTGACGACTTATACCGTCGCTGGAAACTTTGGATGGAGGATTTTCCAATAGTGAGCCAGTTCAGAGTACCACGATGCTACTTCCTAGATTTTGAAAAGACGCAGGTGGATCTACACGTCTTTGTCGACGCAAGCGAGGAGGCAATGGCTGCGGTAGCGTATTGGAGAGAGATAAGTTAAATAAACTTAAAGTAGCATTTGACGCAGGAAAAAGTTCGTGTGCACCCACGCGGTACCACATTATACCGAAGCTGCAACTACAAGCCGCAGTATTGGGCGTGAGACTTAAGGAAACAATCGTGAAGTGCCACACAGTCAAAATAAACAAATTTGTTTTTTGGACTGACTCAAATACAGTGATTAGGTGGATCCAATCAGACCACCGAAAATATAAACAATATGTTGCAAATCGGGTGCCGGAAATTCTGGATGGTAGTGGAGTCGAGGACTGGCGATGGTGTCCGGGTTCTATCAACCTGGCTGATGGGGCAACAAGGGCAAAGTTTCCGAGAAACTACGCAGCAAATGGAATTTGGCTAAATGGGCCTCATTTTTTGAAAAATCATGAAGAGCCGTGGCCACAAGAATTTTTGACAGGTTACATCAACGATAAAAGCGACGAAGAACTAAACATTACTTTTGGCAGCGTGGCAAATAAGATATTAAAAAATTTTCCAAATATAACAGATTTAAAAGAGTGGTGGCTTGGGTATTCCGGTATTTTGATAATCTGCGTAGGAAAATACGACAAGCACAAAGAGTCAATGGAGAGCTGACGTCTTCCGAAGAATTTGCAGCCGAAAAATATTTATACCGTTGGGCACAGATGCAATCTTTTGGAAGCGAACGAACGCACTTACAACGTGGTGAACCAATTGAATCCACGCATTGACAAGGATAATAGCGTTCGCGTAAATGGAAAAATAGGTTGGGCTCTAGTGTGTCCAGAAGATACAAGCTAGCCGATCATCTTAGCTAAAAATCATCCTGATTGTACAATATTTTCATACAACTTCATCACATCAACCATGCAACAGTAGTCAATCAGATAAGACAACGTTTTTGGATTCCCGCATTGAGAACCTTGGTGAATACTGTGCAATCGCAGTGTATATTCTGCAAAATTTGTATGGCGAAACCTAAGCAGCCACATAAGGGTGAACATCCTGTAGAGCGGCTGACTCCACACGTTCGACCGTTTTCGTATACGGGGCTAGATTTTTTTGGCCCTATAAATGTGACAATTCGTCAAAGCCGAAGAAGAAGGTGGGTTGCACTATTTACCTGTCTAACCATTCGTGCACTATTTACCTGTCTAACGAATATGCGAAAGAATGGTTCAGTCAGTGGAAAAGGCGTTAACGGTAATGTTTGGCTGAATAATCACCACGTCTGGAAACGCTGCAAAGCTACTTGATCGAGGCTGAAAACAAAGTCAATGCTCGGCCACATACTCACCAGCCTGTAACGCCAGAAGAGCCGGATCCCATTACCCCGAACCATTTCTTGCTTGGCTGCACAAATTCTACACAAACGCCATCGACGTGTGAAACAAAATTTATGAATTTGCGAAAGCAGTGGCGTCTTGCTCAGAATCTGAAAAATGGAATATGGCATCAATGGATAAGGGAGTACTTGCCAGAATTGACCCGCAGAGTGAAATGGTGCCAGCCATCCGAGCCTATACGAACCGGTTGTCTCGTATTTATATGTGATGTAGATCTTCCACGAAATAAATGGAGGCGTCGCAGAGTGTACAAGCTACATTATGGAAAGGATGGAGTGGTACGTTCACCTGACATGAGCACGAGCACAGGGATCCTAAAGAGACCACTGTCAAAGTTGGCAGTTCTAGATATCGAGACCTCAACAGAAGATGGTGAATCCTCCCCCTCCGGGTCAATTCACGGCGGGTGGGGATGTTGATAATTGATTTGAGATGGTTAAGCGGAGTTACGTTCGAGCCCACCACGAGATGGCCCATCGTAAAAAATACAATGTTGTCGTATGGAAGTATTAGTTGAAAGGTTATAAATATTACTGTTTGAAAAATGCTCGTTCTTTTTTGTAGCAGTGATAGAGCGAATAAGATCAAATAAAAACACACAGTTGCTCAAAAAGACAACAGGTTAAATTCTGTCGAGCACGTTTTATTCAATAGCTAAAGTTACAAAAAAGCCACAGTACCTCTCTCAAGTATCTGGATGGAGGCACGGCTTAAGTGATATTAAACGATGAAAAAAGAGTTTATGGTTACTTTTACTTTCAGTGAAGCAAGCCATTCATTCATTCATTCTCCACTGTATTTGGCAGACTAAAATCCACCGTTTTTTGTGGTTTAAATATGCATTGTTATTAAGTGGAGGAGGAACCCGAAGTTTTCATAAACTGGGTTATTTTTCTCACGTTTGCAGCAGATAAGTCAGTTAGGCTAGCGAAGAAATAAGAGTCCAAGATAGTTCACTCTTTTTCTAGTGAGAACCGAACTTTCGAAGTCGTTGTAGAGGACGTCCATATGCATCACATGTTTCCCAATCTAGCAGTGCCTGATCTTGGCTGCTATCATAATGGGAAAGCATACTCTGCCTAATCTCAGTAGTTTCATCGTACGGTCGATGACAAAAGGTTTCCACATCGGGGTAGCTGTTGCACAGGGCGACTCCACTATTTAGGACTTTTCAGCTTCCTTTAACTATTCCTGCCAATTATGAACCTGCAGGGTACCACCTGTAAAAGAGTACCAGCTTGCGCCAGTTCCTATGCCATCCATACGAGCTTCATCTTTAAATGTCTCGATATGCAGTGCAGTATTTAAAACAAGCCTTGAGGAGGCGTAGAACCCTGCAAAGGACTGTGAAAATACAAATATTCACTCCGGATATCTGATTATATAAATCGCCAGGATCTTGGCTTGAAAAACATTGCAGCGATCTGACAAGCGGAGTGATAGCTTCAAATTCAACCCAACGATGTACGAGTATATACCGCTCCCCCATTTATTGGTTCAGTTTTGAGGTGTAAATTTTCTCTGAATCTGTTAGTATCCATAGTCCGGTCGCCCATTATAGGAATAAGAAACTAAAATGTTTGAATTGTAGCGATCGTCTGAATTGAGCGATTGTCTAGTCGATGTTCCTAGGAATCGGTAACCAATATTTTTGCATGGCGGAGATTTGCCCTAGCTCAAGGGTAACTACAATCAGTTTTGCTAGTGTACATTTTATAGCACTAACTGCTTGATTGGGAGCGAGTGATGTAGCCATTATAAGATTCTTCGTAGGAGCTGTACGAAGTGTCCTTCGCTGTTGTACGAAGTGTCCTTCGCTGTTGTACGAAGTGTCCTCGCTGCTAGCCTTCGAACTTTGTATATTCCTGCTGGTTCATCAGCCTTTTTACGTATGACGACTAGACTGCTGTTCCACACAGTAAGAGTAGGCTTTCCACTACAGCGGTGTAGATTCAAGAGACAATGCGAACTTGCAGTTCCTATAATGCTGCTGTGGCTCTTTTAAAGCTTTACAGAGCACGCAGTGCTCTACGAGCCCTGTCCGCGATGCTATCTTTTTAGTAAAGCCTCAGGTTATAATGATTACCAGATATTTTGCCTTGTTCCATCAAGCTCCGTTAGCCAATAGCTTCGTTTTATTTGAGTAGGCCTTTAAGGCATACTCTCGACATCATTACAATAGAATGGATAAGGAATTATTTAGTTCTTCTGAGAGTGTGGAGACGAATTTCCCTGCTAAAGCGCTAGTAATGTCATCCGCATATGCTACGACCTTACATCTACATGATCAGGATTCTTTAAGGGCTTGCAAACTGTTGGACATCATCCTAAGGAGTATCAGCGTTTTCCAGAGGATTGGTGGTACAGTTATATATTAACGAGTGTGACAACCGACTATATCAAGACAACATGCATAGGATTTAAAGTAATCATATGCATATGCGTTAGCCATGCCCTGACCCCATGCCAGTTGTCATATGTAAGCACATATGGCGTCTCATCGCTTTGTGCCTCTCATCATCATCATTCATCATATATGAGACCACCAAAGCGCTTATGGACATGGGCCCCATTATCATTCGGTATGAATGTTTATTTTGAAATTGTTGATACTTACTGTATTGGATTTTGAGTAAAATTATTAATTCATAAAGTGGATTAATTAATGAGTACTTAGAACATAGGAATGAAAAATTGTACTATATTTTATATATTAGAAAATTTTTCAAGGTTACGGTTAAAAGAATATACGAATACTTGAACATGGGCATTATATTTTACTCCTCTTTTAAAGAATATCTTGACTTTTCATTTTACGAATTGTGGCAGAGGTATCCCAATTTATCTCGATACCATTAAACTATGGTGTCTCAGATGCGCAGAGCTGCACTGAAAAGGAGCTTGTATCATCAATAACGACGATATTGTCTCAACCTCACTGCGATGTGGAATACGGCGAAATTCGCCAACGATTTGCTTGACCGCGAGTATAACTTTGAGCTGTTATATTTGGAACAACAGCATTACCGGTGCGAAAAACTATAGTTATATTTCCATCTGCATAACATAATGTCCAATCAATCAATTAAATGTGTGCTCGTATTTTAAAATGCAAAACGTTTCAAAGAATCATCTTCTTCTTCTTAGCACTACAGCCCCTCTCGGGCCTTCGCTTCCTACAAATAGCACCTCCAACTGTCTCGGTCCATTGACCGCGTCTTCCAATTTCGAAATCCGAGCAGCGATGAACTGTCTTCGTCGACCGAGTCAGACCAGCGTTTCCTCGGTTTCCCCCCTCGGCCTTCAGTTCTCCCAACGAATACCTTTTTGGGGTATACGTTGTTCGTCCATACGATTCATGTGGCCAGCCTATTGCAGCTTCCGCAGTCTTACAATCCTTGAGACCTCCGGCTCGTCAAAAATTTCATACAACTCATGGTTGTATCGAACTCGCCATTGATCCCCGTCTAGCTTCGCTCCGATTATTCGCCTCAGGACCCGTCGCTCAAAGGCGTTCAATATATTTGCGGATGCTTGGGTTAGGGTCCATGTTTCACACACATAACATAAGAATCATAGTTTAGCTAATTTTCACTACTGAAAATTTGTATTTTCGTGCATGCAAACTAAATTTGCATTGAATATGCAGAAAATATTATCCCTCAGTTTAAAGTACTTTTATTATCAATCGCATTTTTGAACGTAACTTGTTTCAAATAAATCCATGTTTTTACTAGAATGAAACATTTGTTATTTTCAAAATTTTTGCAACGCGGATCACCTCATAAGGGTATCATCAGGCAATTAAATCAACATAAATCACAATCATGGCTAGTTAAGCAAATTTTCTGGTTTCAGTAACGGACAATTGTATGTGAAATCTAGTTGGTCATTTATAATTTGTTCGCCTACATATTGGGCCTTTTTTGTCATCTTTCGATTGAATATTTCTTTTATTTAAAAAAGATTTCATTTAAGTGCATACTGTCCATTATTATTTATGACCTTTTGCCATTTTTTGGGTAGAGCCATTATTCCATCTGTGTAGAACTGTTGTGGTTTATCGGCGAAAAACTTGGCCAAGTGATTTTCACAGTGCCTTTTTGAAGTGAATTTCTTTTCATTAAGGAAGTTTTGCAGAGACCGAAAAATATGGTAGTCTGATGGTGCAAGGTCTGGACTATACGGTTGATGCATCAAAACATCCCAGCCAAGCTCTGCCAGGTCATCAAAGATTTGTGCGGTCTGGCATTGTCATGATGGAAGACAACGCCCTTTCTATTGATCAATTCCGGCCGGTTTTTTTTAATTCCTTGTTGCAATCTGGTTAATTGCTGACAGTACAGAGCCGAATTGAGTGTTTGGCCAGGGTTTAGCACCTCATGATAAAAAATTCTCTTCCAGTCCCACCATACACACAGCATACCCTTATTTGGTGTCAATCCTGGCTTTGAAGTCGTTTGTGATGATTCACCTTTTTTTGACCATGATCTTTTTCGAATGAAATTCTCGTATCTTACCCATTTTTCATCGCCCGTAATGATTTGCTTCAAAAATGGCTCGATTTCGTTGCGTTTTATTAGCATTTCGCAAATGGGAATTCGCTCGATCAAATTTTTTTGTGTTAATTCATGCGGCACCCAAACGTCGAGCTGCTTTGTGTATCCAGCCTTAAGCAAATGGTTCAAAACTGTTTGGCGATGAATATTCAGTTTCTTAGCAATGTCATAGCTGCTTATGTGTCAGTCTTCGTCAATTTTTTTAAAGATTTCATCGGCTTTTTCAGTGATTGGTCGACCGCTTTTGATAAAGTATCTGGACCGTAGACACCACAAATTTTTTCACAAGCCTGCGATGCCTTCTCACCTTGATTATAGTGATGTTGTAAAATATAACGAATTTTTTCAGAAATTTTACTCATTTTGAAATACAACTGAATAAAACTTTTGACACAGACTGGAATGTCACCTTTCAAACGCAGTTTGACTCAATCTGATTAGAATTGCCCAATATACGACAAAAACACTATCTAGTGACAAAAAATGCTTAGTACTTTTTACACTATCCAATATTTTGATATATGTATTTCAAATATTTCCATTTTACTCATTATTTCGAACCTGTCCTTGTGATGCAGTAACTTAATACTATTAGGCCCTATAGTGTGCATATTGTCACTTAAATACTTGGACATAACCAACTATGGTTTTGCTCCCGCAATGTGCCCTGATAATCGAGTATTTATGTTGCTTTGTTTTACCTATACAAACCGCATACCGCATACCGCATACCGCATACGCCATTTTTTTCCCTACGTCTATTTTGGGTTTAATTTTATAATTAAAAACTGGTTTTTTTTTGTAAAACACGTGACTTATATGTTTGTTATTTAGGGTTTTATAAAAAGGTTTTTTTTTAATATACAATATCCTATTTTATTAAAATCAGCACCTGTCTTTCTCAGTGCGTCAAGCAAGCATTCTCTGAAGCTAGAGTTATCATATCTAGTGAACAGCACAGCAATTGATGGCTAATGCAAGTTTGTTAGTCAGCAAAATTTCAAAGGATTCTCGCATAAGGATGCAATTCCTTAAAATTTTTTCATCGAAAATGATCGGGTAGGGTATGAAATGATAGGTCTTTGTGAAATCGTTCAATATTAGTTGTTAAATTCGCAATTTTTGGTAGATTTTGCCTTCCCCTGGACCCCCTAATTCATAAAATGACTTTTTTATGACCTTTCATTTGATATCCCACTCGACTACCTTTGATTTTAAAAAATTTTTAAGGGCTCACTCGTTATAAGAGGGGACCCCCCTTAAAAGTTTTTAAATTTTCGGTTAGACCTAAACTTTTGAGAGACCATCCCTTCTGACGTTTTCACAAAATTTGAGCATTCTAGCTTCTATAGTTTCTGAGGAAACTTGCTGTGACGCACGGACAGACAGGTCGCGAAATTTTTTTACAAAGATCTATGGCAAAATAGTGATGATATAATTGATGGTGTCTTTTGTTTATATGAAAAAAGTAAAAGTTGTTGTTATGTCGTTTTCGTTATTGACTTGTACTCTAGAGATTTAATTGAGAAAATATGAAAAGATAAACGGGAAAATTTAAGGTTTTCATTGTGGAATCCTGACGGGGTATGGGACCAGCTATGTTGGCTGGCCTCTCCGCTTATGAGCTAGCTAGCGGATGAGCACAACCCTTTTTCTCTGTTGTTGCACAGGTTTCTTATTTATGGTAAAGTTTTATATGATTCAGTCATATAACACTTTAAGTTACATCTGAAACATTTTTATTTTTCAGTTCATGCGAATTACGCTTGTGTGAATTTTTCATTTAAATGGAAAATATATGGCCACGTCCGGATGGGGGGTGCGAGGGGGAACCGCTTCCATCTGGATGCCCCACTCTTATGTGGGGGTCGTAAATACCAGTTGTAGCCACGAGATCCTCTCGCGTCCCGTGCGCGTTAATCATGCTCAGTCAGTCGCTTTTTACTAGTCCAATCCTTCAGTAGCTTACCTCGGCCTCGATACCGTCGAGCCGAGACGTTTTATCTTCTAAATCATGAATGCCAATTTTTTTTGTAGTGGGCCCTTGTGCTGGGGAAAAGCACCCACCCTACGACACCACAATGCTAGCCTGCCAGCGCATTCACGCGTCTTCAGACAAGGCTAATTCCGGCGAGCACTAATATCTTCGCCTCAATCACTACACCTATGATAGTGACCATGATGCCATAGTCATGGCCATAAATCATCAAAGGGATATGTCTTCCTCATTCTAGTCTGAAATGAAAATCATAGGTGAAATTTCATAGCGACGGGATAAGTTTCAAAGAAAGTTTAATCAAAACTAGCGGAAGCAATGTCGACCTTCTGATGATGGCAATGTTTGCTTATGGCAAGAATTTAATTAACGATCAAATATATTTATATTAATCGCAGCTTGAAATGCCTACACTAAAAACAATTGAAAAATTTTTTCCTAAAAATGAACACAGAAATAATATGGAAGAATATGATGCACGAACCCTAACATGTTTGAAAAAATGGAAAAGCCTTCTTCTCTTATGCGTCAATAATATTTAGCGGCGATTTATGGACTACAACCGTCCTATGTTGGGCATGTTAAAATTGCACCTCAAGAATTTTCGGAACATGATCGGTTCTACAGGAATGAAATCAACGACCAATGAGCGAAAAAATGAAGGGGTACTAGACCCAAATGACATTTTCATGAAAGTTAATAATTTTTTCGTCGAAATCTTAAGTGAGTGTGTCGAATCTCAAACTTACAGGCGACGAATAAATTTTCTAAATAAAGCTGGTATTGATCCCAACAGTACAACTCCAGAAACACCAGGGATTGTAAGTTATAACTTACATAAACTTGCCCTAATTGGAACTCATTTTGAATTGTTTCATCTACCAGGTTCTGATAGAGTGATGGATTGTAGAAGCTTGCCCTGACCGGAATTCATTTTCAATTGGTCCACCTACCAAACCCTGAGAGAGGGAATCAAATACTTTCAGAAGTCATTGAAGCAAAAGTTTCAGATTTCAAATTAAGCTTGAACGGCGAATAGATTCTTCAGTAAAACACTGAGCTCCAACCTCATACCGAACGAAAATCTTCTTGATTATAAACTACAAGAAATCAAGTGGGATTGCTATTAGAAATTATTGCATATTTAACACAATATAATATATTGAACAATTCATTTTTGCCAACACAGTGGAAAAGGCTTTCGGCAACGTGCAAAGTCAAGTGGGCGGTGGCCGTTATCATTTGTTTAATCGTGGAGGCTATATCCTCCAGTCGTTCCTCGTTGAGATAGCTCATTGCCAACTTTAGCACTGAAATCACCCAGAATTATTTTTGTGCCGTTTGTGGGCTATGAGTCCACTAGTCTTTCCAAGCTTGCCGAATCGGCTGAGCAAAAACCAAATTTCGGTCATTTTAGACGAAAACCCGTGATTCTCGTTCTGACCAAACTATAGCTCCGATTCGGACGCAATTCGGTACAGAGGTTGGTTGAACTGTTTTATGAAGCTCACAATAAAAAAATTCAAAGTTGAACTATCTGAAACAAAAGTGTGATCCTTCAAATGTCCAAAAACGTGCAAATATTTGATATTATTGTTGTGACCAAACCTTTCTACCGATATTAATGAAACTTGGCAGTGTGTCAAAAACTATAAACATCTGGAGAATAATGAAACAACATTTAAGGTCAAGCATTAAATTCCAAAATGCCGGCTAGTCTAAGTTCGACATTTCAAAGGTTTCCAAAAGTCACAATTTTGATCCAATTCGTATGAAACTTAATACCAAGGTAGATAATGATTATATCTTGTGATCTTGTTATTTGGATGAGCGAATTTCAAAATGGCAGCCGTTCAAATATGGCATTTGCGCAGAGCCATGTTTTTCAACGGATTTGATAAAACATGGAATTATGGATTGTTGTAAAAAAATTCTCCATTCTGTCAAAAATTGTAGGAATCAGATGATAAATAAAAATGTGGAAAATTTAAAACTCATTTCTATCTACTATTTATAGAACCTTTTTGTTCTGTCCAGAGTAAAACTCCGATTTGAATGAATTTGGAAGAATAGTTGATGAGACTCTAAGACAGATATCCTTTAAAAGAATCCAAAATCAGGCGCTTAAATTCAAAATCGCAGCCCCTACAGCTCTAAAATCAAGCGAAATTCTATATTTTGGTGGCAGCTGACGTAATGAATATATTCCCATGAATAGGTTTGAAATGGCTTGCATTAGAAGTATTTATACAACAGAATATTTTTTCAAGCGGCGTTTGACTTTCAAGTGGTGGCCTATAAAATTATCGTTTGCTTTTTTAAATAAGGATGCGGCTTTTTTTTTAGAAAGTGGCTACAAGAATTTACATACATATATGCTTGAATTCAAAGCTTTTAACACACATGGATAATTAGGGTGGTAGGGACAGCTTGTGAAGAATTTGAGTCGCTTTTCGATTTTTAGGTCTTTGTAAAAATTTTTTTTACAAAGACCTACTAGTTTCGCGACCTGTCCGTCGGTCCGTCTGTCCGTGCGTCACAGCTGATTTCCTCAGAAACTATAGAAGCTAGAATGCTCAAACTTTGTGAAAAGGTCAGAAGTTATGGTCTTTCAAAAATTTAGGCCTTATCAAAAATTGAAAAAATTTTTATGGCCTTATAACGAATTGGCCCTTAAAATTTTTTTTTAATCAAAGTGGGGTATCAAATGAAAGGTCTTGATTAGAACTTTTAGAATCTGAAATGAAAAAATCATTTTATGAATAAGGGGGTCCAAGAGAAGGAAAAATGTACCAAAAATTTGTGTTCCCCCCCTCGCGATTGGACACCTTTGAGCCGAAAAATCTGAAAATTATCACGAATGTGGATCTTTATAGGGCCAGGGGCAACAAATACCTCAGAAATCGAAATTCACTTAACTTTGTTAACAATAGTATGATTTTTAGATTTTACATTTTCGCCCATAAAATCAAAACGGTACCTTTAAACTTCTTGAAATTTGGCAATTATATAGACTGATATAAGATATATACGTTAACAAAATTTAATCGAGATCGAATTATAATCAAGTGAGTTATAGCCATTTCAATTGTATGGAATTGCAACAACAATAACACGTGTTTATGGTTGATACATATTTAAAATTGACCTAGGCACTTTTATTTTTTTTCAATTTTCATAAAAATTTAAGGAATAGTGTTTAACTTGAACATGTTCTATCGGCTGAGCATTCAGAAAAACCATTTAAGCTAGGTCAAAATTGCGGCTGCACTGTGCTTATGAAAGGAACTGTGCATCTTTTGCATAAATTTGAACGATTTCATATCCAAGTATTGGATGAATGATTCAAGCTATTGATTCGCGCTACTAGTAAACTGGTTTCTAACCAAAGACATATAAACAAATGGACGAGCAACGAGAATCTGTGTACTCGTCCATGTGAGAAGCAAATTTGCCACATAAATAAGTTATAAATAATTTACACTCTCGAAACTATATGATTCCCTCTGCTTCTCCTTCCCCTTTTTTTCCAGACAGGTTTTTCTCTTCTCTCTTCAGAAGAATCGCTTCCCCCACTGACACCCGCGCACACCAACGAAATTTCATTTCACGTGCACAGGATTGAGTACAAACAACAAACGATTCTCACGGAAAACTCGAACGTCAAAGCAAAAGCAAATCGAAAAGAGCGCGAAACACGCGGGAAAACTCATGTGTCAAAGCGGATGGAAATTTCGTAAATTTTTAATTAAAACAGTGAATCAAAGTTCCGATTACGTACGCGCGATCTTTAAAATTAAATACTTTTTAAATGTGAACGTGTTTTGCCGTGAATATAGTGCTAAATTAAAAGCATATCACCTCAAACCTCAACTTCACACAACTTTAGCAAAGGTTGCCAATTGCTTCGGCTCTCACGACCGGTTGCGGATCCAGTACTCTCTATATCTATGTTTCTAACCCTATGATGTTTACAAAGACCTTCTGGTAGGA
Source organism: Odontomyia ornata (assembly GCA_963969285.1). Lineage (NCBI taxonomy): Eukaryota > Metazoa > Arthropoda > Insecta > Diptera > Stratiomyidae > Odontomyia > Odontomyia ornata. Next base: position 815,995 of record OZ017738.1, on the reverse strand, counting down.
GCACTCTCCTGTTTACTCAACTTGTTATAATTCTAAACTGTTTTGTTAGATATCTTTTTGTAATCAACGTCTTCTAATTTATTCTAAGTGCAAGTTTAAGAAAATTTCTTCAACGAATTCAAAATCAAATCCCATAGTCAACAGTGTATGAAAGGCCATTACACTAATTATTTACCTAAATACCTGAAAGGTAATTTTTTCACTATATTGTTTGCATTGTAAAGATGAAAACCTGCTTAGATATGAACACAATATTGAGGTTGAGAAATTTTAAAGACGTTACAAATCCTCTTTTTCCTTACAAAAGTCTGTAAAGATTCTCATTGCTAGTTAGGTATATGACAAAGAAAACCTGACAAAAATCTATATTCATCTTTATCTTTAGATCATGCACCATTGCAGACAATACAGGTATGTTACAATCGTAATCAGTCACGTAGAAACATTCAACATAAAGATTAAATCAAACAAACGAGCGCATATAACCAGTCACGGTGATATGTTAATGCCAACTTCGGATGAATGTTCCCACACCTAAACTCACATATGTTATGTGATTGCCAAAGCGAAGTAATGCAAATATCGCCGCTCGTACATAAGTAAAGCATTCAAAATATTTGTCAAAGCAGCTAACATTGGTCATAACCTGGCCGCCAATTTCTGCTGTTTCTAATAATACACTCGTATTACAGTGCGTTAATTTGTTAGAAAAATAGCAAAGTGCAGAGTTGACACCGTCGACCCTGTCTCCTCCTACTCATTTCTGCTAAGTTAAAATCCATCAGACGCTAATTAAAGCCATTTAGGCAGTGACTACATTTCGGAAATGCAGAAGATACCATTAGGCTGAAATTAATTGCGCAGTAGTTTCTCCTCTGTGATCATCAAAATAAAACAGGCAGACATTAAGGGATTTCTTATTTGGTGTAATTAGTAACTCGACTGAGTTGAGTGATGCAAGCTTCATAAAGATACCATAAATGGTATGAGAAACCTTCATTCTGTAGATCTAGATGCCTAAAGCTAGCCTTGAAAATTCGTAATCGCCTCAGTTTCACTTTCTGGATTCCGGGTGAATCGATCAATTATTCATTTGCTTACAAGCTGGCAAGTGCATTTTCTTTCAAGACTGTTGCGCGAAAATGGCTGGAGCTGCGCCGCAAGCCAAGCGCCGAAATTGCACTTGCGCTTGCCAAGTTGACCGATTGTGTAAGCAGAATGCTTCATAAACTGCATCGATGCATTGGCCATTGCACGTATTCCTACCCGATTTAAAGAGCACAAGGAAAAGTGGATCCATTGCGAACAGGTTATTGCGGCAATTGCAGTTCATAATGACCGATTAAATAAACAACTGTAGTCTGCATGGAAAAACGGCATTATATTGAAATACAACAGTTAGTAAAATATCCAAGATTTCAGCGGTAAAAGCGCGAGTATGAAAGAAAAGGGGTAGCAGAGAAAATCTTTTATTGCACCTAGATTTTCATCGTTATATAATGACTTCTTACTGATTTTGTTAGTCTTGATTTGAGCTCACTGAATTCACATCCAATAATTGAACGTTAAACACACTAGGACTTAAGTTGCATTTGATACCATAGTACGAGTAAGTGAACATGAATTATTTAACTTTCAAAAGCGGTAGTCTTCTAGTCCACTGAGTAAAATGTTAAACGTTTCTCATATACCGGTAAATACGGCCTAGTCTGGGATTCCTTACAAGAATTGTGAATCAAAAAGAGCTTCCGAGTAGTTTTAACTCATTTTTCGGTTGAAATCAATGGAAAACACCGCTGCCATAGAGATTCATGCTTTTGTTACTACCCTTACACAAATCATTATTTCATGCACATACAATTGGCCATCAAAATGAAAGACACAGGTTGTATACATAATTTATGAATCATTATACATAGAGTCACTGTACATGTGGATGCGCCTCCCTCAGACTAGTCCCTCTCCTCGACTGGGTCACGGTGAAGATACATGATGCACCTTCTATACAACACGGTTCTAGTGGTGCCAAAAAGAATGCTGAATATGTGATAGAGAACGAGTATGCTGGGCCCACTGGGGTTGACCAGATATTAGCGATATGAACGCACATCACCAGCAGCAACTGCAATCATAGATGAGAATAGCTGTTGGACTTTACAAAGTTTAGTGAATTTATAATTTTAAACATGGGCTCTGAATACACCTTTTTCACGTCAAACTAGCACGAAGTGACCGACATCATTTTTGCCACGCCACAGATAGTACAAGCGATTCAACGCTGGAAGGCCTCGAGAGAAGCTAAAGTTTTTGATCATGGATATCTTGAATTTCGGGTTAGTATATACATAGATACTGCTTGAGCAACTTTAGGAAAGCAGGTAGGAAGGTGCACGAGTTGAAAGTAGAAAAAAAATTATATAAACATACCTAAGCTCAAAACTAGTCATGAGGTTAAAAAAAAGTGCTGGCTGTTAAGAAGTTACTTGTCCACTGAAACGAGTCTCAAATTGTAGATTGAAGGTTCGCTGGTTGAATCTTGAATTGCAAAGTTCTGGAGCGCCATTAGAAGACTACTGAAGAGGGTATTGAAGATTAGCTCATCTGTTGACTGTGGAAGCTACAGTACCTCACAAAGCTTATATATGACAGGAAAGTGCTAGGACTCTAAACGGACCTCTTACATGAAGTTTTATTAAGAGAAAAAAGGGATACAAGAGACTGGAAAACTATATCCTCAACGGAGCGTAGCATTAAGTCAAATTCAATGACCCACTTTTGGTGCAACCAGACCATCAATCATGAATCTTTAGCTCACTTGCTTATACCAGTGCAAGGAAGAAGAGAAAAAAGGAGAATCTGTAGCCTAATAAGGCGGGTGGTCACACTGAATCGAGTCAAACATGCAGCTGACTCCCCCGATAAATTTAAATCACCAGGCATTGACAGCATTGTTCCTGCCATGATCAAGCGAAAATCCAACAAGTTGATGCAATGTCTGATGAAAATCTTGACATCAAATCTGAGATGCATACTCATACCTTGGAAAATATTCAGAATTATTTCTTTATTGTGAAGCCGGGGACAAATGACTACTCTTACTCTTAAAAATATCCATCCTATTAATCTTACTTCTTTTTTGCTGAAGGTACTGATAAAAGCTTGTAAGTCAACACATAAGATGTACGATACTGAGAAGGAACCCTCAAAAAGCATAGATATCAACAGGGGAAACCCAGTGAAATGGCTCTTTACTCCCTTATAGCGTAAAGGAAGGACATGCAGCGATATGGTTGTATAGTGATTATGAGGCCGCCCACTTGTTACCCATCTGTAGTTTGCAATGAAAATTGTGTCTTGGAGAAAACCAGGGGCTCTGAACGTCGTACTGAGCGTGCTTCCCCATGAAACGTTGATAAAGGTGGAGGCCCTAAAATTTGCCATTGAACTTGCACATAGCCAAATTTTCAGAAGTCCTAACCAGTATCTTCAAATTCTTCGTAGATTATGTCCCTGAGATAGAAGTTGATATCACTAGGAATGCTAACCTCTGTGTTACAGGCAGAATAATTTCCTATATTAGATGAGACAAGACGTCGAGAGGAATGCAAATCAACGTCTTCAGTGGTAGGCAATCGTCACTGCGTGTCCGCTTCAGACAGAACGTACATCAAATATTCTTCATGAATGTCTAAACAAATCGAACTCACTCAGTTCCAAGGCATAGAGGGTATGAGGGCAGTCAACAATCTACTATTCTACTGAAAGAATGAGAATCTTTTTTCCTTTAGTCACTAGCCCATATATCACTCACAAGATAAACTGCTGGATTTTGCAAATCTCTAGTGAATGAGCCAAACTAGAAATCAGTAGGCTCCCTACCTAAACTAAGAAGAAGAGAGTGCACAACTATAGTTATAGGTCACAATCCCCTAGGGGCTTATTCGAATGGGATACATTTTGCTAGAGACTTTGCCAACGTTAATTAGAATGAATGTCTGGCTTCTACGTATGCTAGGTTACGGATATCTGGTGTCACATGAATGAGCTGGAATACATTGACGGAAAACATCTGAAAAAAATCATGAATGTAGGCCTTGATGAGTACAATAACAGCAAATACATGAGTAGTCGAAATTCACTCAATTTTGTTAGTAATAGTATGATTTATCGATTTTACATTTTCTTGGATAAAATCTTAACGGTACCCTTAAATTCAATAAAATTCAGCATACGTATGGCTATTTATAAGGTTGATCTTTTCTGAAATTATCATAAAGATCGAATGGTAAATTACTTTTTATGGAATTGTTTGCAGCTACATATAAATGAGTTGCATATTTTGAATAATAATTTTTCTGAAAAATTATTAGAGAAGAAAAATGTTAGAAGAAGGTGGTTTCGACGTGTGCACTAATTCTCCTCAGGTCATCACTCTTAGATACACACCGGTGATGGCGACCACCATGCTCAGAGGTGAGGGAGTTAATTTTTAATTTTTATACTTATGCAAACTCAATTTGTTTTTGTATCTGCAAGTTATATTCAAGGTAAATTTCTCTTGTAAGTACTTGTATTAGCTAAACTTTTTAATTGGATCATTTCACCCTTTTCACATTAACTTAATGTAAATCTATACGACAAATTTGCTCTACATTTGAAGCTTATCTAACGTTGCGCGGATATCGATCACTCTTTCGGATGGCTCCGATAGCTTTTTAAATTACTTTTTATGGAATTGTTTGCAACTACATATAAATGAGTTGCATATTTTGAATAATAATTTTTCTGAAAAATTATTAGAGAAGAAAAATGTTAGAAGAAGGTGGTTTCGACGTGTGCACTAATTCTCCTCTGGCCATCACTCTTAGATACACACCGGTGATGGCGACCACCATGCTCAGAGGTGAGGGAGTTAATTTTTTAATTTTTATACTTATGCAAACTCAATATGTTTTTGTATCTGCAAGTTATATTCAAGGTAAATTTCTCTTGTAAGTACTTGTATTAGCTGAACTTTTTAATTGTATCATTTCACCCTTTTCACATCAACTTAATGTAAATCTATACGACAAATTTGCTCTACATTTGAAGCTTATCTAACGTCGCGCGGATATCGATACTCTTTCGGATGGCTGGTTGATGTGAAAAGGGTGAAATGATCCAATTAAAAAGATTAGCTAATACAAGTACTTACAAGAGAAATTTACCTTGAATATAACTTGCAGATACAAAAACAAATTGAGTTTGCATAAGTATAAAAATTAAAAATTAACTCCCTCACCTCTGAGCATGGTGGTTGCCATCACCGGTGTGTATCTAAGAGTGATGGCCTGAGGAGAATTAGTGCACACGTCGAAACCACCTTCTTCTAACATTTTTCTTCTCTAATAATTTTTCAGAAAAATTATTATTCAAAATATGCAACTCATTTATATGTAGTTGCAAACAATTCCATAAAAAGTAATTTAAAAAGCTATCGGAGCCATCCGAAAGAGTGATCGAAATCCGCGCGACGTTAGATAAGCTTCAAATGTAGAGCAAATTTGTCGTATAGATTTACATTAAGTTGATGTGAAAAGGGTGAAATGATCCAATTAAAAAGTTTAGCTAATCGAATGGTATTTAACGAAGTTAGAGCAATTTGAATTTTCCCTTATTACTAAGGAACAATATGCGCTGTAGTATATACTATGGAACCATGTGCGCTTTTCACCGACTTGGACACTAAAGCTTTCCAGGATTTGCATGAAAATTTCAGGAATGATAGGTATTATGAATATCTTTGAGAGTCAGTTCAGCTAGTGGTATCAGTAATCGTAAAACAAAATGGTGGCTGTTTTAAATGCAAAGATTGAATAGTTTTGAGATATTGTTCCCCAACTTCAACGTTTAAGGTGCATACTTTTAACCCTTGATTCAATTTAATGAATGACTGAAGATGAGCACCTACAATTAATACTCATAGGTGAAACAAGTCGAGGAGGTAGGAGAGAGCTCCTAACAAAAGGGCTTTGTAACCAGTCTAGAATTCGAAAAAAATGGCCATGAATAGATGATTACAGTACAGGGGAGTGGCCCCTGAAAAAAAATTTCATCAAAAGTAGCCGATATGAGTATCAAATGAAAGTTCTTTATAGGAGCTTTTCAGAACAGTTCTTAAACTGACAGTTCTTGCTTCAGTGGGGACACTGTGATCTAAAAAATCTGAAAAAATCATCAAGGGCGATATTTATGAGTATAACAATAACAAATGCCTAAGAAGTCAAAATTCATTCGACTTTATTGAGAATAGTATGATCTTCGAATTTCATATTTTCTCCAATAAAACCGTCTTTCCGTTGCTGGTGACTGCATTTTGTAAGTTAAGTACAAAACCCTTCTGACATGAGCGTAGGTTTGTCTACCCAACTTGTTAAAGTTATGATCTATTATAGAAGGGAAAGTATCGTCGCTTTAGGTTGCGATTCTCGTCTGTCTTTAGTATGGAACTCATTAGCTTTGATTTCTAGGCATATAATCATATGAACTAGAAAGTAACTAATCTATTTTCAAATGGCATCCTGAAAAGTTCCCCTATGAAATTGCTCTAAATCATGTTGAATTGTATTTATGCTGCTTTTAGAAATAATTCATTGGTTATTTCCGATAGAAGTGATTGATTAAGTGTACCGTTTATGCAGAAAATTAAGGATGCTGATAATTTTTATCATCCGTCATCAAGGAATCGAAATAATTGGCATTCAATTCAATTTCTCGACATCAGTGTATCATATTGAATGGTTAATATCTCCTGAGTCCTTGAAAGGATTGCAATTTTGTACCGACGCATTTTAGTTCAATATATTGTCCTTCGTTTGAAACCTATACAATCAAAATCTTTACGCGCGCCGATCAGTTAAATTTCAAGGAGGAGCTCGGATTCGAACCAGGACTTTTATTCAAAAGATGCAAAGTTATTTTGCCAAAGATCAAATAAAATAAAATCGTTCGAGTTCTGCACTCAGGTCATGCCGGAATAAAAGTTTGTTGGTCACTCTTTCGGCACGGAAAAAGCAATGATTATGCGATTACGTTGAGATGCGCCAAAGTAGCATATGGCTATTCCAGAACATCAATTTCAATTTGTTTCAACATACGTATTCAATTTTAAAGGAGACGAACACGTTTTGATTGCGGATCATTATTCGGGATTAATGGACTTTACGAAGCTCAAATCTTCGAACGCACCAGAATTAATCGATCAAATGTGAGTATAGTTGTGGGTGGACGGCAATATACATCGAATAAGTTCGCGGACTTTGCGGTCAAATGACAATTCAAACAACAATTTGGATTCCCGAAGCCAAATGGGTTCGCAGAGCATAGCGTACAAGCGACAAAACACTTATTGAAACGCTACTGGCTCTACAATCAGGATGTCTATTTGGCATTACTCATGTTGCGAAACACACCATGCAACGATATACTCAAATCGCCAAATCAGCGAACGATTATTCCACCGACAACAGAAGAGCTGAAACCAAAGATTGTCGTCGGCGTATCGAATCAGTTGAGAAATCTTCACCTTCGCCATGGAATATAGCCAAATCAAGTGGTGAAACCAACAGAAGCACTAAAAGTAGGCAATAGTGGGCATTTACAAACCGGTAATCGTGAATGGGTTGGCGCTAAAGTTATGGCAAACACTCCATACCCTATATCAGTCATCGCCGAGACCGCTGATGATAATCGTTATCGTCCAAATAATTACCATTTGCACAAAAGAAAGGCAAATTTGAACGCATATTTGGCCGATGGTCGACACTAGTCAAAGTTACCAGAGTAACATGGCATATTGGCAAAACGGATTCAAGTGCCCAATGATTAACCGAAATGAAAAGATATATCGACACAACCGATTCAAACGTCCACCGATAGAAACAACCTGGCTGAATCATCCGAGGGATGGCCAATAATTAGACGCCGTTTCAGAGCTGTGAAGCCAGTTTGTCCGATACGACCCTGCTAAAGGAAACTAGATTTAAGAAAATTTTTTCGATTTAATTTAAGGTTCATTTTGTATAGTATTTGCTTTGGATTAGCAGGAATTGATTTCATTTTTTTGGTTTTCAGCTTTCTGTGCATTAAATTTTTTTCAACAAAGAGATGTCAAGGCATATAAGATATATGCGCTCATAATCATATAATAAACACATGTCACGTTAGAATCGATTAAGTTAATATGTTCAATAAAGTAATCACTACGGACATTCAACCTGCGCAGACGTGTTTTATTTAGTTCAGGGCTCATTCCATCACAGGGCCAGTATTTTCCAAAGAATTCTAGTTTCTGGGAATTTCTCTCTGGGCTTAGCATATCCTCCTGCACTTTCTACATGTTAAACTTTCTTTGCCTGGCTTTCGTGATCAACATTTCTAATGTAATGTAAGACTATCAGCTCGGTTTTCAAAATCGTTTCATTGATTAAGAAAATCAAAATAAACAGCATTCTTAAAGGAATAGAACTTATTAATCGAGGGTTTTCGTGGCTGCTGGTCATAAATATAATGTTCAAAAAGTTTTTCGATGCACCTGGAGCTCAGGTTGTCTTCGTAGCACAGCTCATCCTGGTGGTCTTTATTGCAGCAATTCATGTGCAATTCAGCCAAAATCTTTACTCAAGGATTGCTAGGGTGGTATGAATGTCGTTTCGAAAATGTTCTCGATTGATATGAAGACAAAATTGTTCTAGCTGTCTAGGTCATATCCAGAATTTGATGATAAAGATTTCTGCATTCTTTTGTAATTTGGTTATTTATTCTTACCACCGATGTTTAACATGATTATTATATGTTATTACTCATATCTGTTAAACAAAATTAATGAACATTTTTTTGTTACGATTTTTGTTCGAAAATTATGGTATTAAAATAAACAATTTTACACAAATTGATTATAAAATTCGCGAATATAAAGTGTGTGGTCTAGCTACTAAATACCTCCCCTGTAAACCTGAGAATCTACATCATACATAATATTGAAAATCAACGCTCCAAAAGCCACTGAGTAACCAATCTGGGCTAATTTTCGCCATAAATCAGCGAATAGCGAATTTATTAATAATCTCAAAAACGACACGCGAAAAATTCATTTTTTCAAGACCAAGCGCGAAATACGAGTATCACTTGTTTGAGATTAAAATAGATGGATAATAAATTGATGATTGTAATCCTCTGAACAGCCACAAATGTTGATTTTTTGTAAAAGGTCGACTAATTAATTAATGCATTCTAATTGCACCATTGCACTATGAATGTCCAAAATGGTATAAGAAAATCCTGTTTTCTATACTGTACGACTGCATACACTCGTACATACATATATAACCATCGCAAGCAGGGAACCGAAAGAATTTCCGTGTCAATATTTCAAATTTCAAGAACGACGCGCTAAATAATTAGAATAAGTCTATTTGCGCTTGCAATTTAGTCATACAAATACGGAAGCTTTTTCACTTTTAGTTTTATGTGCGTATCAGCTCGCTTGAATTGAAAGAATCCCCTCGGTCAATATGTTTCGTGTTTGCAATGGGAAACGAAGCGCGATCAATCATACAATATTGTTAAATATGTAAATTAGCCAATAAATTTGTCCTATTCAACTACGGGTAATGTACGCAGAATATGACGTGCGAACGAAATTGAATAATCGGCAAGGTCTTGGTTGAGTTTTATTTTTCAAGTTTTGGGCTGTTTGTAAAATATTCTAGGTCCCCTTTCAAATCAGCAAAACTATGTTAGTTATTACATTGTAGACCTTTTTGAAACAGTTGACGCTCAAAACGTTAAATTGTAATTATAACGAATTGATATCCATTTGATTCGGCTTGCATTACGAGTACATGTAAGCATGCACATCTTTAATCTTAATCAAAGAAAGACACCTATTCATATGATTCAACCGGCTTTAGTTTACATGCTGCTGAAATTCATTTTAAACTTGTTTCAAAATTTGCTATCAGCGGAACAATGCTCACAAAGATGATTCAAACGTTGAAGGTCGATTAAATTTAAAATACTCGACACATATCTAGAATCGAATGGGTAAGTGGAAAATTTCCGTCCAGTCCTTCCGCTAATGCCTAATGAATATGGAAATTTAATTTTTGAAATGAATACATTACATAAATAGAGAACCTTTCACATTTTCATGCTAGTTTTCGCTAATAGATTTAGCGACATAACTGAAGTTCTATTCCTTAATCTACTTCTTTAAAGTTTAAATTGTAACGTGCATTTAAGAAGCATTGGACGAATCAAGGTGCTCTAGATTTACTTCACGAAATGAAAAGTATTCATAAGAAAAAACATACAGCTGGCTAGGTTAAGTCGAATAGAATTTCATCCGGCATTATCAATATAATGAAGGTACGTCACCCATCACGTGTAAACCTTGAAGAATTAGGATATGGGGAAAACAAGATTTCAAATTCTTTCAACTTGAATTTTTTATATGACGTTGATTAAACCACTTGCTGGATGTTATTATCAATTTTTTTAATTGGAATGTTTGTACTATTATTATTGTTATCGTTGGTATGAATTAAAATAAAATAACAAAATGTGGCATATGCGGAGAATAAATAAAGAATTCTTAAACTTTTTTTTTCTTGAAAAGCCGCCGGGTCTTGCTTTGTTGTGTGAATGACGCGTTTCGACTCCTTTGAGTTATCTTCAGAGTCTTAAACAATTTCGATTTTTTTCTTCCTAGTTAAATATTTATGGTAGGAGAACATCAACCTGTGCGGAAAGGTCAATTCGAATGGTTTCATAAAACTGTCTTTCGAGGCAATAATAATTTTGTAAAAAGGAAGAGAACCTTGCCATGATAAGAAATAAAATTGGGTTTTACTATAAATTTCTGGTTTCTTTTCAATTGCTTGCTATTCTTTCGATATTCAGTTACTTCTTTTTGGTGATATTTTATGTATTATGTTTTCAAGTTAAATGATGGCATTTTACAAAAACTTATTATTTTTGCGCCTTATCTGTTCATCCATCCAGTGGTCCGTTTGCATGTAAGGTACCTGTGTCAAATATGGCCACCTGCCATTTCCACAAAAAATATTAGTGAGTCGCAAACACCACGTGCACGTATTCAAAGGCTTTTCTATCCATGATGAAATAGTATAGTTATGAGCCGCCAGTCTGTCAACAGTCTGTCTGAGAAAACTTTACGCCGATGTTCGAAATTTTGGATTGCAAGTTTTTGTCGATTTCTCGCATTATAAATTCCTTAAAATTACAACAATTTCATTACGTTTGTGTTTAATTTACCGTTACCAAGTAGCCATATTTTCCATATGACATTTTTCATGCTTTATTTAATTTTGATTTTTTTCCTATTCATATATTTCTATTTAAGTTTTTCGTGTTTTGATTTATTTTTGATTCAAATCATGGCGCTGCGTTGTAAAACAAGGGAAATCTGAGGTACTCGGAGTGAAGCCAACATGAAGTCGGCGATGACAGCTGTTGGTACTGACGAAATGAAGGTTTTAACAGCGTCCAAACACTTCAAGGTTCCTTGACAAACGCTGCGACGATATCTTGTAGAAAAAAATTAAGAAAACCGCTTCTTAACATTCAAGAAGAAAAAGACTTAGCAACGCGCATCATACGACTAAGTGATGTTGGATATCCTCTGATTCCACGTGTACTTCGCATGTGCGTGAAGAAATACTGTGAAACAAAGAATGTGATAAATAGCAGTAAAAGTGCTTTCATTAGCAGAGATTGATTTCGAGGTTTTATGAAACGGAACCCGAATATTCGTAGAATGAAGGCCCAAAATTTAAATTCAGCTAGAGGTCAAAAGCTAAATAAAGATGTCGTTTCAGATAATTTTTTGAAACTCTGAAAGATACTGGAAGAAAATGCTAGAGAGGATACATAATATTGACGAGAAAGGTTATCAGATTAAGTTACATAAAATACCCGAAGTTTTAGTGGAATGAGGTGCCGAAAGGGTACATCCAGTCGCTCCTAAGCACGCTGAGAACGTCACTACAGTCTCTTGTGGTAGTGTTGTTGGCTACGCAGTCCCTCCAATGATTTTATTCAAGGACAAACGTACGAAACCGGATTAGTTAGATTAATCACCAAGCGGTGGCCAAATGACGCCTAAAAGGAGTGTGTCCTTGAACGCCTTTGTCTACTGGATTTACCATTTTGCTAAGTATATTGATATTTGATGATGCGAAATGCGATTTGGATGATTCGATCGTGGACGCTGCGGAAATGTTCGAGATAAAGCTTTTCTGCCTCCCAAGTAACACAACCCATGAGCTACAACCAATGGAAAAATCCGTATCCAGATCTTTTGAGTACTACTGGGATGAAGAAATATTGAAATACTGGTCACGACATCAAGATAAGAGAATCAGAAAACAGAGATTTGGAGCAATTTTTTCCAAAATTTGGGACAAAGCTCTAACTCCGGCAAATATCAAAGCCGGATTCGAGGCTACAGGTGAAGAAGCATATATGCCAAGCATTCCAACTCATCGCTTTTCTCCTGAAAGTTGCACAGAATTCAATTCATCACCGGTGATAATGCACCGACTGTATCGTATGATATGTATGACAGTGAAGATGATGTTCGCTTGGCAAACTTTTGGAAAGGAATCGAATCCAATAGTATGAGCGAAATAAATTTATATTTTGATAGCCCGAATTCAATTTTTAATATGCTACCAACTCCAAAAAATTTATCAAGTCCAGTAATTGCTCCAAGAAAAAAGGCTGTGACCAGTCCAGGTACAGCGTGACCGAGTGAGCTTGAAGGTAATATCTTTTTTAATCTCCTTCAATGTTTTTATTAAATGGAAACGTACATAATAATTCACACATGCAAGCAACACCTTTCAGTGCTTTCTTCGCGGCATGAATGAGTCGAAGAACAAAGCACCTCGCCTAATTAGATGCGAAACAGTATCTTTAACATTATGCAAACCCTGACGTGTGTGGGAAAAGTTAAGGCTTTAGTCGTTCAATTTTTATCTCATCAATGAATTTGAAGCAGTCGCTGAAGTGGAATAATTAAATTTTATTGAGTTACAACGATAGGAAGTATAAACTCTTTTATGACCCAAAAATTGGTAATATTACAGTATGAATCAATTAGCATTTATAATTATCAGCAACAACGAGATTTTGCAATTCTAATTTGTGGAATGCTTTAAGACTAATCTTTAAATGTGCGATTAAATAGAAATATGCAGCTCAAATATTGGCGTGAAAATTATGCAAAATAATTTTATATGGCCTATGGCAAGGACACCTTGGCCTTGACAACGAAATGAACAAAGTTACTTCATTGCTTAAATTTTTCCGTGGGATAGGAAAGGTGGATCATTTTCGTTTTCAAATACTCGTACTCATCAATACTCACTATCCTTTGAGTACATTAAGTCGACGTTCACATTTACGGGATGCGTTTGACATTATTTTGATAACAACTTTTCGTTGATCAAGCTTCCGATGGAAGGGAAGCTTATGCGTTTCAGCCATTTTTTTTTGCATGCTTACGAGCGTCATTGAAAGACCGTGGGATCTACATACGATCGATCTAAAGTTAATATCTAATTCTAAATATTGGATTTTCATAATTCTGAATAAAATTTCATACTAAACTAAAGTCAGTATACTCGTATATTCCTTGAGCTTGAACTGTTCACCATATTAAATATTTTTTCGTCAGTTAACCAATACCACTTGAGTTAACCAATAGAAGCTTCTCTAATGACAGGGTTACGCCCGGAACATCCAAAACTTTTCATGCAAAAGACCCAAAGAAAAAAAATCGGATAGCATTAAACAATGGGAAGGGGCGCAGAAAATGCAGGCGCGCTACTAAAAGTGAAATCCGGTATTTTGTTTGCAATGAAGAGGCTTTGTATCAAATGTAAAGCATATTTCCACGAAGAATGTGTTGGACTTCCTTCTCAGGACAAAGAAAACTTCATTTGCGTAAAATGTGAATAATGATACTAGAAAATCTGGCTAATTTTCTTATTATTTAACGAGTGAAGCCTTCATTTTAAGTTCCTGCTAAGAATAATAAAGTTAATTTTATGTTGATCGTAGAATTTGCAATAATTTTTTTAATTATTAATGTTTCGCCAATGACGCGTTTGCAGTTTTGTCGAATCATTATTTATGTTTTGTTAATTTGCTTTAACGACTTATTTTATTTGTTGACAAAATATGAGATTCAGATACTAGAAGTAGACTTTATTTGAAATAACTACATTCCAAATAAGAAAACTCTAATTCTGATTGCCATGTAAAATATGGCCACTAAGTGTCCATATTTAACTACACTATCGAAAATATGGCCACTTTGCCAGATTTTAAAAAAACGTATTTAAGTCCAATTCTATTTCAATAATGTTTTCTTTGTGCCTTAATAAAGCGTGGTAGATAGTATACTACGAAATGGAAAGGGAATAACAACCGCAAAGTATAATCAATGCAATAAACCGAATGTTAAACGTTAAGGTGGCCATATTCGACCTAGGTACCTTATATAACAGCAAGTTTTCTCATAAACTATATGCGCCACAATTATCAAACTTTTTAGAAAGATTAGAAGTGGTGATCTCTCAAAAGCTATGGCCTTATCAAATTTCCTAAATTTTAAATAGGTGTTCCCTTATATTGACGCGATTCTTCATTTTTTTTTTAAATCAAAGGTAATCGGGTAGGGTAGTAAATAAAAGGTCTTATAAGAACTTTTAGAATTTGAAATAAAAAATATCAATATGTATGTCGGGGAGCCTATAGGCCGGAAAATATTCGGAAAATGTTTGTCCTCTCCCCTGAAAATTGGACACTTTTAAGCCGATAAATCTGATCAAAATCACTGAAGTATTGTACTTGCCATTAGTATAAATAGGAAGCACTGGTCAAGAATTTGTTTCGTTACCAGGTGTGACGGTAAACAAAAAAAAAATCGATCGTCGAAAGAGCGATATGGAATAATATTTAAAAAAAAAACCTTTAGAAAAGAAAACAGCCTACTTCAAAATGCCCTAAAACGTGTCGAAAAAAGAAACAACCGACCAACAACACCAAGATCCAATAAGTAAACGGAAACATGACCCTACATGAAGCCAGATCGGTGTATGTCTCAAGTCTCAGTTAAACAACTAAGAGATGGCTTCAATCCATAAGTAAGTCTTTGCAAAAGTGCACAAGGAGCAATCACAGGTAACCCAGGCGAAACAAATAACAGATGGCTGCACTATTTCCAGAAGCTATTCACAGTGTCCAAAACAACGAAGAAAGCAAAGCAAGTGATTCCAGTCTCATCACCAACCAAAGAGGAAGTACAGGCAACAGTACGGGACCTCAGAAAAAAATTTCCTGAAATTGACGAAATACCAGCAAAACTGCTCCAGAGCGCGGCTCCCACCTAAGTCACCTTCTGCATCGACTATATGGTCAGAAGAGCAGTTACCAGTAGCTATTCACAGCGTCCCCAACAACAACTGAAGTTGCGAAGATTCCAGAAGGAGAGCAAGAGATCCCAGTCCCACCACCAACCAAAGATTAAGTACAGGCTGCTGGTGTAGATGGAATACCAGCAAAACTGCTCCAGAGTGGGGCTCCCCATCTAAGTAACCTTTTTTATCGACTAATGTGAAGAGTATGGTCAGAGCATGAATTACCAGAGGACTAACGAAAAGGTATAACATGTCTTGTATACAAAAAGGGGAACAAGCTAAGATGTGAAAATTATAAAGGCATTTCTCTAGTGTAAACGTCTTATAAAGTGCTCTCTGAAATTCTAGAAAGAAAATTAAAGCGTTCCATGAAAGTATTATTTGAGAGTATCAGGGAGGCTTTCGAAGTAAAGCAGGTGCTCGAAAAGTGCTAGGAATACAGCATCGATGTGCACCAACTCTTTGCAGACTTCAAGCAAGCATACGACAGTGTCGACAGAAATGCGATGAAGTTTACTTGACTTTGCCGTCCCACCAAAACTATTCCGCATGGTCAGAGTGACGACGATAAACACAGAGTCCCATGTCAAGGTAAACGGTCAACTATCGGACAGCTTTATAATGGAATTAGGCTTGAACAAGTTGGGTAAAAAGACCTACGCTCATGTCAGAAGGGTTTTGTACCCAACTTCTCAGAAATGCAGTCACCAGCAATGAATAACGTCAAGAAATATGCCAAAGAGATTTGCACGTGCAAAAGAAAATCCATTGTTTTCCTACTTTCAACGGTCGCCATTTTGTTGCAAACTAACAAAAATCACTCAAATCATGAATTCTCAAAAATATTAATGTTATTGACCCTATTGAAAAATTTCAAGTAGATCAAGTCAAAACTGCAGTGATTGATTCGATGGAAATTGTTGTTGTAATTGGAGAAATTTCAAACGGCTATAACTTCCGTGTACATCATTCGATTTTCATCAAACTTACGGAGTTTACGAACCCTTAGTAGTACTACGTAAATATCAGTTTAAGGATACCGATGCGATTTTATTAGGGAAAATTGGAAATTCGAATATCATACTATTATTAACAAAGCTGAGCGAATTTTGACTTCTAAGGTATTTGTTGTTGTTGTACTCATAAACACCTACCTCCATAATTTTTATTTCAGATTTTTCGGATCACAGCTGCCCAATCGCGAGGGGGGCGGGACACAAATTTTTCGTGTATTTCCCCTCCCTGCACGTCCCTCGAAGCAAAAAGTATCAAATTAAGACCTGTTTTGAAAAGTTCTCATCACGGCCTTTCATTTGATACCCATATCGGCTACCTTTGATGAGGTAGCCGATATGGGTATCCCCATATAGGGGCCACTTCCCTATATGGGGAGACCCCCTTAAATACTTAATAAATTTTTTTGTAGTTGAACTTTGAAGAGAGCACCGCTTTACACCTGCATACAAAATTTGATGTTTCTAGCTTAAGTAGTTTGCGAGAAAAAGAACTGTGACACACGGACGGACGGACAGACAGGTCGCGATTTTAGTAGGGTTTTGTAAAAGTTTTTTACAAAACCCTAACAAGGGGATGGACTTGCTCCAATGCTCTTTAATATTGAATAGGTATTCAGGAAGACATCAGCTGAAATCTTGGGTTTCAAATACAACTAATTGGTAGCATATGCTGATTACGTCAATATTATGGCACGTTTAATCTCAGATGGCAAAGAAGTATTTCTGAGCCTATAATATGACTCAAACGAGGAAGAAAACTGAAGTTCGACAAAAACCTGACCATAAGCGACTATAACCTTGAAATCGATATTTTTTATCTTTTAGTCTACCTGAACAGAAGAGGTCCCACCGCATAAACGCCGCAAATAAAGCTTATCACTCCGTACTTCCCATTATGAGGTCCGAAGTTGTGCACAGGTAAAATATACTAGCCAAACCTGTGTGTGAAACATGCACCCTTACGTGATGATTGGAAGACATTAATCCTAGAGGTCAAGGTTCGGCTTGGGCTATCTCGCCATAGATGATGATTAAAATCGGTGTCTGCACGGCCGTCCGTCTATCTGTCAGTGTGTCAGAGTAAATTTTCTCTGAAACTAGAGATGCTAGGGTCATCAAATGTTGCTCCAAAGTTTTTAAGTGAGTGAAAGTTAAATATTCGAAAAAAATATTCCATTGATTTTAAGGGATGTGATCTCTTAACAATGTTTTTCACCGAAGATAGTCAAATCAAAGGTTTTAGTGAGATCGTTTAATATAAATAAATCGTTTAATAAAATTGTAATATTGATAACGTGGTAATGTCTAACCCTCCTTGTGATTGGACACCTGGAGATTGAAAGATCTGAAAAAATCACGGAAATAACGACTGATACAACGGAAAAAATTGGCGGCCAGCTAAAGTAGAGTAAAAGGTGATTTCCTTTAAATATATGATTTAACATATTTACATATCTTAGAAGTGTTTCGTGCGTATTCAAAAAACAATATCAAATTCAATTTAATTAAAGTTATTATATATTTTATGAATAGTCCGCGTGGCTTAGTGGCTAGAGCACTAAGCCCGTAAGCCGAAGGTCTCTGGTTCAAGTCTCGTTGGTGTCAGCGAGATTTAGTGGTTCAACGAGATTTGGTGGTTCTTCGGACGGACTATAAGCCTGTTCAGTTATGATACGTGCGGGTTCAAAATCAGAACGTATCGCAGCTGGGTGGACGGACACTCGGCCGAAGCGTGATAATGATCATATCACGTTGTGGAGTGCCGATACGAGTACATTCGATCATGACAATGAGATACTCTAACTATCTCTAAGCGAAGGCCCGAAAGGGGCTGTAGGGCTACAAAGAAGAAGAATATATTTTATGACTTAATTGGAAAAAGGAGAAAAAATCGGATAACACTTTTAAATATACAATAATATAGATAAGAAGTTGGTTGGTTGCATTCATTGAAAAATCCAATCCTTTAAAACTTAAGTAGCTTTGGGAAAAATGTATGCCCCTCACCCTCTTGATCTAGATGGCGGGACTCGTCTGCTGTATAGTTTGATGTTAATGTTTTAAGATTGCTCGTTGCCAATCAATTATATCGACTCACAATTGAGTATCGCATTGTACAAACAAAATAATTGACTATCGCATTGTACTTACCTTTTCTCCAAAGAAGGAATTTTCGAAAAAATACTCATAGTTTGAAGAATCAACTCACAATTTTGATCATACATAAAGACAATGTAGCTCTCTGCACGATGGCTTGCCAACTTAAGAAGTTTGAGTTACTCAATTTATAGAATAATAATGGATAGTTGAAACGTGGCACTAATACATATGCCCCGTCACAATTGAATTTCATAGTGACGTCATTTTCATGTACCAAAAAAACTTGAAAATAAACTGTGTAAAAATTTGTCACTATATTTGTATGTAGGTTGCATCAGCTGACTGGTTGGAAACAAAAACCAAGTCACAAATCACTTGATTACCTTATAACTACCCCTATTTTTCTTTCAAAAACCCAGAAAAATAATTTTAAAAACTAACGCATGATGTTATTTCTAAAAGCATTTCTATTCTATACACAAAATTTCTTTTGCTTCTCAATGATCACTGCGTGTATGTTAAGTCGTATGGTTTCCAGTGATGTAATTTCGTTTATCGGAGTTTCTTTAGCTTGATTGAATTTCCCGTTAGTGTGAACACGACGTATTAGCACTATTTTGAGATTAATTCAATTAAATTCACTGTGGCAAACCGATTGTTTATGTTCTCAAAGCTAACTGTCAACGAGAAGTAATGGCGGATCGTCGTGACACTCTTCGCTTTTTATGGTCGACATAGTGACGTCACGACTAATGTGGCAGGTCATTTGTATGAGGGCCATGATTGAAAGTATATATGTTAAGAACGTTTTGAATACTTTTTGAGTGGGGTTATAGAGTTCATAATTACATAAAGTTAATTTTGAAAGCTTCATTGCATGGGGTAGAATGATGAGCTTAACCAAGTGCAAATATCATGCGAGTGTGCGCAAAGTAATGAAGGATGGTTTGGTAGGTAATGTACCTCATGGATTTCTATTTAAGTACTAATCAATACTTATTCTGTTTGACTTCAGTTAGTAACATGAGCTGAATATACCTACATGGCTAAAACCTAATCTTAGGCACAGCTAATTTTCTCGAATATTCAACTAAAGTTAAAAATCGCGACCTGTCTGTCCGTCTATCCCTCCGTCCGTGCGTCAGCTGGAGTGATGAGATTTTGTACGTAGGTGAAAAGTGATGCCCTCTCAAAAGTTACAGTATAAAAAATATTTTAAGTTGTTTAAGGGGTTAAAACTTAAACTAGAAAGCGATTGCATGAATGAGTGCAGAGTGAGGGGAAATGTACGAACATTTTGTGTTGAACCCACTCCTTAGGAAAGTAGGTCTTTATGAATAAAAAGGCAACAAAAGCCTCAGTAGTCAAAGCTCCAACAGATTTGTTAATAATAGTACATTTTACGCATTATACGTTTTCAGTTATAAAATCAAAATGTGCCTTTAAATTTAAATTTTCTGATGTAAAATGCATGTTTCCTGCAAATTTCATAAAAATCGAGTCAAAAATAGCTCGGTTATAGACTATTGAAAATTTATCAATTATAAGAATATATACACGTCACAAAGGTCTCTTACACTACAGATGTGTAAAGATTTTGATGAAATATTTTGTAACATTGATATATTATCATGACAATTCAAGCATTGAGGTCAGCACACTGAAAATAAAATGGCGGCAAATCAAAATACATAATAACAATTTTCCGAGTTCAGTTCATGGAATTTATGTATGAGTCAATTTTCGATATTGAGAAGACGGTGTTTGATTTCGAATTATTTTACTGTGGTAGGAGCATTCTCCTACTACTTTTATTTGCTTTCTTTGACGCAACAATAAATTTACGGATTTGGGTTGTAGTTGGCGATAGTTCCTTTTTTCAGTGTGGGATCATTTTTGACTGAAAATATATTCAATATGCTGAACAGTTCAAGCCTAAGGAATCTATACTGACTTTATTACAGTATGAATTTATTTTCAGAATTATGAAAATCCAATATTTAGCTACTCGTGTCTTCTCAAGCGAATTAAAATTGTGAATCGCATGACGGTGACTAAAAGAAATCAATGGAATTATTTTGAAATTAACGATGATTTCATTTTTCTGCCTTTTACTGTTGCTGAATTAGATGTTAACTTTAGATCGATCGTATGCAGATCCAACGGTCTTTCAATGACGCTCGTAAGCATGCCGAAAAAAATGGCCGAAACGTATAAGCTCCTCTTCAATCGGAAGCTGGATCATCGAAAAGTTGTTATCAAAATAATGTCAAACGCATTCCGTAAATGTGTACGTCGAATTAATGTACTCAAAGATATAGAAACGAAAACTATCTACCTTTCGTATTCGATGGAGAAATTTAAGCAATGAAGTAACTTTGTTCATTTCGTTGTCAAGGCCAAGGTGTCCTTGCCAAAGGCCATATAAAATTATTTTGCATAATTTTCACGCCAATATTTGAGCTGCATATTTTTATTAAATCGCATATTTAAAGATTAGTTTTAAAGCATTCCACAAATTATAATTGCAAAATCTCGTTGTTGCTGATAATTATAAATGCTAATTGATTCATACTGTAATATTACCAATTTTTGGGTCATAAAAGAGTTTATACTTCCTATCGTTGTAACTCAAGAAAATTTAATTATTCCACTTCAGCAACTGCTTCAAATTCATTGATAAGATAAAATTTGAGTAACTAAAGCCTTAACTTTTCCAACACACGTCAGGGTTTGCATAATGTCAAAGATACTGTTTCGCATCTAATTAGGCGAGTTGCTTTGTTCTTCGACTCAATCATGCCGCGAAGAAAGCACTGAAAGGTGTTGCTTGCATGTGTGAATTATTATGTACGTTTCCATGTAGTAAAAACATTGAAGGGGATTAAAAAAGATATTACCTTCAAGCTCACTCGGTCACGCTGTACCTGGACTGGATCTCGCGACTACACAATCTTGGTGGTATCTTGTTAAATTTGCATCAATTTATCGGCGTGTCACGTTCAGAGTGTCGCACGATTGAATGGTCCAGACTTGGTGGATAATGTTTCCTAGGACTGTGTTTTGGCCACATTGAAACGGCATTGAATGTGGGGCAGAGGCACCATAGCGTAATAAAAGCTCCATCGTTTCCACTTGGCTCGTGTTGTCTTTTGACCTTAGTATAACGGTATCTTGAGGCAAAATTATAAGCAAAGCATGTTTTTCTTATTTGAAAAAATCCTCCTTGAATGTTGAAACGAAAAGGAATTTATAGGCACTTTTCTGCTGGCTATAAATAGTCCAGATTTCGACATTGCGAAAGAACTTACATACATGTTTAATTTATTGAGAGATGAGTACTAACCGTAACTTTTGTAAGATCATACACGGATTTTGCTTATTTTGTGGAAAGACTTTGGATTAAATCGGAGTCGGTTTCATGCGGAATTTATAAGCTCCATTTCATTTGGAAAGCGTATTTTAACAGACATCAAATGAAATCTGATACAACTTTTATTACAACGAGTCTTACGTTATGTTAGTAACAGCTCACAGCCGTTTGTTGCAAGCAGCCGCAATGAAAACAAGAAACCAAAGAGCGTTTCATAGAGCTGGGAAGCATACCTTAGCTGTAAATTAAGCATTTCGCAGGTTACCCATCGCCTTTAAATATCAATGAAAAATGCTGTCATTTCCTTTTTGGACTAGTTGCGATTCATCAATTGTCAAATACTCGAGTTGGAAATCATGAATTTGGACAAAGTTAGAAAGCAAATTAGTTTACACTCATAACACTTTCAAATCGAATGAAGGAGTTCGCAAATTCATGAAAACATGTATGAGTTCGGAGCACTGAAATCGGTCGACAAGCGATTTTAGACAGGGTTTTGTTGAGCTAAATGTGGTTCACTATTCCACTGGTATTCGAGAAAACAAAAATCATTCATTGGTTGCAGTCTGATAAACAATTGAGATACAGAAAAATTTTGGAAATCATTTGCAGATAACAGGTCAAATGTATGCCGTGCAAGCATTAGCGTACTTTATTGCTTTGACTTTTGTTAACAGTAACTTACGTAAGGGATGATTGATGCAAGGTTGGCTACACTCAAAGAAAAACATATATCCCCGACAGTTATACGTAAAAATACGGAGCTATAATATATCGGGGCGAGTACATTAAAATGCTTGAAAAATCTTAATATATATGTGGCAGATATAACTTAGACCTGATACGAGTATTTTTTTGTCGCATGGTAATTTGAAATATAGTTTAATTTAATACTGGTACAATTTAAAAAAAAAGCAATTTTTTAATTATGAGCTTTTATAATGATCCAGTTATATCACATTGTAATATAATCAATATTTTTCAATCACACTGGGCAAGGCAGATTGAAAGGCCGATATGCTAGCCGTAAGTCATCTTGCCTTCCCTCTATTAAAAGTTGAATCCAATCTAACTCTCTGTACTTTCTATGCATGACGACGTGGCCAATACATCAATCTGCTTAGCATACTTATCGTATCTGCTGCAAATATATTTTTACCTCTCTAATTATAAGAATGAAAAATTCAAGCAAAACTTATGTCAGTAGAGTACAAAAATCGGTACTTAGAGAAGTAATATAAACATGAAAGAAACATTTCAGCTATAATGAATATAAGTTTGGATTTCAATACAAGTACAATACTTGTCTGTTTGGTCTAGTGGTTAGAGCATGAACGCATAAGCCGAATGTCCCAGGTTCAAATCTCGTTGGGAGCAACGTGATTTAGTTCAGGGGATTTTTCGGACAGACTAGGAGTGCTCACTCAGTGGTGATATGTACTGATTTATTCAGATCATATCATCGCCGAGCAGGCACACGGGAGCATGATACTGACCAAACCGACTTCCGAAAAAATCAATACGGTCAAGAAAATGAGATACTCTAACTATCTCTAAGCGAAGGCCCGCGAGGGGCTGAAGTGCTACAAAGGAGAAGAAAGAGACAATACTTGATATATGTATGTATGTATGCATATTTTATCTAATGCATGTGAATTTCATTATATATTCGTCAGATATAAAGATCCAAATTATTTTTGTTGAGGCAATATTACATCTTCAGCAAAAAAATATACAACGAAACACAATGATATTTGCTGCAGGTAGGATTGGTAAGAATTTTTTTCAAAAAATGCCACATATACCTCTTGGGTCCAAAGTGATACCACTTTTTCGTTAAGAATCTACTTTCCTGACTGGTTTGGGATACCTGATATATTTGAATATACGTTTAGCTATTGGGAGCATCAGGTTACTGGAGAGGGGAGTTCCTTAATTTTTGGTAAAAGCTGAATAAAAAGGCACTATAAGGCCTCCTTTTCTTCAGTCTGTGTACAGTTTCTGCACTATGTTCATTTGAAATGAGTGTGCACCTTTGAAAAAGTGGCCAGTATATCTTTTCAACACAAATATGCAAAATGATACAGAACGTTACTAAGGATTAGGTCGTTCTTTTATTATAACGTTTCTACGATATCTTTTTAATTTTTTAGATAGTTATATGCTCCACTAGAGCTGCGGAAAAGAAAAATGAATCAGGCATACAAGAAATATATAGTTAGGAAAGACAGGACGAAGAGAGAACATTATGAAAATCTCAGAAGAGTAGCGAATAAGATAATTAAAATTAAGAAAAGAAAATACTATGACGACCAAATGAAAAAGACAAGCATACAAAGTAGTTAAAAGCATGAAACGTGGTTATCAGCCCAAAACAACGCTCTACCGTGTGACATCGGCTACATCATCGCTGATGAAAACAGGATTAAGGAAAGATGGGCATCATATTGCAAGAACCTCCTCAATTCTCGGCATAGCTCCAGAACATCATAGCTAATAGATATTTACGGCGAGCTTCTAGTCACCCCACCAACTCTGAATGAAGTTTGTTCCACCTTCAAAGTTCAAAAGAATAATAAAGCGCCGGACATCGATGAGATCCCAGTGGAGCAGATTAAATATGGTAGCAGCGGTGCTCAGAAAGCCATCCATAAAATAATCCAGCCAATTGGGCAACAAGAACATATGCCAAACCAGTGGATTCAATCAATCATTATGTAGCTTGTCACCTTTTTGTGGATAGGGATCCATAAAAAGGTGACAAGCTACAGTGCGAAAACTATAGAGGCGTATCACTGGCTTGTACACCGTACAAAATATTTTCAAAGATCTTAGAAAATAAAATCGGATCATACACCAACAGTATTATCGGGGGGTATCAAGGTGGCTTTACAGCAGGTAGATCGACGATAGACCAATTGTTTACTGTCAAGCAAATACTTGAAAAATGCTGGATATTCAATATAGACGTACGCAAAATTTTCGTTGACTTTAAGCAAGCATACGACAGTATTGATCGTAACGTACTGTATCAAATAATGTTTCGCTTAGGTATCCCAGCCAAATTAGTCCGTCTTACGAAAATGTCAATGACGTCGACGACTTCCCAAGTCTGCATCAATAACCAACTCACCGATGCCCTTGACACAAATATTGAACTAAAGCAGGGTGATGGGCTGGCCTAATTGCTATTCAATTTGGCTCTGAAATATGTCATAAGAAAGCTACCTGCTGATACAAAAGGTACGTTACTATACAAGTTGAGCTAAGTGGTAGCTTATGCTGACGACATCAATATTTGGACACAGTCGTTAACAACCGCTACAAAACTTTTCCTGAAACTCGACACTGAAGCAAAACTAGTAGGGCTACAAATCAATGAGAACAAAACAAAACTCATGATGCAGTCCAGGAAAAATATTTCAAATGCCCAAAATATCACACTTGGTGAATACAGTCTCGAAAATGAGGGTGAAGTTGTATATTTAGCGTCAAAATAATGAGAACCTCTTATGAAAGAGACAAAAACGCCGAAGAATACAGCTCGCAAATAAAATATGTTTTTCAATTTTGACGATCTTGAAAACTAGCTGCATACATAGGAAAACAAAGCTCCAAGTATACAAATCTGTGATAAGACCTGTGCTACGCTATGGGTGTGAAACATGGACCCGAACCCAAGCATCCGCAAATATATTGAACGCCTTCGAGCGTCGGGTCCTGAGGCGAATAATCAGAGCGAAGCTAGACGGGGACCAATGGCGAATTCGATACAACCATGAGTTGTATGAAATTTTCGATGTATTGTTTCACTCATCATCAAGTTAAAATCCAACAAGTTGATGCCATCTCTGAGGAATATCAAGCCTAGCGTGTACATATCGACTCCATGGCAGCCAGTCAAAGTTGCCTTTATTTCAAAACCTGGTAAAGATGGCTACTCCGAGCCTACCTCGGTTTCACTGGAAATACGGGAAAAGCTTGTAGACGAACACATAAGATACACGATACTGAGAAAGAATCCTCTCTGCATTACATAACATGCATATTAGCGCGAAAAATGTGATGAAATTCTTGGCTTTCATCACTTGTGAGTGAAATACTGTTGAGGAGAAGGGATATGCGCAGGAAATGTTTATCGATATTGACGAAGCCTTTTCTAATCCTTATATGGAGCAGAAAGAGCTTATGGGGTTGAATCAGAAATTGTTAGCTGGATCAGCAACATGCTGAAGTACAGACTACTCTCCGCAACGACCGAGGGAGAACAACGTGTTGTTGCCATAGTGAAGAAAGGATACCACCAAGGAGCTGTATATTGGTCAAATCTCTTTAACTTGGTCTGGAGAAGCATGGCGTCCATTTGCGGGAATACGTGGATTATATAATCCTTCTTGCCACGGACAAAAATTTTAGGGTTCTTTTTAGAAATATTAAAAACCCCAGTGCACAGTGCAGTGATGTCAGGACAACTAGATCTTAGTTAATTTATAAAAACGAGCACAGCACTTTTCACGAGGAAAAGCACAGCAGACGGTCTCATTCTACTCAACTGATTAGTGCCACCATTCAGCTGCGATCAGCGGTCAAATATTTCGGGGTTAACTTGGCAGACTTGTTTTAGAGGAGCACTTGTTTCTTTGTGGTTGGGAGATTAAGGCTATTTACGCCCTTAGTGTGTGACTTTCAAGCGCACCAGGTTCTATGGACTACTCTTTAAACACTTCACCTGTCAACTGAAAACCTAGCCTGGAAACATTTAGCACACTACTTCGGAATAGGCCTCATTTTCCTTCGTCTAGAGGCGCCTTTGTGATCCAGAAATCTTCTTTCTAGCGAAAAAAACGGAAAGGAAGGGGTTACTAGGAAAAAATGCCTTTTGCCCTTGACGCCTCCTGATGCTCAAGTATGCCTTTTTTATCCTCCACGATAAAATGTGCTACGCGGTTCCATTTATCAATGAAAGAAGTATCTTCTCTTTACAATTTTAGTCTCCGGGGATGATGCTCCAACTATTATTGTCACCATGCAGTCTGCCTCATTTTTCGGAGTTAAAAAAATATGTTAGGCATTATTTTTTACCTCTTTTATGCAAGACACTCGGGAGACTACGAAACTCCAGTCTTGTGCAGGTAAGACTGAAAGCATACATGCCCGCTCAAAAGCTGGGTCAAGTAGAAGTCAACCTCACCATGCTTCGATCGAGCCACTGTATCAAATCAGGGATCAGATGCGCAGTCCATCTTCCCTTTGTATGACTCTCTCAGGACTGTTGCCAATCGCAATCTGCTACCACTAACAGCGGTGGCTGTTTGATATGCACATGCAATTCGTAGCGCTCCTTTTCTCTGCACCTGTACCAACCAGTTTTGGTGAGGTCCTCAGTGAGTGCACTGCTCTATATTTCCGAACCGTAAAGTAGTGCAGAATTCACAGTGCTCCTCAAGAGTTGTCTACTTGATGAGGAGGGTCCTCCTATATTGGCCACTTAACGTGCAAGCGTCATTTGCCCGATAAAACTCATCTTCGGGTCTATAAATATGCCCATGTTTTTCACTACCAGTTTTGATTCTACCAGCATATCTCCCATATTAATAGTCCTGGCTCTGGGAATTTTTTTCTTTGTCAGAATGATGACTTCGGATTTTCCAGTGCAATGCTGAAATTGAGAGCAGCCATCCAGTCCCTCGCTCGCTGTATGAGCCTACGAAGACTATGTTGCGCATAACATATCCGACCGTGCATCCAGCAACTAGCGCAGCATCCGCATATCCGACCAAGCGTGACTTATCTTGCAGCTCCAGCCGATCTTCTTTCGTGTCATAGAACAGTCTACGGTCTTTCAGATTTTTGCTTTTTTTGCTTTAGAACTACAGCCCCTTTCGGGCCTTCACTTAGAGGTAGTTAGAGTATCTCATTACATTAACCGAATGTACCGGCACTCCACAAGTAGATATGGTCAGTACCACGCTTTGGCCATGTGTCCATCCATCCAGTTGCGAAACATTTTGATTTTAAACCAGCACGTATCATAACTGAACCATGGACTATATCCAAAGAATCACTCGAACTAAATCTCGTTGTCGCCAACCAGACTTGAACCAGGGACCTTCGGCTTACGGGTGAGTGCTCCAACCATTGCACGATGCGGACTTTTAGTCCCACAAAATTTGCATCAGATAGGAGCATATTCTTGCAAAGACCAAGCAGGCTGCCAGACTGATTGAACAATGCAGAAATACTTTGGGCAAGTCGTGGGATTTGATGCCCAAGTAGAACTTATTGTTGTATACAGCAATTATCACACCACTGATTTGCTATGCACCTGTAATCTGGTGGTACAGAGAAGACCACTCTTGAGCTTCATATTGCCTGTCCAGACTGCAAAGAATAGTAAGTCTGAGAATTACCGGGGAATTAAATGCAATACCAGGTAGAGCCTAGAACGCCATATTAAATTTGATTCTTTTTGAATTGTTCATAAAAGAAGAGGCCCTGAAATTCACCCTGAGGCTTGTAGTAGCAGGACACACAGGAAGATTTTCGGAGGCCACAACAGCAACAGCCCCGGAGATGCCTATGTCTGCTGATAGGATGAGAGCTGTTCCAAACTTTAACATAAGTTTTCTAGCAGAATCCTAGACAGGACTGAGTGGCCACATTCGGAGTCACTGTTTTACATTTTACATAGATAGGATCGGGAACTGGAACAGGTTGGTTTTTAAACAAAGATATATATGCTGGTCTCTGTGTTTTAGTTAGAAGTGTTTACCGTATTAGACGCAGTGATATGGATCATGGAGAATAAATGCAAAGGAAGGCAAATCAACCTCTGCATCGACATCTAGGCTGTGTATGAATGGCTGAACCAACTTAAATCTGTGGACACACACAAACACACACACACACACACAATTTTCTCAGGTTTTCCTGGGGGCTACGAAGGCAATAATAAATACAATGCTTTTGGGAAGGAAGGCTTAGAGCCCATGAAATAGTAACCCTGAATCCTGCTGGTTGAAGACTAAATCACCTGTATACTTTGTAAGTCCCTAGCAAAAGTGCCAAAATAGAAGGTAATAGACAGTCTGCGTAAATTAAGTAGAAAAGAGTGCAGAGCTTTGATTGGATTAATTACACGCCAAACTTCCCTACATGCTCACTTGCAAAGAATAGGTATTAATTGATATACTATTTGTCACTTAGAAGAGGATAAGATAACCATACACTAATATGTGTATGTCTGGCTTGTCCTTCCATCAGGCTGCTGATATTTAGTGTCACGGCAATGAGCTCGGATATGCTTACGGACAAAAATATGGAGGCCCGACTTTGTTACTCCAAAACAACGAATCGAGTCTGAAGGATAGGGTCACTGAGTACAATGAACCAATGGATTGAGAGTTTAAGATTCGCCTCGACAACCATCTTGCTTCAAAACAAAACAAACAGAATCGATAAAAATAGCGCACCCCTTGGCATTTTCCTACATATGTACTCCTCCACTCGAACGTCCTAGTAGTGTTGTAATTTATTCATAAACGGTGATACTAGGTAGCTTTTAGATATTTTAGCACTACTCTGTAATTTCTTTTGAAAGCAAGGTAGAATAAATTACAGCAATATTTCTTGTCTTTTACACGCGATTTTAATCATTATTGGTCTATTTGAAAGTGCTTATTGACAAGGTGGATGATTCTGAGATTTATTTACCTATTCATTTGATTTATATCATAACTACTTTTAAGAATTAGTGATTCCAATTATAAAACAGTACTGCTGAATACGTAAGCAAAAATGATGTAAAAAGAATAACATAAGATCAAAGTAAAGTTAAGAGTTATAAAGTAAGTCCAGCGAAGAGATATATTGCAATTACAGTTTAAAGAATTCATGCTCATTGAGTGCTCCCAGAGGTTTTTTGAAGGAAGCAAAAGACCCTGTGGGAAGACCAAGCTGGAGACTATGATGATGATCTCTTACCATGCGGACTATCAGGGATTGACTGTAAGGCATGGTTCTGGCATATCAAATTCTGCAGTATCGCAACGACCTAATACGAGAAGGGGACAAATGCTTGTAGCGTTAACTAGCTTAAACAACAACATACCTGTCTTCAGTTCAAATAGGAAGAACTGGTCAAGAATGAACCGAAAAAAATTCAGATTGTCGCAATGGTGTCGAGATTTTTTTTAGTTATTTCGAGAACGTTAACGTCGAATTTCAAATGGGTTTTATTTTATTTTATTGGAGAAGATCATGAAAAGACATTTCCACAATAAGTGGACAATAGGTGGAAGTCATTCTGGAGAGCTTGGCAGTGGATTGAGTTAATGATTTCAAATAATCTCAGATAGTCAGGATAAAACGCGGGATTGAATGCAACGATAGTTGGGAAGTCATTCATTAATAGAGTACATCAGAATCTGAGATATAGGGGTAAAACGGAAATATGTTGCAGATAGCTGTGCAGCATCAGTGCGAGAGAAAGGAGATGATAGGAGGAAAGATCCCTGTGTTCCAAATCAAATGTTGTTATCCACACTATCAAATACTTTCGCAAAATCTGTGTATCTTCTTCATTTTCGTAGTACTACAGCCTTTATCGAGCCTTTGCTTCCAGCAACAAGCGCCTCCATCTGTCTCGGTCCATTTTGAAATCCGAGTAGCGGTGAACTGTCTTCGTCGGCCGAGTCAGACTGGTCTCCGCCCTTCAGATCTCCCAACGAATACCTTTATGGGTATCCGTCGTTAGTCCATACGATTCGTTGCAGCTTCCGCAGTCTTACAATCATTGCAACCTCCGGCTCGTCAACAATGTCATACAAATCATGGCTGTATCGAATTCGACAATGGTCCCCGTCTAACTTCGCTCCAATTATTCGCATCAGGACCCATCGCTCAAAGGTGTTCCATATGTTGTTCCATGTTTCACACCCATAGCATAGCACAAGTCTTATCACAGATTTGTATACTTGAAGCTTTGTTTTTCTGTGTATGCAGCTGGTCTTTAAAATCATCAAACTGCATAAAAAATGTTTGTCTCTATATCACAATAACTTGACGACTTAAATCTAGGGTGACTACCCACTAAACACCTCCCCTGTCAACCTGAGAACCCAGCCAGGAACCGTTTGACACATTACTTCGGGTCAGGTCTCGTTTTGTTACGCCGTGGGGCGCCTTCAAGCTGGAGAGTCCCTTTCCTAGCGGGAGGGGAGAGGAGAAGAGGAAATGCCAGAAGAGCGATCCCCCAGCCCCAGCGCCCCCGGCTGCTGTGAGTCCCTTTTATATTTTAGAACTGCCCGAGCATAATGTGCCACCTGGTTCCATTTGTCAACCGATTCGAGCATCACCGCAACTATATTATCCGGGGTGAGCTCTCCCGTCTCCCTGTAGTGTTCCCTTCGCAGCCTGACCCATTTTGTGCACGCAAAAAATGTGTGACAGGTATTGTCCTCCTCTCCTGGGCAAAACCGACAATCGGGAGACCGTGACTTACCGATCTTGTGCAGGGAAGACTGAAACCCCAGCTCAAAAGCTGGGTCAGATAGAAGTCAGTCTCACCATGTCTTCGATTTAGCCATGGTCTCACATCCGGGATGAGGCGCGCAGTCCACCTTCCCTTCGTGCAATTCACCCAAGACTGCTGCCAATCGTTGAGCGAGCGCTGTCTCTCCTCGCGGACAACTATCCTTCTCGCATCCTCGTTTCGGCGCAGGTAAATAGCGCTCTAGCAAGGAGGGCGACAGGTATCACGCCTGCAATCACTCTCACCGCCGAGTCAGAGACTGTTGGATACGAAGATGCAATTCTCAGCCCTCCTCTTCTCTGTACCTGTGCCAAACGTTTTCGGTATACCTCTTTGCTGAGAGCGTCGCCCCATACCTCTGCTCCGTACAGTAGCACTGACCCTACAGCACTTATCAAGAGGCGTCTTCTTGATGGGCTGGGTCCCCCTACGTTGGCCATAAGTCGACTCAGGGCC
The DNA here is from genome assembly GCA_963969285.1 of Odontomyia ornata. Classification (NCBI taxonomy): domain Eukaryota; kingdom Metazoa; phylum Arthropoda; class Insecta; order Diptera; family Stratiomyidae; genus Odontomyia; species Odontomyia ornata. Next base: position 784,030 of record OZ017738.1, on the reverse strand, counting down.
GATATTCCCGAAGCAGCCTTCTCAGCCGTTGCCCTGATTTGCTCAGAAAAACTCATCTTCGAGTCGATCAGTAGCCCCAGGTACTTCACCGCTGGCTTCGATTCGATTTGTATATCTCCAATACTGATCATCCTTACTCTAGGGATTCTCTTTTTTGTCAAGATGACCACTTCGGTTTTCTCCAGTGCTAAACTGAGGCAGTCATCCAGTCCCTCACTCGGCGCATAAGCATACCTAGCCTAAGTTGCGCTTGTTCAACGTTGCGTCCAGCGACCAGAGCCGCAACATCATCCGCATAGCCGACCAAGCGCGACTCATCTGGCATCTCAAGTCTCAGTAGCCCGTCGTAAGACACGTTCCACAGGTCTGGACCAAGGATAGATCCCTGGGCAACACCCGATGTAATTTCCATCCTTCGTTGGCCCTGTGTCGTGTCGTAGAGCAGGCTTCGGTCCTTTAGGTAGTTCCTCAAAAGCCGCATTAGATATTCTGGAACTTGAAAAGAGTTTTCCAGCGTGTCCAGAATATCCACCCATCTAGCGGAGTTGAAGGCATTCCTGACGTCGAGTGTCACCAACAGGACGATCCGTCGCTTGGTGCGACTATATGCCTCTGCCTTTTGGACCGCGTTCACCACCTCTGCAATCGCATCAATGGTAGAACGTCCTGCTCTAAGCCGTACTGCCGAGGAGATAGGTCCCCAGCAGCACGAATCGCGTCAGTGTGTCTTCCCTTGATGAGTTTCTCTAGCACTTTTCCAGCCGTGTCTAGCATGCATAACGGGCGGTATGCAGACGGCGATTCGGGATTTCCCTTCCCCTTGCTGATCAGCACGAGCCTCGCCACCTTCCATCGTACCGGGAAAACCCCGTCCCGTAGGCAAGCGTTGAATGTGCTGAGCAGCAAGTCAGGACAATGGTGATAGACGAGCCGCAACACCTCAGCTGGAACACCATCTGGACCTGGAGCCTTCCTCGCTTTCAAGGAGAGGACTGCCTCCTCCAGTTCCAGCTGTGTTAAGAGTGGGCACTCTACTGCTGTTTCACCATGGACAGCGTCAACACGGACGGGATGGGTGGGGAAGGGTCTCCGCCCTATCGCGTCCATCTTTTCCGCGTCATGTATACAAGGCTTCCGTAGGGCGTCAAGTTTCCCCATGACCAGCTTGTAGCCAAGGCCCCACGGATCCTTGTTCACATTGTCCACTAGGTCTTGCCAGCAGCGAGCCTTGCTACTGTTGATCAGTTTGCGAAGGCATTTCCTGGCCGACTTATATGCTGCCACCTGGTTGCAAGCCTCGTCACGGTTCCGCGCCCGTTGAGCCTCACGCCGAAGCTTGTGACACTCCCTCCGCTTTTCAGCGATTTCAGTAGATCACCAGTACACTGGGGGTTTGCCGTGCCGGGGTCTTCGACGGGGCATAGAAGCGCAGCAAGCAGTCGTAATAATGCTCATAGTAGAGTTCACCACGTCTTGAGCAGCCAGTTCTTCCGTCCCTTCCGAAGCTCCCTGCAGCGGCTCACCTGCTGTGAGAACCTTGACGAACCTCTCGACGTCCATTCTTCCAATGTTCCATAAATCTAGGGTGTTGGCAACCGGGTTGAGGTATTTGCCCAGGTTTGCAACGGTAGAATATCCTTTTACAAATTCGTGTTGATTTTCAGATCGATTAAATTTGAGTAAAATGGGTCTGTTATCGGAAGCATAGGAGCAGTCACCGGCTTTATGGATGGGAAAGATATTGGTCTACTTGCAAACAACTGGATAAGTGTTCATTTCTAGACTTGAATTGAAAATATGGGAAAGGTGATACACAAAGATGTAGAGAGTAATTAATTAAAATGTTGGAAATTCTGTCAGAGCCGACTGTGTTGCTAAAGTTCAGTGACTGTATGACATCAGCGACTTCTAAGAGGCTAGTATATGTTACATATCAAATAACAAAGCTAGAGCATATTAAGGGCAGTGATCAAACGTGGGAGCAAGGGAGCTGTAGCAGAAAAACTGTCGGTAAGCATGTCGCATATGGCCCGGCCATTGCAGACTGTATGGTTTGGGTACATTAGGGAATTTATGTCCCGACACTGGTTTTCTGGAGAATTAACGTAAAACCAGAAAATTTGGGATTATTAGCAAATAATGTGCTTCACTTGTACGGAAAAGACGAAAGTCGTAGACGTTTCGTCCCGATTTCAAATGTACGAGTGTATAGACTTTCTGGGCTGAATCCTATAAGGACAGTGCATATTCAACTTCTCTCATAAACCACGCAGGGCGATTCATGCTAAAGGCAAGTAAAGTCGATGTTTATGGCGAAATTCGATGTTTTACAGCGAAATAATATTATTAAGCAAGAATAGAACTGCTGTGTTGTAAGGTTAGGTTCATCTAGACCAAGGGTAGCTTGCCAATCAAACTTAGACGCCAAGTCTACGTACTTTGCCTTGAAAAAGTTAAGTCGAGTTGATTTCACTTTAGGCTTAACACGTGGTGCGTCCCGTTTAATATAGCGAGAAGAGGTGGGGGAACCAGGATCTACAGCATCAGCATTATTGAGGATGATAAGGTGGAGAATGCGGTGGGAACAATCCATTAAATAATTCAATTTAGTAAGGCTACAGTGGAATAAAATGAGAATATAACTGTAGAAAGGTAATGAGAAGAAGCAGAAGATTTTGCTTCTGCGTTCCTGTTCGCATAAGGCATATTCAAGCCCGCAATGATAAGGAACTGAGCATGGGAGTTGACATTGTTTGTAATGTTCGATAATTCACTGAAAAGAGTTTCGTACGTTCATAAAAGTGTTGTGCAAAAAATCCTCGAATGGTGGCGAGAGGGTTAGAGTGCTACAGACAACATAATTCAATTGGGTTTTACAGCTTTTAGCATACTTCCACCATCCCTTTTACCGGAAATAGACCATGTCTGATCCTGTCTGAATATTAAATGGTGAGGGAAAATTTCATTATCAACGATCTCGTTTGCAAGCCAGGTTTCCTTTAAGCATTTTATATCATTATTAGCCAGAAGAGATGCAAAGTTGGAAGCGTCCAGTTTTATTCTAGTGCCTCGGATATTTTGGCAGTAGAGGTTCAAGTTATTGCTACAAGTATCATCATTAAGATTTTGAGTGAATACAAGTTAATTTCATACGATATAAATTCCAAGTATATTCAATATTATTTCTTTAATTCGAATGAACAAAGTCAGATTTATAGGTGCTTGTTTAAGCATTAATGACCAAGTCGGTGATCTCTAGTAGATTAAAGGTGAAAAAATCAATATATGCGTAAAATTAATAAAACATTTCCTTGACCGAGTTTCATTGACGCAATATACTCGTACATTTATTTCAATGGTTCTCATCACGGGTGTTCAGTTCAACTGCTTATCACGGCCAAGTATTATATTGATCATATAGTCTTCTGGAGCTCCTCTCTAGAAGTCTCAACGTTATTGATCCATTAGACTATTTTGATTCACCTTAAGGACATGAAGCTGAATCTTTTAATGGAGTACCTGCCAAAATTAGGCCCAACTTCGCTGTTTAAATTTAATTCAACCTCATTTATGGAGGTGGTTCAACTTTTTTATATTAGCTGATGCGTAACTCCATTTTCAAGCCACAAAATAAAAATCTAAAACCACCACGTACGTTGCAGTCAGGAAAGGCTCCTTACAGTGTACGGGGTGACAGCAATTTGTCATTGGCTCACTAGCCCGTGTATTTTAAGGGAAGCAGAAATTAGAATCTTAGTCTTAAGTTTTGATTAGCCGCCTTATAATATCAACTCATCAAGAAGAATAAAGAAACTTCACAGTTTAGCTACATTTTTATAGACACTAGTATTATTTTGTTATCACCTTTATCATTTTGCTATCAAACAACATAGAAAACAAAGTTTTCAACAGACCACGTAAGGTGCGTTAGATATTTTCACTCAACACGTATACCACATTCGGCCTACCTTCTTAAATATGAGAATTTAATATGGATTTGATTTCAAAATTATTTGAAAAATGAAGATTTTTTTGCTTTCTCACTACAGCCTCTTTCAAGCCTTCGTTTAGAGATAGTCAGAGTATCTCATTATCTTGTTCAAATGCATCGGCACTCGAGAAGGTGATGTGGTCAGTACCGCACTTTGGCTGTGTGTCCATTTACCCAGCTACGCTACGTTCAGGGTTTTAAACCATTATATATCATAACTGAACAGGCGTATAGTTCGCCCGAAAAATCACTCGAAACAAATCTCGTTTTCACCAACAAACTAGGGACCCTCGGCTTACACAACGAGTATTCTAACCACTACACGATGCGGACTACAAATCGAAGGTAATTTCAATAAATGTAAGTATTATTCAAGTTTTTAGTATTTATCTACAAATTCTTGTCAAATAGATTTAAAATAAACAAAATATTTAACTACATCTATAAGACTTCAATATTTTCTAGAAGTTAAATCTTTATCGCATTTACCAGTTATTGCAACCTTCAGTCAAGAAGAAAATGAAATTTCCTCCTTTTATTCAGGAACCTATTCAACATTCAACCAGAGAGATGATTACTCACACTTATGTAGACTTGATATCTAGTTTTATCGTGCAAATAGATTCCTGAATGAACTACCTGTTCTAACAAACACTGCACGAATAAAAACAAGTTCAACTATTTTTCCAGCTATCAATGAGTTGTATCAATTGATAAAATTTGTGCGAATGGATTATTTGTGGTTTTTTAATTTTTTTAAATTATTTTCAAGATTATGTAACAGTTGATACTAGTAAAATAGAAAAAAGTTGACTAACGTCACCATTCAACGTTATACCACAGATTGTTTTTAGGATTTTGAGTAGGGCTACTGAAATTTGATTTGAAGGACTCAAAGTGGATAGAAATTTTTAAACATATCATCTTCATCATTCGCCTTGGGAAGGAGTGATTGCTTGAGGAGAGCGTCCAGAAGTAAATGTTGTGTATAAGCAGTCTTATATAGAGGTAATAGCCTGCGTTATGAAAATATCACATATTTGATCATTAAAGTGTTTGAGCGTTTAATTCAAATATTTATAAATTTTAATATTTCTACGTTTTTAGTAATAATTGGATTGATTGAATACAAGTATGCATGTCACACATTTTATTTGTACGATTTATCTACGCTAAATTTCACAATAGCAATAATTTGCTTCTCTCTTCGCGTCCTTATTAATACATCAGTTACAATCCTTCATTCGCTTTGATAATATGCTTATAAAAATGAAACAATTTGGGTAGACAGAAGTATGTCTCGGTCAGAAGGGTTTAGTTATCAAGCTATTATATGCAAATACCAAAAATGAATATCAATAAAAGCTTCGATGACATGTACATGAGATAGTCGGTTTTAAAAAATCCATTATTATTCCATTTTAAGCGGACGCCATTTAGTTGCAGTATTTCTCTTAATATCGGACGAATAGCATCTCAGAGATACTCATGTTATTCATCTTATCTTATAATTTTAAAACATCCAATAAAAACTGTAGTGGCTGGTTTAATGCAGAGCCCTTATAGTAGAAAAGTCGTGTATTGCTGTTGTTATAAAAAAAATTAATTTGGCTGTAACTCCTTAAATATTATTTGATTTTCTTGAAAAATACACAATATAGGGAGCTTATATTAAACTACTTGCCATCGAATTTAAGGGTACCTAATTGATTATGAGGAGAATGTGAAATGTAGATTTAAATTGGGCATGTTTCAACTTTTAGCTACTTTTTATGGTTGTGCTCACAAAGATCCAAAAATTCCGGATTTTTTTTCAAGTTTCTCGGATCAAACGTGTCCAATCGTGAGGAGCAGACACAAATTTGCGTATATTTTCCCTCCCCTAGCATCCGTCTTTGCAAACAGTGCCGTTTTGAAAGCTTTTTGGAAGGCTCTTTTAAGACCTTTCATTTGATAAACCAAATGACTACCTTTAATCAAAGAAATTAAGTGTCCCCTTCGTTATGTAGGGAGATTTTCCATATAGTGAAGAGGGAGACAAGAGTATAAAAACCCGATGAATATAGATTTTAAAGTTACCTACACAATTTCATTTAGTGCAAAGACTTTATTAACCAATTTTGTCTTCTCAGTTATTTGTTTCTTTACTACACATAAAGACCAATTTCTGTCATTTTTTCAGATTTTTCGGTCTACAGATGTCCAATGGAGGGGTTTACATTTTTACATATTCCCTTAGCGTAAGCTCCTCGACATCAACAATGCAGTATTGACACTAGACACTAAAAACCCTCATCGAATCCTTTCATGTTATATCCTTTTTGGCAATCTTAAGTGACCAATTTTTTCGGAGGACCATATTCTTATATGGGGAGACCCCTTCAATCCCATTAGAAAAAAAAATCGACTGCGAAACTTAGACTAGGCCACCATATGAGAGCTTTTCAAATATTTTGATGATTCTAGTTTCGATCGTTCCTGAGAAAATTTGCTCTGACAGACGCACAGGGCATAATAAAAAGTTTTTTTTTAACCCCTAAAAATTGATTCTTCTTGATATCTTCTTCTTCTTAGCACTACAGGCCCTCTCGGGCCTTCGCTTCCTGCAAACAGCGCCTCCAACTGTCTCGGTCCATTGACTGCGTCTTCAAATTCCGAAATTCGAGCAGCGATGAACTGTCTTCGTCGACCGAGTCAGACCAGCGTTTCTTCGGTTTCCCCACTGGCCTCTAGCCTTCAGCTCTCCCAACGAATACCTTGTTGGGTATCCGTTGTTCGTCCATACGATTCATGCGTCCAGCCCATTGCAGCTTTCGCAGTCTTACAATCGTTGGGACCTCCGGATCGTCAAAAATTTCATACAGCTCATGGTTGTATCGAATTCGCCAGTGGTCCCCGTCTAGCTTCGCTCCAATTTTCGATATATGTTTTTCTTTAAAGCCCATTATTTCGAAGATATCAAAAATCAAAGCTAGAAGTATGCTCCTAGTAGAAGTGTTTGTATTGTCAATTCATATAGCGTAGACTTTCATCTTAAGCCATCCATTAATAAATTCAAAAACGAAATGTTGTGGGGAAGAATATTACAAATATTTTAAACATTCTCATTTATAGCGGTTACGATTTTATTTTATGATTATTGATTACACTCATTGAACAAATCCCAATAATTAAAGACAAATATTCATCCTGAAACTTTCTGGCAAATCTCAATAAACCCGTATCGATTGAAAGCGCATATTGATGTGTAGCTATGCATTGTTGTTATAGTAATACAGAAAATGTATGCTACTATAATGATTTCATTGCATTTAAGGGTACACTTACGATTTTGCTAAGGAAAATGTAAGATTCATAAATTACATCTATTATTAACAAAATTAGCGATGTTATTGAATTCATAAAGAACTACTTCCATGATTTTTTTCAGATTTTTGGGATCAAAAGTGTCCAATCCGAATGGGGAGCATGCTAAAATTTCATTCATTTTCCCCTTTCCTGGACACCTCAATACTGATTAAGTGAAGGAAAAGATCTCATTAAGATCTTTCGTATGAATCGACTAACTTTGATGGAAAAGAATGTCACGCCTTAAATTCTATGAAAAAAAAATTTCGCCACAAAATTTACAAGATCTTTCCACAAAGTTTGATGACAGGAACTTTTATAGGTCTGGAGGAAAACTGCTGACACATAAAGAGACGGAGAGACTAACAGACACAGGCGGTGATTTCAACATGATTTTCTATTATAGTACAAAATCCTAAAAACAGTCTTTTGCATACTTTGTATATTAAACTTAATCATTTGTTTATTGCGAATCTGGCTTATTCGTTAAAACTGAACGATAATCGTTAAAATATTCCAGCAAAGTTGTTCCAAATCACGTATTGAATTGTTTTAAATATTTCCCCCATTACTGTTTATAGTTTCCTTCAAATGGCAGCTCACTGTGATAATGAGACAGCTTTCAGCAAAAACCGAATGAAATTACATTGTACCATTCAATAGTTATACGTGTGTAATCATAAAAAAATAAACATATATGCCAAACTCATAACCTATTCCTCCTTGGAAGTCGCTTAAAAAAATTTCTTTCGAATATTTTCTTACATAGCGTTAAATTATTCGAATTGTAAAGAACATTAGTTACTTAGTCTGTTAATTGACTGATCCTACTTTCTGCGATTTTCGGTATACGATATACGAGCAAAACTAATAATTTTCAAAGGATGTTCCAAAAGACTTGTATCAGAATCCGAACACACTCGTTCATACATATAAGTTCAGAACGCCATTATTAATTGAAAGGAAAGATAAGAACTAACAGGTTACTGTTTAAAATCCCCTGCTCATAAAGCGTAGTAAAAATCGTTATACTTATTTTAAAGTCCTTAACTTGCCACACATGAAAAATAGTGAGCATCAAAACAAGCTGTTTCAGTAGTTGCTTTGTTTCGCAGGAATAGGTAATAAGAAATACTTACTTCTTGTATTGGCTAACGGAATAATTATCACTGTTTCGTTTACTTAGTAGCGAATAAAAGTGATTACTTCAACATCTACGGATTAACTGAACCACTCCGAACTATGAAAGCGTAACTTTAATATAAATTCGGCAATTGTAGACTTTTGAAATTGTAATTTTCTTAATACTCCGCACAAACGGTAATTACCACACTTCGATAATATTTTATACTAGGATTTTAATTTCCCGGGTGGCCCGTTTTTAAAACCTCAGATATTCCGACCGCTTCCGTTTTCCATCACGGACTGATCAATATTTCGAAATGATAATGCTCTTAAAAGCGATCGCTATTATTGGCCAATGGGTGTAGTATAGTAAATATATATATATGAACTGCTTATAACTACACGAAGCTACGGATTTCGCGCAACCACGTCTTAATTCCACCAGATTTCGAATCACACTGTGTTAAGACGCCCGGGAAAATTCATCATGGCGCAGAAAAAACGAAGCAATCGTGTGCTGGACAGTGCGCCAAGAATCGACCATCATCGGTGCAGGCACCACTTCCATAAAATACGTTACCAACCAAAGTAGCAGGGTATCTTTTCGCGTGCTCCACGGTCGCGGAAAATCCCAAGTTAGCTACCACTCGTGACCGTAGGGAGCTGGGACAACTTGCAAAATCTTTGGCATATTTCCATTCTTAAACTATTCTGTTATTGTCGTCAATACAAGTACGTATTAGTAGTACGTTGATTTCCACTTGTTTCTTGAATTGCTCTGAGTCGTTAGTGTTTTCTTCGTCATTATTGCTATTATTGTGTTGTTTGGTGACTATACCTATTAAAATTCTTCTTGTTATTTCCTAGGTTACTTGTCTGAGGTTCTTTTTGTTAGGGGATTTTGTTCACATCCAGTCCAAGTCAACGTAGATGCTTGCATGTGATCGTAGATAAACATGGCTCATGTTTAATTGGAAGACGATTTCTACAAAGATGTACAAGTGGCGTGGTACTCGCAATTTTCTCGTGAGTTACACTCGTACAGCGCAGCTTCCTTGAGTAAAACGGAAGTGGGTTTATAGTTTGTCCAAGTTAATTCGAGTATCTAGCCAGGTAATGTGTGGGGCCATTTGATAAGTTTTGGGGCGAATATCTATGAGAGTTGATTAAATTGAGTAGATAAATTCTGTGTTCTTGTCACTGGTACGTTTTCATTTGCGTTGGTAACGTAATCGTATTTAAATTGAAAAATATTCCGCCAATCTCAATGATCTCTTCGATCGTCAATGAATAATTTGCGTACAAAATGGGGTTTCGATCTCACGACTTTGTGTATAGTACGAGTATTATCATTTCTTGAAACAAGTTTGAGATTCGTATTTGAGTGGGTGAATAAGCTCCCTTCGTGGAAAAGTTCTTAACAGTTAATACTTGTTGCGTAACCAAACTACCAAGCCATATGAATATTATGAGGGAAATAAAAGATGCTTCTTTGAAAGAATATGCTCTACCATAACATAATCTCAGTTTAATGGGAATTGAGATTCAACCTGCAGGCAAGGGAATGTCTAGTATTATGATTGCACTCCTCACCTTAAACTGATGATACACTTAACCATTAGAGCAACGAAAACGCTACTCAAGTGCACAATACCATCAGTAGAAAGGCAAGGTTTAAGCCCTCGTATGACCTTCAAGGAGTTAGCATCAAGCTGAGTGCATTGAGGCAATTGCATTCTGGTTTTGAGCTCTCCACTCTACCATCCTTGAGTCTTGCCTATGCCTATCTCACTGAACTATGCCATTTACATTTTTCATCTCTACTTTTCCAAAGATGCATCTAAATCCTCGATTCACCATTCATTAAGTAAATATTTAACCGACTTGCTAGGAAAGAAGGTTTCCAGTTTCATACGTACATATCTTCTTTTGCTTTTGAACGCGGATAGGCAAAAGGATTCTATTTTCGCCAAATACTGACTTGATGATGACTGATATGAAGGATATTTAAATCCCTTTAGGTAAAGTTTAATTTGCTGACCTTTATAACGGTTTCTTTTCTCCAGGAATCGATCTGTGGTTGGTTTCCAGTTATTGAGGATGCATATGAACTCTTTAATGGTAATTCATTTATGGGCTTTGCTGACATCAACACTAACACATGGCAAAAATGAACAGAAAAATAATTTTCTGAAATTTCACATTAAACTACCGTGTTGACACACTGAAGATGGATGACTCAAAAAGCAAGGACCGCCGGCTTCTCAAGAAAAAGCGAACTGGCCTGTCGATATCTAAACAAAATAATTGAAAAAGTTGTTTTTTAGAGGCGGAAAGTTTAATAAAATACCTGCTGTATTTTTTGGGAGTAAATGTCATAAAGAATGTTTTTTAGAAGCGGAAAATTTTAAATGAAAGAAAGAATAATAATATAATATCCAGGGAATTGGTTATATTTGAAATATATTTTTTGGCATTAATATTTAAAGATATTACAGCCATGTGGCTGGCGCGTACGTGGCGTTAGCTGGAAGTTCAATTTTCACACACTTTTTGCAGTAAATGGGGCTGTAGTTTGGCAATGTCACGATGAATGTTGGCTTCTAAATGCTCAATTGTTTCTGGACATTCAACTTTACATATCCCCCAAAAAATCTAACGGTGTTATATCGCGCGAGCGTGGTGGTCAGTTAACAGGGCCATTTCATGAAATTAATTGTTCGTCAAATGTGTCTTTCAATAAATTATTTGTATCGCACGCTGTGTGACATGTGGCACCGTCTTGGTGAAACCACATGCCAACAACATTACTCGTAATGCCTTCCAAGCGAGACAACAAAAAGTTAGTAATCATGTTGACTGCAACATTGTGACCATTATTGTTTTTGAAGCGAATGGACCTATTATCCCTTAAAGCTCACTAACCTTGAATTTTACTAAATGTAATGGTGTTTTGATAACTTCTTGTAGATTATCATCGCTCCAAATGCGGCAGTTATGGCTGGCGACGTAGCCATTCAACCAAAAGTGTATTTCATCACTGAAAGAAATCCGGCAACAAAATTGAGCTGCCTTTTTCAAAATAATACAACAATTTGCGAATTTCGCTGTGGCGTGAAGATATTTATGATGAATTGTCAAACAGAACTAACCTCAAAACAACCGAGAACCTTAACATCGGCTGTCACCGGAAACAGTTTTGGCTTTTTAAGTGCTCCGCCTCTTAAAAAACACCCTTTATTTTGGGAGTGGCAGCCATATAAAAGCATGGAGAAGAGCTAATAAGAAGTCCAAGAAAAATATACAATATTCTCCAAATCAAACATGGAGGTGAAATATTTTTAGTGTGGGGGTGCATGAGCGCTTCTGATGTTTGTAATCTGGTGTTTATTAATGGTACAACGAACAAATGGGAGTACCTTCTCTTTTTATAGAACAATTTGATGGCCAGTGTTCTAGCAAGATAGCGAACCTAAACATTCTTCAAAAATGGTATAAAAGTATTGCCTTCATATGGTTCCAAAGCAGCGACATACACCTACGTAGCCTCCGGATCTCAATGCCATTAAGAATTGGTACTATATATTAGATCAGCCTATTATCTCCTCCGAATCATTTAAAGATGTTTCAGCTACCTAACGTCGGACAACAACACTGGAGAAAACGTCAAAGTTGGTAGCAAGCACAGCAAATTGATTGAAAGCTGTAAACAATTAAAATGAGGGTTAAATTTTATAACTACTACTTCTAGATTTTTTTTTAACTGAAAAAAATGTGAAAAATTTGATGGCGTATGTAAACTTTTTTTATGTGATTTTTGTTAAATTTTTATTTAAACAAGGATAATTCTTGCTGAACATTGTATTTCGGAATAACTTTTGGATTTATTTACTTTATAAATTTCAAACAATAGGAAATATACGGGTTTTCTTTTCTATCTAAAATGGTTTACGAGATACAAGCAAAATACAATAGTTTAAAATGTTCAGGTGCATGTAAATGTTTTGGACTCACAGTATGTGTCCATCAAAGAAAGAATACTTACCGTTAAAAACTGTGTATTTTAGCACCACTGTTCGACGTCTTTCGCTTCCTGCAAATAGCACCTCCAACCGTCTCGGTCCATTGACAGCGTCCTCCAACTTTGTAATCCGAGCAGCGATAAACTGTCTTCGTCGATCGAGTCTGACCAGCTTTTTCTCGGTTTCCCCACTGACCCTCGGCCTGCAGTTCTCCCAACAAATAACTTTTTGGTATTCGTTGTTCGTCTATAGAATTCAAGTGGCCAGCTAATTGCAGCCTCCTCAGACTTACAATCGTTGAGACATTCAACTCGTCAAAAATGTCATACAGTTCATGTTTGTATCGAATTCGTAATTGGTCCCCGTCTAGCTTCGCTCCGATTATTTGACTCAGAGCCCGTCACTCAAAGGCGTTCAATATATTTGCGGATGCGTGGGTTAGGATCCATGCTTCATACCCATAGCTTAACGCAAGTCTTATCACAGATTTGTATACTTGGAGCTTTGTTTTCTTGTGTATACAGCTGGTCTTGAAGATTGTCAAAACTGATTAAAATATCTTATTTGCGAGCTGTATTGATTGATCAGCTCCACTGTTTCGGCATGCATTCTTGTTGCCAAATGTGCTGAATGATTTTATAGATGGCTTTCTGAACACCGCTGCCACCACATTTAATGAGTTCCATTATAGTCTCATCGATGCCCGGTGCTTTATTATTCTTTTGGGCTTTGATGGTGAAACAAACTTCATCCAGAGTAAGTGGGGCCAATGGGAGCTCTCCGGAAATATCTCTAGGCTCTGATGTTTTGGAGCTGTGCCAAGGATTAAGGAGGTTTTGAAATATGATGGTCTTGTTTCCTCAATCCTGTTTTCATCAGCGAATATGTTTCCGATGTCATCACGGTGAAGCATGCTTTTGGGCTGATAGCTACTTTTCAGGCTTTTCATTACTTTGTATGCTTGTCTTGTGTTGTTGCTTGCTAGACTTACATTAATGCTTCTCAGTGGGTCATCATAGTATTTTTTTTCTTAATTTTAATGATCTTATTTGTTACTCTTCTGAGATTTTCATAATGTTGTCTCTTCGTCCTGGTTTATTATATATATATATATATATATATATATATATATATATATATATATATATATACACATATATATATATATATATATATATATATATATATAATTATATATATATATATATATATATATATATATATATATATATATATCTATATATATATATATATATATATATATATATATATATATATATATATTGCTTGTACGCCTGATTCTTTTTGTCGAACGTATTCTGGCACTCATCATCGAACCGAACCGTCTGTGCTGCCACGGCCTTCATTGCCGCTTTCACTTCCACCCATAGCTCGTTGCTTGTTTTCACCGATGTATCTGATGAATAGGACCTAGCTGGTTGTCGAGGGTCTCCATGAAATGTTTTGACACAGACGCCAATTGGAGCCTTTAGATTTCATATTTTTGTAAAGGGGTGGTCTTCGCAAAATACGCCTTGAACATTTGATATCGATAAATTAATTTGATCAAGTAATGAACTGAGATACAACTGGCGCCTCGGTATGTACACACGTCAAGTATTCTTGAAGCCCGACGTTGTTGAATAAGAACATGGTCGATCTGATTTTGTGTGTTGCCATCCGGTGATACACAGGTTACTGTATGTATTTTTTTTTTTTTTTTTTTTGTGGTAGGGAGGTGAAGGCATTTATGACCGCCGAGTCTGGCAGTGTGGGACTCCCATGGAGGATACCTTTGGACTACCCACTAAACACCTCCCCTGTCAATCTGAGAACCTAGCCTGGAACCGTTTGACACATTACTTCGGGCCAGGTCTCGTTTTGTTACGCCGTGGGGCGCCTTCAAGCTGGGGAGTCCCTTTCCTAGCGGGAGGGGAGGGGGAAAGAGGAATTGCCAGAAGAGCGATCCCCCAGCCCCAGTGCCTCCGGCTGCTGTGAGTCCCTTTTATATTTTAGGATTGCCCGAGCATAATGTGCCACCTGGTTCCATTTGTCAACCGATTCGAGCATCACCGCAACTATATTATCCGGGGTGAGCTCTCCCGTCTCCCTGTAGAGTTCCCTTCGCAGCCTGGCCCATTTGGTACACGCAAAAAATGTGTGACAGGCATTGTCCTCCTCTCCTGGGCAAAACCGACAATCGGGAAACCGTGACTTGCCGATCTTGTGCAGGTAAGACTGAAAACACCCGTGCCCGCTCAAAAGCTGGGTCAGATAGAAGTCAGTCTCACCATGCCTTCGATTTAGCCACGGTCTCACATCCGGGATGAGGCGCGCAGTCCACCTTCCCTTCGTGCAATTCCTCCAAGACTGCTGCCAATCGTTGAGCGAGCGTTGTCTCTCCTCGCGAACAACGATCTCCCTCGCATCCTCCTTTCGGCGCAGGTAAATAGCGCGGCGCTCTCTAGCAAGGAGGGCGACAGGTATCACGCCTGCAATCACTCTCACCGCCGAGTCGGAGACTGTTGGATATGAAGATGCAATTCTCAGTGCTCCTCTTCTCTGTATCTGTGCCAATCGTTTTCGGTATACCTCCTTGCTGAGAGCGTCACCCCATACCTCTGCTCCGTACAGTAGCACTGACCCTACAGCACTCATCAAGAGGCGTCTTCTTGATGGGCTTGGTCCCCCTACGTTGGCCATAAGTCGACTCAGGGCCGATATTCCCGAAGCAGCCTTCTCAGCCGTTGCCCTGATTTGCTCAGAAAAACTCATCTTCGAGTCGATCAGTAGCCCCAGGTACTTCACCGCTGGCTTCGATTCGATCTGTATATCTCCAATACTGATCATCCTTACTCTAGGGATTCTCTTTTTTGTCAAGATGACCACTTCGGTTTTCTCCAGTGCTAAACTGAGGCAGTCATCCAGTCCCTCACTCGGCGCATAAGCATACCTAGCCTAAGTTGCGCTTGTTCAACGGTGCGTCCGGCGACCAGAGCCGCAACATCATCCGCATAGCCGACCAAGCGCGACTCATCTGGCATCTCAAGTCTCAGTAGCCCGTCGTAAGACACGTTCCACAGGTCCGGACCAAGGATAGATCCCTGGGCAACACCCGATGTAATTTCCATCCTTCGTTGGCCCTGTGTCGTGTCGTAGAGCAGGCTTCGGTCCTTTAGGTAGTTCCTCAAAAGCCGCATTAGATATTCTGGAACTTGAAAAGAGTTTTCCAGCGTGTCCAGAATATCCACCCATCTAGCGGAGTTGAAGGCATTCCTGACGTCGAGTGTCACCAACAGGACGATCCGTCGCTTGGTGCGACTATATGCCTCTGCCTTTTGGACCGCGTTCACCACCTCTGCAATCGCATCAATGGTAGAACGTCCTGCTCTAAAGCCGTACTGCCGAGGAGATAGGTCCCCAGCAGCACGAATCGCGTCAGTGAGTCTTCCCTTGATGAGTTTCTCTAGCACTTTCCCAGCCGTGTCTAGCATGCATAACGGGCGGTATGCAGACGGCGATTCGGGATTCCCCTTCCCCTTGCTGACCAGCACGAGCCACCTTCCATCGTACCGAGAAAACCCCGTCCCGTAGGCAAGCGTTGAATGTGCTGAGCAGCAAGTCAGGACAATTGTGATAGACGAGCTGCAAAACCTCAGCTGGAACACCATCTGGACCTGGAGCCTTCCTCGCTTTCAGGGAGAGGACTGCCTCCTCCAGTTCCAGCTGTGTGAAGAGTGGGCACTCGACTGCTGTTTCACCATGGACAGCGTCAACACGGACGGGATGGGCGGGGAAGAGTCCCCACACTATCGCGTCCATCTTTTCCGCGTCATGTATACAAGGCTTCCGTAGGGCACCAAGTTTCCCCATGACCAGCTTGTAGCCAAGGCCCCACGGAGCACTGTATGTATACGTCGATGAAGGAAGCAAGTAGAACGTATGACTAAATTTCTGCTACATGCAAAGTCAATTGGGTGCTGGCCGTTGTTATTTGTTTCATCGTGGAGGCTATATCCTCCAGTCGTTCCCCTAAGAGGTAGCTCATTGCCAACCAATCACCCAGAATTATTTTTGTGTCGTTTTTAGGCAATGAGTTGACTAATCTCTCTAGGTGGTTGTGGAACCTTTCCTTCGATTTTTTTTTGTTTTCTTTGGTCAGGGCATGTACGTCAATTAGTACGATTTTGAAGAACTTCGCTTTTATACGGATCGCACTCAACCGTTCATTAACTGCCTTAAAATCAATAACGTGGGATTTGAACTTCCTATCCACAATGAAGCTATGGGTCGGGGAAACAAAGAGTTCCCTCCTCTTTTCTCAAACGGGTTTGAGACTATTTACGGCGGAGTTACTGTTCGATGTACATTTAAATTATTAAGGATACATACTATAGCAAATATATTTTTGTTTGAACATTTTATGGCTCTCCAAAAATCAATTACATGTATATACATATATATACCTATATATCCGCAATGCTCCTGCACTGAACAGTATCCGATTCCCCCCACTGCAGGTACCCTTGTCGGCATAAGATCGATTCAAAGTGTCAATTCTGCCGACGTACATTATGTATTACGTCGACAATTTAGAAGGAAATAAAACTTAGTACCGTTTTAATCAATCTATTGTGAAATAGGGAAAAACTTATTTGGCTCCAAATCCATAAATTTGATTTCACCCTTTTTAGTACGGTTTGTAGTAGTTTTTCTTTTTTTTATATTTTATAATTTGTATGTAAACAAATGCGGTAATGTGATCGACAATCACAGTGAATATTTAGGAAGAGGAAGCAATATAAGAGCCGATATGTCATTTAGTTTTCAATGTTAAAAAACGAAACGAATCAAGCATTTTCCAGGGTTCGTCTTGCCTATCGATTAAGTATGATGTTTGCTGCCCATTCGGCACACTGACTTTCATTAATACTGTCCGAGCATTTTTTGAGATGACTGTGATTTTCCGAGTAAATATACAAAATCAAGGGGGAAAAAGTCTGCGTTTACTCGACGAATTAGGAACTTCCCCAAAATATCACATCTCTGCACTTTCCTGTTGTTGTCTTGCATCTGTTATTAATTCGTTTTTCTTTGTGCACGTGATTTGAAAGTTTTTGTAAAGGAAAGGAAACTTCCGTTAGTGAGAAAAAATCATTATTAAATTATTGAAGAAAGAACAACTTACAGGGAAATCGCGAATGTCGCAGGAAGACAATATTCATCCATCCAATAGGTTGTTGAAAACTTCAAATCAACAGCTGAGTTCTCTTCAAAAAAGCCGTTCTGGGCGTCCATCAAAGTTGTCCTGAAGAGAAAGCCGCAGTATTCCATCACTGGTGGAATAAAATCTTTGACTTACTGCAAGGGAGATGACAGTGGGAATCAAGCAAAAATTCAGTATGCAAAATTTGTCCTGGTATCATCAGGAAAATTCTTAAAAAACCTGGATACCGTGGACGAATCACGTGGTGAAAACCGTACATTTCTCTGATTAATCGAAAAAAATCGCTCTATTTTGCTAAACAGTACGTAAAAAAACTGTTAGTTAATATGAACGTAGACTGCATCTTCGCTAGTTTTGTGCATTTGTTGTAAAATGTGACGATTTTTCAAAAACTGTTAAAGCTAAATTAACAAAATTCTGCCTCTTCATAGAAGAAGTGATATTCAAGATATGAGATTGTACACTACATTCAAAAGTGGGAAGCTTGCTAGAAAGCGAGAACTCGGAGTGGCATTTATTGTCGATAGGCAGTTCCTTATCGAATGTTATTGATTTTAACGCAGTCAATGAATGAATGTGTGCGATTCGTATAAAAGCCAAATTCTTCAAAATTTGCAGATAATCGTAGATGCTGTGACCAATGAAAATGACAAATAAACGAAGGAAATGTTCTCCAATCACCTGCAAAGACTAATAAACGACACAAAAATAATTCTTGGTGATTTCAACACTAAGGTTGGCAATGTG
Organism: Odontomyia ornata; assembly: GCA_963969285.1. NCBI lineage: Eukaryota > Metazoa > Arthropoda > Insecta > Diptera > Stratiomyidae > Odontomyia > Odontomyia ornata. The sequence continues at coordinate 765,570 of OZ017738.1, read as the reverse complement.
CAATTTCATCGGGGGACGACTGGAGGATATAGCCTCCAGGATGGAACAAATGACAACGGCCAGCGCTTGATTGACTTCGCGTACAGCAGAAATCTAGCCATACGTTCGACTTGCTTCCTACATCGATACATACATAAAATGACCTGGGTGTCACCGGATGGCAACACATAAAACTACATCGACCATGTTTTGATCCAACAAAGATGGGCCTCAAACATACTTGAGGTTCATACATACCGAGGAGGTATGTACTCACTAACTAACTAATTGATGTCGTATGTCGACATGGCAAGGCTCCAAACAGCATCTGTGGCCTCAAATTTCATGGAGACCCTTGATAACCAGCTGTCTTCCATCCTATCAGACACATCGCCGAAAACAAGCAACGAGCTATGGGTGCAAGAGAAAGCGACTATTAAGGCCGTGGCATAGCAGACGGTCGAACATCAAGCCCGGTGCAAGAGAAATGATTGGTTCAATGATGAGTGCCAGATTACGTTAGACAAAAAGAATCAGGCGTACAATGAATATTTATGTTGGAACACCAGGACGAAGAGAGAACATTATGAAAATCTCAGAAGAGTGGCGAATAAAATCATTAGAATTAAGAAAAGAAAACACTATGATGACCGATTAAGAAGCATCGATGTAAGTCTAGCAAGCAACAACACAAGACAAGCATACAAAGTAGTTTAAACCCTAATACGCGGCTATCACCCATGACTACGCTCTGACGTTATGACATGGGCAACATCATTGCTGATGAAAACAGGATTAAGGAAATCGAACTCTATAGATATTTCCGGAGAGCTTCCATTGGCCCCACCTACTCTGGATGAAGTTTGTTTCTCCATCAAAGCCCAAAAGAACAATAAAACACCGGCCATACATGCGATTCCATGGAGCTCATTAAATATGGTGGCAGCGGTGTTCAGAAAGCTATACATCAAGTCATCCAGCGCATTTGGCAACAAGAACATATGCCAAACGAGTGGAGCCAATCAATTATATTCCCTATCTACAAAAAATGTGACAAACTACAGTACGAAAACTATAGAGGCATATCACTACTTTGTACGGTGTACAAAATATTTTCAAATATCTTAGAAAATGAAATCAGATCATACGCCAACTGTATTATGAGGGAGGATCAAGGTGGCTTCACAGCAGGTAAATCGACGACAGATCAATTTTCCATGGTCAAGCAGATACTTGAGAAATGCTGGGAATTTAACATAGACGTTTATCAAATTTTCGTCGTCTGTAAGCAAGCATACGAGGATATTGATTGTGACGTACTGTACCATATAATACTGTGCTTTGATATCCCAGCCAAATTAGTCCGTCTTACCAAAATGAAAATGACGTGAACAACCTCCAAAGTCCGCATCAATAAGCAACTCACCAACAATATTGACACAAATATTGGAATAAAGCAGGGAGATGGGCTGGCTCCATTGCTATTCAATTTGTCTCTCCAATATATCAAGAGAAAACTAACTGTCAATACAAAAGGTACGTTATTATACAAGTCAAGCCAAGTGATATGCCTATGCGGACAACATCAACATTTTGTCACGGTCATTAACAACTGCCAAAGAACTTCTCCTGAAACACAACAGCAAAGCAAAACTAGTTGGGCTACAAATCAATGAAAATAAAACAAAGCTCATGACACAGTCGAGGAAAACTACCTTAAATTCACAAAATATCACACTTTGCGGATACCATATCAAAAATGTGAGCAAATTTGTATATTTAGGCGCCAAAATAATGAGAACAGGCAATGTAAGAGACGATGTATGCCGAAGAATAAAGCTCGCAAATGAAAGATTCTATTCAGTTTTGACGATCACGAAGACACAAGAATACGAAGCTCCAAATAAAAAAATCTGTGATAAAACCTATGCTATGGGTGTAAAACATGGACCCTAACTAACGCATTCACGAACACATTGAATGCCTTTGAAAGACGAGTCCTGCGGCGAAAAATCGGAGAAAATCTGGACGGGAATCAATGGCGAATTCAATACAACCATGAGCTGTATGAAATTTTTGACGAGCCGGACGTCTCAACGATTGTCAAGCTGCAATGAGCTGGCCACATGAACCGTATGGATGAACAACGGATACCAAAAAAGCTATTCGTTGGGAGAACTGAAGGGCGGAGACCAGTGGAGAAACCGAGGAAACGCTGCTCTGACTCGATCGATGGACAGTTCATCGCTGGTCGGATTTCAAAATTAGCGCTACGAAGAAGAAAATAGCACTTTAAGCAAGCAGCTAATGTACTTAACAAAATCTGGAATTTTAATTCGTTTTGATTTATCAATTCTAAATATACATCGGACAAATTCTTTTGAATAGTAATGATTGTTTTCTTCTTTATTTTGTCCAACTCATTTTCAGCTCAGCAAATTTACGGTATCTAGTCCAGAGTGCCTAAAATTAATTTTAAAGTTACAGATGTAGTTGTAGTGATAAAGATCCAGAGTGCCATAGCCCTTTCGAGAAATGATAGAGGATTCTTAAATTTGATATTTTGAGTATTTATTATCTTTTTATTTTATTGTAGTTTTTATTTTCTTGCCTACTAGCGACCACCGATTCATAGAATTGAACTTGTATGATTAAGAGGTTATCGGTTGTTTTACCGTGTAAATGTTTACAACATTCCTTTATTACTATTTGTCCCAGATTTCCATTCTCATCCTCACTGTGAAATTTTTAGTACAATAATAATGAAATGATTTTGGTTTGGAAAATCATAAAAGCTTTAAATATTATTTAAAAACTATAAAAATAAAAACGTAATCATAAAAAGATAAGAACAGTTACATTTCGATTAATAAAATAATTACGCCAGACAGGTTATCAAAAAAAAAATTTGACACGTGTTTTAATTCGGGCTAATTTTATGGTAGCTAAAAAATGTAATTGAGCGACAGATCTACCAACGGTCTGACCCACTACCGAACTCCACTTTGAACTAGCTGGATGAAGAGTAGTCGCCAATGGAGTAGACTTTCGAGTGTCCCAATTATAGACCTTAAGGGTGCGATTCATTGGCACGCCTCTAGACTTAAGGTGTTCAAGTCATTCGATCGATTTAGGTTTCCTCGTGAGTAATCATTACAGTGTCGAATCATGAAGTAGGGCGCATACATTTTTTATACATTTCCCTCACTCTGAACCCCTCGGTCCATGTTTTTTAAGACTTGTCTTTGAAAGTTCGTATTGAGATCTTCCATTTGATACCCTACATGCCACCTTTGGTAAAAAGATTGGTAGGGTTTCCCCTCCTACATGGAAAGGCGTGAGAATGGAAATTTGGTACAAATAGCAAAACAACCGATAACCTCTTAGCCACACAAGTTCAATTCTAAAAATTAGAGGTCGCTAGGCAGGCAAGAAAATAAAAACTACAATAAAATGAAAAGATAATAATAAATACTAAAAACATCAAATTTAAAATTCGTGGACCTTTATCGCTACAACAAAATCGGTAACTTTAAAATAATTTCAGGCACCCACGACTTGATGCCGTAAATTTGCTGAGCTGAAAATGAGTTAGACAGAATAAAGAAGAAAACAATCATTACTATACAAAATAATTTGAAATTTTACACCTGTCTTCCAAAAAAATATTTCACAGGCTTGTACGTTTTTTCAATGCACGAGTATATTTAGAAGAAAATTCTGCGTTCACCGGCTTTCAAGAAATTCGAACAATTAATAAATCAAAGCGAATTAAAATTCCACATTTTGTTAAATACATTAACTGCTTACTTGAAGCACTATTTGCTTCTTCTTCGTAGCGCTACAGCCCTTCTCGGCCCTTCGCTTCCTGCAACAAGCACCTTCAACTGCCTCGGTACATTGACCACGCCCTTCAATTTCGAAATCCGAGCAGCGATGAACTGTCCACCGACTGAGTGAGAGCAGCGTTACCTCGGCTTAGATCCTGTGAAAATTTTTTGGATACTGGAAGTTTCGAAAAGCCTTAATTTTTGATTCACTGGCTAAATTTACCATGCTTACTCCTTTATCGACATTGCAATTTTAACAACAGAATGTTAAGGAGCTCAGAAGATTTGATGACTCTAGCTTTCATGGTTTCTGAGGATACTTGCCGTGACGCACTGATGGACAAATGGACAGACAGATACCAATTTCAATAAAGTATAGTAATTTTTTTTTACTAAACCCTAAAAATGAGATGCCCAGTTCGAGGATAGTTGGTTAAAGCTTATAAGAACATCTCCGTCAAGGAGTGTTAGTTTTAATATTATTTTCGTCATAGTTTTAGGTTTTGTTCTCTGGAGATCAGTGAGGATTATGAGAGAGAGAGCTATCTGTATCATACCTCACATCTCCGGTGACACCGTTTATCAGTTTCATGATACAATTGGCTTACTCTATAGTTCTGGAACTTGTTCTGTTCAGATGTTATGTAGAATATGCATATATATGTGGCATACTCACATTTATCAATTTCTTTAAAGTCACACTGAGTTTTCCGCAATCGTATTTCTTTTAGTTAATGATTCTACTAAGTTGAATACAAAATAATTTAATATGTATTGACGAATGATTGTACCTATATTCCTCATTTTAACATCAATAAAGTCCGATTTCAATTAAGTGCGCCAGGGTGAAAAGGTCTCTCAGTATCTACTGCACCGTTTACGTGCTAATTACTACACATTTTACGTGCAAGTTACAACATATATTCATGACATCCATTTTGCTATTTATGTACTAATCCGCTAAACACTTCAGCATTTTTAAGCATAAATAACATCAGCTGATAGAAATAAGAAATAAAAAATCAATTAGTTCCATTCTCTGGTTGATGCTTATCCAGTATCTTCCTCAGTGATTTATCTAATGAAGTATGTTTCAAAAATAATTCGAAATATCTCATTAAAAAAAAATTTTATATATATATATATATATATATATATATATATATACATATATAAATACAAGTATATATATATATATATATATATATATATATATATATATATATATATATATATACATATATAAATACAAGTATATATATATATATATATATATATATATATATATATAGCTGTATGTATCTATCTATCCTAATATATATATATATATATATATATATATATATATATATATATATATATATATATATATATATATATTTATATATATATATATATGTATATATATATTTAAATAAACATATAGATATATGTATATATATATATATATATATATATATATATATATATACATATATATATATATATATATATATATATATATATATGTATATATATATATATATATATATATATATATATATATTTAAATATACATATATATATATATATATATACATATATATATATATATATATATATATATATATATATATATATATATATATATGTGTGTATATGTATATATATAACTAACAGGGGAAGTTAATTCATGCGGTTTTTTCGAAAATTGAAGCTTAATTGTGAAAAAATGGTTACAAATGTAATATTCAAAGTATTGTCCATCGCTAGCTATAACTTTTTCCCATTTTTCTGGCAATTCATGAATTCCCTCTCTTGAAAATTCGGCCGGCTTCTCCGCTATCCACGAATCGATCCAATTTTTGACTTCTTCAATAATCGGAGAAGTGCTGGTCAGCTAGGCCATGTTGTATTGATCGGAAGAGATAGTAATCGGATGGCGCAAGGTCTGGACTATACGGCGAGTGGGGTAGGACATCTCATTTGAGCGTTTCAAGGTAGGTTTTGACGACCTGTGCAACATGTTGACGAGCATTGTCATGTTTCAAAATCACCTTGCCGTGCCTTTGTTCATATTCTGGCCGTTTTTCGCGCAGTACTCGGCTCAAACGCATCAATTGTCGTCGGTAGACTTCCCCTGTGATTGTTTCATTCGGTTGCAACACCTCAAAATAGATCACACCCAGTTGGTCCCACCAAATACACAGCATAACCTACAGGCCATGAATATTCTGAACGGCCGTCGATGATGATGCATGGCCGGGGTATCCATACGTTGCTCGACGTTTTGGATTATCGTAATGGACCCACTTTTCACCGCCAGTGACAATTCGGTGCAAAGCCTTTTTCTTTTGTGCCATTGAAGTAGTTGTTCACACGTGAAAAATCGGCGTTCGACGTCTCATGGCTACAATTCATACGGCACCCAATGGTCTACCTTCCGGATCATTCCCATTGCTTTTAGACGATCGAAAATGGTTTGTTGAGCGACGCCAAGTAATTTCGCATGTTCTGCTTGCATTTGGGATGAATCTTGGTCGAGCAATGTCTCCAATTCGTGATCTTCAAACATTTTTGGCTGTCTGGGCCGTTCATCATCCTCCAAGTCAAAATTGCCACTTTTAAACCGTATATATATATATATATATATATATATATATATATATATATATATATATATATATATATATATATATATATTTGTAGTCTGTGTGGTCTAGTGGTTGGACCATGAACGCATAAGCCGAAGGTCCCAAGGTTCAAATCTCGTTGGGAGCAACGTGATTTAGTTCGAGGGGTTTTTCGGACAGACTACGAGTGTTCACTCAGTGGTGATATGTACTGATTTAATCAGATCATATCATAGCTGAGCAGGCATACGGGAGCATGGTACTGACCAAACCAACTTTCGAAAAAATCAATACGGTCATGAAAAAGAGATACTCTAACTATCTCTGAGTGAAGGCCCGAGAGGGGCTGTAGCGCTACAAAGAAGAAGATATATATATATATATATATATATATATATATATATATATATATATATATATATATATATATATATATATATATATCTATATATATATATATATATATGTCTTTATATATATATATCCATATATATATATATATATATATATATAAATATACATACATATATATGTATGTATATACGAATGTATATAAATATATAGCTATATTTTTGCAATTACACTACAGCCCCATATAAATATTGGTCATGAAAATGAGATACTCTAACTATCTCTAAGCGACGGCCCGAGAGGGGCTATAGTGCTACAAAGAAGAAGAAGATATATAAATAATACATATATATACTATGTATACATATATGTATACATATATATATATATAAATATATATATATATATATATATATATATATATATATATATATATCTATATATATATATATATATATATATATATATATATATATGTATATATATATATATATATATGTATATATATATATATATTTATATATGGGGTTATTTTGCTTAACACCACAAATATAATATATCTTCTTTGTATGGAGATTTGTTTCTTCATTGATAGAAAGTAAGTTGAAATGAGAAAATTTCTTTTTCTATCATTAAAGAAAATTTCTTCATTAAATATCCATTTAACTTTTATTTTCATTGATTATAAATAATATAAATTAAGTTAAGTTAATAATATTTAGGTTTTTTTCGAAAATTAAGAAAACAATTGAGTTAAAATTGAATTAAAAAAAGAATTAAAAACGACATAATAAAGGAATCGCCATATATACATATGTATATATATATATATATATATATATATATACATATATATATATATATATATATATATATATATATACAGTCTTCCACAAAAGTCAAGGTACAGTGATAAATATCATGAAAATTGTTTGATATTTTTATTTAAATAACCTATAGTGATAAAATTTTTTTTGGTATAACTTCAACTATAATCATTACAATTTAAATTCATGTAAAACAAAACGAAAATTCTGTCGTATTAATATATTATTACATATGATGTGTTGGAAAGTCAATGAATGAAGTCCACAAAAGTCATGGTACACCTAAAGAAAAATGATACAAATTGTAATTATAGTCTTGCATAGTTATTTGAATTATACTTTTCTTGATATTTTGTCGGATATCCTTTCATCTGAATTACTGACTTCAGTCTTTTAGGCATAGAATATACCAATTTTTTAGTAAATTCGCTGCTGATTCTGGCCCACTCCTCCAATATAACATCCTTAAGCTGCGCCTTGCTTGATATCACTCTTTTTCGGATTTTTGTCTCAAGCTCATTCCAAAGATGCTCTATAGGGTTCAAATCAGGGCTTTGAGGCGGTGTAGCAAGCATGCGAGTATTGTACAATAGCCACATTCGAACTTTATGTGCAGTGTGCTTAGGGTCATTGTCCTGTTGAAACAAGAAATCTTCCCGCATACCTAATTTGGCTGCACTTTGTTTCATGTTGTTTTGTAGAATCTCTAAATAAGAGTTCTGATCCATAGTATTTTCGATGAATGTCAGATTTCCAACTCCAGCAGCAGCCATGCAACCCCAAACCATAACACCACCGCCTCCATGTTTTACTGTTTTAATAGTGTTCCTGGGATTAAATGCTTCTCGTACTTTTCGCCAGACCCTCTTATGCCCATTTACACCAAATATACAAAATTTAGACTCATCCGAAAATAAAACATTATCCCAAAACGTTATTGGTTTGTCAATATATGCTTTTGCAAATGTTATTCTTTTTTGTTTGTTTATGGAACTTACAAGAGGTTTTCTTCTAGGCGTACGAGATGAAAATCCAGCTTCTACGACAGCTCTACGCACAGTTTCTGCGCTAACCTCCTTCTTATCATTAATTCCAAGAACATCGCAGATTTTTCTACAGCTTAGAAATGGATCTTGTTGAACCATTCGCGAAATTTTTCTCTTGTCCTTTGCACTTAGTTTAGATGGACGACCTGTTCGGGGCACATTTTCCACTCTATTTTCCTTCTTAAATCGATTTATCACTTTTTGAATGGTTGACCGACTTCGCAACACTAGTTCAGCTATTTCAGAATATGATTTGCTCTGATTTGAATGCAGATTAATAATTATGTCACGCTTCTTAATACTCAACTCCTTTCGACTCATTTTTTAAAAATTTTATTAAATAAAAGAAACACCACGAATACGGACGCGATATTAAAGACAGCGGCCTACGGTTGTTAACTCACTCTGATAATATGTACTTGGGGGATTCCCCTTTTTACAAATAACAGGGCATTTTCTGCAACTGTACCAAGACTTTTGGGGAGTAGAAAAAGAGACATTGCCAACAAAAAATTATTGTCTTCAATGATCATTATTGCCGAATCCCTTTAAATTTATGAAAACTTAAATTCAACAGAACTCTTATTATTACCATTTCATAACTTTTGGTTTTCAAATAAAAATATTGATTCAGTAATACAATTTTCAGTTACCGATTCTCTGTACCTTGACTTTTGTGGAAGACTGTATACATATGTCCAAGATAAGCTTTATTGTGAGATATATTATGTTTCATGGAGAGTCGTATCACCCATGACTGCATTCGGAGATGACTACTTTCCTATTCTGTGACTCCAAATAAGTTCTGAGCTGGCCTTCACCAACACCCAATCAACATCCGTTTGATGCTGAGTGAATCTTTCGTGCACCGGATGGCAGGACAAATCACTCGGCTTCAATACCAGTCTTTTTTAGCTTCTCAGTGTGGGCTGTTTCTCCTCCAGCCTCATTTTTTGTCCGAGTTTCTTCTGGCCTTTCCAGGCCAATCTTCTGATCTTTGCTATGAAAGCTTCCGTTGTGCATCACTTGTTGCAGTTGCTCGTTAAATCGGCCCTCTTTCCCAGAGTTGTTTTTGTTTATAGTGTTTATGGATGTTTGTTCTGGCTTCCGTTTCGGAGGGTGTCGTCTAGTACTGAGAAAATTAGATCGGAATTTGTAGTAAGTTTTTCGTTGATAATGTTGCCGTCTGTCTTTCTAGGATGTCAATTCGCGGTCCTTTGCTTTATTTGTGCGGATTTTTGGGTGCGTCGCGTGCGAGCCTGACGATATGATAAACTCTATGACATTGTAACACAAACAAAGTAAAGGAACGGGACTTGACATCCTAGAAAGACTTGAAATGCAGAAGCATCTAATGTAAAATTTGAAATGCATAAAATTTTAATTGATTAGACACCCAGTTCCATCGAATTTATCTATTTAGCCTTTTGTCAGAACAGGCAGAAAATTAACTTTATTATTTCATGTTAAACGCCTATTAGGATGCTTCGTAAACACGTTTCTATGTTTCCCAAATATTCTTGGAAGAAGCTCTATTTCAAGTTTGAATATTTGCTTCTTTGCGGCTGTAACCAGAAAAATTTATATGTAGTTTCCATGGCCATTTCTGAGTTACGGATATATGATAGAAAACTATTTATAAAAACACTTGAACCAGTATCAATGAAATCTTTTACCAGCCCACACAATTTTCATCAGAATTCAATCCTTACTCAAATGTATCCTAGCCTTGTTAATGAAAACAGTCATTGCAGTTTCCAGGGCAAACTGGTGAGTACCAAATAAAGGTTCCTACCCTTTCTACCAATCAGTTTCTCATTGAAGAGCTGACTCAAATTATGCTATCTAACATTGAAAAATTCATATTAACGGTTTTAAGCATACGTACATATATACATATTTGCATAATTTTCCAGTATAATCCCATCAGCACTTCAAATAGAATCGTGGAATCAAGTGAGACCGGTTTACCTTTTATTATTCATGTTTTCTTGCTCACGAAACAAGCATGTTTTATTGTTCACGTGCGTACTCAATAATAAATAAATCCATCCTTTCCTGAAATAGCTCTAAGAGAATTCATTCAATAGATATGTATGTCGTTCTAGCTGCAAAGTTATAGCACATACGAGTACATACATGTATATGAGTATATGTTATATGCTCGTGTTTCACTTTCATTCATCCAGCTTAAAATATCCAAAAATAACCGAACTACCTGCGGATCGTACGTGTGGATTGAAAAAAATCTTCGCTTGAAACAAGCACAGGCTGAACATGTAATTAGGTAAGATCAATTAGGAAAGACAAACCCGGCAGGCAATCCTTTTTTAAGGTTCCAGATGAGAGCAGAATAAAATATTGAAATTACTTAAGAATACACAGCCGTTAGATATAATTTGTACTGTTTGAAAACATCCATTCCGCATATTTGAACATGCTTGAGATATTTAAATGAATATGCTTATAAAATTCGCACTTCTAATTGCCACATACGAGAGGACAGAGGAATCATGACAATTGTAACTAAGGTTCGTTTTTGCTTATTTAGTCAACAGTATTTAAACACTAGAAAACGAGTCGAGCGCGATCTTAAAAATAGAACCCTGTAAGTTGTTTATTTGTTGTAGAATGTGATGAGACTAACATAACATAATTGCGACTATTATCAAGAAATAAAAAGTTTGATGACGGATTAACGATGATTTGCAGAGTTCCGTTAAAGGTGCTGTATCATAAAGAGTCGTAAACTAATTGTTTGTCATTTTGCTGTTATAGAGTGAGTTGACAAAGACTTATTGTATGTGAGCTCTTCACCACACCCGAAATTTGTTGCGTCTTAAAACAGGTTAATTGCATTTACATATACATATCCGTAATATGTTTCAGGCTTTAAGTTACAACTGATTTGGATTGCGCTAGATTTGAATATCTCACAAATATGGATACTTGAGCACAGAAACACTACTTTCTAACGGCTCGGGGAAGGCCTATTAAGTTTAATTGTTTAATTTCATTAGATTCATATACATACATATATTTCTTGAGACATCGAGAGAAAATATTTTGTTAGTCTGTCACAGCAGTTTTCCAACCAAACTAAACAAGCTACTTACTATAAACTTGACAGGTGAATCAGGAATGATGAACGTTTTTAAGGGCGTTTCCCTATGTATACAAGTGACATTCTGTTTCAAAGCTAGACGCGGAGAATGTCAAATGAAGGGTCTTAATAAGAGCTTTCCAAAACTGGCCTTAGAACAGTGTTATCAGCATCATGCAGTTAGTGAGGAGGAAACCTGTTCGAAAGTTTTGTGCTTCTCTCCCCTTTGGACTGTATACCTGTGATTCAAAAAAACCTGTAAATAATCATCGGGTAGTTCCTTAGGAGTTCAACAAACACAAAAACCTTATGTCAAAATTTGCTCAATTTTTTTATATTATGATTCGTATATTTCATATTTTCCCCCTATAAAATCACATGAATAATAATTATTAATTGACAAAGACACTCTTAAATTCAATTTAATAAATTATCTTACCATGCAAATTAAAAAAACATCAATAATTCATGTTGTTTTTTTTTTCTCGTAGGTGACGTGAACTGCATATTTCATGTAGTAGTAATTGCGTGGCTTATTATATGCTATTTTAAAGATTAGAATTTAGACTACCTGCAGTCAAAAACTGAGCGTCATTCGTAAACAACAACTTGGTTAAAAATAAACTTCAAAATATACAATCTAAGAGAGCATTATCGGCATATTTTATTGTTTTACTTCCGAGAGGGCAAATATGCAGTGCAAGCTCCAAAGAAATTGTGTGAAGTCTATTATGAGGACTGCCTTACTGAACACCAGTGTCAGCGTTGGTTTGCTTTGATTTGCTTGCTTTGGTTCTGGAAATTTGAATGTGCAAGATGCACCACATACTGGTTGTCCAACTACTACTTATACCGACAAAATAATGGCGTTAATCGAAAATAACCAGTGTATGACTCGAGAGATAGTAGAGAAGCTCGACATATCGAATTCAACCATTTACTTGCTCTTACAACAGCTTGGTTACGTAGTCAAACTGGATGTTTGGGTTTCTCATGAATTCATGGAAATCCACCTCGCCAAACGCATTAACATATCCGACTCTTTGCTGAATTGTAGTTAAAACAACCCATTTATAAAAATAATAACAGGTGATAAAAAATGGACTATTTACGATAACGTTGTCTGGAAACGATCATGGACCAAGCAAGACGAACCCCGACAATCGATATCCAAATATAATATTCACCAAGAAAAGATTATGCTTTCTGTGTGGTAGAATTACAAAGGTATAGTCTACTTTGAGCTGCTTCCAAGAAACCAAACTATTGATTCAAATGTCTACTGTCGTTAACTATCGAAATCGAATGAAGAAATCAAGACAAAATGGCCTGAACTGGAAAATAGCAAAGGCGTGATGTTCCATCATGATAACGCTAGACCCCACACCTCTTTGATAACACGTTATAAATTAATGGAGCTCAATTGAGAACTGATGCCACATCCACCCCATAGCCCTGACACAGCACCATCAGATTATAATTTGTTTCGCTCCCTTCAAAACCATTTGAGTGGTAAAACTTTCGATTCCATCAGGCTGTTAAAAATGAGTTGGACCAATTCTTCGCTTGTAAAGACCAAGGCTTCTTCGAACGTGGAAGTTTTCAACTTACTGAAAGCTGGCAAAGCGTCATCCAACAAAATCGTCAATATATCATTGATTAATGTTTGTTGTTAACATAAATAAATTTACTTTGAAATACAAGAAAAAAACGACATTAATTAGCTAACAATTCTATAATAAACTGTCAATAACAGCCATTTGAATTTTCTCTGATTACAACTAGAATAATACAATTCTACTTCGTTGGCCTTCCATGAAACCAGACCCTATATATTTGATTGGATTTTCTTAAACCTTTATTATAATTAGTGCCAGGTTGTAGAGCGTGACAACACCAACGTAAGTACAACAAGTGTTCCAGTAGAAATTCACATTTGTAGTAGTCAGCCTACAAGTGAACAGCTGGCATGAGCTGTCAACCTACTTCGGCAGAATGCAAATGATGTACGGCGTAATATATTCTATGTTTCACATGAAAAAGGTACAAATCACATTGCACTATCCACTCTACGCCTACACCCTTTAAAACAACCAAATGAACCACATGTTTAACTCCTTCCACTGACAGCTAGCTAAAAGAAGTAAACAAATTTATATTCTTTTAACTTTGGACATCAATGATAGATGTATGAACTGAAACGAAATTCACTTCAGAGGAGCGATGTTCTTCGCGGACTATCTGGATTTCACAATTGAAATCCATCTCGACTTGGTACAAAACCTTGAATTTTCGTCGGCACTTCCACATTCCTCTATATACCACCACATTAACTAGCATGCAAACCCAGCCTACATTGGTTATATGTGTGGTAGTAGATGTTTCTGGTACATGGATTGTTAAGCTGTAGTAAGGCTTGTAGCAACCACGGAAGTCACCGCAGTTGCAGACATTAAGAATTAGCAGAGGGGTGTGTAACCCGGGGTGGCATACTGAGGCCGGCTAGCGCTCAGTCGTGTCGTGGGTCTTCCGGGTCACCCTCTGCTCGTGCTGAGCCACCTTACATATAAATACTAGCACATAGGGAAAAGGACGGGAAAGGGGAGGTCATTCTGAGAAATGAAAAATATGGCTTTTACTGTAACATGGCCGTTTTTTTTATTCACAAAGAAATAAACAAATTTATATCACAATAAAATTAGCAAATTATCAATTTCAATAAAAACAAGAAAAAACAAAGGACCCCTTTAAGATTTAATGTACGGAAGAAAATAATCCACTATAAACTTTTATATGAAGGAAAAACACAAGGAAAAAAAAACGAGCTTGATGATGAAATGTTGTTAATATAATAGGAAAATAAGCCAAATAAATACTCACACTACTCCTCGTTGATCTCCGAGCGCTCGGCGATGACAAAAAAAGAGTGTGGGGCCACTGAAAATTTAACTTTAACTTAACTCGAAAATTCAAACATTACTAGAAAATCAAGGAGCCCCCTTATCGCCCTCTCCGACCCGTCGTTCTGGCTTACTTGCAGAAACGAAAACTTTACTTCTGGAACCTAGCTTTCTTCGAAGTCCAACAAAACAAAGTTTTTTTTCTTGCTTTTCTGTTTTTTTTTTCTTTTTTTTTTTGGAGAAAGAATCACTCTCGACACTTAATTTTTATTTCAACTAATTTGACTTCAAAATCGCACCAACTTTAATCCCGGAGGCCAAAAGCCAAAAATTCTTTTCACTCACTAATATTTCCACATGGATCATAAATTATTCCACAACGAATGTAATTTATTTTGCCCTGCCTCACACCAAAACTTTCGCCACTCAACTTCACAACTAAATTATTTCTATTCCTTCTTCCGTCACAAAAAAATTAATCCCCGTTCACTTCAAATTCAGATCTCTGTATTTATTGTAACTTCTGCTGAAATTCTCAAATCCAAAAATTCACTTCACTTCACTCATAGCAATTACTCTTTTATATTTTTTTCCCAAATATTCACTTCCTTTTTTTTTCCCAATCTTAAAAAAAAACCTCCAAAAATCAACTTTACGCGCACATAAAAACACCTTTCTCTTCTCCAAATCCAAAAACTCACTCCCCAATCCCAACCCTTTCTTTCACATTCCACCTTTCTCCCATCCGATCCCGCAAATCAAATTCTTTTTCCAATTACCGCTGCCACATCTGGGTAACGTAATCGAAGTTCATTACACTTCGATTCCGCTACCCACACATCTTTTGGTCCGTATCGACAATCACAGTAGTTTCCATTGACTTGCATATATGGCAATTTACATCCCCAAGAATCGCTTGATTGAATGTAAAGTGTCACATATACGAGTACATTACGAAAACTATTGATTTTGCCGATACCCCAAAAAAGAGTGCTTCCGTGCGCCCGGGGGAACTTGAACTCAGGGTTCCAGCAGTCGCACGGTCGAAACTCGCGACGTATCCAATGGAGCTATGCCTTATCGATCTCCCATTCATCAGATAAGCAACTTCAACGATTATCTGGGCATGAGAATTTTGTTAGTAGGGAAACGTGAATTAATTTTCGTTAGTAAGCAAAATAAAATTTGTTAATGGGAACTAGAGAATAGAATTTGTTAGTATGAAGGAAGGAATTAGGTTTTGTTAGGAAGAATGAATAGAATGAAATTTTGTTAGTGGGAATTAATGTAGGGAGTGTTGTTAGTGGGAAAATTGAAATTATTAGTAGGTATTATTTTTTTTTGTAGTTGTTAATAAGGAAAAAGGGTAGTATTGTGATGATGGGGGAGTAAAAATTAAAGGGAAAATGGAAACATGAAAAAAAAAATAAATAAATTTATGGAGGAAAAGGTAGGAATGCCCAAAGGAAAGGGACAATGTTACGGCGGCAATTTGAAGTTGCGAATGGGAGGAAGTTGGTACGCCGGAATTCGCAACAATCGTGGGGACGACCCAGACCCTGAGTGTCTCATTCAGCCGGGCAAACAAAGAATGTCGGCAGGGGTAACTATGAATCGGATCGGATGTCTTTAGCGTGAAAGGTCCCAAGCAGCTTACCGGATTCATCCTCAAGTTCATAAGTAACTTGCCCAGTACGGCGGCGAACCACTGCAGGAACAAATCGAGGAGCGAATTTAGCCGCAAAACGATCGGCTGCATTGCTCACGGCGAAATTCCGCACGAAAACTTTCTGACCTTGAAGTAGCTCACGGGGGCGAGCCCGAAGGTTGTAACTTTGAGCTCCCTTCCGGTAGGCTTCGGTCAGCTTAGCTCGGACACGGTCTTGTACAGCTCGCAGACGATCACTGTTTGAACTTAGCTGTACTTCTCCATCCTCAAAAGCGTTCAAGCTTCTAAGGAGGGCGTACTCAGTGCCATGCTGGATAGGGTGGTATCCGAACATGAGGAAGTAGGGCGAAAATCCTGTGGATTCATGAATCACCTTGCGGAAGGCAAAACACGATTCCGGAAGATTCTCGTCCCACCTGCCATGATCGGACCCTATGTAGGCTCTGATGGCGTTCAATGTCGACTGGTTTGACCTCTCCGAGGCATTCGCTTGCGGGGAATGGTATGGAGTGAAGCAGTGCTGCACCCCATAGTCACTCATAAGCTTAGCGAATACCTTGGAGACGAACTGCACACCATTGTCCGAGTGAAGCCATTCGGGAACTCCGAAGGTCAAAAAGATTTCGCGCTCCAAGTATCGCACGACTGATTCCGCAGTGGCTTTAGCCATGGGTTTGAGCCATATGAACTTGCTATAATGGTCCAGGACCACAAACAATTGAGTGTTCCCAGATTTTGAACGAGGGTATGGACCCATGAAGTCCACAAACAGGCGCTGCATAGGTCTCGTTGAGTCTCGTGATGCGCCCATAGGAGGTCTCAAAGTGGAATTCGAAGGCTTGACCTGTTTGCATGTTGAACAGCCCTGGATGTGCTGAATAACATCTTGACGCAAACGAGGCCAATAATAATATCTTTGTAAGACTTCCGTGGTCTTACGAATTCCACAATGAGAGCCCCGGGGATCATCATGAGCTCGCACTATAAGAGCCTGTTGGTAGCCCTCAGGAACCCATAATTTTGTTCGGGGGATATCTGTAGCCAGCGTTACAGGAGAACCAGAACCGATGTACACTCGGCCATCAGCAAGGTGCAAATTCTGAAACTTATCAGGTTGCTTCAGGATTTGCTCCTTGAGATGTTCGTATTCGGGCTCCTGAAACGCAGACTGAGGTATCAAACCATCAATATGTGTGTGCTCCGGGAGGCAAGCAATGAGCGAGGCCACCCGCTCGTCCTGCGAGCAAGATCTCGATAACGCATCCGGTACAACGTTAAGAGCACCTTTCCGGTGTTCAATCTGGAAATTGAACCCTTGTAATTTCAGACTCCAGCGAGCCAATCGACCAGAAAGGTCCGACTGCTGCATCAGCCATTTAAGACTGGCATGGTCGGTTATGATGGTGAAGGGCAACCCTTCGATATATGCCCTGAATCGCTTTACACTCTGCACCGCAGCTAAGCATTCCAACTCAGTAATGCTATAGTTACGTTGCGCAGCGTTGAGCTTCATCGACATATATGCAATTGGATGTTCTCCACCTTCATCGTCCTTCTGGAACAAAACACTTCCAATACCCACTGTACTTGCGTCACACTGGATATAGAAGTGCTTCGTAAAGTCAGGGTTGGCCAGCACTGGAGCAGAAATCAGCAATTGCTTCACTTTATTGAAGGCACTATTGGCGGAAGCAGACCACTTGAAGGCACGTTTGCCCTTTAGCAAATCCGTCAGAGGGGCCGTAACCGAGGCGAAGTTTGGAATAAAACGCCTGTACCATCCTGCCATGCCCATGAACCGTCTCACGTCTTTGGCCGTTCGGGGTTCAGGATAGGAGACTATACCTGAAACCTTCTCCGGGTCGGTGCGCAGGATACCATCACTCACTACGAAGCCAAGATATTTGATCTCCTTCTTGACGAACTTGCTTTTTTCAACATTGATGGTCAAATTGGCGTCCCTGAGCAGTTTTGCAACCGTACTCAGGAGCTCCACGTGCTCATCAAATGTTGAACTTGTAACAAGCAGGTCATCTAGGTAAACAAATACCTTGTCCTGCAGCTCATGCGGTATTACTTTATGCATCAACCGACACATCGTTTGGGGAGCATTACACAATCCGAACGGCATGACCTTGAAATGGTACAAGGGCCTGCCAGGGACAGTAAAGGCTGTTTTCTCCTTACTTGCCTCATCCAATGGTATTTGCCAAAAGGCATCCTTCAGGTCCAAGCTGGTAATGAACCTGGTACTCTGCAACCGTGCCAAAAGACCTTCAATCAGTGGCAACGGATAGGCGTCCTTAACAGTCACCTCGTTGAGGCGTCGAGCGTCAAGACACAAACGCACCTTGCCGGGTTTTCTGACAAGGGTCACAGGCGAACTCCACGAACTCTGACTTTCCTCTATTACCCCCAAAGACAACATACGATCGAGTTCGTCATACAACAGTTTCTGTATAACCGGCGAGACAGCATAATGCCGCTGCTTAATGGGTCGAGCAGAACCAGTGTCGATGTGATGAGACACGAGACTGGTCCTACCCAAGCCTTTCTCATTATACGACGGAAACTGTTGTTTGACGAAGTCCAGTCGTTGCTGATCTTTTGGGGACAGTAGATGAAATTCAGGGCTCTGAGGTTCCGAGGCGGCTTCGATAGCGTTGACCTGAATTGGTGCTATTTTGAAGAGATCCCAGAAGTCAATTCCAAGATACACTGCGTGCGTCAAGGAAGGAACAACTAGGAATCTCATCAATTTGGTCGTTTTATTAAATTGCACCAATGTGGTGACGTATCCCAGAACTGGATCCTTGTGCCCTGATGCAGTCTGAACATGAGCATGCATGGTATGCATATGCAAACCCAAATCCGACAGCAGGTCCAAGGCTCCGGCTCCGAGGATACTAACACTGGCTCCGCTATCAAGCAAGCCCGTCAATTTGCGACCCTTGACGGAAATCTCTGCGTAGGGCCTATTGTCGCCAGGAGTTGCAACAATTGACTCCACGCAGGCACGCTTCAAGAGACGCCTGGCGAAGAAATATCTCCAGGATCTCCGAAAGCGATCCCGAAAAGGTCGTGCTCTAAAACTAGCAGGTGACTCACGATCATCGCCCGCCTTTCCATTACTTCCGACGTAGTCCGGTGATCTGCTTGAGATATTAGCACTGCTAAATGGTACTGGGGATTCATGATGATACATGTCGGTACTATTGTGACAAAAATCTCTCGTTCCACTAGGATGGAGGTTCATTGGCACACAAGATTCCAAACCAGCCGGTAACCGATCAGGTGGTCTCATAGAATTAAGCTCATAAGGCTGGACTGGAGGTCGACCATACTTGATCTCCAGCTCACGCCAAGTGTCCTCAATTCGACGACACCTCCAGACAAGCTCACGGGTGGTCGAGAACTCATGTCCAGCTAAGTGATCCTGCAACCTGAAACTCATATTTTTGAAAACTAGGTCTCGCAGATCCGTGTCCCTAATCGGAGTCCTGAGTTGAAGAGCCATAGCTTCAAGGGATTCATAAAATTCGATGAATGGTTCATTGGATTCTTGCCTGCGGGCGAACATATTTTCCCAAATATGTGCGTCATCAAGCCGAGATCCAAATCGTTCCATGAACTCCACTTTTAGCTGCGTCCAACTCAAGTTCCTATGCAGGTCACGTATCTGCCAGTACCAGTTTTCGGCATATCCCTGCAGCAGAACATGAAAGTCTCGAACGAGTTCACGCTCTGTGAGA
Organism: Odontomyia ornata; assembly: GCA_963969285.1. NCBI lineage: Eukaryota > Metazoa > Arthropoda > Insecta > Diptera > Stratiomyidae > Odontomyia > Odontomyia ornata. The sequence continues at coordinate 745,501 of OZ017738.1, read as the reverse complement.
CCATAATCTCTAGCCATAATGCTAGCACGAAACAAAAATTGTCGTGCATCCAAACCATTGGAGCCACCATCGAACTTAAAACCCCATTTGGTGATTGGGATAATCGTTTGATGAGTCTCAACTGCCTGACCACCATCCTGGAACGAGAGCTCCGACTGAGGATTTGGCAAATCTTGGGAAGAGCGTAATGAACAGCGAGTGAAATTATCGGGTTCATGTCGTATGTGCGGAAACATGATGACTATCAAAACCAATAAAAATCTACAGACCATCTAAATAATTTAAGTACATATATTAAAATCAATGAACAGACGGACAACACCGACAATTTGTATAAAAGAAATAATTTAATAAATTACAGACAGACAAACAAACGATTCTTTAAAAATAAATTAAAATTTGAATGCCAGACAGACAAACGGACAAGTAAATAAATATATAAAATTTTAAAACTTACTAGCTAGAATAAAAATTAAAAGTCTCTATAATGCACACTACGTGCAAATTAACCCTGACCAAAACCTAACTAACAAACATAAACTAAAATCAATTATCAAACTCAACCTTACAATTATTCAAACCCAAAAAAAAAATAATTAAACTAAACGCAATCTCCAATCATCAAAACTAAAACTAATAAAAATTACTCAGAACCCAAAACGAACTAACCTAATCTCAATCATTAATATTAAAACTAACCGAATTACTCTAAACTAACATCCGTAAAACCATAAACCCACTTATCTAAAACTAATCTAACCCAAGCCCCTAATTGACACTAATAATCTATAACTAATCTGAACCTTAATTCAATGAGTTTGAAGTCAACCCAAATCTAACACTATCTACATTACAATCAATAATAAATTTTGAATGAAGTGTCGAAATAAAGGAAAATATATGACGAGAAGTAAGCGGGATGAGTGCAAGCGAGTGCAAATGAAATTATGTTTAAATTCAATTATCGACAGTGATTTTGCTATCATTTCTCAAAATGATTTCCCCTAGGAGGAAAAGGAAAAGAACAGGTAATTATATGGGATGGTGATTAAAATTTAGACATAACACGAAGCAGATAAACCACAACAGTGCCTGGTATAACAATGGAATTTGTAGGCGGACTCCGCTCCAATTGTCGCCTCAAAAGCTGACTACGAGACCATTATGAAATACTACGGACTTCATAATGGCTCGGACAAGAGCCGCACACATCCCAAAGCTACCACCAGATAGATGATGGAAGGGCCGAAAGCGTTGGCTAATTCCAAGAGATGGATCTAAGTCCAACTATCCCGTGCAGGGAGATATAGCCAACGACTCAAAATTCGGTTGATCCCAACCAACATCCACACTGCTAAAGCATGCCCACTATCATAGCCGGTGGAGACTATCAAACACAAAACAGCACGGTAGGCGCCACTGCAACTGCGGCGAACCCCGTGATCAAATATCTATAAATTAATAACAAAATCGAAAATAAAACTTTTCAACTGTTACTCGATCACTTTTCATCGTTCAAACAAGTCATCAGAAATTTCTAACAAAACAAAAAAAAAATAATTTCCCTGGAATGCTCAGACCACTATTCAAGTCAGGCACTCCAGGTACTCAAGCCCATACAAATCTGAAATTGAAAAATTTAAGTTATAATTAAAAACTGATAAAATCAACTAAAACCATTTCGGGCCCCACGTTGGGCGCCATATGTAGCAACCACGGAAGTCACCGCAGTTGCAGACATTAAGAATTAGCAGAGGGGTGTGTAACCCGGGGTGGCATACTGAGGCCGGCTAGCGCTCAGTCGTGTCGTGGGTCTTCCGGGTCACCCTCTGCTCGTGCTGAGCCACCTTACATATAAATACTAGCACATAGGGAAAAGGACGGGAAAGGGGAGGTCATTCTGAGAAATGAAAAATATGGCTTTTACTGTAACATGGCCGTTTTTTTTATTCACAAAGAAATAAACAAATTTATATCACAATAAAATTAGCAAATTATCAATTTCAATAAAAACAAGAAAAAACAAAGGACCCCTTTAAGATTTAATGTACGGAAGAAAATAATCCACTATAAACTTTTATATGAAGGAAAAACACAAGGAAAAAAAAACGAGCTTGATGATGAAATGTTGTTAATATAATAGGAAAATAAGCCAAATAAATACTCACACTACTCCTCGTTGATCTCCGAGCGCTCGGCGATGACAAAAAAAGAGTGTGGGGCCACTGAAAATTTAACTTTAACTTAACTCGAAAATTCAAACATTACTAGAAAATCAAGGAGCCCCCTTATCGCCCTCTCCGACCCGTCGTTCTGGCTTACTTGCAGAAACGAAAACTTTACTTCTGGAACCTAGCTTTCTTCGAAGTCCAACAAAACAAAGTTTTTTTTCTTGCTTTTCTGTTTTTTTTTCTTTTTTTTTTTGGAGAAAGAATCACTCTCGACACTTAATTTTTATTTCAACTAATTTGACTTCAAAATCGCACCAACTTTAATCCCGGAGGCCAAAAGCCAAAAATTCTTTTCACTCACTAATATTTCCACATGGATCATAAATTATTCCACAACGAATGTAATTTATTTTGCCCTGCCTCACACCAAAACTTTCGCCACTCAACTTCACAACTAAATTATTTCTATTCCTTCTTCCGTCACAAAAAAATTAATCCCCGTTCACTTCAAATTCAGATCTCTGTATTTATTGTAACTTCTGCTGAAATTCTCAAATCCAAAAATTCACTTCACTTCACTCATAGCAATTACTCTTTTATATTTTTTTCCCAAATATTCACTTCCTTTTTTTTTCCCAATCTTAAAAAAAAACCTCCAAAAATCAACTTTACGCGCACATAAAAACACCTTTCTCTTCTCCAAATCCAAAAACTCACTCCCCAATCCCAACCCTTTCTTTCACATTCCACCTTTCTCCCATCCGATCCCGCAAATCAAATTCTTTTTCCAATTACCGCTGCCACATCTGGGTAACGTAATCGAAGTTCATTACACTTCGATTCCGCTACCCACACATCTTTTGGTCCGTATCGACAATCACAGTAGTTTCCATTGACTTGCATATATGGCAATTTACATCCCCAAGAATCGCTTGATTGAATGTAAAGTGTCACATATACGAGTACATTACGAAAACTATTGATTTTGCCGATACCCCAAAAAAGAGTGCTTCCGTGCGCCCGGGGGAACTTGAACTCAGGGTTCCAGCAGTCGCACGGTCGAAACTCGCGACGTATCCAATGGAGCTATGCCTTATCGATCTCCCATTCATCAGATAAGCAACTTCAACGATTATCTGGGCATGAGAATTTTGTTAGTAGGGAAACGTGAATTAATTTTCGTTAGTAAGCAAAATAAAATTTGTTAATGGGAACTAGAGAATAGAATTTGTTAGTATGAAGGAAGGAATTAGGTTTTGTTAGGAAGAATGAATAGAATGAAATTTTGTTAGTGGGAATTAATGTAGGGAGTGTTGTTAGTGGGAAAATTGAAATTATTAGTAGGTATTATTTTTTTTTGTAGTTGTTAATAAGGAAAAAGGGTAGTATTGTGATGATGGGGGAGTAAAAATTAAAGGGAAAATGGAAACATGAAAAAAAAAATAAATAAATTTATGGAGGAAAAGGTAGGAATGCCCAAAGGAAAGGGACAATGTTACGGCGGCAATTTGAAGTTGCGAATGGGAGGAAGTTGGTACGCCGGAATTCGCAACAGGCTTTGGTCACAGAGCATGGAACTATTCTTAATAATTTCATGCATTTTAGATTGATTATAACGTGTGCAATAACAAGCTGATCATACGTATAATTTTTACACGTTTGCTCGGGGATTGGAAGAATAACGTGGAAATCCCGGTGTGAAATGTTGCAGCAAATTTTTACAATTTTATAAGAATCTCAATCATCGGAGACTACCGCCCAACAATATTTACAATTGAGGTTATGTACAGTGCAGCAGCGAGCAGACTTGGCGGGTAAGTAGCAGTGGATGACAGTAAAACCGGTTAGGCCACTCAAGTACCGAGCAATCATAAAATTCTAGGCGGCGCATGTACTAGTCTGAATAAATTCAATTAAAATTATCTCGGATCATGCAAGGAGCAAAATAAATCGGTGGTTCAAAAACAAGCGAATTACTTAAGAATCAAAAGAAGCGAATTACTTAGGAATCACTTCTTTATCACATAAAACTCATAATTAATACCTTCAAAAATTAACTCTTTAGGATTTTGTGCTAAAATATAAAACCTATTGAAATCAGTACCTGTGTCCGTCCATCTGTATGTCACAGCAGTTTTTTCTGAAACTATAGAAGCTATAGCCATGAAACTTTGTGCAAAGGTCGTAAGTTATGACTTCTAGAAAGCTTTGGGGTGAAAAAAAATTTCAAAGAGTTTTAAGGGGATCTCCTCATATAGAGGAGTAACCCTTCAAAAATTTTTTTCATCAGAGGAAGTCAACTGGCAAGTCATACATAGGTCTTAATGAGATCTTTTCAAAAAGGGTCTTTAAATTACTTTACCATTGTCGAGGGCGAGTGCGCGAGGTTGGGACAATATGTACGGGTTTTCTAGAACTTGCATGAACGTTTCAGGAATTACTCGCATATTCATAATGAACATGTTTGAGAATTTGTTCAACGGATTACATCTGTAATCAAAAAACAAAATGGTGGCCGTTTTAAATGAGAATATTGCATAAAATTGTGTAATTTTTCCCGAACTTCAACATTTAATGTACAGGCTATTAACATTGGATTAAATTTATTAATGAATGGCTGAAGATGAGCAGTTAAAAATAATAGGTGGAAAAATCATGGAGATAGATCCAATTATAAATAACTTAAAGGTTGAAATTCTTTGAACTTTGCTAATAATGGTAGGATTTGTAAATTTAATATTTATATATAAAAAGTCCTTTAAAAGGTTCTTATGCTCTGTAAGTTTTAATAGAATGTACAGAAGTTATTGGCGATTGAATTTTCTCCGAGTAGAACAATCATACACGATTTTTCTACTAAAGGGTGGTCCAACCAAAACGCACGATGTTAATTGTAAATAAAACAAAAAGTTTTCAGAGAATTATGTTAATATTTTTTATTATAATAGAAAGATCCATGACAATATGTGTGAAACAAAATATCGCCCGAATGCTCGCCACCACTACGGTGGCATAATCCGATGGTCCATATTTGCAATGACTCTGAGACATAATTGAGGTTCAATGTCGTTAATGTGCTGAATGATCTCATCCTTTAGCCCTTGAATTGTTTTTGGCTTATTGACGTATACTTTTTCTTTACATATCTCCAGAAATAAAAGTCCAACGTTGTCAAATCACATGATCGTGGCGGCCAATTAACATCGCCACAACGTAAGATAACACGGCCATTGAATTTCTCGCGCAAAAGAGCCATTGTTTTGTTGGCTGTGTGGCAGGTGGCACCATCATGGTGGAACTACATATCGCCCAGCTCCATAACCTCAATTTCTAGCCACAAGAAGTCCGTTATCATCTGCGAACACCATTCACGATAAGTGCTTGGCTGTCCTCATTTTCGAAGAAGTACGGCCCGATGACGCCGCTAGCCCATAAACCGAACCAAACAGTCACTCTTTGTAGATGCATCGACTTTTCAACAATCACTCGAGGTTTCTCATTTGCCCAAATGTGGCAATTCTGCTTGTTAACGAATCGATTTAGGTGAAATGTGTCTCGTCGCTGAAGATGATTTTCTTTGTAAAGTCACCATTCCCTTGTCTGTTCAACCAACCATTTGGTGTATTGCCGACGCTTGAACGCTTCAGCTCCTGAGTTAATTGAACCTTGTAAGCGTGTAAATTCAAATCTTTATTCAAAGTTTGCATCAGTGATGTTCGTGAGATGTTCAATTGTGGGGCACGACGACGAGTCGAGGTTCACGGCTCTTCTGCCACACTATCGCGAACAACTGCAGAACGAACTGGGCTAGCATGCACAGGTGATTTCGTATTTCCTACAGACCCGGCTTGTTGAAATTCGCGTACAATTCTCCCGATTGTGGAAACATTTGGCCGATTATGCTGACGAAAAAAATCACGAAGTGCACGAAATGCATTTTGGTTGGAACGCCCATTTTCGTAAAAGGCTTCAACAACCTTAACGCGCTGCTCAATTGTGTACCTCTCCATGGTTGAATTTTTTAAACACTGAAACAAACAAATGTCAAATTAAATTGGGCGAAAAAATTGACGTTAAGGTGTGACTCACAATTAAGATCATGCATTATGGTTGGACCACCCTTTAGATAACTTAGAGATCGAATACGGATTTATGAGAGAAATTTTATTAAGTTTAATAATTTTTAAGTTTATAATATACGAGTACATATATTATCTTTGCATTTGACCTTCTCTCAATCACTATAATAGGGGTTTAAAACGGCCTAAAAAGGATGAAATAACTTTTTCAGAATTGCTCCTGAAAAATTTTTCGAAGTTATTAAAAATGAAATGCAAAATTTATTAATTGAACTTGAGATTTTAAAACTCAAAAAGTGTGCATGAACTCCTTAAAAGCAGATACGGTAAAATTTTCACGATTTTCATTTGCTGTTATCTTTGTTTTTTTGAAGAGGTCAAAAAATGATGAAGGTATCCTAATGGAATTATGGAAAGTTCTCTGTGAAGACGAGCCACCTTTGGAAAGGTGGCTAGAAAAAGTATTTACATATACTCATACTACCATACAAAACGAAATCATCCAGATTTTGTTTAAAGTTCAGACCATTAAGTCAAGCAATCCTTTGATGTACTTTGTTATTTGTGATGGGACGCGAGATATTGCAGGCAATGAAAAGGCCAGTGTTTGTATGAGGTGGACCGATGCTGATCTCGAACGTCAGGAACGTTTTTTTGGATTTTATGAATCGACAAATACATGTGGGACAGATATAATAGTTCTTATTTTTGATGTGCTACTTAGATTGCAGCTCTCTTTGTCCAAACTTGCGATGGAGATGGTAACATGAGTAGCATCCATAAGGGAGCTCAGTTGGTAGTAATGGACAATCAGCTACTCCCTCATTTCACGCATTGCAGTTCTCACTGTGTCAACCTAGTAATGAAAGTAAGCTGTGAAACTTCAAGAACTATCAACAACTCAACGGATTGGGCTTATCAGCCAGGGATATTATTTTCTAACACAAAAGCCGAAGACGAATACAAACATACGAGTATAATTGAAGATGTAGCTCAAGGCCCAATCAGTAGCATTGCAAAAATAAAACCTCTACGACCCACAAGATGGATATGTAGAAAAGGACATTTCAATTAAATTTTGGAAAAGTATCCTTCAATTCTAAAAACGTTGACTGAATTCACAGAACGCAAGTAACAGGGAGCCAGTGGATTATTAAGCGTTTTTGAAAATAGGACCACCTTAGGACTAATTCACTGGTCAACAAAATGTTGTAACAAGAAAGGCGCTCGCTAGTTTTAAATTACCTAACTACCCACATTTTATTACCATATTTATTTTGATTCCATCAGGTCTAGTTTCCATATTACAGCTACTATCCTCAAAATTAAAAATTAAACGTTTTTGTTTCACTTTCGCATTCAGAGAATTTGTTTATTTGAAGAGCGTAGTGTTTTGTTCTGTTTTTAGAGTTAAGTGGTTCTTCAATAATGTCAAGAAAGTGTAAAAATGATCCTGACAAGTTTTGTTACATATGTGGTGACATTACTTTCAATATGCAAAGAAGGAATTTGACACCATTAGTAACTAAGATATATGAACAGTATTTTAGCTTTACCATCGAACAACAAAACAAAGCGTGGGTTCCAAACATCTGTTGTGCTACATGTGTGGGTCTTCTCACTGAATGGGTGAAAAGATATCGATCTATGCCTTTTGGAATTCCTATGTTTTGGACGGAACCAACCAACCACACATCTGATTGTTATTTTTGTCTTACTGATACAAAAGGTATTACAATTAAAGAATCAAGGTATTACAATTAAGAATCAAGTATCCTGACCTGCCATCAGCTAAAAGACCGATCCCTCATAGTGAAGACCTACTGGTACCAGAACCACCTTAAACTAGCGATCTGGCCGTTACGCCAGAAATTGAAAAACAGACATAGGATCCTGACTTTCAAGAAGCTTCCTCATCTAACGAGCCACATTTTCAATCACTAGGAGATCTTAATGATTTGGTACGTGACTTAAATTTGTCCAAACAACAGGCAGAACTTTTGGGCTCTCGATTAAAGGGATGGAATTTATCACAACCTAAAACAAACGTATTTTACTTTCGGAACCGAGATGAAGAACTAGAAGGTTTTTTTTCACAAGGTGATCAGCTTGTATTTTGTAGTAATATCTATGGCGTAATGACTGTCTTGGGTATAGAATATAAAGCAGAAGGGTGGCGTTTATTTATTGATGGTTCAAAAGTAAGTTTAAAGGCTGTTCTTTTACACATCGGCAATAAACTTCCCTCTATACCATTAGGTGAGGCTTCTTACATGAAAGAGTCTTATGAAAGTATCAAATTTATCACAACTGGAAAGTTTGTGGAGATTTGAAGGTGATTGCCTTAATTTTAGGATTACAGCTGGTGTATACGAAATACTGTCGTTTTATTTGTGAGTGGGATAGCAGAGACCGAAAAAATCATTATGTTAAGCAAGACTTGGTCAAAAGGCAATCTCTTACTCCAGCCTGAGAATGTATTTTTACCACCCTTACACATAAATCTTGGGCTTATGAAGAACTTCGTGAAAGCTATGGACAGGAGTGGTGACGGCTTTTTATATTTGAAGGAAAAATTTCCTAAGCTGAGTGAAGCAAAAATTAAAGAGGGCATATTTGTTGGCCCTCAAATCAGGCAATTGATGAAAGATGATATATGTATGTAAATAAAAGCTTAGAAAAATCAGCTTGGGAATCTTTCATGAAAGTAACTTCCAATTTTCTAGGACTATAAATGTATTATCGCGGAGCTTTTATCTAAATACTTATAAGGCTTTGGGCTGTAATATGTCGGTGAAAATACATTTTCTTCATTCACATTTAAACTTCTTTCCTGAAAGTTTGGGCGCCGTCTGTGATGAACACTGACAAGGATTCCATCAAGACATTTCTACCATAGAAAAACGATATCAGGGCAAGTAGAGCCCACGTATGTTAGCGGATTACTGTTGCCCATTAAAACGACACGTTCCTGAAGCAAAATACAGACGAAAATCGAATCGAATAAATCGAAATAACTTCATTTTGTCGATAAAAATTCAAAATTTCTAAAATGTTACAAAATGTCCTAAGCATAACTGGACAAAAGTTTTCATGTTGCTTGCAAAAGTTGTTTTTTTAAGGGTTTTGTACTAAAATAGTAAATCCTATTGCAATCACGACCTGCGTCCGTCTGTCCGTCCGTTCGTCCGTCTGTATGTCACAGCACTTTTTTTCCGAAACTATAGAGGCTACAGGCATGAAACTTTGTAGAAAGGTCAGAAGTGGTGACTTTTTGAAAGTTCAAGGGTGAAAAAATTTTTCAAAGGGGCTTAAGGGGGGTCTCCTCATATAGGGAGGTGACCCCTCCAAAAAAAATTTCACCATTGGTAGTCGAGTAGGGTGTCATTGGAAAGGTCTCAATGAGATATTTTCCAAACAAGTCTTAAAATTGCCTTATCTGTACCGAGGGGGGCAGGGGAAGCGGAAATGTACGAACTTTTCGCGTACCCCCCTCGCGATTGTACACTTTCCATCCGAAAAACCTGAAAAAAAACATGACTGTAGGCCTTAATGAGTACAACAACATCAAATACATGAGAAGTCGAAATTCGCTCAACTTTTTTAGTGGTAGTATGATTTATAGATTTTATGTTTTCTTGAATAAAATCTTAACAGTACCTTTAAATGCAATGAAATTCAGCACACAGATGATTATTTATAAGATTGATCTTTCTTGAAATTTTCATGAAGTTCGAATTATATTGAACGAAGCTATAGCGATTTGAATTTTCCTGTATTACTATAGAACAATATGGGTTGTAACATATTACTATGGCAACATATGGCTATGGAACAACATGCTCTTTTTACCGACTTAGACACTACGGCTTTGCTCGGATTCGCATGAAAGTTTCATGAATGATAGGTATCATGAATATCTTTGAGAATCGGTTCAGTTAGTGGTATCAGTAATCGCAAAACAAAATATTGGCTGTTTTAAATGCGAAGATTGAATAATTTTGAGTTATTTTTCTCCAAGTTCAACGTCTAAGGTGCATGCTTTGAACACTTGATTCAATTTAATGAATGACTGAAGATGAGTACCTACAATTAATACTCATATGTGAAACAAGTTGAAGAGGCAGCAGAGAGCTCTTAGCAAAAGGCCGTTGTAACCATTCTAGGATTCGAAAAAATAGGCCATGAATCAATGATTACAGTACAGGGGAGAGGCCCCCGAAAAAACTTCAAAGGTAGCCGATATGAGTATCAAATAAAAGTTTTTTATAAGAGCTTTTCAAAACAGTTCTTAAACTGACAGTTTTTGCTTCAGTGGGGGCACAGGGGGGAAATACATGAAACATGTTTTTCCTTCCTCGCGAATGGACATCTGTGGTCTTAAAAGTCTGAAAAAATTATCAAGGGAGATATTTATGAGTATAACAATAACAAATACCTCAGAAGTCAAAATTCGTTCAAATTTGTTAATAAGAGTATGATACTCGAATTTCACATTTTCTCCAATAAAATCGTCTCTAACAATTTCTTGATTTTATTGGTAGCTGATGACTGCAGTTTGTATGTTGAGTACAAAACCTTTCTGATATGAGCGTAGGTCTGTCTACCCAACTTGTAGAAATGTATAAATATTAAATAAAAGTTTTCGAGGTGAAAAGAGAACGGCAACTGGTTTATGTGAAGATGTCGTACTCATTGTCGATGGCTTAAAAAATCTCAAAACAAACTAACAGTTTTCGTCTGTATCAAAACTGACGACAGATACAAGCCATATGGCAGCAGCGCTTACTACCACACACATGACCATTAGTAGGCCGACTTTGCTGGCTAACTTACATGGCGTTATATGAAGAATTGTGGAGGTGCCAACAAAATTCGAGGTTTTGTACGGCTTAGAGACGAATTTCTACAGTGAAATCCAGATGATCCGCGGAGAACACAATAGCGCTCCTAGTGAAGTGAAAATTATTTCAGTTCTTACACCCGTTTAGTTTTTATCGCCTTCCAAAGTGAATTTATAGGAGTTTGTTTACATCTCAACGCTGAGCTATCAGTCGAAGGTGCAAAATGTGTGCTTCATTTGCACGTCTTGGAAAGTTTAGGAGCACAATGGGCTATACAAGGTGAATTTATAGCATGCACGGAATGCGTTCGGCACGTTTTTTATTCGGAAAATAGTATATATGACGAAATATAAGCATTTGCTAATGCCGCAGTTGGGTGACAGCTACCGGAAGCTTGTCCAAAGTAGGCCGACTAATACATATGCAAATTGCTACCATATGGCTTGTATCTATCGTCAGTTTTGGTCTGTATACGAAGAGTGCTGTCAGAACCATAATATACTCAACTAGTAACCACACTCCATCAACCCTCCGGAAAAATCCGAACACAAGCCGAACAGCGAGCCATAAATCTTCGGTAGCAGGTAGGTAGGTAAAAGCTGACGCGAGGATTGGCGCGAATATAAACATATGCTTCGATGAGAGATTTCAGGACTACCATATCTCAAACAATCAATAACTTTACAGAAAAACAAATTCGTTCCATGCAATCTTTTAGTTTTTTATCGGGATTTGGCAGCACTCCTATGTTCTGAAATGTGTAAAAGAACACGTGCGTCGGAAATTTTATTTGCATTTTGCTTTGTTTCTTGAGCGCGCCAAACATGGGATCAGCTGTAATGCCCCGGATCAGCTGTAATGCCCCTGGAAAAATTCAAAAAGTGTGCAACACAGGGTAAATGAAAGGTGTGGGTACTAGATGAGTATACAGAACATAGCTGAAGAGTTGAGACTTTCGGGACGAAAAAAAGTGCGTAAAGGGATCTGCGAGGGAAGCGATGGCTCCGAATTTATCTCAAAAGAAGAGCATTTTAGTCATGATTATTTTGAAGTCATTGATACGGCTCCCCATGGAAGAGTGCAGGGTGAGGCGAAATGTATGAAAAATTTGTGTCCCCCCTCGCGATTGGAAATCTTTGGACAGAAAAATCTGAAAAAATCAGAAAATTAGGTCCATATGAGTACAAGGGCAACAAATGCCTCAGAAGTCAAAACTCTTTCAAATTTGTTAATAATAGTACGTTTTACGAATTTTACGTTTTCATCTATAAAATCGAAAGGAGAGCCTCAAATTTGCTAAAAATTTCATAAAAATCAAGCAGTAAACAGCTAAGTAACAGACGATTAAAAATATATCAACTACACCAGCAATTACGAGTACACCTGATACTGGGTAAATACACGTTTGCAAAGTACCCAAATACTACAGATGCGTAAGGATTTTCATGAACATTCTCGTAATATTTTACAACATTGATATGTTATCGTGCCTACTCAAAAATTGAGATCAGCATACAAAAACAAAATGGCGGCAAATCAAAAACAAAATAACTATTTATGAATTTTCCAAGCCCAATTCATGGAATATATTTATAATGGGCCTAGTTTTGATGTTCAGAAGACATTGTTTGAGTTTCAAATTGTTTTGCAATACTCTCCTGCTACTTTTACTTGAAGTTTATTTTTGGTCACGAAGTAAAAGATCACATTGCTGTTTTGTAAAATAATGAATAAACCTGATAAGTTTTCATTTAATACCTATACTCGTACATATTTTAGTATAAGTTTTGAATTGTGTGTTTAGACATGTTTTACATCCTATACATATAGCCTTTTGCTTAAAAAAACTGCTTGCTCTAAGTATGATTTTGAGTCTGGAAGAGTGGTAAATCGTGTTTTCAAGGTGACAATTTTTAAATGAAATATTCCCGGCTCCGGATTGTAATAACTAACTAATAACATACGCTTATTTTCAGATTAGCACTATCATACTTATCAGGACGAAGTTTGATTTACATATTTTGGAATAAAATTTCGCCAAGCGGTTTAACACTATAGAGTAGCAATTATACATTAACAAAACGGATCATCCCAGCATAATTTTGATTGAATTATAGTCAATCAGTTATAGAGAAGAATCCGAAGACTGTTTCGGAGTCATCCAAACTTTTACCTGCATAGTCAAAGCGGTCGAATTAAATGATTAAGTCAGCAGGTAATTAATTCAGATAGCAAGACAAATCTAAGGCTGATGGAATGAGTGGCAATCGACTATTTATAGCTACTAAATGCAGCTGCATCTGTCATTCCAGGTTACATACTCAAAGAAATTTATTGCATGTCCAACAAACAGTTTCTGGTCATTAACACCATGATCATGTTTGCATAAATTTTGAGCGATCGCTTTGTCATCCAACACTTTACGGTTATCAAAATTTGTTCGGGGTTACGGTGGAAGCGTTGGAGAAGACGTCGCATTTGAAGCAAAAAAGCGTGTTGACAATCTTCTTCGTTGTCGTTTCAGTCAGTTAACATTAACAGCGTCTTTTGAAATTAAAAATGTTTTGACTGCCGGTTTGTTATTTATTCACCGTGAGCGAATGATCATGACCTTGACACTGAAACTCACTCTTGAAATGCTGAACACAAAGATCAAGTTTTACGATGTATTGGTAGCATCCTCGAACGAATTCAGTTGACGTTGTACTAAAGGTTTAAGGAAATCATAAAAATCCACTATCGATCATTTTTAAGACGACATATTGCATTGAATCATGAATAGCATCCACTAATGTTTGAAGTTTATGGTTGCAATGATTTCCAATGTAAATAAAAATAGAAACGCGAGCAGACGTGATGTTGGTGTGTGAAAGTTGCATTTCGATGCATTTAACGGCAACACTTGAAATGCAAAAGTATTTAATTTACCAGTTAGAACTACTGTTATAATGGTCCACCAATTGCATTTTCATTTTGTTTGCAAAGTGAGATTTTCTGCTGTTTTATAAGATTTACGAGTAATTAGGGAACTGCTTCGCGAAGATGATCAGTTATGAATATGGGATTTGAATTCATTAATGGACTGCTGAGATCCTCCTAAAGTGATCGTTGGACATATTTTTGATTGTATGCAATAGTGACAAAATCCTTGCGTACAATGCATCTCACAACGCAGCTGCTTCTTGAAAAGCTGAATGCCAAGGTAGCATGGTTGGCAGTCCAAAGATCATTACGAGTATATATTGATGCGAGCATAATATCTTCAATATCGGATGGATAAAAACGCAACCTTAGAGGTTTCTTCTACGAAACGAATTAGTCCTTGTATCGTTAGTAGACTAGTTTTAATAAATAAGTTAAAAATGGTACAATACATAAGATCACACACGCTAATTGCTTATAATTTATTATTCATCAAAACTTATTCCAAAATAAACCTTAAAAAGATCGCATGGTTAATGTAAAATTTTCCTTCGCAATTAACAACTTTTAAGCACAAGCTTTTCGTACATGTTGTTAAATTGGTGCATGTGAAAATTTCGCATATACCATTGACTGCTTACAAAATCGGCTTTGCAAGAGAATGCTCTTATTTTGTTATAATGACTTCAGAAGGTATATTTGGACAATCTTTTGCTGCATTGGATGCAACCCTTCGTGTTGTTCACCCAAGATAGATGCGCTGAGTGAGCGTTGTCTCTACTAGCTGCTTCTCTGTCGCCTTCGTTTCTGTGCATAAAGGGCGTTTTTTTTAGAAGTATAGAACTTTAAGTTGGCAACACTTTTTAATTCTACATATGGTGTGACAGCTGTCATGCGTTTTATAACTGGATTGGTTTTATATTTTATCACGGTTTTTTTGGGCCGGTGGTATATATTTCCAGTATATTTCGTGCCATTTGACACTATATTCGAATGGCCCAATTTAAAGGGTGTTTTTTAGAGGTATAGAACTTTAAGTTGGCAACACTTTTTAGTGCTATGTATGGTGTGACAGCTGTCATGCGTTTTATGGTGAATTTGGTTTACCATTTAATCAATAATAGGATGGAGTGGAAGACAACATTCGCCGCGTTTTTGGCGAGATACGGCCCCAATTATTGGTTAGAGTAGTCGAAAATTGTATCTCTCGTTTGGACTTCCTCCGCGCCAGTCATGGCGCCAAAATCATATTCAAATGAAGATGGCAGAGAATTATCTTTTCAATAAAACCACTTTCATGTCAATCAAAACAATTTATCCGTATTTTAATTCATTTTAAATTTCTATACCTCCTCTAATAAGGAGAGTGAAGGGTATCACACCAGCAATGACCAGCACTGCCAACAAGGGATCTTTTCCGGCAAGGGAGTTATGCCAAAGAAGCCTCAATAGCAGCTTTCGCCTCGTTTCCAAGAGCAGCCTTATCGTGTACAACGACTACAGTAAAAAGCACAAACGAAACATCCGCAATTTAATTCTAATCAGCAGCAACCTCAACTCGAGACTCATCCAATGTGTTCATGCCTGCCTGACACCTCTGCTACAAGATGTGTAACTCAAAGTAATACTGATGCCAAATTGATTTAAGAAAAACGTAGGCTCATCTGGGCTTTCATCTACCAGCTCGGGGATCTCATCTAGGATCAGTGTAATGACCAACACTACCGTGATCAAACCTGGCGCCCCACTGGGTTCTCTATCCCCCCGTTACGAATTTTTCTTTCGAAATTAGAATACACCATCCCAGTTGAAGAGATCATCAACCATATCAAATATAAGCTGAACTTTATTGCTGAGCCGCTCCAGTGCACGAAAGTTACGCCTGATGGGAAGATGAACAGCTTGATTGCATCCTTCAGAATTAAAGTTCCAGCCAATCGAAGTATCTTGCTGCATAAGAAATTGCGGCCTCTAGGCGTATTCATCAAAAAGTTTTCGCCGAATCGAAAGCGGAACAATCCTAGAAGAAATAACTTTAAGGCCTCAAAATTTATTTCAACATAAATCACTAAAATTATCGAATCAGACTTGCTATTACCAGAATGTTCGTGGTCTGAAGACTCAGACTACTGAACTTGGCTTTTTTTCCATCCTTTTTCCGTATAATATCATCTGTCTAATATAGCTGACAGATGACACCAATAATAGAGAACTCCTCCTGAATCATCTAACGCAGAGATAGATACCATGATGCTACGGATGAGTCTCTCTTTCTGACTCTCCCTTCTTGAATCATCTGTGTATATTTCTTGTAGCAGCCCTACTATTGTTTATGAACGTTTCTACGCGGAACTCCCAAGTTACGTTAACATTGGCTTCCCATCTATTCCTATATAATTCTTTGGTGACTTCAATTCACCCTCGATTGTTCGAGATGACATGTACCTCTCCATACTTTCTGGTGGTAGTGTGGTCCTTCTTCTTTTATTTCCCTCTGTTCTTTCATCCAATTCAACAACATTCCTAATGCCACTAACTTGCCATCTTCTTCTCCGGCTACATATGTGGCACTCTCACCCTTTGTTGAATAAGATTCCCACCACGTACCACTTTCCATTGAATTCGCGATCACATCTTCTTGTCTTTTGAAGAATTCTCCATCTGTATTGAGTATGAACGCTTACCTTAATGCCGTGAATTGGTATTCCTTCTTCAGCAACCTCCAAATTGAAGGTTGTGTTGATAAGCTCTATTTATTTCTTTCGTGCTTAATCTCACAGTTTGCTCCTGTGTTTTCATCAAGAAGGCCTAAATATACTCCTTGGTATAGTTCAGACATTGCCAAAGTCATTAAAGCTAAAGATTCCTGTCCAGTGGTCTTCCAAGTAACCTGACTAAATTCAAAGAGCGTCCTTCCACATTCAAGAAAATTGGCGCCACTGCACTTCGTGCATGTATTAACCACACTGAAACTTCACTGATGTCCAATCCAACTTGCGCCTTCCTGTTAGTAGTGAAATGTTTAAAGAGTCCTCATAATTTCTCTGGCGATTTTTCTACTTTCTACTTCTTTTTTTCTTCCTTTTTCTGCAGTGTTAAGCCATCTCATTACTGCAATCAATCTTCTTGTTCTTTTTCCTATATTTTTGCTATTTTCCTTCTACTGCTTTTCGAACACATCCATCGAAGATTGAACTGCTCTAAATTAATCTTGACAACAGTACCAGTTTGTAGTGTGACTTGCCTTCCGTTTTTTGGTAAAATCCTTGAAAAGATAGTTCTTGGGGCGCTGTGCCCGCTTATTCTTCCATTCTTATCAGATCAATAGCATAGTTTTGTCAGAGGCAAGTCTACCATCACAAAGTAACTTTCTTTTACCCAACATATTACAGCAGCACTTTTTTTGTGTTTGGGAGGTAAATGCCATTTACGCACAGAGTGTGGGACTCCCATACTCGCAAGAAGGGGACCCTTTTATATTTTAGGATTGCCCGAGCATAATGTGCCACTTGGCTCCCTTTGTCAACCGATTCAAGCATCACCGCGACTATATTATCTGGGGTGAGTCTCCCTGTAGAGGTCCCTTCTCAGCCTGACCCATTTTGTGCACGCAAAAAATATGTGGCAGGCATTGTCCTCCTCTCCTGGGATAAACCGACAATCGGGGGATCGTGACTTCCATCCCCTTGCATCCAAGGGGATAGTTGTCCCCGAGGAGAAATAGCGCTCGCTCAACGATTGGCAGCAGTCTTGAGTCAATTGCACGAAGGGAAGATGGACTGCGTGCCTCATCCCGAAGGCATGGTGAGACTGACTTCTATCTGACACAGCTTTTGAGCGGGCATGGGTGCTTTCACTCTTACCTGCACAAGGTTGGTAAGTCACGGTCCCCCGATTGTCGGTTAATAGTGGCGCAGGTAAATAGTGCGGCGCTCTCTAGCAAGGAGGGCGACAGGTATCAAGCCTGCAGTAACTCTCACCGCCGCATCAGAGACTGTCGGATACGCAAATGCGATCCTCAGTGCTTCTCTTCTCTGTACCTGTGCCAAACGTTTTCGGTATACCTCCTTACTGAGAGCGTCGCCCCATACTTCTGCTCCGTACAGTAGCACTGAGCCTACAGCACTCATCAAGAGGCGTCTTCTTGATGGGCTGGGTCCCCCTACGTTGGCCATAAGTCGACTCAGAGCCGATATTCCCGAAGCAGCTTTCTCAGCCATTGCCCTGATTTGCTCAGAGAAACTCATCTATAAGTCGATTAGTAACGCGACTCATCTGGCATCTGCAGTCTCAGTAGCTCGTCGTAAGACACGCTCCATAGTTCCGGATCAAGGATAGAACTCTGGGCAACAGCCGATGTAATTTCCATCCTTCGCTCCTTTAGGTAATTCCTCGAAAGCCGAATTATATATTCTGGCACTTGAAAAGGGTTTTCCAGCGTATCCAGAATATCTTTCCATCTAGCGGAGTTGAAGGCGTTCTTGACATCGAGTGTCACCAACAGGACGATCCGTCGCCTGGTGCAATCTTATCAATGGTAGAACGTCCTGGTCTAAAGACATACTTCCAAGGAGATAGGTCCCCAGCAGCACGAATCGCGTCAGTGAGTCTTCCCTTGATGAGTTTTTCTAGCACTTTCCCAGCCGTGTCTTGCATGCATAGCGGGTGGTATGCGCGGCAATTCGGGATTTCCTTTCCCCTTGTTGATCAGCACGAGCCCCGCCACCTTCCATCATACTGGAAAAACCCTGTCTCGTAGGAATGTGCTGAGCAGCAAGTCAGGACAAGCTGCAACACCTCAGCTTGAACACCATCTGGATCCGTAGCCTTCCTCACATTCAGTGAAAGGACTGCCTCTTCCAGTCCCAGTTGTGTGAAGAGTGGATACTCGACTACTGTTTCACCATAGACAGCGTCAACACGAACGGGATGGGCGGGAAGAGTGCCCACACTATCTCGTACTGGGAAAAACCCATCTTTTAGGAATGTGCTAAGCAGCAAGTCAGGACAATGGTGATAGACAAGCTGCAACACCTCAACTGGAACACCATCTGGATCCGTAGCCTTCCTCGCATTAAGCAAAAGGAGTGCCTCTTCCAGTTTCAGTTGTGTGAAGAGTGGATACTCGACTACTGTTTCACCATAGACAGCGTCAACACGAACGGGATGGGCGGGAAGAGTGCCCACACTATCTCGTACTGGGAAAACCCCATCTTTTAGGAATGTGCTAAGCAGCAAGTCAGGACAATGGTGATAGACAAGCTGCAACACCTCAACTGGAACACCATCTGGATCCGTAGCCTTCCTCGCATTAAGCAAAAGGAGTGCCTCTTCCAGTTTCAGTTGTGTGAAGAGTGGATACTCGACTACTGTTTCACCATAGACAGCGTCAACACGGACAAGATGGGCGGGGAAGAGTGCCCGCACTATCTCGTCTATTTTTTCCACATCATGTATATAAGGTTTCCGTAGGGCACCAAGCTTCCGCATAACTAGCTTGGAGCCAAGGCCCCACGGATCCTTGTTCACATTGCCCACTAGATCTTGCCAGTAGCGAGCCTTGTTGTTGTTGATTAATTTGCGAAGGCATTTCCTGGCCGACTTATGTGCTGCTACATGGTTGCTTGCCTCGTCACGGTTCCGTGCCCGATGAGCCTCACGCCGAAGCTTGTGACATTCCCTTCCCTTTTAGTTGACTACCAGTGCACTGGGGACTTGCCATGCCGGGGCATAGAAGCTTTGCAAGCAGTTGTGATGATGCTCATAGTTGAGATCAACAAGTCTTGAGTTGCCAGTTCTTCCGTCTCCTCCGGATCTCCCTGCATCGGTGCACCTGCTGTGAGCACCTGGATGAACCTCTCGACGTCCATCCTTCCAATGTTCCATCCAATTTTAGAAAGCCGAGAGCATGAGCATCGGGAGAGAACATCGCTTAACTCAAGCAGAAAGCACTGATGATCACTGGCTGAGTAGTCCTCGAATACTCTCCAGTTGTGTATACTCCGTACTAAGGCTCCAAGGCGAATGTCATGCCCGGTATGATTCCTTCACAGCCAATACGGTGGAAAGTAGGCGTATTGCCGATGTTTAGTACGACGAACGCCGTCCTAGCCACCGTGTCTAGTATTCATTTTCCTCACGGATCTGTTTGAGGCATGCCGCATTCGATTGCTTTTGCGTTGGTATCCCCCAACGAGCACGTGCCCGTCTGCGTTCGAAACAGCGCCCTTCAAAGACTGAACCTTGGTTTGGAAAGATGATATCGATTCGTTCGGCGTTAGGTACACACTAAAGAAAGTGGTCCGAATCTCCACAAAACTATTCCCAGATCCACAGTTCTCCACCTGGAAATCACTATTTCAAACCCAGATGGCGGCAGTCCAGTTTCATCAGGATACCATGATGCTGAACTTTTATCATGATGTTGCTCGCTCAGCAGCAAAATGTCAGTTTCATGTCCTATGCAAACTGCTCAAGCAGATTTTGGGCAGCCCTTGACAAGCAACAACAAATTGACGTTATTTCCACGGATTCCTCTAAAGCCGTTTATTCAGTGGGTTACTTTTATTTGTCAAACATAAAGGGTTCAATATTACTGTTCGTCTCTATACCTGGCTTCTCTCCCATGTCCTGCGTCGCCAATGCGTAGTCACTCTAGCTCTTGCCTCTCCTCTTCTTTTCACCCCAGCTCGGGAGTCCCGCAAGGCTCAACACTTGGCCTCATACTATTTTTGTCAATGATCTTTCTTCTGTTACCATATCCTCCGGTCTCTTTTATGCCGATGACTTTAAGATTTTTCGAGTTATTGAGTCCCACTTCGGCGTTGTTATTTTTTTAACTGATCTACTGCATCCAAGTGACTGGTGTGAATCAAACTATCTTTCTTTAAATGTTTTCACATGCCATCAGATGTCATTCTCCTGTAAAAAATTTTCTCTTTCCTCCACACATAGGCTTGTTGATATCCCTTAAGCATTGTAATTTCCTTTAAAGATTTTGGTGTGCTTTTTGATTGTAAACAGAAGTTCATTATCACATTGCTCTTATCATTCAGAAAGCCTCCCGTTTGATAGGATTCATTTTACGATCCGCTTCGTCATTCCAACATATCACCTCCTGTATATGTCTTTATTTCTTATTAGTCGGTAGTAAATTAGAATACTATTCCCAAATTCGGAGTTGTTATCAGAGGAAGTGTGTTGATGCTCTTGAGGTGGTTCAACGCAAATTCTCACGGTCTCTATTCTTCAAATTCAACCTTTCCTACTCCTCTTATGGTCACCATCTAAATACTCTGAACCTTCCTACTCTCGAATCCAGACAATCTTTCCTTAACGAATTGACTAGCTTGATTAAAGTTATTAACTTCAAAATTTATGTTTACTGCATTAGATGCTACTTACCCTAATAGATCCTCGCTCCAATTCCATGTTCCGTATGCACGTACTAACACCTTCCACTCTTCCTTACTAAACTTGCCACAACCAGCAATGTCTTGGTCCTGTACCACAGCCTCTTGGCGCGTTTCAAATTTTCAAAAGAAGTTGAGTTTAGAAATATAATTCATAATTTTTGACGTTATTGAATTGTAATTTCTTTATTTAACTTCTTCTCTACTTTGAAATATGTATTATTTCGTATTTTGAGTTATCGAATTAATTGACTTGCAATTGGACTAGTACTCTGTAAGTTGATTTTTGAAATAATAATAATTCAACAACTGTTCGGATTGCAGATGGGATCCCCAGCGCTCCTATGCCAGGTAATTTTGTAACGGCTCACTGCTGAGAGTGCCGCTTCATATTTCCAATTTGCAAAGTAGCACAGACTGTACATTGCTCTTCAGAAGTCACCTTCTTGATGAGGTATACCCCCCTACATTGGCGATTATTCAACTGAGTGTGGAGACACCCAATGCAGCCTTATCAGTCATTGCTATGATTTGATCAGAAAAACTCATTTTCAAGTTGATCAGAATGCAAAGGTACTTCGTAGCTTACTTCGACTCAACTTGCTTTTCCCTGATGCTGATTGTCATTCCTCTGGGAATTTCATCTTTGTCAGAATGACTACTTCAATATAAATCAGCGAGCACTGATCTAACCCCTCGTTCGATACATTAGTATACCAAGCATAAGTTGCCCTCGTTCAAATGTAATTCTAGCGACTAGCCCCCCAATATCATACGCATAGCCAATCAAGTATGACTCATCTGGCAGCGCTAGTCTCAGTAGCCCGTCATACGAGACGTTCAAATATTGACCTTCCTTCATGTCATAGAGCAGGATTTGGTCCGTCAAGTACTTCCTCAGAATCTTCATCAGATATTCCGGAACTTGGAATGAGTTTTCCATTGCTTCCACAATATCCACCCACCTAGAGGAATTGATAGCGTTTCTGACATCAAGTCTGACCAGCAACGCAAGCCATCTGTTAGATAAGACTAGGAAGAACCCACGGATGATGGTTAGAGAGGAACCAATTTTAGAAATTTTCTAAAGTAATCCTGAATATGACCAAGACCGAAAATTCTTTCACAATTTCTTCAAATTATTCCTAACAATTTCAGTATTAAATTTTAAGGATTTAAATATGATACACTTCTAAAATATCCCTGGTATATCATTGCTGATGTATTCTGATGATAAATATCGTCTGAACATGAACGAAGACTTCGATCGCACAATTTTTTATTCAATGAAATGATTTGAATAGTTAGTCAAAATTTCGGAAAATATTTACAAAATCAAACAGTTTGAATATTAAATCACTTGCAAATGAGCCCAGACAACTCTTATCTAGCATTGCCCCATGGTAATTGATTCTTGTCACAATTGTTTTTTATACTCTATGCTAATACTTAAATATATGGTGTCAGCTTTTACGCACACAGTCGTTAATTTAGCAGTTGGTTTCCCCGCAATCAATTCAATTTCAAACAAAATGACCAATTAATTCATGCATAAATTTTGTTTCGCTGAGATAGGAGCAGGTAAATTCGTCTGCCTAATCTAAATTGCTTATATGTACGCATTTTCATGACCGTGCAAATTGACAAATTTTCAAAAATTAACCAAAACATGGACTGGCAGTCGAAAGTAGGGCAGATAGTGTATATCCCTATGAGTATATTTGACAATACTCCCAGTTGGTCCCAAAAATACTTGTTTCACTGCTTGTACACAAGCGGGACACTGAAAATTATTAATAAGGAACTAGTAGTTGTGTGAAAGCTGCCTGTGTAACGGTAGAAAGTTCAAAGAATTCCTATCAGCGAAATGTGTCGCTTTTGCTGGAATTTGAATGCGGTAGCGAAATTGACCTTAAGTATGAATTTCAAACTGATTAAAAGGAACTTCTCTCATCGGTGTGGAAGAGTTCTTTGATTCACGGATTTTTCAAACTGTTTTTAGGTCTTGTACTAAAATACAATACCTATTGACATCACGACCTGTGTCCGTTTGTGCGTCCGTCCGTCCGTCTGTATGTCACAGCAGTTTTTCCCCGAAACTATAAAATCTACAGCCATGAAAGCTACAGCCTTGAAAGTTTTTGGGGGGAAAATTTTTCAGGGATGTTTTAAGGGGAGTCCCCCTATACAGGGAGGTGACCTTCAAAAATAAAATGTTCACCATTGGTAGTCGAGTAGGGTGTCATTGGAAAGGTCTAAATGAAATCTTTTCAAACCAAATCTTAAAGTTACCTTATCACTACTGAAGGGGGCAGGGGAAGGGGAAATATACGAAATTTTTGCGTACCTACCTCGCGATTGGATACCTTTCACCCGAAAAATTGGAAAAAATAATAAATGTGGGGCTTTATGAGTACATAACAACAAATGCATCAGAAGTCGAAATTCGATCACCTTTGTTAGTAATAGTATGATTTATCAATTTTACATTTTCTTGGATAAAACCGTAACGCTACCCTTAAATACAATAAACATTGATACACAAATGCATTAAGTAATTAAATAATACTGGAGTGGACAACCACGTGACCATGTGGTCGCAACAACCTCCTGCGACCACTTTTCCTACTGCTACGGTCTTGTTTAATGCCTAAGAGACAGCCGAATTGCACAAACAAACATGGCTGCTGCTCAATGAAAACAAAATTTCATACAATTTCTATTTGAAACCCCTCCACCATTATGAGGAAAACATGCAAAACATTAATATATTAACTACTTATCTGTGAAAGGAAACACCTACAGATCCTTTACGACCATAATTTTAACACGACGGCACTACACATTTCACTTTGAAATTGTAAAGTAATTTCACAGTGTCACACGTTAAAGTTATTCGGATCATAAAGCACAATGGAATGTTTAAACGCTTGGAATGAATTCAGATCGCGAACATTTTTCACAGTTTTAATATCGGATAAAATTCGCGACGAAACTTGCAATTTGCCATTTTGGCGTTCAATTTGGATCCGTCAACTTGACAGACAGATCCAGTTGAGTGAGCTTCTGGAACAAGAAAGTGAGCGGCAAGATGTAGAGCGAGAGGAAATGACTGACAGATCCTTTGAAAGAGAGCAGAAACTGGTCGCATGTTCTCCTATCCGTTTTATATGAGCTTAGCCAATGCAGTTCTTATTCATCTGAGCACAAATGGCTATTTTTAATGTTAAGTTAAAAGCGCTTTATTCAATACCAATCGTTATAAATTTTAAAAAGAATATAAAGCAAATTCCAAACTATAAAACTATGAAAACTTAATGGCCCAAATGGGTCTCTAAAATTATACTCTATTTTTAAGGGCAACATGCCCTGAAAGCTTCAAATAGATCGAATGGTATTTAACGAAGTTATAGCGGTTTGAATTTCCCTGTATTACAAGTACTATGAAACAATGTCCGCTGTAACATATTACCATGGAACCATACGGCTATGCAACAATATATTAGGCGCATTTTACCAACTCAGACACTACAGGTTTGCTAGAATTTGCATAAAAGTTTCAGGAATGATATGCATCATGAATATCTTCGAGGATTTGTTCAAAGTGGCGGCTGGGTTAAATGAGAAGATTGAACAAATTCATGTTATTTTTCCCCAACTTCAACATTTAAGATACGAGTACACCTATTAACCCTTGATTGAATTTATTACTGAATGGCTGAAGATGAGAAACAAGTGAAGTAAGTAGGAGGGTGCTCCTGGCAGAAGGGCTTGCATAAGAAATCATTCAAATTTATCTAAAAGATGCAGAGTTTCGTTCATTAGTACATAACAGGCACCATTTTATTTCAGCTTAAATAATATTTCTGAATACTCAGAAAATTGGAAATGTTCAAATTAAACACTATTACTTATATTTTCATGGATACCCAAAGAAAGTAAGAGTACCTAGGTCGATTTTAAATATGTATCAGTCATCAATACGTGTTACTGTTGCTATAATTCCATACAATTGAAAAGACGATAACTAACTTGATTATGATTTGATTTCATGAAATTCCGTACGCATAAAGGTCTTATGTCAGCATACATAACTGTAAAATTTTAAGAAGTTTAAGAGCATCGTTTCAATTTTTGGTGGAAAATGTAAAACTTACAAATCATACTATTATTAACAGAGTTGAGTGAATTTTGATTTCTGAGGTATTTGTTGCCCTTGCACTCATACTACCTACCTTCGTGATTTTCTTCAGATTTTCGCGAGGGGGAGGGGACACAAATATTGTTCGTACATTTTGCCTACCACTAGATCCCCAGATGCAAAAAATGACTTTTTTCAGATTTTTTAAGTGCTAAGACCTTTCATCTAATACCCTACTCGACTACATTTGGTAGAAAAAATTTTTAAGAGCCACTTCATTATGAGGGGGAAATTTTGAAATATTTGATAAGACCTAAACTGTTGAGAGAGCACGACTTCTGACATTTTCACAAAGTTTGAGCTTTGTAGCTTTTATAGTTTCTAGAGAAATTTCTTGTGATGCACGGAAAAATGGACGGACGGATGGACAAATAGGACACGAAACTACTAGGTTTTTGTAAAGTTTCTTTCACAAAGCCCTAAAAATCATGGTACATCCGATGACGAAAGTCTTAGTGGTTGAAATCTGTTGAGCTTTGCTAATAATAGTAGGGTTTAACATTTTCATCAGTAAAAGTGTATTACCATCAATAAATTGGATGAAATCAGCCATTTAAGTAGTTCTTTAAAAGATCCTTATAATTTTTCTACTACATGGGCCTTCCATTGAATCAAACACTAAACTTCTGATTCTGTCG
Organism: Odontomyia ornata; assembly: GCA_963969285.1. Taxonomy (NCBI): domain Eukaryota; kingdom Metazoa; phylum Arthropoda; class Insecta; order Diptera; family Stratiomyidae; genus Odontomyia; species Odontomyia ornata. The sequence continues at coordinate 719,234 of OZ017738.1, read as the reverse complement.
ATCCAACATGTTAAAATGATGTTACTGATCACATCGGCGGGATATACATAAATTGATCTGGACACTAGATTTTAATGACTCAGAGAAGTTGTTGGCGAAATATTTGTTGAGCTAATTTCAACAATAAATTACTTTCATAGCAACTAGCAGGGCCGTTTTTAACCTATTGGGGGCCCTGGCCACATTAGAATGAGGGGGTTCCTATGACCTTGACAGAGCACTTCTTTGTTAGAATAGACAAATAAAGTAGACAAGTGAGGTTCTAGATTAATTTTTATTTCTTTGCAGTCACATTGAATGAAAAGATAATATATGTAATATAATTCACAAAAGTAGCTCTTTTAGCATTCATAGGTTAGTGCTTAAAAATCTATGTTGATTGAAGAGGTACCATTCTAGATTTGAGATGAGCAAAATCGTTAACCACTTCTTCAAAATCTGTTGTTTGAGCATATCACATTCTATGGATATCAGCGACTAACTGGTTAATCTCTGTTGTAGCGGTTGTAGCATTGTACTTCTTAATTCATTTTTTTATTCTATTCAATTTGGAGAAGGAGCGCTCCCCCAGCAGTTAGTTACCATCATACTTAATAAGATTCTCAATGCGATTTCTACATTTGGAAATGTGTTTTCAATTTTGTTTTTAACCGACTTCCAAAGGAAAGAAAGTTATCAACTCATCACGTATATTTTTTTGTTGCTTTTCAGGGTTTTGTCAAATAATTTTACAAAACCCTACTAGTTTCGCGACCAGTCTGTCCGTCCGTCCGTCCGTCCGTGTGTCACAGCAGTTTTTCTCGGTAACTACTTAAGCTAGAAACATCAAATTTTGTGTGTAGGTGTAAAGTGGTCATCTCTTCAAAGTTCAACTGCAAAAAAATTTTATAAAGTATTTAAGGGGGGTCTCCCCATATAGGAGAGTGACTCCCCGAAAAAAATTTCATTGAAGGTAGCCGATATGGGTATCAAATGAAAGGTCTTAATTTGGCAAAATTTGCTTCGAGGGGCCCACAGGGAGGGGAAATACACGAAAAATTTGTGTCCCCTCCCCTCGCGATTGGACACCTGTGATCCGAAAAATCTGAAAAAATCAGAAATGTAGGCCTTGGTAAGTACAATAAGCCGCAATTCACTCAACTTTGTTAGTAATAGCATGATTTATCAATTTTATGTTTTCTTGAATAAAATCTTAACGGTACCCTTAAATTTAATGAAATTCAGTACGTAGATGTCTATTTATGAGATTGAATCTTATTTAGCGAAGTAATAGCGGTTTGAATTTTCCTGTATTACTATAGAACAATATGGGTTGTAACATATTACTATGGCAACATATGGCTATGGAACAACATGCGCTTTTTACCGACTCAGACACTACAGTTTTGCTAGGATTTACATGAAAATTTCAGGAATTATAGGTGTCATGCATATCTTTGAGAATCGGTTCAGCTAGTGGTATCAGTAATCGTAAAACAAAATAGTGGCTGTTTTAAATGCAAAGATTGAATAATTTTGAGTTATTTTTTCCCAACTTCAACGTTTAAGGTGCATGCTTTGAACACTTGATTCAATTTAATGAATGACTGAAGATGAGTACCTACAATTAATGCTCATAAGTGAAACAAGTCAAGGAGGTGGGAGAGAGCTCCTAGCAAAAGGGTTTGTAACCATTCTAGGATTCGAAAAAATTGGCCATTAATCGATGATAACAGTACAGGAGAGTGGCCTCTGAAAAAAAAATTCATCAAACGTAGCCGATATGAGTATCAAATGAAAGTATGAAATAAAAGTTTTCATGGGAGCTTTTCAAAACAGTTGTTAAACTGTCAGTTTTTGCTTCAGTGGGGGCACAGGGGGGTAATACATGAAAAATGTGTTTCCTCCGTCGCGGATGGACATCTGAAATAATTATCAAGGGAGATATTTATGAGTATAACAATACCAAAAACCTCAGAAGTCGAAATTCGTTCAACTTTGGTAATAATAGTATGATCTTAATATTTCATATTTTCTCCAATAAAATCGTCTTTGACATGTTTCTTGATTTGATTCGATCTGGTGACCGCGTTTTGTAAATTGAATACAAAACCCTTCCGTCATGAGCGTAGATCTGTTTACCCAACTTGTTTTTATGTACATAGGTTCACGCATAACTTTTAAACGGAGATAAATAGAAGAGCAAATGATACATCTTTCTTCCTATTAGGTCCCATTCAACGGAGGAGAAATGAAATTCAAGTAACGGTAAAGGGCCTTGACCGTTAAAACTAAAAAGTCTCCGACTTTCACCCCGATTTTTCAGTATAACTGATCGACGCATATAAGGATTTTGATTATAGAGGTTTCAAATGAAGGACATCGTATTAATCTAAAATGTGTCGGTATAGAATTGTAATCTTTTCAAGGACTCTGTAGATATTAACAGTTCAATATGATACATTGATGTTGAGAAATTGAATTTAAATGATTTTTCGTACGAAAATTGCCAATCGTTTGGCACTCTTCAAGGATTTGATTGAGATACCGAATCCTTTGGTAGATGATAAAAATGATCAGTATCCTTAACTTTCTGCATATACGGTGCATTTTAGTCAATCATTTCTACCGGAAATAACCAATACAAGTAAATACAATTCAACAATATTTAGAGGTAAAATTTCAGGATGCTTTTCTTTTCCGCATTCATTTTTTGCTTACTTATGAACAAAGGATGCTTCTTACATCCTTAGACGTAAACGTTACAAATCGTTTATAAATTTTCCCGAAGAAATAATAATTATAGAGTTGATTCGTTACTTTGCAGTTAATGTTATGCTTTATATGCCCAGAAATCTAAGATAAGTGATTTCCATACTAAAGTCGGCGAGAATCGAAACGTAAAAAGAAGATTCTTTTCCTTCTATAACTGATCATAACTTTCAAGATGAACATGATAATGCATAGTCTAGTTTTCATTTAACTATAGGGTATAATTTTCATGAAAATAATGCGCCATAGTTAATTGAAAACGATGGAGATGGGTATCGAATAAACGTGAAGGAGTGATACGGTTAAGAAGGATTTTTTTAAGTGAATTTGTTGACATTGATTGCGGAGTTAACTTTATGTTTATATATATAAATACATAAATTTATATACATATATATATATATATATATATATATATATATATATATATATATATATATATATAAACGTCTGTGCGTGTGTACGTGTGATGTGTGAATATGTGGTTGTGTGTGTGTGTGAGTATACATAGGGTATAACGCAATTTGTGCCTGGAGGTCGCAATTTTGCTTCGATTTTCGCCAAATTTTCAGAAATACTTTGACTGGTTTTGTTTATCATTCAAATAGGTTAAACAAAAAAAAGTAGAGGATGTTTTTGAGGAAAACCCGTGATTTCTGTTCTGACCAAAGTATAGCTTCGGTTTCTACCAAACTGGTGCAAAGATTCATTCAAGTGTGTGATAAAGCTCACAATTAAAAATACAAGTTGAACCATTTGAAAGAAAATAACGGCTACTCTAATGTCGAAAAAGTTAAACAATAAAAAAGAACTTCAGGAACAGATGAGAATCTCCAAATGGCGACTTGGTAAAGCTCGAAATTCGAAAATTTCTCAAAGCTAAGATTTATATTGGATTTTTATGAAACCGAAGATCAAAGTAGACGTTGATGAGATCATGTATTAAATCGTTGCCTTCTAACTCAGATCCATAAGAAAATCAATTAACGCTCCTGACGTCACTTTGCGTACCGGAAACAGTTGCTCAGTAGCCCTAAATTTCTGAAAACAGCTGTCCAGAAAACTTGAAAGCAGCATATCAGTAGCCCGAAAGTAGACTTTTGAGATTGTCAAATATGACATTTCTCAGATAAGAGTAAGCCGAAATGATACAAACGAGAAGGAAATACATATATTTGCGCGCTAAAGTCTTCGATGCCTCATATCTAAAATAAATCGTTGACGTAGAACTGATAACATTTCAAACGTACAGTCATAGTACTGTCAAAAATCGTTAAAAATTTTTTTTCATTTAAACAGCACTAGATGGCGCTGAAGAGGCTACTCGAAGAGGTGACGTAGTGTTTCCGTTTTCGGGCCTGAGCAAGAAGGCTACAGTTAAACGTATTGAGCACATAGCTGTTACTAGATTCGGGGCAAATCAAAGACGCCTTCTGAAATTATTAAATTAAATAATATGGCAGATCGTAGTTGTAATCTGCCATATTATTACCTAATCTAAACTCTTTCGTATCACCTTTGGGGGACCTGATTATTTCTGGAAGCTAAAGAATAACCTTTCAACAGATGGTTTAAGAGGGGGAGAAACCTTTGCATACCCCTTTGCAATTTAAAAAATCAGTTTCCAATTGACATGTAAAAAAATATTTAATTTTTAAAACTAGTGACAGCAGCTTTTAAAAACACGTCGGAGTCAAAGTCAAGAGCGCTTTATTCAATACTTATCGTTATAAATTTTAAAAGAATATAAAGCAAATTCCAAACAATAACAATATAAAAACTTAATGGCCAAAATGGCTCTCTAAATTTATACGTTATTAGTTAAACACATTTGATCAAAAAAAACCATAGCAAATTCAAATTAATTAAGATTATTACATATTTTATGATGCGATTGGTAAAAGGAGAAAAACCAACCAACACCCTTCCTAAATTATTTATAATTTTAACTCAACAGTGAACTTTCATCCTGTACCTAATATATTACAACTTAATTCGAATAAATTTCAATCAAAAACTTTATTTTATATTTGAAAAAAAAAATGCTATCACAATGTTCCTAACCTAAGCGTTTAACCTGATCTCTAACCTGATATAATAAACATAACATATACTTAACCTATCCTTAATTTTAACACAAATAAACAACAACATTAAATGTAGCAATAATGAGCTGAAACACAAAAACTAGGTAACGAAAAACACAAAACTTAAAATAAACACGAATAAGTTAGACATTGTCATTCAGCCACCAATACATACCCCTTCTTATCAGTGGTCCGTCTATATATGTGATATATGATTGAGACGCCGTCAGAAGCAAAAACATCGGTTTATGTCCAAATACACGAATGCTTCTGGAGGAACGAAGCCGGTAGCGAGACAAGTCGCAATATACCCTTCTGTAGGGTGTAACGGCTGTGAAATTCAAGGGGTTTTCACTCAGAGTTGCATATCTTGTGATATGATTTCGAAGAAGTGTCAATATGAAGACATCGACTCTCGTAACTTTAGCAGTTTGATAGATTCTTCTACTCGATATATAATGCTTCCAATCCTTTTCAGGCTTTCTGTACAATCCAGTACATGCACGAAGACATTTCCTTTCAAAAACTCTTAATTTGCCCATAGTACTAGCACACTGGTTGTACCAGATCTGACATCCATATGTCAAAAAACTGGTCTAACCAGGGTCTTATAACAGATAATTTTAACCTTTTGTTCAATGTATCTGAAATGAAAGTCTTCGTAGGGCGATGACTCCTTTTTGTGCCGTACTGAGCATGGTTTTGCCATGTTCAGTATAGTACAGATACTGATCGGGATGAACACCGAGGTATCGAACGCAGGATTTATGTGGAACCCGTTCTGAACTACCCTCGCAAGCCACGATACGGAAATCCTTCCAATGACGTTTCAGGTCTTGACTGAACCCCTGCAGCGTTGTCCGAAACAAAATTGTTTCACACTTCTGCGCATTGATTTTCATTCGCCAATTGTCAGTGTACAACTGCAAATTGTTGAACATTTTTTGAAGATTGCTCTGAACTATTGTAGCTTTTCGGACTACCGTATGGATGATCAGGCCATCAGCAAACGGTACCAAAGATCGCGTTAGCGTGACGTTAAAATCAAAGTGGTTCAATAGCTTGCGAATGAATATTGAGAAAAGCAGAGGCACAGTAACTGTTCTCTGCTGTAGACCATTCAATACCTTGGATTCGCGCATTGTTGGCAGATTTCCATCAGTTACAACAAATGATTTTCCGTATTACATATTGCATGATGACAAGATGTCTGGGGACCCTGTCCTGAAGGAGTTTAAAAACTAGTCCACCGAACCACACCGTATCGAAGGCTTTTTAAAAACACGTCTATACGCATCGATTGTTAGACGTAGAATCATATATTTTTCTGCGTCAGAACGTTAGAGCGACCTCCGCAGAGCATGAGTATAACCAGCAATCCCTCCCAAAACTCCCTGCTGCAGCAACCGGCAGGACGACTTGATCCGATTGCAACGCGTATTTATTTGAAGAGTATTTTTTGCTTAGAAATGCTCAAGAAATCACGCAAGAACATTCGGAAATGGTCGCTGATGATGAAAATGTATTTTTTCCTTCACTTCTGCTTTTTGCAAAAATCTTCCTTATTTAAGGAAGACGTAAAATGGCCTTTGGCAGGTTTGATTGTTTTTTAATTTAAGGAGACTGCTGATGCTGCAGCTCCTCATTAGATTAGGATCAAGCTTCTGTCCCCGTTGGGCTGTAGATTAGTAGAAAAATGTATTTAAAAAGATTAGATGTGGAGAAAACGGCCACGTTTTCGGTCAAGCGATGACTGGCTTTTTTACCACGATGACGATCCAGTGCATGTATATAAAATTTAACAGAACACAATGTCGTACAACTTCGTCGGCCTCCGTACGATCCTGATATAGCTAAGACTTTATTGGCTGTTCCCAATATGGAAAATGCCACTTGAAAGACACTGACAAGGGTGGAAAAAGAGTTTTCAATCAATCGAATCCTTTTCGGGCTCACCTCGTATAGGTATAGGCCATCACAAAAAAAAACATGGCATGTAAAATGTAGAATAAAACTACCAAATGATTTTTAAATCTAAGTTTTTATCTTATTTAGGCTCACATTCACATTCGTGACAATTTGCACGTTTGTAAATTATCTCCAGTTTACAGTTTCGTTTTGAACGGAAATAAATGCTAACCATGTTAATCTAATGAAACTTACATGATCTTCGACTAGAAAGTTTCGCAACTATTTTGATTAATTCTTATTTATTTATCAGATTCTAGAAATTTTTCCTCAATTTTCCACGGTTATCTATATTTAGATAGAATCAATCCATCAACACTATTTAATCTAAAGATATTTACATTAGCTTTTTTGACACAATAAGTGCAAACAGCACTAAATGCTCACTGACAAAAACATAAGAATACTTCATTGATATATTTTAGAGTTTATCCAACTCATATAGCCATTTCTAACGTTTCCCATCGTTTCTTTCTGTCCAACAGTCAAACACTTCGTTTTATTTAGCCAACTGCACAGTAATGTGAAAATATCACATTTCGATATTCCACCAATTCCAAAGAAACCGTTATTCATAAACCAACTCTTTCAAATTCGGTAAGGAATGGAAAAATTTAAATATTACTAGATCGATTTAATCGTTAAACTTTATATAGTAAAGCCTTGATATTTTCGTAAGCTGTATTGGTTACGCCCCAGCTAACAGATGCACGTAGTGCATTGAAGCCACACCCGCGATAAAAGTTTCGTATCGAGTAGCCGCGTTCCTTATAAATTCGTTGTGCGGCCGCAAACACTCCCTCATACGCATGACCCATTTCACTTTGCATCGATACCTTTATCACATTGAAGGGATAAAAAAGTGCACTTAACGTTCCGCCAATCACAGCACCAGATGCGAACTCCTGCGTTGATTGCAATGTTACATATTCCTAAAAGTATAAAATCAATTGATCAAAACAACGGAATGAAGGTGAATATCAAAATAGTTAGCAGAAAAACAGAAATAAATTCAATTTTTTTCATCAAAATGATCTTATAATTCTCACCTAGAAATCTACACCTAATCAACTTTCCCAGTCAATGGAATCTTTAGCATGTGTACGAAATTTTTCTTCCATCCTAGTGTGCTAATTTGCGCCACCTACCTATAATTTTGTTTACCTTAGCACTACAGCCCCTTCGCTTAGAGATATCTTGATCGAAGGCACCGGCACTCGATAAGGTGATATGGTCAGCACCACGCTTTGGCCGTGTGTCCATCGAACCAATTGTGATATGTTATGATTTTAAACCAGTACTTATAATTACATATACTCATTATGTATACCATAATGTACTTTTAACGAAGCGATTTTCACAATCATATTTCGAGGGACTGAATATTTGTTCATATTTGAACTAAAACCTCAGCGCCAAATTTTTGACCTGGTTTTAACGTTGCGAATTTTTGATATTATAATTATTTTATTTTTCCCAATTTCATTCTAAGGGGTTTAATTTCTGGAGCATATGCATGGTATACGCATTGTAATAGTCTTGTTCCATATACACTTTTCATCCATTTCCGTTTCAGTCGTAAAACCTTTAGATATTTCATTCCCTAAAAGACTCTTTTGTGAATAGTGCATCTATTTTCATAATTATACGTTCAGAGGTGAAATAGATGGTTTCATGGAAGCTTCTATTTCATATTGTTTATTTCAAAAGAAATTTTATATTAAGAGTTCAGAACGTTATGGAAAGATGTTAGATGACATCTTGATACCTAATATTGCACAAGTTTTCTGGGTTTGACCAAAGAACATGGTTCCAGCAGGAAGAAGCCACGTTACATACACCCAATGCGTCTCTACCACAGGTTTGTGAAATTTTCTCTAATAAATGGATTTCCGCGAGAGCTGACTTAATTGGCTCCAATGCAGTAACGATTGGAGCTCTATGAGCTTTTTCTTATGGGGATACCTCAATTCTAGAGTGTAATCATAGTACTCTAGCGTACTTGAGAGAAAATTTCCGTACAAAATGGCCGCCATCGCGGAATCTACATCCCGAGCCATTAAATGAATGCCGTGAGTATAGAAAAGGATGGAAGAACACCGGCTAACAGATGAATGTCATTATTGAAAAAACCGAGGAAAGGATAGGAAGACTCGGTGGATGTTGATAGTAGATCTCTTCTTTGAATTTTACATTAGCGAACGAGGTTTTGACCTTTTTAGAACCGTGACAATTGGAGGCGAATAATCCTGTAAGCGAAGGCCCGACAGGGAGCTATACCATAGATGATGGTGTCACGCAAGGAATGTGTATAGATTTAAAATCCCGAAAAGACGTACCTTTTGCCATGATTATATTGAAAACAGTTTCAAGATGTAGAAAACGGTTTTCTGGTAGCGCTAGTGTGAATTGATTGTAATATATGTTAAATAACAAATTTGGCACCCCGGAATATGAAGACTTTAGGCAATTACATACTAACACATCGTGATTATATGTGCAGTACCGGTTATAAATAAATGAGATGGAAATTGACTAACGTTCAATCTTTAAAGACCCAATTTACTTACATGCTTTGGTAACCTAGCTTCCGCTTCTTCCCGCATCAAAAAGAACAGCGAGTTTGAAGGACCGTTTCGAAAGAGAACTGGTACCATCCCTCTAAACATTTCTTTCATGCCATGATTTACATACACGTAGCTGCAAAAAATGAAAATACATGGAAATGAACGGGATCAACTGCGGCTATTTTAAGGCTTACCGAAAACATCCCGGCATATTCCTGAATCGATTGTGATATTTTTGATCTGCTAGAAGGGTTTGGACACGTTCAAACGGCAAGAGAGCTGCTTCAAGGCTTCCCGCAATCAGGCCGGCAAAACATTTAGCGCTGTATTCACCAACAGCGAATGTGTCACTTAGCATTCGTCGCGATCCATCATAAACTCCAAACATGATCGACAGAGAAATAGTTTTTTGTGCGAGCGGAGGCAATACTCCACGATACAGGAAGCCGAAGCCTTCGTAGTGGATTTGCTCAAAAGCTGACGAAAGCGGTACACCGTGCAACATCTGTCGGAATATCATCTTATGAATTGGGTATGTGAGACCAATATTGAAGAATGCAGCCGTCCAGCCACACAGGAATTCCCGCCATTCGAATTTGAATGTATGCAATGATTGCAAACGCTCTTCATGCATAGCAGTTGTGCTTTTCTTCTTATCCTTTCTGCTATCCGACGTTTCCGACATTGTCCCGCGAATCGTGCTTTTAAGGACATTACTGTAAGGACTATTTTACGTGGGCGAAGGCTATTAAAGTTGGACACATTTCATACCTGTAATGCAAACATTCCCTCACTTATATCTGCAAGAAAGGTCAAGTCAGCACTCTCTACCCGTATCCTAAGATTTGGTAAGCAAACTTCATACAGAAGAACGTCTTTCAGAAGACTGATTAATTATACAACAAAATAATTGCCTTCGGGGTTATATAATTTTCGGCATATAAACATAAAATTTTTATTCGGAATTTAGAGTGTATTATAGTTGGAATGCGATCAACAACTAAAACCAATTTAACTGATGACGATAAAAACAGTATTCACATTCAGAATCCTGAATTGCCAACGTTCAAGTTATAGAAATCCGGATTTTATCACCAACTAAATAAACGTCAAAATCACATTGTCATCCGAAAACAGCTTGCAGCCGCGAACTTGTGCAAATTTGTCCGAAACAAACCGACAGTTCACAGCACTGCCAGATAAAATGGATAAAGAAATAGCAGATTGCGAAGACATTTCATTAACTAGGCGCTTGCTGCTTAGTGTCAAAAGATAAAAGCGTGGTACTGACTAATTATTCTTTTGGATTATTCTATTGACAAGTCTTATAACGGATACCAGTGCTTAAATTGAATAGAATACAAGATCTTATCGTATTGTTCATTGCATAAATTACTCGTATAATTACTCGTATTGTTGAATTATTTGCAGCTAATTGAGATGATACTTTTGTTGGCGACTGTTAGTTGCTTGGTTCTTTGTTTTGCTCGTTTTGCTGGAGACAGATTATCAGCTGGCAAATGACGTTGTCGACTTCTGTATATCTAGCATGTATACCTGGGTCCATTGAGTAATTCTTATTAATCTTAGCCTGGGTCTGCTAACGTGCGCTGAACGACGAAGAAAAGTTGTTAGTGAGCATGGTACATAGTGTTTTCTTTCATCTCCTGGCGTGCTCATAAAAAACAACAGCTTTGAATTATTTACATCAGCTGCTAGAAAGTGACATTCGAGTAAGGTGCCTAAAATCGGTGAATAATTGTTGTCTCACATCTTGAGAAATAGTTCGGTTAGTCTAAAGTAAACAATCTGTTATGCACAAAGATTAAATCAACCGAATTTACAGTTTCGTTGCTGTGCTACTATCGTTCGACTGCAAGCGAAAGAGCAATGGAATGGGACTAGACTTCCACTTAAATGCAATTTCCAAACAGTTCCAATTCGTATTGGTTGTAAAGCTGGAACATAGGGCTTAGGATCTTCGGTTTGGTAATAACAATTACGTGTTTGGACGTATAAGCACAAGTTGACTCATTCTAATATTTTGTGGGTGATTACAAATAAGCCGTACGTAAATAGAGATCTGAGTGTTGATTGGCTATCAGTAAGCACTGGATTTTGTGGCTTGATTTGCGTGACGATTCCAGTTAGAACGGGGAAGTAATGGCCGCTAGTGACGACTTTCGCGCAACGTTTGACAAAATTAAGTGTAAGCATGACGAGGCCTTCCATTTGGTGGACAATGCGATCAAGCAGGAGGAGGAGGATCAGCCACAACATGCTTTGAATTTGTACAAGTTAGCTGTTGAGTCTATTGATGAAGCTCTAGCAACTTCGGTCAAAGTTCCCGAAAACATTGACGAAGTGCAAGTAGAATGGAAGAAGGCATGTCAGATGGTACACAAAATCAAGCGAACACGAGCAGAAATCGTTCAGCGGATTAGCGCGTTGACCGCCTCACAGACATCTGCAGCTATACAGGCAGCCACAAACGAAGCGACGTGCTCGGCATTGGACAAAAATGGGAAACAGGCAGGTAGGCCCCGAACTTACTCTGAACTGGCACAAGCGTTGCAAGAAATGAAGTGCACTGGGGAAGGTATAGAGTCACTAGAGCTGTTGTTCTCGTGTGGCGGAGTCAAGCTGTATTATATACAGCCAAATGGTTTGGTGACAACTGCTTTAGTAAGTTAACAAATATCAATACTGGTGCGAACGATAATTCATGTTGTTTCTACTTTCCCCAAACAGGACGACTCATTCTTGCGAATCGTTCGCATGGAGAAAGACGAACGAAAGCTCTTAAGTGCAACATTTTTTATACAGATAATTAAGACCTCGGAGGCTGTACCCATACAAAACGTTGAAGAAGTCGCCGGCATAGCTAGTTTGGAAACCAACAATTTGTATTCAGAGGGGGATAAAGCCGAGGAAGCATGGCACACTAGGAACGTAGATTCGTTCAAACTGAAAAGTGATAACTCTTGGATTTATCCTCTTGTTCCCGGAGTTTCCCCGTGCTACCGTACCGAATTCGGCGCCTTTATTCTTCCGGACCTCGAAGCTACCGAGCCGGGTTCTTCTTTCGGTATTATAGTGCCTAAAGAATCCGGAAACGATGAAATAGTTCTTGAAATTTTGGAGGGAATACTTCACGGCATTGTGGTCCAACCAAGTCAAGTGCCACCAGCAGAAGCCGACTTAAGTGCGAAAATCTCTTCCAATATTATTCGTGGAGCATCATTTATATCGCAAAATTTAATTAGAGGTGCGGAAAAGGCTGGACAACTGATGACAAATTCTACGCCTTACTTGATTTCTAAAATCCAGCCAGCACCAGAAAATCCGCCACCAGTATCGAAAAACGTTCAAACAACAGTTGAAATAGCGAAGAACGTTAGTGGAACTGCCGCTGGCATCACAGGCTACATCGCTGGGAAGGTGGGGTCTGCTACAATGGCGCTGGGTCGCTTTTTAGCTCCACATATTCAAAAACATGGGTCCACATTGCTTTCTAAAGGTTTTGGGTTGGAGGAGTTGGAAGCTCAGCAAAAGGTATGTGACATCAAAACGCAAAAATCGGGATGATTCAACACTTTTGAATTTTAGCACTTAAGCATAATCTTAGACATTCTAGCCAAATAAAATATTTTATTGTAAGAAAGGTACACTTTCATTGAAATTTCTTGTATTAACAACTAGTTATCCTGTTGATAATTCAAGTGAAAGAAAGGGAAATGTTCAATCGTTACTTTTCTACGTTATCATTTTTAATGTAATTTTCTTAAGATGATGGATGTACTGACCATAGCTGCCGGAGCAGTTGAGGGGTTCGGAACCATTTATGCCGGCCTTGAGCAATCTGCCGTTATTCTGGGTAAGAATCTCAGCACAAATTCAGTCAAGATTATTGACCACAGGTGAGTCGATAAAAATAAAAGCTGCTGCTAACAAATAATTAATTGAATTGCTTTTTGTACAGATATGGCAAACCCACAAGCTCGCTAGCTGCTGAAACGTTCGATACTGTCGGGAATGTGATCAACTTGACACAAAACGTTAATAATTTGACTGTGAAAGGTATCGCTAAGCGAACAGCAAAAAATGCTGGCAAAGCCATGGTCCAAGAATTCAAGCCAGTCATTCCGGAAGGTGGAAATGTAGTTCCAGCTGGAGCTCTTTATCCGGATCTTACCGGCCTACAAGTTGCATTAGAGAAAACTGAATAACCACAATATATCGATAGACTGACATGTACTATTTGGCTGCTTTATTTCGTCTGAAAGAACATGCATTTTAATATTTTTCTTAGCGTTAAGATAAAGTGAAATTGGAATCTCATTCATATCTATTGTTGATAATGCTATATTTGAATAAATGCACGTTGAATGGATGCGTATTATCGCCCGAATCTATTACGATTAATCAAAATTTACGCAAATAAAAACAGAAAATGTAATATTTGCCTTTTTTGTGATATTTTTACTCGAGATGGGAAAATATTTTATATTAAATTATTTTATAGAGCTTGTAAATTGCAACAGCGACGTTTAGTTATCAATAAATAGCGGTAGATGTATTTAAAATTCCATTTTTCGAGAAATGTTTTCTTGGAAAATATACCAGAGAGTTATGATCAGAAAATACGCTGATGTGGTCTAAGTGAAATATGCTTTATAAAACAATCAAAAACTTTAGGTCCACTTGGCACTCTAAAATTAAACAATATAGCAATCAAAAAATTTGTTAACCCAAGTTGGGTAAACAGACCTACGCGCATGTCTGAAGGGTTTTGGATTCAATTTACAAAATGCAGTCACCAGATCGAATCAAATCAAGAAACATGTCAAAGACGATTTATTGGAGAAAATATGAAATACAAAGATCATACTATTATTACCAAAGTTGAACGAATTTCGACTTCTGAGGTTTTTGGTATTGTTATACTCATAAATATCTCCCTTGATAATTATTTCAGATGTCCATCCGCGACGGAGGAAACACATTTTTCATGTATTACCTCCCTATGCCCCCACTGAAGCAAAAACTGACAGTTTAACAACTGTTTTGAAAAGCTCCCATGAAAACTTTTATTTCATACTTTCATTTGATACTCATATCGGCTACGTTTGATGAATTTTTTTTTCAGGGGCCACTCTCCTGTACTGTTATCATCGATTAATGGCCATTTTTTTCGAATCCTAGAATGGTTACAAAACCCTTTTGCTAGGAGCTCTCTCCCACCTCCTAGACTTGTTTCACTTATAAGCATTAATTGAAGGTACTCATCTTCAGTCATTTTTCGTGTATTTCCCCTCCCTGTGGGCCCCTCGAAGCAAATTTTGCCAAACTAAGACCTGTTTTGAAAGGTTCTCACCAAGACCTTTCATTTGATACCCATATCGGCTACCTTCAATGAAATTTTTTTCGGGGGGTCACTCTCCTATATGGGGAGACCCCCCTTAAATACCTTATAAAATTTTTTTGTAGTTGAACTTTGAAGAGATCACCACTTTACACCTACACACAAAATTTGATGTTTCTAGCTTAAGTAGTTACCGAGAAAAACTGCTGTGACACACGGACGGACAGACGGACAGACTGGTCGCGAAACTAGTAGGGTTTTGTAAAATTATTTGACAAAACCCTAAAAACAATATCGTATGTTTCTCAAACGATAATTATTACAAATTTTCAATCAATTAGAAAAAACCAACCAAATCGATTGAATATTACATATAATAAAAAACATAGCAAATTAATGAACTTTTAGCTCATGTCTAATATGGTCTAACTTAACTATAGTAAATTATGGTCAACAACTTTATCCTATCGTAATATATTTACATCACAATGTACCTAACATACATGTTAAAACGTATTTAGAAAGAAAACACAAAAAGCAATAACATTAAATGTCGTAAAAATGTGCTGAAAATCAAAACAAGTTGGGTAGACAGACCTATGCTCATGTCAGAAGGGTTTTGTACTCAACTTACAAAATGCAGTAACCAGCAACGAATAAAATCAAGAAACATGTCAAAGACGATTTAATTGAAGAAAATGTGAAATTCGAGGATCATACTATTATTAACAAAGTAGAACGAATTTTGACTTCTGAGGATCGAGGATCATACTATTATTAACAAAGTTGAACGAATTTTGACTTCTGAGATATTTGTTATAGTTATACCCATAAATATCTCCTTTGATAATTTTTTCAGATTTTTTAGATCACGGGTGTCCATTCGCGAGGGAGGAAACACATTTTTCATGTATTTCCCCCCTGTAGTCCCACTGAAGCAAAAACTGTCAGTTTAAGAACTGTTCTGAAAAGCTCTCATAGAGAACTTTCAGTTGATACTCATATCGGCTACCTTTCATGAAATTTTTTTTCAGGGGTGACTCCTCTGTACTGTAGTCATCGATTTATGGCCTATTTTATCGAATCTTAGAATGGTTATAAAGCCCTTTTGCTAGGAGCTCTCTCCTGCCTCTTCGATTTGTTTCAATTGTATGTACTTATCTTTATGATACCTATTATTCCTGAAATTTTCATGCAAATTCTAGCAAAGCTGTAGTGTCTAAGTCGGTAAAAAGCGCATATGGCTCCATAGCAATATGTTTCCATAGTAATACAGGGCATATTGCTCCATAGTAATACACGAAAATTCAAATCGCTATAACTTCGGTAAATATTATTCGATCTTTATGAAACTTTCAGAAAAGATAAATCTTATTAATAGTCATTTCTTTGCTAAATTTTGTTGAGTTTAAAGGTACCGTTTAGATTTTATTCAAGAAAACACAAAATCGATAAATCATACTATTACTAACAAAGTTGAGTTAATTTCGACTTCCCATGTATTTGTTGTTGTTGTACTCATTAAGGCCTACATTCATGATTTTTTTCAGATTTTTCGGATGGAAGGTGTCCAATCGCGAGGGGGGGTACGCGAAAAGTTCGTACATTTCCCCTTCCCCTACCCCCCTCGGTACTTATAAGACAATTTTAAGACTTGTTTTGGAAAGATCTCATTGAGACCTTTCCAATGACACCCTACTCGACTACCAATGGTGAAAATTTTTTTTTGAGGGGTCACCCCCCTATATGGGGAGACCCCCCTTAAACCCCTTTGAAAAAATTTTCCACCCTTGAACTTTCAAGAGGTCACCACTTGTGACCTTTTGACAAAGTTTCATGGCTGTAGCCCCTATAGTTTCTGAGAAAAAGTGCTGTGACATACAGACGGACGGACGGACGGACGGACGGACGGACGGACGGACGGACGGACAGACGGATACAGGTCGTGATTGCAATAGGGTTTTGTATTTTAGTACAAAACCCTAAAAAGAGACGAGACGAAAAAACACAAACTACGTATATGTAATTCAATCATTCTCATTCAGCCACCAATCGCTATTGATTGTTCATCTCTGCAGCTGTAATTCAGAGGGTACTTTATCTTCTTATCGGTGGCCCGTCTATATATATATATATATATATATATATATATATATATATATATATATATATATATATATATATATATATGATTTATAACCGGAGCACCGTCAGAACCGAAAACGTACTGATTCATGTCCAAAAACACGCTTCTAGAGAAATTAAGCCAGTGGGAGACAAGTCTTAATTTAACCGTCTGTAGGGTGGAACGGCTGCGAAATCCAGGGATTTTCAGTCACAGTTACAGAGTTTGCGATATGATTTCAAAGTACGAGTAGTTTCAAAATGACGATGTCGGATCTCCTCACTTTAGCAGTTTGATAAATTCTTCTATTCGTTATGTCTCCAATTCGTCTCAGGCTTTCTGTGCAGACTAGTACATGTGCGAAAACAATTCCTTCCTAAAATTTTTAATCTTTCCGTTATACTGTACTAGATCTGACATCTATACGCCAAGGCTCGTCTAATCACAGTCTTTCAACATATAAATTTGACCTTCTGATCAATGTATCTGCAATGAAAGAGTGGTCGTAGAGACATGACCACTGTTTGTGCTTTACTGAGCATGATTTTGACATCTTCACTACAGTCCAGATAATGATCGAAATTAACAACGAGGTATCAAACACAGGATTTATGTGGGACCAGTTCTCAACTACCTTCAACAGCCAGAATTTAGAAATCCTTCCAGTAACGTTTCAGGTCTTGACTGGCCAACCACAGCGCTGTCCGAAACAAAATTGCCTCGCACTTCTGGGCATTGATTTTCATTTTTTAATTGTTTGTAAAGAGTTGCATATCAATAAACATTTTTTGTAGGTTGGTTTGAACTCCTGAAGCTTCTCGGTCTGCCGTATAAATTATCAGATCGTCAGCAAACGCTACACGCTGATGTGGTCTTTACTTTCCTAAAACTTCAACTTTTTTTACCACGAAAAATAAGAGCTTCAACATGAAAACCATTTCCCGTACTTTTATGTAGACAAATTTACAAAGTTTTTCAGCAATTGCAACTTCAATGGTACAGACGGAATCTTCTTGTATGTTTTAGCTTGTTTTTCAGCAACATGCATTACAATCGTGTATAGGAAACAATTGATGGTGAACGTCGATTTTGCTTTGCTTAATACACACATAAAAACAACTAAATATAGGTAGTCAATTATTTTGTTTATTTGAATCTGCAGACCAATTCTCTTTCTTCTTGAAAAGCCGTCGGGCTTTGCTCCTTTGAGCGAGCAGAGGCGTTTCGACTCCTTTGAGTCATCTTCAGTGTCTAAAGGATGTTTGAAAAATCGTTCAAATACAGATATCCTAAAGACCGAAAATTTCTTTCAAAGGCACAAAACAGCCGTTATTTTGTGGAAGCTTAAATAGTTTTTCTGAATGCAGGGCAAATTGAACATGTTAAAAAAAGGAACTATTCTAGAAATTTTCTTTACAATCCAAAGAAAATTGTTATGTCTTGGTCCATTTGAAATATTATCAACTACCAACATGTGTGATTGATGTTGTAATTCCATATAATCGAATTGGCAATATTTCACATTCGGTTTCGATGACATAAGGATCTTATATTGAACTACATAATCATGAAATTTTAACGTAAAACTTACAAATTTTACTAGTACTAACAAAAATGAGTGAATTTTGATGCGTGAGGTATTTATTACCCTTGTGATGTTTTTTCAGATTTTTCAGCCCACAAGTGCAATCGCAATACACATTTTTCATAAATTTTGCCTGCCCCAGGACTTCAGCATTTGTAATTTCCAAAGTTTCGAGAGTTCACAACTACTGGTCTTTGCATAGAGTTTGAAGATTTACAGTTTTTGTGACGCACGGACGGATGGACAGACAGGGTGCGTAATTGGTAGATATTTGCGAAATTCGTTTTGCAAAGGTTTGAAAAGGTATAGATTAAAGTTTGTACTCATATCAGTTAGCTATATTTCTTCTTCGATGGCGCTACAGTACATATTGGACTTCGAACTCCATTAATCATGGTAATTCAGCCACTAATTGCTATACCCCAGCCCGATCAGCCTTAGTGAACCTAGCAAATAAGTATCTCTATTGTTGGTCTCTGGAACTCAAATGCGGACGATAATTTATATTCTTATCGGTGGCCCGTCTATATATATATATATATATATATATATATATATATATATATATATATATATATATATATATATATATATGATGTATAACCGGAACACCGTTAGAATCAAAAACATGCCTAATCATGTCTAAATTCACGAATGCTTCTGGAAGCCAGAATGAGACGTCGCAAAATTTCACGACCAACGAACCAGCAGCTCAATTTTTAGGTTTAAGAGGGTTGGTGCCAAACCATTTCCTTATTCTAACCCTTTATCTGAAGAGAATGCTTCGGTTAATGGTTCACCATATATACTTTGTTTCTAAACCTAAAAGAATCTGACCACTAACAGAACAATAATAAGCTTACAAAAAATATAAAAATTTGATTTATCGAATGCCTGTTGCCATCCCATTATATTTAACCAACACCGGTATCTCTCACGTTCAGCTCAATTAGCTTCGCTGACTGTTCAACTGTATCACTCGAATTCTCACTGGGGGAGATTCCGCCTTCGTATTGAAAGGTGGAATATCCCTCAATAGCTGCCCCAATACACGGAAGATTTGGCAGAAATGAAGCCAGTTGTGAGACATTTCCAACGTTTTACTCCTATTCCAGACGCTCTAAAGTTCACATACCTTCCTAGACCGCAGTGGTTATTTTTTAAAGCGTTTTTGCCCTCCATATTACGAAAACGCGTTTCATTTGAACCGTAGTTTGATGAAGTTAAATCCGAAGAATCTAAGAGTGTCAGTGTTCCTTAAAATCTTTTAAATAAGTGCCGGTAGATAGGTGCGTACCTTCAGTTATTTTACTGATAAGTGTAATCGGAGGACTGTCCTTCTGGTCCAGGAATAAGTAATGAATTTAGTGTTAGTGCACTAAATGAAAATGAGAAAAAAAGGACTAATACTCGGCACCAAGGAGTTCCGAGCAAAGGGGCAAATAAGATTTGAGAATCACCTCCATACCGACAGATTTAACCAATCTCTTGCGAACTTTGGGGCAGAGCAGGATTTATTTAAATTACGTCTGTGCATTGAATTGGAATGGTTAAGTTTGTTCAGGGCACGCGTACCGATGTTTTGGTACAAGAGCCAGCGAGCTATAAAGAAGACCGAGCTCAGCTAACTAACTTCGTACGCATGCTTGTCGGCTAGCTATTTCCGGGATCATATGGGGCGGATTCTTTGACGCGCCACGAGCTACACTATTAAACATTTATCATTCGACTCTACAAGACATTCCGATCAATTTCTATTATATTTAGAAATTTTCTTTATTTTTGTTTCACCAAGGTAAGCGGACACGGAGGCTTGAGACGAATGCAAGCGTCAAATAAAAAAAACCTCCAGTCGTTGCATTACAAGGGAAATGTCAAGCTGAATAATGTTGAAGTGGCTGTAGTGAACCACTCATCCCTTAAATTATGAAACTTGACGTGTGCAGTTGACTATAACCTAGTAAAACACCAAACTAAGCAGTTTCGACGGGGTGACCAGCTTCTCTCGTCAGGAGCAGCCACACCTGATCACCACGGGGCTGCTCGACTGTTTATGTTTATTACATTTGATTAGAAAACCCAAGTAAATGCATTTCTTAGAATAAGTAATTCTCAAGAGTATATATTTATTTCTATTTACAACGTTCACAATTAAAAATACACAGCTCGTAAATAATAACAAAAATAATTTCTGTGTAATTTCGTTTCTAATATTATCACGTCCAAACACATGCACAAAATACATAACATAGACAATACCTGATAACCAAAATGAACAAATTATAGATCGAGATCGATTTAATCAGTAAATTCCATTATTAATTTTAAAGTCTTTCATTATTGAATATTCTTCACACTAAAATGATGCCTTTCATTTTTATTGCGAAAATTTTAGTTCACGCAGTTTAATCATGTTCTTAGCAAAACGGTATTGAGTTTATATTGATTTTGAATAATGAATTGAATACTTGTTTGTAGGCAAATGTGAACACATCCTGAACGATTACATTTATTAAGTTATTATATTTTGGGGAGGTTTTTTCGCAGACAATTATCGTAGACTAAGAGGAAGAAAGTATGAATGAAAGACAATAGGAAGAGTGAATTGACAAAGTGTCCAAAAGGAAATCAACTGGTGTACATTTTGTTCTTGTTTATGTCTTAACTTCACAACTTTTCTTTCGAATATACTTCTTCCTCTATGTTTATTTAATTTTCAAAAATTTAATCTATTACGTAAATAGTTATAATTATTGTACGTGAAAAAGAGTAAGGTAATTGTATAATTCGCACTCAAGAAGGTCGAAAAGAGAAAGGTTCAACCGTCACAATTCATACATGAATTTATTCAAGCGCTCTTGGCGTTGTTTGGGAGTAGTGTATTGCGTGTTTTTGATCGGAGTAGAATAATTACAATTTGGCCGCGAACTGCATTCTTCCCTGCGAGGTTTCGCAGTTGGGCAGTTACCATTATGAGAATGAGAACTCTGTCCTCCGCCGGCCCCAAAACAACGCATTGCTGCGCATAGAATTGTGCACCAACGCCATGATAACAAATTACTGCGGTTATACAGCGCTCGGCATGCTATTGGTCGTCGGAATGTATTCATGTTGCGCGGTTCATTTGTCGTGTTGTTATTCAATGAATTTAAGCTTTCATAATCCGCATAGTTGAAATGTTGATGACTCTCACTTGAATAGTATGGATCGACTGATGTTTCGCTGTTACAATTACGATCAATGGTTACAGCTGGCGTGATAATCATGAATTGTCTGACCCGCGACAAACCAGAATTACTTAAAGTTGAAGCTTTCGAAGTGCTACCATTTACTTTTGCATTTAATGGGCCGACAGTTGCCATTGTAATGGATGTAGAAGGTGTTGAAAGGTCAGATACAGAGCCTAGGTGTAGAAATGATTGCTGAACCGGTGAAGGAGAAGATGTCGGTGTTGATCCCACAGATGGCATCCATCATCTTGCTGATTCTTCGTTTCCGCTTGAGCTGTCCTCAGGTTTCACTATTTGGTACGTGATTAAATATTCAGGATAAGCCTAAGAATGATCATCAATGAACATTACACGCTTTCTGTAACGAAGTGCCGTGCTACTTACTTGCTCGCCGCGGTAAACGACATACTCAGTGAAATGTAATCCCCCTGCTGATGGGCGTCCGATAACTGAATGGTGTCCAGGCGGTGCGTGGGCCATTTTCATTGCGCTATATTGAAGGAAAGACTTACCTAATGCCACGCGACATAAAAGCAATTGCCTGGAAATTAAATCATTCAAAATATAATTTCATATTGACTATGTTATAGGATTTTATTTTATCTATTAAAACTTCTACATGCACGTTTTCTTTTGAATTCAAATGCGCATTTGAATTTTTTCTGCCTATATGAGAACTTTTTCATGGCAAAATTGAATTGTATGGACAATTTAGTTACTTACCTTAAACACACGTAGCAAGATTTATCTTTATGTGAAGGGCATCCAATTCCGCCGCCAATCCCATAAACATATTGATTACTCTTGGAGCTATGTTCGGCGAAATATATTCCAGCTCCAAACATCCCCCCAATGTATGCGTGCCGTTCGTCAAATCCTTTTTGCACAATCGCATTGATGAACGGACTGCCATGAAACAGCATTCGTTCGTTAGCTTGGTGATTATTTTCCTCTGATACCTCTTGCCGCCTATGTACGTAACGTTCCCAGAGTTTTCGGTTTTGTACTTTTTGAACCTGAAGAATAATAAAAACGAAAATCAAGGGAAGTTTATTCAGCCGAAAAATTCTTGGCATACCCTTATTATATTGTATCGATTAAAGTATCCACCAGCTTGTCCATTATCCCGATGTTCACGAATAGTCGCTTGCATTTCCTCCTCCACTGCTAAGAATTCTTTATCATCTGGTAAAAGATCTACTAGCAATGTTCCAGGATTCGGGTTGGTGCCAAGTCCTGAAATATTTTCTTTAAATAAAAAACTCACAAAGACCGATCAAAAATTTTCTCGCAATAAAGCTAATATTACCTGTAGTCGTCCGCAGCTGAGCGATTCCCTTTAGTATCTTATGCCGGAAGCCATACGCGCACACCCCGACCTGCTTCAAATCTTCGTGCCCCATTTCGGCCAATATTTCCAATGTAATCTGTTCACGTTCAAACAAATCGATTAGATGGTCCAACTGAAGGTTCGACAGAAAACTAGCGACGTTGGACACTGGTTCGTGATCGTTTATCTCATCCCCGAAATCGGACGCGTTTGACTCAGCGCCTTGAGCTGGACTCATACAAGATCTAGGCGTCGGTAGTGATACGGGGATGCAAAGGGTCATTGAAGCTCCTGTCGGCAAAGTAACGGTCTCAGTCACTGGCGACATTGGCGCACTAGATTGAGAGACTGTGCTAATATTGTTCAACGACCCTTGTGAAGTTGTCAAACTTTGTTGGCTTGCCAGAGATGTCGTCATTGCATCTTGCAGCAAGCAACGCACATCTTCAGCTGTGGCCAACTCGATGGGTGTTTGTCCTTCTTGATTTTTGGTGTACGGGTCAGCTCCATGAGCGAGGAGCAGAGCACACAACTGTGTTCGACCTTTTTGTGCAGCTTCATGCAAGGGGGTGAAACCCCATTTATCAGTTGCATTTACCACCGTCTTATGCTTAATCAACAAAGCGGCTATGTCCAGATGGCCATATGAAGAGGCATTATGCAGCGGTATCAAACCACCCTTATCCTGTGCATTCACATCAGCTCCATTCTCTAACAAGTACTCTGCTACCTCGTAGTTATTATAGCCAGCTGCTAAGTGCAGGGGCGTAGAGTTCCTACCTTGTGCGTCTCTACAATTTATGTTCTCCGGCGTAACTAATCTTTGCACTCTTGCTAAATTTCCCTTCTTGGCTGCATCCAGCAAAGCAGCATTCCCTCTTAATAAATCCGCTACATCCTGATCACCTTCTCTCACCAAATCCAGGGGAGTAGCACCATCCCGATTCTTTTTTGATGGGTCTGCGCCATGCCTTAGTAAGAGTTTCACAATTTCATACTTTCCCTTTGCAGCGGCTTCGTGGAGAGGAGTAAACTTCCAAAGGTCTGCTACATTAACATTGGCACCATGTTTCACTAAAAGTTCAGTCACTTCAAAATGTCCATACGAACAAGCATTGTGTAGAGGCACAAGACCACCTTTGTCAGCTGCGTGTACTTCTGCTCCATTTTCGAGGAGAAACTCTACAACAGGGACTCTGTTGTAGCCCGCAGCAAAATGCAACGGAGTGGAATGTCGACCATCAAGGTCTCTACAATTCACTGTGTGTGGATTTGCTAGGATTATCCGCCGTACAGTATCCAAGTCACCAGCTTTGGCTGCTTCGAGCAATTGGCATTCAATCATTTCGGTGTCCGGAGGGTCTTTGAGAATTTTTTGCACATTTTCTGATCCCAATTGAGCAGCAGTATATCCTTGGAGCGAAATAATCGATGTATCGATTGAGTATGACAGCAAAAGCCGGCATGCTTGTATGTTATCATCTCGAGCGCACCGATGAAGTGCCGTTTGACCTAATCCATCTAAAGCGTTTACTTTTGCTCCGCTCTTTAGCAACAAATCCATTATATCATAATGGGAATGATCCGCGGCGACGTGCAACGGCGTTAGAAAATCTTTATTTTTTTCGTTCAACAGGGCTCCTTTTCGTATCAAAATCTCTAACACCGGTTTCCGTTTCTGATACACAGACATAGCAACTGCATGAAGCGGAGTGTCCCCAGTGTAGGGGTGGACAAAGTTTACGGTCTCCGAACTTAAATACTTTTTCAGGCGAGGAATATCAGCTTGCCTGCATGAGTCCAGCACACAATGACCTTTATATTCATCTGAAAAAATAATAATCTTTTTCGTTCTACCAAATTTTCCCTCTAAGCTCCAGCAAACAACTTACAAGCTATGCGATCACGAAGCTCCCTCGTAGGGGCTGAGTCTATTGCTGATTTATTGTGGCAGTTGAGAAGGGTTGGATCTGCTCCTTCACTTAGCAGCAAACTACATACTTCCACGCGGCTTTTTGAGGCGGCTTCGTGCAAAGGAGTGAAGGCCCACAGGTCATTTGCATTAACATTTGCGCCATGCTTGATGAGTAATTCCGTTACCTCGAAGTGACCATATGAGCACGCATTATGAAGAGGAACTAATCCCCTGAGAGAAACGGTGGTGCAGAGCTTTATTAAATTTAATACAAATTATTACTTACCCTTTATCTTTTGCGTGAACATCGGCTCCATGTTCTAGTAATATCTGAACGATACGAATTCGATTATATCCTGCGGCAAGATGCAACGGCGTAGATCGTCGACCATCACTTGCATGACAGTTTACATTGAGTGGGGTCAACAACGCCATTAGTCTATCTTCAGCCCCTGATCGAGCTGCTTCCAAAAGTTCATCCTTTCGATATTCGCCTGTCAGTACGGGCCGAGTGCTTTCGTCCGCTATTTCTAACGGTGTCTTTTGTTCCGAATTTCTAATGTTAATGTTGGCTCCGTGCTGCAATAACGCGATGCAAACATCTATTTTCCCTTTACTGGCCGCCTCGTGCAATGGCGTATAGTTCCAATTGTCGGTAGTGTTGGGACTGGCACCAGCTTCTAAGAGCAAGCGAACAACTTCAGCATGGCCAAATGAGCAAGCGTTGTGCAATGGATGTAGTCCACCTTCGTCGCATGCTTGGATAGATGCCCCGTTCGTTAGGAGGTATTCCACTACTTCACGGCGGCCATATCCTGTTGGGAGACAAGTGATTAGCGTTCAAGTCACATTAATGCATTATATTGGTAGCGATCATATTACTTGGTAACCTTTTTGCTTGCATTTACAGAGTGATCCTCATTTAAAAATTCAGTAAGTACCTAAGCGGTCACAATATTTTGAAATGATGTTATGAAAACATATTACTGAGTTCAAATGAAGTGTTAACTCGAAGATTGGACAGGGTAGGGTGAAATCTTTTATGCTACACCATCTCGTTTGTCGAAATCGATCGACAACGTAAGAATTAGCGCGTGGTTTACTAGATAACATGGGTTTGGTGGCGTTAAATAAAATTTTGTTGGTGACATTGAAATTTTTGTTCGGCGATTCATCTATACGGATTTTGCATTGTGATGGGTGCTTAGTCCAACATCGAATCTTAAAATGGACCATTTTCCAATTGACAAAAATAACAAAGCAAGTTTAATCAACTTTGGGGATGTATGCATTATTCCTGTAGCATTTAAGTAACAACATATGATACGGTTTTTTATACCATACCCTGTAAATTACTATTTCGGTCTTTTCTCGAGGGGGTAGCGATAGCGAATTTTATATGAATTCAATCCCTTCCCAATATAATTTTTTAAATACCTCCATTCCCTAACAATCTCTTTATCACCCTTTCTTCGTCGGTCAACGCTCGTAAGATCTGCATTTCACTTTCCATCCGTTTCATCAGCTGTGTCACCCAAACAATGCTTAGAACATCATTATAAAGCGGCACACAGAATATGTGAAGCCATCCTATTAATCTACCTTGTCTAGTTCGTTATCAGCTCTCAGGGATAAAAAAAAATTATACAATTCGACGCAGTAAAAAACACTCTGAGTTTATGTTGTATGCTTATTCGTCAAAATACCGGCCCTGGGATGCTACAGTGAAAATTTTTTGGACTGAGATTCAATCATAAGAATAGATGTCTCTTCAAGTTTTCGATGATAAGGTTGAAAATTCCCTAAGACACTGTGATGCAGTTTTTTATCATCATTGAGGCCTTTCATTTGGTAACCGACTCACCTGTGTTGGAAGATAACACAGTCGTCTTTAAGTTCGTTGCTTTTACTGTATACAGTTGTTCAAAAAATTTGCTACTACAGTCAGAAAATGGGCAAACAGGACCATAGAATATATATACAAGAAGGTAAGCTTGGCATCTTAGCCAAATGGACAGTTCTGCTTTGGGTACTATAATTGCTCGCTATGTTTTCGTTTACAACAATTTTCTGTATGAGACCACGCTGCTTTGCATATTTCAAGGTTTCTGAGCCAGTTAAATGAATATGTTTGAAACTTTGCTTGTATGTGTATCTATTACATGGATAGGAACCAAATTTAGAGAATATAACAAAAGTTAGAGCTCAAGGTTCAGGGCAAAAATAAACTTTCTGGAGTCTACAGAGAATAGAAGTATGTCCCAAAAGAATGGGATTCTATAGTACACATCGAAAAAACAGAGGATTGATTTGAAATGTTATGTTAGGATGAAATTGAAATAAATTATATTTCTGGTACCAGATAACGAAAATAAGTGAACGATAAGGTAAAACGATGAGCTTGCATAGCCAGTTTGATGTCGAATGTTTTTCGAGCAAGCTCATTACAAATAGTTGTAAACATTGGTTATGGCCCATTATATTATTTGTTGTTTGACTACAGTGTTGTTGTCAAACTATAAATCTTTTATCTTTAAAAATATGCACTTAATAAGAGGAAATTGACAGTGATACGCTTTTGCCAAAAGCAGACGTTTTATGAATCAGAAAAAGTTCGCTTCACGCGTAAGCTCAGATGATGAAAATGGCAGGCGTTATTATTCAGGAGACATCGTTCGATAATACTTTCTATCACAAAAGTTATTGCTTAAAACGAGTAATTCATCTCATTGTTCAAAAATGCTAAGCACTCATTTTGCCAGAGGCAAGCGCAATTAGCATCTTCATACTCAAATTTCCGTCACACAGCAATCCGTGGCATGCATCCACGAATACTTCAAAAATAACCTTGACACTATAAAATTCTATTAAATGTACGGAACTTGCCCTACGTTTTTTTCTTTTTTTTCGATTGAATTATGGGAAAACAAGCCCCGTTTCAGATATTACTTGCAATCCAAAATCAGGCAAAAAGCTTGGAAATTATTTGATTGTACTATATTTAGGGATAGAAATATACAAAAACGTTTTCAGATGACGACAGAAGGATCTCATAACTTGCATACAGGTATATAGATAAACAAAACGAAGGAAACGCATGCGAGTGTGCGATATTATCATTTTTAATTAAAAAAACCAACTTTGACCGAAATTAATTTACCAATAATTCACTACTTTTTGTGTGCCTTAAATGTATAAGAACTAATTCCTACCTGCTGCGAAATGCAAGGGAGTCGATTTCCGTCCCGCAGTGTCCCTTGCATTCACCGTCTGGGGGGTGACAAGTTTTTTCACTTTAGCTATGTCGCCCGTTTTGCAAGCTTCGAACAACTCCCTAAGCGGGTCATTGGCAATCGCGGCATCCAAATTCACATTCAATATCGTACGACTACGATTCGACATTTTCACTTCTTTTTCGTTGCACGCCTCACAAGACGAAAAAATCAATTTTCAAGTTTTATTTCAATGTACACGCTATCATGCATCCCTGTCTGTAGAATTTCAATATCACGCATAGAAAAAGTGGTAAGACATTTTTGCAACCAGACCAAACACTTCTCCCTTAATTGGGCGGTTTCACAATACGTTCACGGCCATGAAGAAAATACTCCACTTTTTGTATTCATTCCACGCACCAACTATCACTACTCAAATATTGGGTTAGTCATTTTATTAAGAATATCACCTAATCGAAAAACAAACGAAATTATTTAGAAAATATATACTCTTGATTGGAATGCTACCATAAACTAACACAGAAATTCTTTGCAAACTCGAAACTTAATCGATAAAATTGTAAACGACAGAACAGCTGTCTATTGTGCGACGAGAGCAAGAAATTCAAGATGACGGAATTTTGACAGTACACAATGTCATTCCAACTAACCTATGTCGTGCACGCCAGAGGAAGTTCAATGAAAGTCCCAGGCGAAATCATAAAGAAATCTAAAAATTCCTACGTTTAAAATTATGCGATTTCGAGGAAATTTCGTAATTTGTATATATGCATATTAAGCTCGAAATTGCACAATTTTCCAGGCAAAATAACAACTCACAGATTATCTCTAATCAAGTAATTTGTATCGAATCTCTTGGCGATATTAATTAATTTAGACAGGGAATTCCCTACTTGCAAATTCAAGCAAAATTCTTGAAAAAATTATTCTTCGTTCATTTCATATTTTCTCTAAGCCAGTTATCCCAAAATATCAATTTGGATTTAAAGAAAACTCCACAGATCATACCATACTATTTGTTCAGAACATAATTTAGTCTGGTCTTAGAAACAAGGAAGCAACAGTTGCGTGTACTAATACAAACAGTGTTATGTCCGTTAAAGTTGGAAGTTCCTATTCATCTTTAATTCATGTTCAATTCGGACTTCTACAGGGATCCTAGGTCCATCATTATTCAACTATTATGTATTCGATATTGCTTTCAAATATTCTAATGTTTATAGTAATAATCTTAAAATGTTCCTTTATGCAGATGACATTGTCATCCTTGGAAAAAATTAGTCCATTAGCTTCTTAAGACAAAATTAAATATTCTTTGAAATTTTAACGAACTATTATGTTTGGATGTTTGGGCCCTGAATATTAACCCAGAAAAATGTGAAATTATATGTTTTCGTAGTACGTATGGTAAAGGCTGTAGAAACTCGCTTGCTGAAAGCAAGTTAATCACTTTTTCAAGTAATGATCAACGTGTAATGAATCATTCGACGCCGCTGGCGACCACTACTAATACACCTTGCTGCCATATGGCTTTCCATCTCGTGCCCGTCGTGACGGCTTCCCATCCCACATCAGTTTTGTCGTGGGATGTCAAAGTCGAGTTGACAGCCACATGGCTGGTGTCGCGAAAGAGTTTCAGGTGTGCGGAACTAAACCAGTCGCCTGTAAAATTTGTGTTCAAGTATATGGTGATTGGGAGTATTGTGTAGAAATCTAGAAGTTGCTTAAAGAGATCCATCCGATATCTGATTTGATTCAAGTTGTGTGAAGACATTCATTTAATTAGAAATCCTATTTTCAGTCGTATCACACGCGAACAGAACACATGGCGGCTAACCGTGAAAACTGGTAATTTTTCTGCAGTTATTTGGCGAAAGTGAGGATTCTGTGAAACTTTATTTGTGACATGCTTGATATCGAGCAGTGTGTCCAAGTTTCTCAACCGTAGATCCCTGCGTCTTGTGGAAATTCAGAGCAAAGCAGTTATCAAATAACATCTCACATTCCTAGATTACCACTTGAACCAGGTACGTGCAGGTTAGATAAGTAGATAAATTTGTTCCGATCTCTGTTTAAAAGTGCATCGGAATGGAGTATCTTAAAGGTAATTTCGACGCATTGTATTACAAGGTGATTATAAACCAAGTAGTGGGAAAAGAACATGATTCCGGTGAATGATCTTATCAAAACAGTTGCTTTGAAGACGTAAAACTAGATGCAATGATACGAGCAATAATGGCCTACCTTGTTACCAAAAAAAATACGATCTATTTATCTGTTACATTTATATATATAATTAGTCTCATTTTTTTTTCTTTATATAACATGAAGATGAATGAATCGTGTTTCAATAAACGTGTAACCTTATATTATATTTATTATTTACAGTTACGATGCATGCTAATGAAGCATTATAAAAAAAACTGTGTCAATCTTCTACAATATGGAGGTATAAAAACAAAATTCGACTGTAGCAAAGAACTCACGGGCAACATCGGCAGAAGGTCAAAATATTATGGAAGATTGCTCGGGAAAATATACATTGTACCAAATTACCATCAGAATTGAGATTTCATTTATGTGTATCTGAAACAGACAGAGATCTTCACATTTTTATTTTTTTGCTGATATGGTGCTAATAGGGCATTTTCCATAGTTCCAATGAAAATATAATTGCCTAATCTAGTTAATATCCAATATTAATGGTCGCCGTCTGTTGAAATGCAAATATCAAATCATCACATGTCCGATTTAAATTCCTGATAAGAAAAAAAAAGACCGAAGTTTCTGGCAGCGCAAATATACTGATTTTTTGCATGATTCACTCTTAGTCAAATGTCATTGTACCTAAAGTCAAACATTAAAATAGCAACAAAGTAGACGTGCAAATATTTATAACTAAGAAAAAATAATTTTAACAGTGCATATTCTAGATTCTTCCAGAAAAGGGATATTCAGGAATTATTTTTGCTTTTGTGCCATAATAAATGTTAATGGTCAATAAGCTTAGCTGTTGATAATATTTAATGATTCCGTTTCTATGCAAAAAAAAAAAAAAAATAACAGAGTAATCTTTATCAAAATGTGTCGGAATTAGAAAGTAATCATATATACAAGTCTCTTATTCGGGCAATGAAAAAGTGGAAATTGATAAACAAAAAGTTAATTATTCACTATGTTCGATCGATCGAGCAGCGAAACCAACTAACAATACATAGTAGGGCGAACGAAAAATTAAAATATGTAAATGGTAAAAAAAAAATTACTTTGATCTTTTTACTATGCGAAAAACGAATGAATTAAATAATTCTAATAAAGTTGCTATTTAGTCGCGCTTCACAAATTATCACTTCTAATTTATTGTATGATTCAGTTTTAAATGGGCAAAAATAACAAAAAAAAATTCAACGTTGTTTTTTTTTTGTAACATAATTTATTTAAGTTGCGACAAATTTGTCAAGGGACTTGTAAATGTTATGCTGAACAAAAACAAAAAACAAAATTAATTGAACAATTATGTTAAAAGTTTTTTTCGACGTTTTGTTAATATAATATTATTTTCATATATTAATTCACCTTAATATAAACAACAAAAGAGAAGGAAAAGAAACAGAAACATGCTGCTGAGGCTATTAGATTGTATTGATTAGTAAATATTATCAAGTCCAAAATTACTGATGAGAAATCAAATTAAAACTGATTGACTAATTGAATTGCATAGAAATATTCAATCGAGGCAAGTAGGATCGAGAATGCATGTGAATGTTGAAATGTTTTAATGTTATTTGATTAGTGAAAAAAAACGAAATCATGAATTGCTAAACTAAACCACGACTTTCCTTTCCAGGTTCCTTTCTTTTTCAGGTATTGGATCGCAGTAGTCTTTGCGTATAGACGTCTTTTAAATCGCTCCTGTCAAAAGTTTTCAAAAATTTAATTAATTTTTTAAAAACGTTAGCCCGAAGTTAATTTTTATCGGAAAAAATCTTATATTGTCTAAGTAATCGACTCAGGAAATTTCTATCGAATATTTTTACTTCGATTGGTAACGAAAAACAAATTCACAAAGAAAATTTCGCCGCTGGTATGGAGGAGCCCGACGGCTTCCCACCGTTGGGGCAACCTGGGGAAACGACGAATACGAAACTGGCGACAATCACCAAAAGAAAACATAACGAAGAAAACTCCGTAGATGTAGGGTGCAAGCTGCAAATAATAGCGGACAACCAACAAATGGCCAAATTGCAGAAAGAAAATGATGAACTAAGGCAAGAGATACAGTCTCTCAAGGATCTTTTCAAGAAAGGGATGAAGCCTCAAAAGACGCAGCCACAAAATCAATGGCAACAGGTAACAAAGCCGAAGAAAAGTGCAAAGCAAGTAAATCCAGAGGAAGTTCTAAGTGCTGGTGGCACCAACGAGAGACAAAATTATTTTGCAGCGCTGGAGGGATTAACCGAAGATATGGAAATCGAAGAAAACATCGGAGATAATTTTAATCAAGATAATGACGTTAATTTTATTCAATATTTAAAGAACAAAAATAAGGAGAAAAAACCAGCCCGCAGTTCTGCTGGTTCCTTTGAAAAAGCTTCCAACAAGATAGAAAAAGTTCCGCCAATCAACGTGTTCGGACAAACCGGGAAAGATATGGTTCGGCTATTGGCAGCCGAAAATAAACTGGCCAATTTCGAAATCAAAAGAGTTAACGCCGAAAAATTAACTATAAGGACGAAATCACTGGTTGATTTCAAGTCAGCCAAAGATGCGCTGATTTCTGGGGAGGTTCCACACTTCACCTATACCCCGAAAAGTGAAAAAAATCAGACCTTCTTGTTGAAGGGCTTGGACAGCGGAGGGGATACGGTCGATCTTCTTCAGGTGCTCAAGGAGGCTGCACCAGATATTGATTTTGTTTCAGTCAAAGCCTTTGCGACAAGAAGGTCGACCATAGAAAGGAAGAACTTACCACTTTACCTGGTACAAATTGTAAATAAGAGCAGTCCAAGTGCCCTTCAACAAATAAGGTACTTGAATTTCAGAGTGGTGAGGTGGGAACGCCTCCAGAAAAGAGAAGTCAACCAGTGTTACCGGTGTCAAAGATTTGGACATTCGGCTGCCAATTGTGCCATGCACTATCGTTGCGTTAAATGCAAAGACGTTCATGCTCCCGGTGAGTGCAAATTGGCTCAGACGGAGCCTAAAGAAAAATTATACTGCGTTAACTGCGGTGTTTTTGGTCACCCAGCATCATATCGAGGATGCTCCCGATATCAAGATGCAAACGTTAAATTTGCTCCAAAGCAAACACAAGTACACCGTAATATCATACCTTCCAACTTCGTCAAGCCCGGAGTATCATTTGCCCTCACCGCTAGAGGACCAGCAGAAAATGCTGGAAATAATGTAAATAATGTAAGTGGCAATAATGAGCTGCTTCTCAAAATTTACCAGCAACTTAATTCTTTATCGGAGAGAATCGACAAACAAGATTCAAAAATTAACTTTGCTTTTCAGCGTTTAGGTCTTTCAAATGCCTAATAATAACTTGTCATCCAGTCATATTCCCATGGATAGGCTTCGCCTCATATCGATCAACGTCAACTCTATCGTTGCTATACATCGACGTGATTATCTCCTTGAATTTGTTGTTAAGCAAAAGCCTGACATCATACTTCTCACTGAAACCCACCTCAATTCATGGCGTTCCATGGAATTCAAAGATTTTGCATTCGTAAGAAACGATAGGGTAATAGGTGATAGGGGAGGTGGCACCGGGATATTGGTTAGAAGACCCTATTGTTTCCAAAATATTGAAAAAGTCGAATTCAAAAACTTTGAATTTCTTCAAGTGTCCGTCATCAAAATTTCACTGCCAGGTGGGGATAACCTCTTCGTTATCTCTGCCTATGCAACTGGTCAAAATGTTCTCAAGTTCAAGGAGGAACTCAATTCCTTGTTTGAAATACTCGAATTGAACAGGCTGCATAGTTATTATATTTTTGCCGGTGACCTGAATGCCAAGCATACATCATGGCTAAACGCCACCAATAATCCAAGAGGTGTATTCCTGAAATCATGGATAACAGAGAACCAAATTGAATACAGGTGCAACCTATATGGGTCGGAGTTCCCAACGTGCCCTAGGACAAATTCATATTTGGACCTCTGCATTGCTGACTCAAGACTTGAATTCAGCTTTAATAGTCCTCAACGGAAACTGCAGGTGCTTCCTTACGATAGCGACCATAACGCAATCGTAATGGAAATCAATCATCAAAGGGATGATTTCTTCCTCATTCCAGTTCAACCTGAAAACCATCGGTTTAATTTCAAAAAAACGGACTGGGGAAAGTTTCAAAAGAAGTTTAATCGGGAGTACCAGAAGCAATGTCCCCCTTCTGGTGATGGCAACGCTTGCTCAATGGTTCCTAATAACAGAAATCTAACTGACGATGAAATAGATCTCTATTTCTCGAAGTTAGAGAAGCTGACGTTGGAAACGATTGAGAAAGTTGTTCCCAAGATTAAACATCGAAACAATATGGAAGGATATGAAACACCAACCATCGCAAGGTTGAAAAGATTGAAAAGCCTTCTTCTCACCCGCGTCAACAATATTTATCGACGATTTTTGGACTACAACCATCCCTCGTTGGCTTCGTTGAAATTACACCTGGAGAATGTCCGGAACTTAATCCGTTCATACTTCAGGAGTGAGGTCAGCAATCAATGGGCGGAAAAACTGAGGGGTATTAGCTCACAGGACCCAGATGGCGTTTTCGCGAAAGTGAATAGCTTATTCCGCAGGAAGTCTCGAGTGAAGGTATCGAATCTTGAAGTCACTAGTGATGAGATAAATCTTCTCGATAGAGCTGGTATCGAAATTGATAGTACGACTCCAGATAGAAATGGAAACAGGATTATATGTGATGGATTGCAGAAACTTGGCCTGATTGGAACTTATTTAGAATTG
The DNA here is from genome assembly GCA_963969285.1 of Odontomyia ornata. Taxonomy (NCBI): domain Eukaryota; kingdom Metazoa; phylum Arthropoda; class Insecta; order Diptera; family Stratiomyidae; genus Odontomyia; species Odontomyia ornata. The sequence continues at coordinate 684,099 of OZ017738.1, read as the reverse complement.
GTTCATCTGCCAAACCCAGAGAGAAGGAATGAAATATTTTCGGAGGTCGTTGAAGCAATGGTTTCCGACTTCAAATCAAGCCTGAACGGCCAATCAATTCTTCATTTCGATGAAACATTAACATCTGACCTCATACCGAGCTTGAATCTTATTGATTATTTTGTTAGCTATGAAGACTTGTGTTTCATATTTCACAGAATAAACAATAAAAAATCATGTGGTACTGACGGTATTCCAAACATAGTTCTCCGACATTTGCCTGAGGTTGCTATTAGGAATTATTGCATATTGTTCAATAACATGTTGAACAATTCATATTTCCCAAATGAGTGGAAAAAGGCTAAGGTATTTCCAATCTTGAAGAAAGGAAAAGAATCTTCATGCCCTAAAAGCTATCGCCCAATCAGCTTGCTGCCTAACATCAGCAAGGTGTTTGAAGTGATACTCAACAGAACATTAAACGCCCACATTGAGAAATATGAGTTGATGCCGAATTGCCACTTTGGTTTTCGTGCCAGGCATTCGACCATACATGCAATAACGAAAGTAACCTCAGACATCTGTTGGAAACTAAACAACAAAGAATGTGTTGGAGCATGTCTCATTGATATGGAGAAAGCCTTCGATACGGTGTGGTTAGATGGACTAGTTTTCAAACTTCTTCAGGACAGGTTCCCCAGACACCTTGTCGCCATGATGTGTAATATGTTGTACGGGAAATAATTTGTTGTAACTGATGGAAATCTGACAACAATGCGCGAATTCAAGGTCTTGAATGGTCTACAGCAGGGAACAGTTACTGCGCCCCTGCTTTTCTCAATATTCATTCGCAAGCTATTGAACAGCTTTGATTTTAATGTCTCGCCAACGTGATCATTGGTAGCGTTTGCTGATGATCTGATCATCTATACGGCAGACCGAAAAGCTACAATAGTTCAGAGCAATCTTCAAAAAATGTTTAATGATGTGCAGCTCTACACTGACAATTGGCGAATGAAAATCAATGCACAGAAGTGCGAAACAATTTTGTTTCGGACAACGCTGCAGGGGGCCAGTCAAGACCTGAAACATAATTGGAAGGATTTCCACATTATAGCTGGTGAGGGTAGTTCAGAACGGGTTCCACATAAATCCTGTGTTCGATACCTCGGTGTTCATCTCGATCAGTATCTGTACTATACTGAACATGTCAAAATCATGCTCAGTAAAGCACTAAAAGTAGTCATGGCCCTTCGGCGACTCTTTCATTCCAGATACATTGATCAAAAAGTCAAAGTTATTTGTTACAAGACCCTGGTTAGGCCAGTTTTGACATACGGATGCCAGATCTGGTACAACCAGAGTGCTAGTATAATGGAAAGTTTAAGAGTTTTCGAAAGGAAATGTCTTCGTGCATGTACTGGTTTGTACAGAAAGCCTGAGACGGATTGGAAGCACTATATATCGAATAGAACAATTTATCAAACCGCTCAAGTGACAAGAGTCGATATCTTCATATTGAAACTTCTTCGGAATCATATCGCAAGATCTGTAACTCTGAGTGAAAACCCTTGGATTTCACAGCCGTTCCACCCTACAGACGGGTATATTGCGACTTGCCTCACTACTGGCTTCGTTCCTCCAGAAGCATTCTTGTATTTGGACATGAATCGATATGTTTTTGATTCTGACGGCGTCCGAATCATATATCACATATACCGACGGGCCACCGATAAGAAGATAAAATATCCTCCAAATCTGAGTTCACGAGACCAACAATTCCAATGGAGATACTCATTTGCTAGATTCGTTGAGGCTGGTCGAGCTGAGATGGAACAATCTAGGTATTGGTGGCTGAATGACAATGTCTAAATTATTCGTGTTTATTTTCTGTTTTTGTGCTTTTTCTCGTTACTTAGTTTTTTAGATTCATCTCATTATTGCTACATCTAGTATTGTTGTTTATTTGTATTATAAATTAGGTATAGGTTTCAATATATGGTAACGTTTTTTTTTTTTTGTTGATTGAACTTATTTAGAGTTAGGGTGTAACATATTAGGTATAGGATATAAGTTCATTGTTGTGTTAGTAGTATAAGTAATTTTTGAATAATGCTGGATGGTTTTTTTTCTCCTTTTTCCAATTGAATCAAAAAATATCTAATAATCTTAATTAATTTAAATTGCAAGTGTATTTTTTTCATTAAATGTGTTTAACTGATAACGTATAAATTTAGAGAGCCATTCGGGCCATTAAGTTTTTTATAGTTTTATTGTTTGGAATTTGCTTTATGTTCTTTTAAAAATTTATAACGATTGGTATTAAATAAAGCGCTTTTGACTTTGACTTTGACTTTCCTTTCTTTTTCAAAGGCAGTGGGGGTGCATGGTAAGTATGCTGGGAAGAGGGTAGGGTTTTGGAAAATCCACTGAGGCCGGTTTCACGTCCCGTGCGGTATACTTGGAGCCTTTGTTGGCTTTGTCTTTTTCCTTCGCGTTGCATTCGTCGGGTTCGAGTTAACGTTAGTGTATTTTTCGGTAGCGCGTCGGTAAAATTCGGAAACGCGAAATGGAAATTAGATTTTTGTAATTGACTGGAATAATGAAGAAATACGGAATAAAATAAAGTAGGTTTCTTTTCCGTATGTTTGTGTTTTCGACGCGTTTGAAACGGGCATTTAATGGTGGCTGAAATACGTAATTGAGCGTAATCCATTTAAGACCTGCGACCGAAATCCTCTCCCATCTAGCTGGCCGACAAGCAGCCACCGCGAAAATGGATTACGGTGCACGGACTGGTTGACCGGTTGGTACCATTCGTTGGCATGACTCAGACTTCACGTCTAGAACCAATGAGACGTCGGTTCTGACTTCGTTCGTGAATTTAGACGGAAAAATCATTACAAACGTGCACCTTTTAAAACCTCAATTAAATATTTAGGTATTCACTTTTACAATCGTTTAAAATACAATGAGCATGGACGGGCAATTTTAACAAAAGCCGCTGGAGCATCTGCAGCATCGGCCTCTCTCCTCCTAAGTAAATTTGCTAATTGTAGTACCAACATTTTGATGTATATAACGACTCATACTTACCTATTGTTTCCCAGCATGGCTCTCTGTTGAACTTTTGCTTAACTTGAACAAAAAATATAAGTCTTGGAATATTTGATGACCACTGAGGGGTGGAGAGCAAAAGAAGGCAAAGCAGTCATCATAGGATGTGTAAGAAGTAGTCCGCATGATAAAGTCTAGTACTCACTGCGCAAGCCGAAGGTCTCTGGTTCAACTTCCGTTGATGACAACGAGATTTGTTTTAAGTGGTTCTTCGGACGGACTATAAGTTCGTTCAGTTATGATACGTACTATTTTAAATTAGAATGGATCGCAGCTGGGTGGACAGATCAGTGTACAGAGAAAATGAGATACTCAAACTGTCTCTAAGAGACAAAACTCGCCGAAGAATACAGCTCGGAAATAAAATATTTTATTCAGTTTTGACGATCTTGAAGACCAGCTGTATCCATAGGAAAACAAAGCTCCAAGTATACAAATCTGTGATAAGATCTGTGTTATGCTATGGGTGTAAAACATGGACCCTAACCGGAGCAAAGCTAGATGTGGACCAATGGCGTATTTGATACAGCTGTATGATATTTTTGACGAGCCGGTGGTCTAAAGGATTGCAAGACTGTGGAAGCTGCAATGGGCTGGCCACATGAATCGTATGGACGAACAACGGATACCCAAAGAGGTATTTGTTGGGAGAACTGAAGGGCGGAGACCAGTGGGGAAACCGAGAAAATGCTGGTCTGATTCGGTTGACAAAGACAGTTCATCTCTACTCGGATTTGGAAATTGGAGGAATCGAATGCCCGAGAGGGGCTGTAGCACTACGAAGACGAAGAAGAACTGTCTTTAAGTGAAAGCCTGAAAGGGGCTGTAGTGCTAAAAAGCAAAGTAAGCATAGGGTGTGTAAGAGAATTTAAATTTGTGAAAAATACAACGAGTGAATTTCCTCTAAATGTACTCAAGTGCGGATACTAAGTATTTGTGATGAGGACACCAAATCTGAACATAATGCTCCTGACCAAAGAGAGGAAACGTCGTTGAAGATATGTATAAGATGAAGTATAAAACCAAAAATTAGCACAGCGTTTGAGGAGACGTTCAGAATGTTGGTATTAAATTTAAATTTAGAACAAAAATTAATCTCAAATACATGACTTCAGACAATGATTGAAGAGTATGATAGCTTAGAGTGTAGTTGAAAATTGGAACGCCGATCTTAAGAGAAGATCTAATAAACTGGAACTTCAAAATATCCAACGAAAGTTTGTTTTGCATACATTAAATCCGTATGCAATCACTGTAAGATGTAACTTGCCTGGATAATTGAAGGCCATCGGCAGGATGTAAAGAAGAGAATCGGTGCAAAATTTAGCAAGAAAGTCATGGTAAAGATAATAAATAAGCGAAGATCCAAAATTGAGCCCTTTGGAATACCACACGTGCACAAGGCCGGAACAGAACACTAATGATTAGCGAGGAAAGAACGGAACTAGATCACCATGGTATCTGGAAAACCATTATTTCTGAGCTTTATACCAAGTATGCCATGAGGAACCATATCATAAATAATATAAATCTTATTAAATTGAGCATGCAAGTAAAGTGGGTGGGACATGAAATTATATAGTTCCAAAAACCTTGAGTGAGGAGTCTATGTTATATTGGATTACGTTAAAGCAAAAACTGGCTGATTACTCTATTGCAGACGAAACGTTCAAGAATTTTGGGGAAGTAAGCGACAAAGTTACATAGAATTGAAGTATTATTACCTATGTGAATTGATAAAACATGAACCAACTTGCACGCATATGCAAACGTAAAGAAGAGGCGATAGCGATCTGGCCCTAGACCAAAATTAGAATCCAGACTGTTGATGATTTCCTCAATTCCCCTCGAAAGCATTAGCATGGGTGACATACACAGTGAGAACCAAAAGCCAGAAAAGTAAGAATATGTGCCCAAAAAGGATTCGGTGAGTTAGATCCAAGTGAAAACTGGATAAAGTAGTTTTAATTGTTGCAACCCAAAGCTTACAAAATTCCGTATAGTTCTCATTGCAGGTACAAGTACTTATAGTTCTTATTTTGAGCACATAATGCAGAAAGAACACTCCAAGTAATGCGGAGGACACCAGAAAACTAGAACGATGGTAAATGCTAGTGAACTCAGTAATTGCATTTTTAAGCAAATCATATAATTTATGAATAGTAGAGTTGAAGTCTAGTGCCTGAAAAGAGTTGAACCAGTTAAAAACGGATAGCTTGTTAATAATCGCAACATCGTTGGCTTTGTGGATGTTGTACTTTGCTGAGAAAATATTGCACTGATGCTATAACAATGAGATTGATAAATTAACCCCCAAGAGGGGATAATGAGAACCAAGTAAAACGTTGAAGTCATCAGATGGTGAGATAAGACATCAGTTTTTCAAAATGCGATAATTAAAATTAGGAACATAGTTAAGCTAAACTAGGTGAGCCAAAACCCTTACCATAATCTTCCTATGGGATGATTCCCAGAAATAGAGTCCTTCATTTGACTACTGGCTAAGTTGCACCATGATTCCATTGGATTGTGACCAACATTTGGTGGAGGCAAACATTATGTTAAGACTAATGCTGATTTTACCCTAATTGTAACTTCCAGCTGTTCGTAGGATGGAAGATGATTTGATTCTCTATGTGATGCTTTGGTGGTGCTAGAGGAGGGATAACACTGGGTTGAGTTGTCCCTTCTCTGGCATCACCGGACATATCACCTGGCATGACACACCTACCATTTCTTTGCTATTCTCTGCTTTTGGATTAAGATCTACATACTGGGCTGGTAATTTTGGTAACAATGGAGAGAATGTGAACTGCAAATGGCCCCAAGTTAACTAATCATTTCCATCCTAATAAAATCGTAGCAGGTCTCAGATAACGCTCTTAGTGCTATGTTGAGGCAGATTCTTGACTAGCACCAATCTGGCTTTGGCACCTACTCTCATAAGCACTGGCGTCAACCCTTGCCTGGCCTCTTTGCTCTGCGTATATAACTATGGAATCATAAAGGTGACTGTATATACGAGTTAAGATAATGGATCTGATTTTTGACCCAGCAAATATAAAAAAACTAAATTGAAACTTGTCAAACCAAAGTTTGATTTCTACAATCCGATCCCGCCTGAAGCCAAAGTGGGGACATATTTTAAGGCAAAAGTCACTAGTAATGGGGGAGAAGGGGATGAAAAGCATATTTGACTATTAACCGGAGGAGAAACGGCTGAACGTCCTGCTCCACCATCTACTACTTACTTGTCTGTAACTCTTTACATCCGGGGGAAGTGGCTGCAAAGTCTGCTCCACGTGCATCTGGGGATATTATCTCTTCTCCTGGTTCATGCAGACACAAATACCCGTCATCAAATGTGGAGCAGTTTAGAAACCATTGAAAGAGGTGAACTTTTGTATGATTTCATCTTATCTAACAATCTTATCATAGCAAATAGTGGCAGTGAACCTACGTTTCAAACCTCTAACAGAAGTGAAATTCTAGACATTATATTAAAAGTGAGCATTTTACTTACCTTCTACTAAAATGGAGGGTTCTGCGAAACTTTTCGCTCTCTAACCACTTGTATGTGGCCTTTGGATTGGAAAAAATGGCACAGATGGAAACCATTCCTTACCTAAATAGAAAAAGAACAGATTAGGAGAAAGGAGAAGAAAATCAATTCTACGTCTAGCACTCGCTACGTGTAGACGTGTTTTTAATCACTCCTGTCATTAATTTTAAAAATTAATTAATTTTTCACAAAAGTCAGTTGAAACCAATTTTTTTTTAAAAACATCACCATCGAATTATTCGAACATATATCGAATACCTGAAATTTCTTTCCTGAAGAAGCACCAAAAAGCGGAAATACATTCAAGGCCCGGTTTACTAATATTCCCTCTAATCTCGATACAAAAGCAGTGGGATGGAAGAGCCCGATGGCTTCAGCCATCAACTAGAACGATCACGTCCATCGCCAACGATGACGGGCGAAAAAAGCTAAAACCAAGAATTGATAGCAAAAAATTTTATCAGTCATCGAGATCGAGAAACTAGTCAAAGCTAGCGAGAAACCTGAGAAGGTTGAGAAACAAAACGAAGAACTCAGACTTTGAATCCAATGGCTAGACGACTAAGTTGGAAAATTAACGATCAACAAAGGAAAAAAAACCATCAAGAAAGAAAAAGAAGTAAAGTCAAAAGCGATCGAAGACAAGAAATCTAAGAAACCGCAACAGGAACCTGATCAAGATGATGTCCTCAGCGCAGTCGGAGCAAACGTCAGCACGAACTATTATGCAGCGCTAACTGAACTAGATGATGCCATGAGCATTGAAGAGGATAAAGGTAACAAAAATTCTGAACATTGTATTACTAAACTGATAATGGATTTATCGAATATTTAAAAATTAAAAATAGGGAGAAAAATCAAAAGTTTTGTCTGCTGGTCCGTCTGTCAAGGTTAATCAAAAGAAAGAAAAAGTCCCACCAATCAATGTATTCAGGCAAACAGGTAAAGATATGATCCGGCTTTTGGCAGCCGAAAATAAATTAAATGATTTTGAGATCAAGAGAGTCAATGCCGATAAAATGACAATTAGAACTAAGTCATTGGTTGATTTTCAGGCAGCAAAAATTGCGTTGAATTCTGGAGATGTACCGCATTTTACATACACCCCCAAAAGCGAAAAAACCAGACTTTTTTATTGAAGCGTCTAGACTACGGAGAGGGCAAAGTCAATCTTTTTCAAGTGCTTCAAGAAGTTGCACGAGAAAAAGAATTTATTACAGTTAAAGAGTCTGTAACAAAAAGATCGATTGTCAAGCGTAAAAGCTTGCCTTATTACTTAGTCCAGATTCCCAGCAAAAGCAGTTCAATTGCCCTACTTGAACTTCCGTGTGGTAAGGCGGGAGTGCCTCCTGAAGAGCGAGGTCAACCAGTGCTACAGGTGCCAAAGATTTGGTTATTCGCCTGCCAATTGCGGCCTGAAATATATATGTGTAAAGTTCAAAGATGTCCATGCTCCCAGCGAGTGCAAATCGGCTCAGGTGGAGCATCATATCGAGGATACCCCCGGTATCAAGATGGAAAGGTAAAATTTACTCCAAAACAAAGTCAAGTACACTGCAGTGTGAAAACGACCTACTTCGTCAAGCCCGGGGTGTCATTTACACTTGCTGCTAGGCGACCAGCAGACAATGTATATAAAATAAATAATGCGAGTGGCACTAATGAGCTGCTTCTTAAAATTTATCAGCAATTAAATTCTTTATGGTCAAATGCCTGGCACGGAAACCAAATTGGCAATTCGGCATCAACTCATATTTCTCAATGTGGGCGTTTAATGCTTAGTTGAGTATCACTTCAAACACCTTGCTGATGTTAGGCAGCAAGCTGATTGGGCGATAGCTTTTGGGGCATGAAGATTCTTTTCCTTTTTTCAAGATCGGAAATACCTTAGCCAATTTCTACTAATTTGGGAAATATGAATTGCTCAACATGTTGTCGAACAATATGCAATAATTCCTAATAGCAACCTCAGGCAAATGTCGGAGAACTATGTTTGGAATACCGTCATTACCACATTATTTCTTGTTGTTTATCCTGCCAAATATGAAACACAAGTCTTCATAGCTGACAAAATAATCAATAAGATTCAAGCTCGGTATGAGGTCAGATGTTAATGTTTCATCGAAATGAAGAATTGATTGGCCGTTCAGGCTTGATTTCAAGTCGGAAACTTTTGCTTCAACGACCTCCGAAAATATTTCATTCCTTCTCTCTGGGTTTGGCAGATGAATCAATTCTAAATAAGTTCCAATCAGGCCAAGTTTCTGCAATCCATCACATATAATCCTGTTTCCATTTCTATCTGGAGTCGTACTATCAATTTTGATATCAGCCCTATCGAGAAGATTTATCTCATCACAAGTGACTGCAAGATTCGATACCATCACTCTAGACTTCTTAAGGAATATGCTATTAACTTTCACGAAAACGCCATCTGGGTCCTGTGGGCTTATACCCCTCAGTTTTTCTACCCATTGATGCTGACCTCACTCCTGAAGTTCTGGTTTTTCTTCAGGTGTAATTTCAGCAAAGCCAACGAGAAATGGTTGTAGTCCAAAAATTGCCGATAAATATTGTTGACGCATGTGAGAAGAAGGCTTTTCAATCTTTCTAATCTTTTGATAGTTGGTGTTTCATATCTTTCCATATTGTTTCGATGTTTAATCTTGGGAACTACTTTCTCAATCAATTCCAACGTCAGCTTCTTTAACTTCGACAAAAAGATCATCAGAAGGAGGGCTTTGATTCTGGTAATCTTAGACAAAACTTCTGTTGTAATCGAGCAGGTACGGTTGTGAACCCCGTCCAATACGCGAATGGGATCCGAATATTTTTTTTGTTAAAAAAATTAGTCAGGAAAATAAATGTCTTAATAGAAACTGATAACTATCCTTTACCCAACAAAGATAAAATTTTGAATCAAATTAAGAGTGCCGAGTACATGTCTGCTTTGGAAATAAGCAATTTGATCTAGCAAATACCTCTTGACCCACCTCCTTGTATATTGGCGCCGCCGACAATAGACGAGCCTATAACGCCAGAAGTGATATCAGAGCTTGTATTGGGTGGAATATCGTCTCCCCTAAAACAACCTCCGCCTCCTCCTTTAACGTCTGCCTCTTCAGAAGACATGGACCATGTAAAGTCAAATCAAAGCACAGACGACACATCCACAAAGTCATCAAATCATCACAATTCGAACCAAAAGCGGCCACACAGCAGCAACAAATCAGATAGCACTCCACCAAGCAAAAAGAAGAAATTATTAAAGAAGTCAAATCAATCATCATCTTCCTCCTCTAATCAAAAATCAGCTACAACATCCACATCGACATCATCCAAATCATCCAAACAACATTCATTGAGCGGATCGTCTCATGGCAACAAACAATCGAAATCGAATGAAAAACAACCATCCACTTCAGCAAAAGAAAAAGTTAAAGAGGAACCAATAACGGTTGAATATAAAGGATGTTTTTGCTTACTACGTTAATGATTGAGTGGACGATGCAATTTTGCAAATAACGGTGATAGGATGGAAAGAAATTAACAATTTTTGGAATTGAGCGAGGGGTTCGAAACCGCAAGACAGCGCGGACGCCGCGTGGAGAATTAACGGGAAGTGTTAGATTTACGCGATTTTGTGGAATTGGATGAAATTCGTTTTACCAATTGTTGTGTTTCGAATAAAAAGATATTTGATAGTGAAAAATTGCCCCAATTGAACGTAACGGATGGTTCGGAGAGTAAAGGGAAGGAAATGTACCGATAATAGTACAGTTGAGTTACAGCCAATTTCCAAAGTGAATTTTCTCACAATTCCGTTAATAATAGCCAAAGAACTTTTCGTGCAACTCAACGGCGAAACAAAACAGTAGAGTTATGGGTCAATGAGAATAAAAAAAACTGACTCCGCAATCGAGGAAAAATGTCTCAAATACCCAAAATATCACACTTGGTAAATACAATATCGAAAATATTATCAAATTTGAGTATTTAGGTGCCAAAATAACGGGGTGATGAAAGAGAAAAAACGCCGAATAATACAGCACGAAAATAAATATCTTGAAAACCAGCTGCGTACACAGGAAAACAAGGCTGCAAGTATACTCGTATACGTAAAACATGGACTTAACCCAAGCAGTTGTATGAAATTTTTGAAAAGCTGGAGCTCTCGATTGCAAGACTGTGGAAGCTGCAATGTGCTGGGCATGTGAATCGTATGGATGAAAAATGGATACCCAAAAAGGTATTCGTTGGGAAAAGCGGGGAAAACGAGGTCGACCGATGAAGACAGTTCATCGCTGCTCAGGTTTTGAAATATGAGGACGCGGTAAATGGACCGAGACAGTTAAAGGCACCTTTTGTACGAAACGAAGACCCGAGAGGCGCTGGAGTGCTACGCAGAAGAAGAAGAAGAATCATCAACTTTAACGCTATTCTATAGGCATTTTCAAGTCTAGTACAAAGTATATCTTCTAAGAATTGCTTTGCTTAATACTAAAATAAGTCTACTGATAGAGTTTGAGCAGCACCTACTCCCTACGATTTCCATGCTAGGTAAGAACGTCTTATCTAGTGATTAACATGAACCATAAAATCAATCTTTACAAAATTAACCTAAAAGGTAAGTAATCTAGCACAAAATCTATTACAAAATATTCTTCACATTCATATATGAGTATAGTCAATCTATTTCCCATACTTAGACTCGTAGCATGGCCCTAAAACAATTTGAAAACATTCAACTTTGAGATCAAAAGATTTCTTTTTATTATCCGTGAAAGGCACGAAAAGCAGGAAAATATATTTGGATTATTATTCATCTTTCTAATAAGCCTAACCAATACAAAAGTAAAATATAAATCTTGAAACGAAAAGGCAAAGGAATTTATAGCTAAATGTAAAAGCAAGGAATAAGCTGAACAGGAATGCTTTTCATCTCCTCCCTAAATGAATTTAAAATATTTTTGGCTTGCAAATACACACGAAAAAACTTCTCTTTTAGCTTTTATATACAAAACGAGCGCGAGGACTAAGTTATCCTCATAACTTAGGGTTTTGTGAAAAATCCCCCCGAAATTAAGGCGGTTCTACATTTAGAGAGGGTGGACTACCCTCCTCGCTGCTGAATATTTTTATAAGAACATTTTCCAGTAACGTTTTAATGAAAAAACTGCCCGACGAATTGATTGATCGCATTACGAAGATATTAAACTTGAATACTTTCCATAGCACTCGTACATAACCTATCGTACAAATCTCATCCTGCCGCAAACAAATTACCCAATCATTCATCGTTAAAAGCTTTTATCTCGTTTCCAGCTAGCGGGAACAACAATGCACTGCGTTTGTAAGGATAATCAGGTGCTTTCGCCACCCATCGTAGTCCTGAAGTGAGCCTGATATTTCCCGAAAGTTGACAAGAGATTTTACTGTATATTAGCATGCTTCGAAGGGAGTGGACCGAAGCAATATAGAGTGAGGTCTACTTGGCAATGGTTGACGGCAAACAGCTTTTTTAGGGAGTAAGGGAAAACAGCGTTTTGAAAGGATTAAATTATGTTGTTAAAAAGTTTCCCGAGGAAGTTTCGTGGTGGGTTGGTGGTAATTAAATAGCGGTGGATTTTTCCTCGTCTGTGTGACTTTGAGTTATCTTAATATCTACATTAAATTTTGCTTGTGAAAAGAAAGTGTATGTATTCATGTCTTTATTCATCCATTATTGGATTATACATTTATATATAAATAGAGTGTATCTTGTAAAGAACAAGTTTTCTGATGGTACGAATCGATGTCTTGAATTATTCATCCGATATTTGTATAAAAAATCTTTCAAATTTATCCAAAAGATGCTGACTTCTTATCATAAGCACATCAAAGCCGGCTTTTTGTTCAAACTTAAATAATTTTTTGATTGCTCGGCTAACTGAACATATTCAAATTAAACACATTTCCTTGAATTTTTATGAAAATAAGAAGAAAATAAGAGTGCCTAGATCGATTTGAAATACGGTTGATACATGTGTTATTACTGTTGTACCAATCAATTGAAATGGCTATAACTCTCTTGATTATGATCTGATTTCCTTACAATTTTGCGAGCATTGGGATATATTTATCTACATAACTGAACAAGTTTGAGGGTATCGTTGAAAAACGTAAATTTTACAAGTTATATTATTATCCATATATGCCATCCAGTACATTTAGCAACAAGAACATATGCCGAAAGAGTGGAGCCATTCAATTATATTCCCTATCCACAAAAAAAAGTGGTAATCTACAGTGCGAAAATTATAGAGGCATATCGCTACTTTGTACGGCGTACAAAATATTTTCTAAAATCTTAGAAAGTAAAATCGGATCATACGCCAACAGTATTATTGGGGAGTATCAAGGTGGTTTTAGGGCAGGTAGATCAACAATAGACCAATTGTTTACAGCCAAGCAGGTACTTGAAAAATGCTGGGAGTTCAACATAGACGCACACCAAATTTTCGTTGACTTTAAGCAAGCATACGACAGTATTGATCGTAACGTACTGTACCAAATAATGCTTTGCTTTGGCAAAATGACAATGACGTCGACGACCTCCCAAGTCCGCATCAATAACCAACTCACCGATGCCTTTGACACAAATATCGGACGAACGGCGGATTTAGGCGCCAAAATAACGAAAACGGGCAATGAAAGACACGAAATACGCCGAAGAATACAGCTCGGAAATAAAATATTTTATTCAGTATTGACGATCTTGAAGACCAGCTGCATACACAGGAAAACAAAGCTCCAAGTTTACAAGGCTGTGATAAGACTGTGTTATGCTATGGGTGAGAAACATGGACCCTAACCCAAGCACCCGCAAATATATTGAACGCCTTTGAGCGACGAGTCCTGAGGCGAATAATCGGAGTGAAGCTAGACGGGGACCGATGGCGAATTTGAAACAACAATGAGCTGTTTGAAATTTTTTGACGGGCGAGACACATGAATTGTATGGACGAACAACGGATACCCAAGAAGGTATTCGTTTGGAAAACTGAAGGCCGGAGGCCAGTGGGGAAACCGAGGAAACGCTATTCTGACTCGGTTGACGAAGACAGTTCATCGCTGCTCGGATTTCGGGATTGGAGGATGCGTCAATGGAAGCGAAGGCCCGAGTGGGGCTGTAGTGCTAAGAAGGAGAAGATCATTATTACCGAAGTTGAGTGAAATTTAGTTTCTGAGGTATTTGTTGCCCTTGAACTCATAAAGGCCTACCTTCGTTTTTTTTTAGATTTTGCTGAAATATGTCTTCCACCCCAAAATTTTCAAGAAGGCACCACTTCTGACCTTTCCACAAAGTTTCATTCCTGTAACTTCTATAGTTTCGGAGAAAAAGCGCTGTGACATACAGACGGATGGACAGACGGACACAAGTCGTGATTTCAATGGGGTTTTGTAGTTTAATACATAACCCTAACAATTGCACACACTATCGTAAACTGGCATTACTACAGCAACAAGAATAATGGAATAACGCAATACCGTAATTGTTTCCGCTATGGACATGAGTCGTCGCACAGCTACTTACCAACAAAGTGCTTAACTTGTAGTGGTGATCATAACTACACTGTAAGTACTCTGACCAACGTTCAACGCGACAAAATAAAATGTAATTGTGGTGGTAATCACTATTCCAACGCAGCCACATGCACAGCAAGAAATGAATATATCCAAATAAAAGAAAAGCTAACAAAGTGAAATGCATCAACTTAAAAGCAAATGGTGAACATCAATAACCGTTTCAGCATGCAAGAGCAAAACTTTCCACCTTTGCCAACCCAATTACCGAATTTGACAACCCACGTAAATGGACAAGCCCCGCAAAATCTATCTCATGATCATCTTTATAGTTTTATTCCAAAGTCTAGACCACAACCAAGCCGAATTGATGATTGTGGATAGGGAGTACACATCACTCGTTCTTGAGTTTAAGGTAGTCAATGAACGATTGTATGCGATTCGTATGAAAGTGAAATTTTTCTAAATTTTGTTGATAAACGCGCACACCCTGCCAGAGAAAAAGGAATGACAAGTCGACTCATTACCTACAAATGAAACAAAAATAAGGTGGCCTCAACACCAAAGTTGGCAATGAGCCATCCCACAGGGGAGCACCTGGAGGATCTAATCTCCACAATGAAATAAATGACAATGGCCATCGCCTGATTGACTTTGCATGTAGCAGAAATCTAGTTACACGTTCGACTTGCTTCCCATATCGATGCATGCATGAATTACGAAGCTAGACGGGGATCTTCTGATCCAACAAAGATAGGCCTCGAGTATACTTGATGTCCGTACATATCGGGAAGCCAATTACAGCTTTGATCATTTCTCAATCAAATTAACCTATCGGTGTCGTATGTTTAAGGCATATTCGGCAAATATCAGTCCTCTACAGAAATCCGACATCAAATGGCTTCAAATGGCATCTGTGGCAAAAGCTTCCACGGAGACTTTCGACAACCTCCTGGCTCCCATCCTATTGGACAGGTAACTGAAAAAATGCAATGAGCTGTGAGTGGAAGAGAAAGCGGTAATTAAGTTCGTGGAAACCCGTCACAAAAGAAATGAGTGCCAGAATGCATTGGACAAAAAGAATCAGGCGAACAAACAAAGTACAATGATAACCAATTGAATTGATGGACGTTTATCGAGCAAAAAGACAAGCATGCAAAGTAGTGAAAAGCCTTAAACGAGTTTATCAGCCCAAGACCACGCTCTGCCATGATGACATCGGCAACATCATCTTCGATAAAAACAGGATTAATGAAAGATGGACATCATAATTCAAGAACCTCCTAAATCTTCATCGCAGTTTCTGAGCATTACAGCCTATAAATATTCCTGGCGAGCTTCAATTGGTACCACCAACTCTGGGTGAGGTTTGTTTCACCATCAAGGCCCTAAAGAATTATAGTGCCGGGCATCGATGAGACTCCAATGGAGCTAATTAAATAAGGTGGTAACGGTGTTCAAAAAGTTATCCAGCACATTTGGCAACAAGAACATTTGCCAAACGAGTGGAGCCAATCAATTAATATGCCATACCCACAAAAATGGTGACAAATTATAGTGCGAAAACTATAGACGCGTATCACTACTTTGTACGGCGCACAAAACATTTTCACAGGTCAAAGAAAAAAATCCGATATTATGCCGTATTATTGGGGAGTATCAAGGTGGCTGAAGTAGAGGATGCCATTAGGAGGGAGTTCCCCAGCTTAAGTGAAGTCAAGGCAAGATTGACACGTGAAAACACAAGGGGGCAACGCATGGCTATTGTCGAACTAGCCGATAAAGACGCCCAGCAAATCCTGGCGAAGGGCAAAATTAAGATAGGTTGGGTGATCTGCAGGATACGGAGAAGAGCGATCCCTATCCGCTGCTTCAGATGCCTCGAATACGTATGGCTGTAGGGGACCCGACAGGAGATCTCTGTGCTACAAATGTGGTGAAACGGGGCACAAAAGGAAGGAGTGCACGAACGAGGCAAAATGCATTCTTTGCAAGGATGCTAAGCTAGCACCCGGCGACCTCAAACATGAGCCGGGGACAGGGAGATGCCGGGTTTTCAAGGAGGCCCTAACTAAAGCCAAATCGATACTCAAATGATCCGTATCCTGCAGGTCAATTTGCACCGAAGCACAAACGCCCAGGACCTACTTGAGCAGTTTGCGAGGGATAAGAAAGCTGACCTCCTGTTGCTGAGCGAGCAACATCATAACAAGGACTCGCAAGCGTGGTACCCTGACAAAATTGGTACCTCGGCCATCTAGGTTCGAGACAGCGCCCGCCTTCAGGTGCAGGGCCATGGACGCGGGGATGGTTTTGTGTGGGTGCGGTGTTCAGGGATAACATATTTCAGTGTTTATCTGACGCCTAACGAGGCAATGCGATCCTTTCGAACCAAACTCGATGCCCTGGAGGACGCTGTCTCGAACACAGAGGGCCACATGCTGGTCGGGGGAGATTTCAACGCTAGAGCCATCGAATGGGGTATGCCACAATCCGACCCAAGGGGAAAACAAATCTTGGACATGGCGGCCAGAACAGCGCTTTTTGTCCTAAATACTGGTAACACCCCTACTTTCCGCCGCTGGGGTTGCGTAGGAACCATACCCGATGTGACACTCGCTTCGGAGTCCCTGGTACCTATAGTACACAACTGGCGAGTACTAGAGGACTACTCGGCTAGTGATCACCAGTATATAGCTGTTGAGGTTCACGACGGTGCCACTCTGCGTGCATATGCCCAAACTTCAATCCTCGGATGGAGGACTGGGAGGATGGACGTCGAGAAGTTCACTGACGCGCTTACGGCAGGCGCACCGTTGCTGGGAGCTCCGCCAGGGAGTGGAGGGCCTACAGCCAAGGACTTGGTGAACTCAACTATGAGTACCATCATAGCTGCTTGCGAGTCTTCCATGCCCCGCCGGAGACCCCGACATGGTAAGCCTCCAGTATACTGGTGGTCAAACGAGATCGCCGAACAAAGAAGCGAGTGTCACAAACTTCGGCGAGAGGCCCAGCGGGCGCGAACACGGGAGGAGGCAGACACTAGGCTAGCAGCATACAGGTCCGGCAGGAAATATCTTCGCAGGCTTATTAACAAGAGCAAGGCCCGATGCTGGCAAGACCTCGTGGACGATGTAAATAGGGATCCGTGGGGCCTTGGCTACAAGCTGGTCATGGGGAAACTTGGCGCCCTACGGAAGCCTTGTATACATGACGCGGAAAAGATGGACGCGATAGTGCGGGGACTCTTCCCCGCCCACCCCGTCCGTGTTGACGCTGTCCATGGTGAAACAGCAGTCGAGTGCCCACTCTTCACACAGCTGGAACTGGAGGAGGCAGTCCTCTCCCTGAAAGCGAGGAAGGCTCCAGGTCCAGATGGTGTTCCAGCTGAGGTTTTGCAGCTCGTCTATCACCATTGTCCTGACTTGCTGCTCAGCACATTCAACGCTTGCCTACGGGACGGGGTTTTCCCGGTACGATGGAAGGTGGCGAAGCTCGTGCTGATCAGCAAGGGGAAGGGAAATCCCGAATCGCCGTCTGCATACCGCCCGTTATGCATGCTAGACACGGCTGGGAAAGTGCTAGAGAAACTCATCAAGGGAAGACTCACTGACGCGATTCGTGCTGCTGGGGACCTATCTCCTCGGCAGTACGGCTTTAGAGCAGGACGTTCTACCATAGATGCGATTGCAGAGGTGGTGAACGCGGTCCAAAAGGCAGAGGCATATAGTCGCACCAAGCGACGGATCGTCCTGTTGGTGACACTCGACGTCAGGAATGCCTTCAACTCCGCTAGATGGGTGGATATTCTGGATACGCTGGAAAACTCTTTTCAAGTTCCAGAATATCTAATGCGGCTTTTGAGGAACTACCTAAAGGACCGAAGCCTGCTCTACGACACGACACAGGGCCAACGAAGGATGGAAATTATATCGGGTGTTGCCCAGGGATCTATCCTTGGTCCGGACCTGTGGAACGTGTCTTACGACGGGCTACTGAGACTTGAGATGCCAGATGAGTCGCGCTTGGTCGACTATGCGGATGATGTTGCGGCTCTGGTCGCCGGACGCACCGTTGAACAAGCGCAACTTAGGCTAGGTATGCTAATGCGCCGAGTGAGGGACTGGATGACTGCTCGCGGGCTCAGTTTAGCACTGGAGAAAACAAAAGTGGTCATCTTGACAAAAAAGAGAATCCCTAGAGTAAGGATGATCAGTATTGGAGATATACAGATCGAATCGAAGCCAGCGGTGAAGTACCTGGGGCTACTGATCGACTCGAAGATGAGTTTCTCTGAGCAAATCAGGGCAACGGCTGAGAAGGCTGCTTCGGGAATATCGGCCCTGAGTCGACTTATTGCCAACGTAGGGGGACCCAGCCCATCAAGAAGACGCCTCTTGATGAGTGCTGTAGGGTCAGTGCTGCTGTACGGAGCAGAGGTATGGGGCGACGCTCTCAGCAAGGAGGTATACCGAAAACGATTGGCACAGGTACAGAGAAGAGGAGCACTGAGAATTGCATCTTCGTATCCAACAGTCTCCGACTCGGTGGTGAGAGTGATTGCAGGCGTGATACCTGTCGCCCTCCTTGCTAGAGAGCGCCGCGCTATTTACCTGCGCCGAAACGAGGATGCGAGGGAGATCGTTATCCACGAGGAGAGACAACGCTCGCTCAACGAGTGGCAGCAGTCTTGGAGGAATTGCACGAAGGGAAGGTGGACTGCGCGCCTCATCCCGGATGTGAGACCGTGGCTAAATCGAAGGCATGGTGAGACTGACTTCTATCTGACCCAGCTTTTGAGCGGGCACGGGTGTTTTCAGTCTTACCTGCACAAGATCGGCAAGTCACGGTCTCCCGATTGTCGGTTTTGCCCAGGAGAGGAGGACAATGCCTGTCACACATTTTTTGCGTGTACCAAATGGGCCAGGCTGCGAAGGAAACTCTACAGGGAGACAGGAGAGCGCACCCCGGATAATATAGTTGCGGTGATGCTCGAATCGGTTGACAAATGGAACCAGGTGGCACATTATGCTCGGGCAGTCCTAAAATATAAAAGGGACTCACAACAGCCGGAGGCACTGGGGCTGGGGGATCGCTCTTCTGGCAATTCCTCTTCCCCCCTCCCCTCCCGCTAGGAAAGGGACTCCCCAGCTTGAAGGTGCCCCACGGCGTAACAAAACGAGACCTGGCCCGAAGTAATGTGTCAAACGGTTCCAGGCTAGGTTCTCAGATTGACAGGGGAGGTGTTTAGTGGGTAGTCCAAAGGTATCCTCCATGGGAGTCCCACACTGCCAGACTCGGCGGGCATAAATGCCTTCACCTCCCTACCACAAAAAAAAAAAAGGTGGCTTTAGAGCGAAAGACTAATTGTTCATAGTGAAGCCAGTACTTGAGAAATGCTGGGGGTTTAACATGGACGTACATAAAATTGTTCTTGATTTTAAGCAAACATACGACAATATTGATCCTAATGAACTGTATCAAATAATGCTTTGCTTTGATATCCCAACAAAAAATGTCCGTCTTACCAAAACGAAAATGAGGCAAACAACCTCCCAAATCCACATCAATGAGCGACGTTATACGCTTCAGCTTGTTGCCGTCCACAAACAGGCAAACCCAGTTTTCTTCGACAAGAAGTCCTGAAAATTTTTTAACTACCTGGCCCCACGCACTGCAACAAATGCGTACCTAGCAGAGGTGCCTCAAAAAATTTCTTTAGTCTCAAGGCAATCATTCATCTATCGATAGCTCAAGGGGAAAGATCTCATATGGGACATTGGAAATCCGTTCTTGGTTTCAAGATAAAACCGGTCAGGACGCACATCTCATGTTTGTTACTCGCGTTCACTTGTCGACGGTTGGCAATGAAATGGGCGCAGTGGTACACATACATTCAACAAATGCGTATCGTATACAAAGTGAGCATTTAGTCCTCAGACAAATACAAACTTTTTTCTGTGGATTTTCCACACACATATTTCTTGCAAACATCGCAATTTATTGTGGTGGAAAGTCCTTTTTGGCACTATTTACGTGTTGAGTGGGAGTACATTGGAAGTTTGGGTGCTATACGATGAATTTTACTTGCTAACTCTTGGTTTAATGACTGAAAGTCAGATGTAAGTTCTTTTACCAACAGAAATAAAAAGTCCTGCCTTGAAATATTCTTTCCCGTCATTTTTTTTACACAAAGGTTAAGGAGAACTTCCAGCTAAATCGAAAATATTGGGAAATTCATGAAGTGGCTAACTTCTGGATTCTGATTTCACACTTTATTTTTGGAGCATTTGATCCGTTATATCCGCACCAAATTTGGTCTTATTACAATATAAAAACACGCAGTTTCAGATAGTTTCCTGTAGTCATTATCAATGTTGACGCCTTTGTGCTTCTTTTCTTCTTCTTCGTAGCGCTATAGCCCCTTTCGGGCCTTCACTTCCTGCAAATAGCGCCTTCAACTGCCTCGGTCCGTTGACCGCGTCCTACAATTTCGAAATCCGAGCAGCAATGAACTATCTTCATCAACCGGGCCAGACCAGCGTTTCCTCGGTTTCCCCACTGGTCTCCGGCTTTCAGTTCTCCCAACGAATACCTTTTTGGGTATCCGTTGTTCGTCCATACGATTCATTTGGCCAGCCCATTGCAGCTTCCGCAGTCTAACAATCATTGAGACCTCCGGTTCGTCAAAAACTTCATACAGCTCATGGTTGTATCGAATTCGCCATTGGTCCCCGTCAAGCTTCGCTCCGATTATTTGCCTCAGGACCCGTCGCTCAAAGGCGTTCAATATATTTGCGGATGGTTGGGTTAGGGTGCATGTTTCACACCCATAGCATAACACAGTTTTCATCACAGATTTGTATACTTCAAGCTTTGTTTTCCTGTGTATGCAGCTGGTCTTCAAGATCGTCCAAGCTGAATAAAATATTTTATTTCCGAGCTGTATTCTTCAGCGTGTTTCGTCCATTTCATTAGCCTTTGTGCTTAGTACTCAATAAAACAACTTTTTCGCTGGCCTTGCTCTTATACTCGTAAACTGTAAGTCGAAAGTCATTTGTTTCATATAGGTACGTTGAAAACGGGTCATACCATCTTTCTTTTCTTTGCAAATTTGTGGCAGCTTCCATTTGTTGGAACGTATTGTATTAACAAATGTGGTATTTCTGGCTAATAATTTAGAAACCAGAGTAAGACTGATAAAAAAGTTTTTGGTTGTTATAGTCCTAACTTTCATAGTTTAAGGTTGCAATAGTCTCATTATCACTAACTCACTGAGAGGTGTTGACGAATCTCGTGTTTTATCTTTTTCTAAATAACGAAAGACATTTATGATACACTTTGTTTCAACTTTACAGGCCAGCCATAACTTTTCCAGATTTGCCTGATTTGTTTGGCATATACTTTGTAAACCTACATCTGGCTTTCGTTGGAAACAGTTGCTCATTTACTGTAATAAATGCTTCTGGTTTAAATTTTGGCTATTGGCAATAAATTTATCCCAAACAATTCCCTCTAACACAAATTTATCCGTTTGTAAGGGCTGAGTTTTTTTTTCAGTCATTGTTTTTATCGAAACGAATAAAACGTAAAAGTTCTGTACATTCATTCCTATTCATACTTTTGGAAATAAAATTCAGGAACCCACTTTTGTACCATAAATATGATAATTTCAAACTATTTGCATCGTGTGCACCACGTGCATACTGTATTCCAATGAAAGCCATCAATTTTTCCTGTAAAAGTGTCCATTTCTTTCCCAAAACATTAGAGGCTTCTAATGCTGCGCAAACTCTATAGTGATCAATCAGTAATGAGAAGGCACTGCTTATTTTCTCTTCCATGATATTCCTTCTAGCATGTGCTGTAGACCAAGATATATCTTTGAATATGAAATGACTTTGTATCATTCCAACTGCATTTTTGCCTTCGATTTTTGTTCGGATATTTCCATCTGCAGCAACTTCAAATTATGCTCCTTACCTGCTTTCATTTTCCTCTTCAGAAAAAAAATCTTCGCTTTTGTATATTTTGCAAAATAATACTGTCCTCTTCGTTGCTCAATTCATCTCCATTATTTTCACCAAGATTTTCGTTATCACTACTCATTACATGGACACTTTTATTACCATTATCACTGGTATCTCTCTTTCTTGAATATCATCATCTTCAACGCCCAAACATTCCAAAAGTATGTACAGTGGCTCACAGCTTATTTGATGCACTTCAATAAATATTAAACAAACTGTTGTCCTTATGCAGATAAATAAAAATTTACAAATATTTTGATGCAGATTTTACAGTTAGTATAACTGAAATTCGAAGCACAAAAGAAAGTAAGAAAAAATGTTTCAAATGTCCCGTTAGCAGTAATGAAGCAAAATCATTTGCATAGGATAGCTCACAGCTTATTTGATGCAGTTAGTTCTTTGTATCCTAGCATTAAAAGTGCACGATTTTCACCGGATTTTTTTTTGGATATATTGTACTTAGTGCGTTTCTTATTTTATTTTTAAAAAAGTTATTTGACCTTGATAGTTTAAAAGTGGATAAATTGTGTAATATTTAAAATGGGCCGTAGGACAACACTTGAACAACGGGAATTAGTCATTCATCATTTTAGAAATGGTGAATCTGATCGCAAAATCAGCGAAGTTGTCAATTTAAGTTCATCAACAGTTCAGCATATAATTGAAAGGTTTACCAATGAAAAAAGGTTGGAAAACAAGGGTAGAAATGCACCAAATAAAATTTTGAATGAGTCTGATGAACGGTGGATCGTCCGGAAAATAATGCAAAACCCTAAGTTATCAGCTCCTAAATTGGCGAACGAAGTGTTTACTGGAATTGGTAAAGAATGCAGTGCTGAAACCATACGTCGTGTGCTAAGAAAGCATAATTTTAATGGCCGAGTTGCACGAAAGAAGCCGTTCATCAGTATCAAAAATCGACAAAGCCGCCTGAACTTTGCTACGGAGCATATTTCAAAGAATTTGGACTTTTGGAAAACCGTGATTTTCGCTGACGAGTCCAAATTCAACATGCTTGGCTCAGATGGAATGGCGTACGTTTGGAGAAAGCCAAATACAGAGCTCAAAAAAGCAAATTTACATGAGACTGTTAAGCACGGCGGTGGCAGCGTAATGGTTTGGGCCTGTATGTCGGCAGCCGGAGTTGGGAAGCTAGCCTTTATTGAAGGAAACATGGACAAGATCATGTACAGTAATATCCTAAAGGAAAATCTCCTGCAAAGTGCTGACGAACTCGGAATCCGGCGTGAATTCAGATTCTACCATGATAATGACCCTAAACATAAGTCAGAAATCGTGCAATCTTGGGTTATTTGGAATTGTCCTCATTTGATGGCTCCCCCGGCACAGTCACCCGACTTAAATGTAATTGAGAATTTATGGGCTTTTCTGGAGAAAAAAATTCGTAACCACGCAATTCACAACAAAATTGATTTAAAGAAAGCTCTTTTAGAAGAATGGAGTAAAATAACGCCAGAAATGACAGGGAAGCTGGTTGAATCTGTTCCAAATAGACTCAAAGCTGTCTTGAGCCAAAAAGGAAACCATACGAAATATTAGTGTTGAACTGGAAATCCTCTACATGGATAAATTTAAGGAAAACGTGGACTGCATCAATTAAGCTGTGACATAAAATTTTGCCTTTAATTTTGTTTTTGTTATTTAGTTATTTAAGAATCAATTGTTGAAATAAATTAAATTGTTATTTTTGAAAAAGGGCTTTTATTTAATTTATTGCAGTTTAAATTTTTTCAATACCTTTTCTAATACAGAAGTTATAGTGCTTTTAACTTTGAAAATGTTACTGCATCAAATAAGCTGTGAGCCATTGTATGTTTAGTATCAACGCATGCTTACTCAGGCCCAGAAGAAAAGCAATTAACAAGGACTACGTCACAACAGGAACTATCAAAAGCTGTTCAATTGGTTTAAAAGAACAGGTCAATAGGTTTAAAAGCCTGATACGCATTGTGACGTCATGCTTCCGCTTTTGGGCCTTGCTTGTATCCCTCAAAATTCAAAGTACCTGGTTTTGTTCGTTTTTCCATTCATAGCAACTAGAAGGTAATAAAAATAATTATACCAATAAAAATACATTTCTTTCTGTCTTTTGTTTTCTCTCCAAATAATGCACTTTTGAATATTTCAACATCAAAATAAATATTCGCTCTTGCAAACTATCACTCTGAACAGAATTAATTGAACGAATGATAATATATAACTTTTTTCTACGGCGATTTCCCTGTGAAAAAGGAGTTTTCCGGAAAATTTGTTATAGAATGTATGATACCCAAAGCTTACGTAAGATAGGAAGCCATATGGTAGCAGTTTGCATATTTATTAGTCGGCCTACTATTGGACAAGCTTCCGTGAGCTCTCCGCCAACTGCGGCATAAGCAAATGCTTATATCGCGTAATATATACTACTTTCCGAATGAAAACGTACGAAACTTATTCCGTCCATTCTTATAATTCACCTTGCACTATCCACTGTACTCATACACTTTTCAAGACGAGCAAATGAAGCACATGTTTTGCACCTTCCACTGATAACTAAGCTTTGAGAAGTAAACAAAGTCCTATTCATTCACCTTGGAAGGCGATAAAAATTAAACAGGTATAAGAACTGAAATAATTTTCACTTCACTAGGAGTGCTATTGTGTTCTCCGAGGATCACCCAATTTCCACTTTCAGAATTCTTCAAATACCGCCATGTAAGCGAGCGAGCAAAGGCGGCCTACTAGTGGTAATGTGTGTGGTAGTAAGCGCTGTAGCCATATGGCTTCCTATCTTACGTGAGCTTTGATGATACCTGAACAAAACTCTATAACTGGAATAGAAAAGTACGCCAGTCATTTCCCTGGTAGCAAGTGAATTTCCTGGGAAAGTTGTAGAAAAACACGCCAGTCAAAATGACGGTTCCGGTAGAAATATTACAAACAGAAAACAGTTTTTTTTATTCTGGATGCAAAATTAAAACAAGTTATCAAATCAATGTCATTATAAAAACCCTATAACTGTTTCGGGGGAAAAATACTAAAACAAAGTACATTAAATATTGTTGAAAAACAAGATTAAAGCAGTCACTTTAAATGGTCCAGCAAATCTGATGTTCATAACCGCAAAAGAACTTTTAGTGATACTGAGGAGCGAAACAGAAATAGTAGGGTTACGAATCAATAAGAATAAAACAAAACTCATGACACAGCTGAGCAAAAATATCTCAAATGCTCAAAATATCACACTTGGCGAAAACAATATCGAAAATGTGGCAAATTTGCTCCCCTTAGTCTAATTATTACTCAGAGTGTTGTGCTGTTTGCTTGAATTATTCTTTACTTGACACTTGCTAAAACTGCTCGGTAGGCAATATCCTATTTAATTTGTTTCTTTCTTCCTAAAATTATTCCTGCAACGAGATCCTGAATACGGCACTAAATGCTTGCATTTTTTAGTTGAAAACTTCACCTCCGAGAAAAAACCATTTAGATGTTATACTATATTTAATTGAATATATATTTACACAAACCTTCATTTCATAACAAACGAAGTACTTTACAATGCATTGCAAATTGAAGGGAGGCGGCATTTCCGAAATTAAATAATATCGTAGCGAAATGAAATTTGAATGAAATGGAGCCACTCAGCCATTTGAATCACAAAGTAAAACTTTGACCATATTGACGTTGCGGCCGCATTGCTATCTAATGTTGCATCAACGATGGTGGGTTGAAATATTTCAATGGCTACGGAGGTTTCACAGAAAGGTATTGTTTATTGCGGGGTTGGTAACCAAGGATTTTCCTTGTCGTATTATTCTACTTTCTCTAATGAAAACCATTTTAATTAATAATTTGATATCGGACTTGTTCAACACTATTGTTTCCTGATAGATGTGTACATATGTATGCATGTATTTATTTCCGCGATGTACTAGTGGTCACTTCGCTGCTGCAACTATTACCTACTCTTTTCGCCTCCGACGTTTGTGGAAATTGTTATCAAGTGGGGGGAAATAAATGTAAAATAATCTTTTTGTGTCTACAAATCAAATTTATGTTGAAATTCATTCTAGCTGTTGACGAGGAGCATGCACACAGGAAAATTAATTAGGAATTACTCTACGGTAGGTATTCAGACCGCTATTGGGTGCAAAACTAGAAGCGGGGTGGAACCAGTTATTCGCAATTTTGTATTTTGCTGCGGTTTAATTGAAACGTGTGCTATTTTGAGTTATAAGTACCGCATTAGATTTTAGTGGTATTTGTTTAGCAATGAACACTTTTCAGATTAGATTGTATAGCAATTAAACAAAATCTCGTTCAATCCGCAATATAATTACGCTGAGATGTAGGTTTTTGGTTTTGCTATCGTATTTTCATGCATTCCAAATTGGAATTCCTATAAAAGAAAATTTAAAATTTATTAGTACAGTGAAATTGTAATCAACACCGTGGCAAAACAGACGATCGAGCATCAAGCCTTGCGCAAAAGAAATGATTTATTCGATGAAGAGTGACAGAATGCGTTTGACGAAACGTACAAGGAATACGTAGGTAGGAAAACCAGAATGAAGAGAGAAGATTATGAAAATTACAGAAGGGTAGCGAATAAGATAATTAGAATTAAGAAAAGAAAATACTATGACGACGAATTGCCAAGTATCGATATAAGTCTAGCGAGCCACAGCACAAGACAAGCATACAAAATAGTGAAAAGCCTGAGATGAGGTTATCAGCCCAAGAGCTCTGCCATGACGACATCGGCAACATCATCGCTGGAAAAATGGGCATCATACTTCGGGAACCTCTTTAATTCTCCGCACAGTTTCAAAGTATTGGAGCCTATAAATATTCTCAAAGAGTTTGCATTTGCCCCACTAACTCTGGATGAAGTTTGTTCCATCAGCAAGGCCCTAAAGAATGATAAAGTGCTGAGCATCGATGAGATTCCAGAGGAGCTCATTAAATATGGTGGTAGCGGTGTTCAAAAAGTCATCCGTAAAGTCATCCAGCGCATTTGGCAACAAGAACATATGCCAAATGAGTGAGCCAATCAATTATATTCCCTTTCCACAAAAAAGTGGCAAGCTAAAGTGCGGAAACCATAGAGGCGTATCACTACTTTTTGCGGCGTACAAAATATTTTCAAAGATCGCAGAAAATAAAATCAGATCATAAGCCAACAGTATTATTGGGGAGTAGATTGACATGTTAAGTACGAAACCCTTCTAACATGAGCGTAGTTATGTCTATACAACTTGTTTTCGTTGTTATTATGACACTGGTCTGTAACAAAATTCTCCTTGAAATGTAAATATGATGAGGTCGATTTTCGCAAGGATTTGCGATTTTCCCTAAAAACTGGTTTACTAGGATTGATAATTTTTAGGTCGCACATTTGCGTGATACTCGCGCACATCATTCTTGGCAAGAGCATATCTTCAGCTCAACATATCAGCTCTGCGCATGGCTAAAGATACTTAGCAAATTTCGTCGCAGTGTGCTTATATTTACGGCTGAAAATTGCAATCTGGTACAGTCATTGTCCATACGCTCGCGCTGTTAGGATTATGTATGATCAACGCCTGCTTACTCAGGTCCGAAAGGAAAGCAATTAACGTACATGACGTCACAGTGGGAACTGTCAAAAACTGCTCAATTGGTGTAAAAGAACAGGTCAATAGGTCTAAAATCTTGGTGCGCATTGTGAAGTCATGTTTCCGCTTTCGGGCCTATGTGAGGAGGCATTGGTACCAAAACTGACGATAGATATTAGCCATATGGTAGCAATTTGCATATGTATTAGTCGGCCTACTATGCACAAGCTTCCGGTAGCTGTCACCCAACCGCGGCATTAGCAAATGCTTACATTTCGTCATATATACTATTTTCCGAATAAAAAACGTGCCGAACGCATTCCGTTTATGCTATAAATTCACCTTGTATAGCCCATTGTGCTCCTAAGCTTTCCAATACGAGCAAATGAAGCACACGTTTTGCACCTTCGACTGATAGCTCAGCGTTGAGATGTAAACAAACTCCTATAAATTCACTTTGGAAGGCGATAAAAACCAAACAGGTATAAAAACTGAAATAATTTTCACTTCACTAGGAGCGCTATTGTGTTCTCCACGGATCATCTGGATTTCACTGTAGAAATCCGTCTCTAAACCGTACAAAACCTCGAATTTTTGTTGGCATCTCCACAATTCTTCATATAACGCCATGTAAGTTATCCAGCAAAGTCGGCCTACTAATGGTCATGTGTGTGGTAGTAAGCGCTGCTGCCATATGGCTTGTATCTATCGTCAGTTTTGATTGGTACGATTCATTGAAACAATATCTGGTACAAACCTGTGCAAATTTTTGACAAAATTATTCCAAAAGTCTTTCTCACTAAGACTCATGAAAGAATTTCTACATTCTGATGAGTTCGCGTCGCTGAAGACAAATTCTTTGCCAGATATGTAATTAACATGTCTGCACGTTACTATTTTCAAATGGAACTACTATACAAAAAATTGTTTATTGCATCGTAGAATTTTCTGCAATACCGCTATAGACCATTCTTTAATAAAAAAATAAAAATACTAGAGTCTATATTTTTGAAAGAGGCAAGAAGAGTTTATGAATTACACCACCGAAGAAGGTGGTTTAGTATTTTGTAATAATACTGAAGGACTTCTACAAAAACTAGATTTCCATAAAGCATCAGAGAAATTTTTTTGTTGATTCATCGAAAATCAGCCTGACAGTATTGTTACCTCACAATGGCGGCAAATACTCATCAGTTCTCCTTGCATATGCAACAAATATGAAAGAAAATTATAGTAATATGATTTTTATTAGAAAAAATGAAATATTCTCTATGCAATCAGAACGTTTGTCTAATCCGAAAGTTATAGATATGTTAATTTATTTGTTGATTTCTAGGTGAGTGAGAGAACCGCGCAAGAGACAAACGCTAGATGGTTAAAAATGGCCTCGAAAATCGACTTTAACGCCTGGAATCGAGAATGTTAGTGAAGAACCTTTAATTCAAAGCGAAAACATTTTTTTATCTCCACTCCATATAAAAATGTCTTAAAGTCTTAAACAAGGATAATAAAGCTTTTCAATATCTCAATATGAAATTCCACCGAATCAGCGATGCGAAATTGAAAGAAGTAATTTTCATTGGTGTCCAAATACGAAAGCTCGTAAGAAATACGAATTTCAAAATAAATATCAATGAAACTGAAAAAGGAATATGCTGCGTAGTGTAATGGTTAGAGTATTCGATTTGTTTCAATTGATTTTTCGGGTGGACTGATGATACGTACTGGTTTGCCGACATTGTCCTGCTGGAAGAGAAGGGTTCAGCTGGAAAGTAAAGACTAGGTTAGCCTAGCAATTCATATTCGTTTTTATTTCTTTCATAATACTACTTTGTATCTTTCTTCCTTTTTTTCTTTTTTGAAGAATTAAATGTATCTGTATCTAATACTAACTATATAACTAACGGTACATGTTAAATTTGCAAGGTTTCATTTTCTTTGCTTTTTGTTGCGATACTTTTCCTTATTTGTGTTATTTCATCAAATCAGTCGTCTTCTCTTATTACTCGCATGTTCTAACATTCTATTTTCTACGATTTATTGTAATTGTTTAATTGTATATAATATTTTTCTGTTCTAAACTAATAAGTTCAGCTTTAGATTGAAAGCACATAACTATTTTCATCTCAATATTAAATTTGTGACCTGTTCAATTTATAGTTAATCGAACAAATTCTTTACTTGTTTCTAATAAAAATTATTTACAATCTTATATAAACAATAATAGAGTATAACTATCAATGCATTATGGATATAATATAAATTATTTTAATTTTTAAATGGATTGTAATATTTAGGAACTAAGTGGTTTGAACCGCCTCGTTGTATGCAGGAAATGTAGGAAATCATTTCATGTAAGTTCATATACCTCAGATATAAACCTTCAGTTTCTCTTTTAAATATTACTTTAAATAATTTACGCGTAAGGACACTTTCCTTTTGAAATTTATGCATGTAGACCTAATTTGGAATTTTAAATGAGCCATTGGCTGGAAGTCTTCAAATAGAAAAAAATTGGAAGAATCAAAATTAGCAAGTGTTAACTTTCTTACACCAAAGTGGCGGCCCAAAAATTGTTTTCAATATTTTTGTTTAATTTATCAATTTTAAATGTTATAAATTTTTCTCGTTAATTTGTTTACACACTACTTTATTTTGTTGTAGTTAAAAAAAAGACTTGCAAAGATACTGAATTTGATTTTCATCAATATCTCAATTATTTTATTCATTTATCTTCATTTCCTCTTCTTTTCGATATATTAATAAAAAAAGGTAACATTAATTTATCATCATCATTTTCAATCTCACAAAGCTTCAATTTTGATTCGAATTGAATTCATGACACTAGCAATATCTTAGAAATTAATTATATACATTATTGAATCTTAATTGAAAAATTTTTAATTGCAAGGATTTTTTAAATCGTTTGTATAAATAATATTGTGTTCGGGAAAAATCATCGTGTTAATTTAAATCTTAAAAGTAAGTAGGCAAGATTATCCAATATTTCATACATATAAAATAAAAAAACAAAATAGTCTTTGACTGGGAAATTAAGTAAATCACTACTCCTCTTAATACATGATACTTTGTGTTGGTCGTTACTCGCACCACCATTTTTTCGTTATTGTAATTTCATTATGTTTTGTTGAATTGTAATTGTATGATATTAAATGTAATTTGACGCTTACAAAAGTTTTATTTAAAAATTGCTGTACCACTATTATAAACCGGATGTCCTTGATTATTAAATTGAAACTGTTCTCATTGTTGCTTTACACTGGTTTTATTGTTTGTGGTCTCGGTGTTTTTGCGCTTATTTAAAAGTATGTTTAGAAAATGTTTTTCTCCTTAGACGCAAATAAAATATTTTGTTTTTTATACATATATATATATTTCGAGGGTAAGTTTTCCCTCTTCTTCAGTGTACTGATGGTCTAGTTACAATTTTCTTTGCTTAAATACCTAACATGTCTAGCTATACAGGAGTGAGTTTAATTGCTATTTAATTATACCTTTTTATTTTTCTTACTCTACTTTTTAAAACGTTTTGGTTTTATTGGTTTAGTCCTTTAATTACAAGCTTAATAAATGTTATTTAATGACAGTCAATGGGAAAGGTTATTACAAAAAATTTTAAATTACTTTATTACCTCTAGTAGTTTTGAATATCCGTGCCCGACGTCATCATTCAGCCTCGATTGTTCCGGTTGTCTCAAAATCCACAGGCTTTCATACGCATCTAATTTCTTGCGGCTTTTGACTTGCTGTACTACCTCGACGTCTTCCCAATTGATCTTATGGTTGCTTGAAACGATGTGCTTTGCTACCGATGATTTTATCGCTTCAATGGGCCGTTGTTTCTCGATGCACTTTTCCGCTTCATTGATGTGCTCCGTAAACCTTGTTTTAAGCGGGCGTTTCGTTTGTCCTATGTAGCTTTTGTGGCATGTTTGGCACGTGATTTTGTAAACTCCACATTTTTCGTGTTTATGTTTCTTATCTTTGGGTGTTCCCAATATTGTGCTCAATTTCGATTTTTGGCTTGTTGGTACTGCTATTATGTTTACTTTTTTTAATCTCTTTTTGATTTTGTCGAAAGCTTTCGAATATGTTAATGCTGCTCGTTGGGTCTCTTTTGATCTTTCTTGTGAGTAGAGTGTAGTGAGTGACTCCAATTTTAGTTTTTTCTCCATTCTTCTTATGATCGCCTGTATTGATCTTTCGTCAAAACCATTCAAAACTGCTGTGCCAAGGATAAACTGCTTCTCTTGATTGTAGCGTTCGGCGTTCATAGGCGTTGTCAACATCCTGTAAATCCAACTATTGTAGCTGGCCATTTTCGTTGCGTGGGAGTGATTGGACGTCACTGGTATCGTTCGTTGAGTGCTCGTTGTCTTCCTGTGGATTCCAAACTCGATTTCGTTTTCACCTCTGATGATCTTCACGTCTAGAAAGGCTATTTCATTTTTGTTCTCCAGCTCCATTGTGAACTTTATATTCTTGTGGATACTGTTGATTTTCGTCATCGTGCTTTCCAGATTTGCTTTCTTGACTATCGCGAATACGTCGTCTACATATCGTACCCAAACTCTCGGCAATGCACCTTCATCCGCAATTCGTTGTTCTATCCATGTCATGAATATCTCGCTTATAAGTGGAGATAATGGGTTCCCCATTGCTACGCCAAACTTCTGTTTGAAGTATCTGCCTCGAAACGTGAAGTATGTTTCTGACATGCAGAGTGTTGCGAGTTTGTACCATGATAATGACCCTAAACATAAGTCAGAAATCGTGCAATCTTGGGTTATTTGGAATTGTCCTCATTTGATGGCTCCCCCGGCACAGTCACCCGACTTAAATGTAATTGAGATTCTTATACAACAAGGCAGACTCCAATTATGCGACGCACCTACAAAACCACGCACATGAGCCTGATGCTATGACAAACTCTATGAAATTGCTCCACAAACAAAACAAAGGACCGAGACTTGACATCCTAGAAAGACTTGAAATTTATAAACATAGAAAGACAGACGGTGACATTATCAACGAACAACTTGTTACCAATTCCGACGCAATTTTCTCAGTCCTAGACCACACTCTTAGACGAAAACGGAAACGAGATGAAACAGAACAAACGGACAGCCAACAAGCAAAAAAACAAAAACATAATATCCCCCTCCGTGGTATAATTGAGTAATTTACTTCCTGACCTCATTACCCATCCACTAATCACCCATCCGCTAATTACCCATCCGCTAATTACCCATCCGCTAATTACCTATTCGCTAATTACCCATCCTACGACTATATAAAGTCGCTCCCTTCAACACATCCTTTAGACACTGAAGATGACTCAAAGTAGTCGAAACGCGTCTGCTCACACAACTAAGCAAGGCCCGACGGCTTTTAAAGAAAAAAAAAAAAATTATCTTTAATGTTCATTTTTGCAAACAATTAAAACACCACCTTCACCATAGACAGAGATCAGATGTGACCTCTTTTTTTTTATTTTCCCAGTCATGTGTGTTGATCGCCAAACACGCTGACTACATACCCAATCCAAGGCCCTAATGTGGAAAACAATAGACATTACCAATTCCAATCTCAACAACTAAACCGCAAAAGTTTTTATTTCCGTATGTAATTTAAGAGCGCTATTGAAGTCCCGACCGACTTTGATATAGTTAGAACTTCAAATAGACTATTTTCCATGTTACTTTCGTGATTTTTTAACAATCCCAAATGGTGCAGAATTGCCACTTCATTGAACTTTTTCACCGACAATTCGGCTCGCTTCAAGGAATTTTTTTCCATTTTGCTTAGTGACCAAACGCTAATCGGAATTTTACAAAGAGTGCGAAGCCTGCAAACGATTGTGGGTTTGGCGCTAATTCCAGATCAATATCTGCTACTGATTTCAAGCTGCCACGCGGACTTCCAGTTGGACTGTACAAAGCTGCTGTAGGCCCGTGCTGACGGTGCAATGCTGCTGCAGCCGCTGCGCTTCTTTCTCGTTGGGGAGCCGCAATTGGTGGGAGCTCCACGCCACTGACGCTGGGTTTGAAAATTATTAGACGCCGTATTAAAAATCTACTATAGAACTTATTTGCACGTTAGAAAGGGCTCGCTTGTCGTGGGAACTGCAGATGGTGTAGGTGGAGGCGCAGTCATCCACAATCCGAGATGATATCCGGGAGCACCCAACTCGAGGCGGTTGCCACTGACACTCATGTTGCAAAATCTCTAAAACCCTGTGCAAGTTATACTAATCACTGTTTTC
Source organism: Odontomyia ornata (assembly GCA_963969285.1). Taxonomy (NCBI): domain Eukaryota; kingdom Metazoa; phylum Arthropoda; class Insecta; order Diptera; family Stratiomyidae; genus Odontomyia; species Odontomyia ornata. Next base: position 649,959 of record OZ017738.1, on the reverse strand, counting down.
CTCGCTGAGGCTTTCCTCTCATGATGCCCAGCATGACTTAATTATTGTGCTTCGGGGCACAAATTCACACTAACCAGATCCTCAAAGTGGTGGCTACGTTGTATCTTTTGCAAAGGGGAAAACAAATTCTTTGTTTGCTTGGATTGCAAATATTGTACACAACCACAATCAGCGTTCTACGGAATATTTACTATTGTATTCAGCTAATTGCTGGAATCATAACGATATGAAGAGAAATTACGAACAGCAATAGGAGCCTTTCACCAACCTTTGCACGAAATAGACTTGAACTTTTTTTTCTTTTTTAATTAATTTTGTCTGGCCGGTGTCCGCACCGTGGAGGTCTTGCCACGTGAAACTCTCATTCCGTGCGAACCAGACGTCATCCCTTCTTCCGTTTGACACCTGTCAAATCGCGGTTCAGTGGCAGCGAGTGGTAAAAAGGTCACTCCCGAACCGTTCACGTCAATCGCGTAGGACACATGGATCTGCTGATTGGCGTCAGAGAATATACGGCCACTGATCATATCAGCTTCTCGAGGATCGAAAAATTCGACCAAGATAATGAGATACTTTAACTATCTCAAAGCAAAGGCCTGAAAGGGGCTGTAGCGCTAAAAGCAAAGCGAAAAACTGGAAAAAGGGCATAGACCGCTTTTTTAGACTCACGAAATGATTTTCTTGAAAACTACGAAGAAATCATCTAATAACTTCTTTCTTCGTACAAAACTCTCAAATGCAATATGTCACTCATAATTAATTTTTGTAACTCTCATTACGATTTCTTGCCCGCAAATTTTGTAGTAGTACCAGATGCGCTCGGTGAAAGGTTATTTATTAGCTTGAATCAATGCCCGCCCACACACAAGTCTAAAAGTGGATGCGTGACGTCACAATACTAGGCTTTTAGACCGATTGACTTTTTCCTTTAGACCAATTAAACAAAGGTTGATAGTTCCTACGGTGATGCCATGTACGTTAATTACTTTCTTCCTGGGCCTGAGTAATCAGGGATTGTTTGAATACTATTTATTAACTTGAAGAAGTTAAAATCATTAATGGTTTTGATATCTTGTCTTTGTTTAGTCCACTTTGAACTTTGGCATTAAGGTTTCTTAGGTAATCCATAATGATATGGGCAGTATGATGCCTGACTGTGTGATTATTACCTGATTTTTCAATCAGTACCCCTCATAGGTGGGTAGTCTGATAATCCAGCAGAAGTACACTGCACTGACTACAGAAAAATATATAGCTGACCCATATACTTCTATTTAGAAGCATCAAATCTATAATAATCATCAATAATAATAAGGCGCAGCTGGGTGGACGGATACACGACCAAAGCCGATGGAGAGTGTCGATACATTCGATCATGATAATGAGATAATCTAACTATATCTAAGCAAAGACCCGGAAAGGGCTGTAGTCCTACAAAAAAATAATGAGAGATTTTCTTAAATTTTTTATAGACCAGCGTTATTTATCATCATAGTCTGATTAGCATTTTAACCAGAGTTATGCAACAAAAATATAAATATCTAATTTTTCTTTTGATTAGCATATAAATCAAAACAAGAAAAAACCAACTTATCTTTGTAAAGTACTCATATCAGTGGTGGATGGTTCAAATTTGCTTCAGGGAATCAGTGAAGAAGTCTATTGATATTGGGGGAGTTCTGTATTCGGTTGGTATCCGCGAGTTTTGGATTTCTTTTAGCACCCAGTATTTAGCTCCCCCAAATTTGTTATCCGACGCGACGTTCCAATACTCTGGCAAGCCGCGTTTGTCACTTGGCGGCTCAAAGGGGGCCCATTGGTCTAAGCAACTGGCGCTCACGCCGTCTTCGACGGGCTATCCGGCACTGCAAGCCCCAGCCGGAGCACCCTTAAATAAGGAGGGTAATAGTCCTTAACAGCTCCAGGGTAGTTCAATGATTCCTGGATCCAATGCCATTGTCCTTTTTTCGTTCGCAAGGTTGTTGCCGTGGTTTGAATCCATTCTGGGGATCTTAAACACTCAGTTTACGGCAATTTTTTCCGAAAAATTCCAAATGAATGGTCTTCTGGGCTTTTCGGCGGTATATCCATAGCATATAGACAGTTGAATACAAACCAGTTCCCAATATTTCCACGCTTTATGCGAGGGAACACTACTTTTGTAGAAATTCTCCAAACTACTACATTTTTACCACTCTGCTTTGCTGTGAAACAAATATTTTTTTAGTTTGGTATTTACTTTTTCTCATACTTTTACCTGCTTTGTGTCATTACTGATTGAATCAAACTTGCGAACATCAAAACAATAATATCCTCTATCCTTATTTTTGTATTCTTTAATGAAATTTAAACTTTTTTTTTATTAATTTGCCTCAAAAGAGGTTTTCTACGAGCAACTTAAGAGTGGAAACGGTTTCGTTTATTTTTCCTGCCTATGTTTTCCACTAAATTCTTTTAACTTAAAGGCGGCTCAGTTGGATATATCCTCTCAAAAAAGCATCCAATAAAGAGTTATGAACCTAAAGCCAGGGAGCGTTTCTCGATTATTCACATATTTACATTATACTTGTAAGTCTGACTCGAGCCAATAATCGCATTATGTCATTCAATGTAAGTTGAAAGATATTCTTCGACATATTGAAATTAATCGAAGTCCGCGACATTTATGGTCGACTAAATAATCATAAATGAGTTCTGAGGAAATGAGTCCTTAAAATTATTAATTGAGACTGCAGCATAGTTGCAAACTGACTCTTATGTTCATTATCCACTTTAAGTCAACAGGACTTCAACCATTAAATGGGTATTAAAATGGAACATGTCATTCATTTCTAATGTTGGAACTTGGACTAACTAACCAAACATGTAACAACTTCTATTCGTATATGTTAAAGCTGAGTCAAAGAGATTAAAACTTAAGTAACTGAGAATTAAGCATATATGCACAGTTTTGACTAAGGGAAAATAAACTGTTTGATGTCCATGGCCCATGTGATTATTTTTAATCCAATTTGTTGGACTTTCAGAGATTTTCTTTTTGTTGTAACCATACGAGTATATAAGTATGTATATATGACATTTTTGCTAAATCAGCGTCAATGTAGATATTAGCTGATTAAACCTTTTTTCTGATTCTACTTGAATATAGCACCTTCTGAAAGATAAACTTCTTCGTGCCTAGATTTATTGATAGTATCTCCAATCTTTAATCGTTTATTACTAACTAGCAGCTCAAACGAACAATCCATCTGAATCCAATATCTGCAGTTCCCAATAAGCCCATCCAGCCATGGTAATGCTCATTAATTTAACCATAAAAACCATATTTCTACCCTACTGCTGCAATCCACCTGCAGGATTTGCAACAATACAATAACAAACCACCCCTAATTTGATTCGCATATCAAAGAATAACAAACTCATTACATGTAACGTTTAGGTCATCAGCATATGGGCCATGGAATCTCTATGAAACTCAGATCTAATAAATTTAATCTTGTTGACAAATAACTACGGCTATTGTCCCTAATTCCGCTTATATCTGATGAGATAACTTGAAGCCGTTAAGGATAGTGTACAAGTGTAATGATTGTTCGAAAGCAGAACTAATATGTTGAGAATTAGGGGTGAAATCGCCCCGAACACGTGTTTCTTTCAATTTAGTCGATGAAACATGAAACGGTGATTCCGAAAATTTCCTCTCTCATCGTTGTCAACCCTCAATTGAATGCAATGAATTTTTAAGTTGTTCATTTCGGAGACGAGCAGGGATATTAAATTTGGTGGTGATTTCATTGTATGATTTGTTGATATTGTGTTTTCAAGGGAAGTCATTGAAGTAGCACTAATTTGTTGTTCCTGATCCATTTGGTTCTGTTTTGAAGTGTAAAATTAAATATTTGTTCAGAGTCAAAGTCCGTTACGCTTGTGTTTTACGTTGCCAATGTATTTTACCTAATTTCAGATGACAATTTGCAACTTGCGCATATAATATAATTGCTTTTGACTAGTTGAATACCTAATTTCATCGAGTTTAAGGTTACCTACATAATTTTATTGAGAGTAATGAAGTATTCACAAATCATGCTTTTATTAACAAGGCTAGGTGAATTTCGGATTTTAGCTAACGAAAAATCAGCATTATTTTTCCCGATTTTTCGGAGCAGGCGATCAACGTTTAATGGCGCGCGGACTAAACAACATATTTTCCTTCTTCCAGGCTGCTTTGAAAAGGTTTTATCATGTATGCATATATATATTGTCGCGTATTATGGTTTGCGCCTAATAATTTTAATGTTTCGGGAAAGTGAAAACGCACGCAATGTCTTTTAAATTCAATTAAAAGAGTTTATTTACTAAAATTGCACAATCGCTAATTTAACTATTTCACAACTTGTCTATTAATTTTTTATTTCAACCGTTTATCACGTCAATATAGCTTTTTACTTCGCACTCCACACTATCGCAGTTTACTATATTTTTAAAGCAATATGGAATATAATCTGCCATTTAGCGTGCGTAATCGTTTGTTGGCTGAAGACAGCGGTGATGATTTTGGTGGCAGTGGTTCCTCCGAAGACGACCACGTCTCTGAGCAATCAGTATCTGATTATGAACTTTCTGAATGTTCAGAAAATGATGATGTGGAGAATGCAATTCTCAGTGAACGCCATTTACAACAGCGTGAAAATTGAGCCGCACGAGGGAGACCAACATCAACATTGATCAGTAAATATAAGACAAAGTGGAAAATGGGAGCAAAATGCAAAATAAATACTTTCTTTTTAAGGGACACTATAAGGCTCATTTTTCCTTTATTTTGTTATATCTTGAGAGATTCCACGTAAATTTTTAGCTAAAAATATTATAAATTGAAAAAGTTACGATTTTTTATGTAAAAATGATGATTTTCGTTTTTTCAGGTTGTTCGCGATTTTTTTAAAGTAGGCTAAGGACATTTAGGGCCTCTCTAATGTATGAGAATTACTAAAAGAGATTTCAAACTATTTCTGAAAATTTTTTCAAACTAATATTTGTAGGGGGGGCGATACTGTATATGTAAATAATTGTCCCCATATGTACTCGATGATCGAAAAAAATAGGTGTGTACTCGGAGGGTTAAAAGTCAATTTTCTAACAGTAAATTTTCTATTTATTTTCAAAATGTTCGGGGTTTAAGATCCAAGCTGAAGGATGTAGCTTCATCCTATTCTCTCTCTAACGATGATATAATATGTATTTCTGAATCCTGGTTGACTGATAGTATATTTGACTCTGAAATATTTCCTAATCATACAATTGTTAGGCGTGATCGTGATAGGTCAATCTCCAACAAGTTAGACGGAGGAGGTGTCCTAGTCGCCTGCAAGAATACCTTTACTGGCTTCCCTCTAGCAAATTTACTTTTCACTTCTACTGTAGAATGTGTGGGGGCAAAAATAGTTATTTCATCTTCCCTTTCTCTTCTTGTCTTTTGCACTTATATACCTTGTGAATCTCCTTTTTCGGTGTACAATATCTTCCTTACCGAGATATCTAGTATTTTCTTATCGCGCTTTTCAAATTGTCACCTTATTTTATGTGGTGATTTTAACCTTCCTAAACTCTCATGGGGTGACAATCAGGTTGATTCTGACTCATCTCAAATTTGGTCTTTAATTTCTTCTTTTATGTCCATGTGTTCCCTGGTTCAATTTAATAATTTTCTTAACGTTAATAACCATATTCTTGACTTATTCTTTTGTAGTATGGAGCAATCGTTGTTATGCTCACCTCCAGTTCTTTTTCCTTGTCTTTCTGCTGATCCCCATCATCCCCCCTTACGCTTTGAAATTTCCTATACTGCTTCTGTCCGTTATCGTCGAAAAGAGCGTCAGCGCTATAACTTTTATAAAACTAATTATGAGCAACTTTCCGAAACAATTCTCTCTGTTGATTGGTCCTCCTTCTTTTGCGGGCTTGACTCGGATACTTGTTGCAACAATTTTTTTGACTTTTTAAACGCTGTTATTTTTAACTCGACTCCACTTGTCAATATAAGAAACTCTTCTGACTGTCCCTGGTTAACTCTCGATGTGAGACGAGCCTTGAAAGCTAAAGATTGAGCTCGTCAAAGTTTTTCACGTGATAGCTCCCCTGAGCCACGTACAGCTTTTTGTCATTTGAGGTCGATAGCTAAGAAAAAGATGCAGATCGCTAAAGTTTCTTATTTTCATAGTATTGAAGGCTCTCTAAACTCAAATCATTCAAAACCATTTTGGAAATATATACGCTCTCTTAAATCTTCTTCCAGTTTCCCACCCTCGCTCCATTTGAATGGCTGCTTAGCAACTTCACCTCTCAAGATTTGTGAACTTTTTAGAACTCAGGTTTCTTCTATTTTTACAGCTCCTCTAAGCAATAGCCCTTTGTTCCCAACCAAACACATGCCACCTTCATTTCCTTTTACTTGCTATCCAGAAGATGTTATGAAGCTTATTTTAGAACTTGATGACTCTGTTAGTTCAGGTCCTGATGGTACTCCTAATCATTTTGTGGAATCCTTAGCTACTTCTATTTGTGTCCCCCTTTCCCTTCTCTTCAACTCTAGCTTATCTTCAGGCTCTTTTCCTTCGTGTTAGAAAAGATCCTATGTTATTCCTATTTTTTAAAAGGTGGCACCTCAGACGTTGCCAATTATTTGCCTATCTGCTTATTACCCTGTTTCTCCAAACTACTGGAGAAAATCGTGTTCTGGCACCTTTTTTCACTTACTTATGATTTGTTAATTCCTGAGCAACATGGTTTTATCAAAGAGCAATTGACCTTAACGAATTTGTTAGAATTCATAACCCACAGAGGACCGTTTACAAGTCGAACCCTTGTATTTGGATTTCTCTAAAGCCTTCGACTCAGTAAATCACAATATTTTGTTTAGCAAACATAAATTTCTTAACGATCCTGATTATTTGCTCCACTGGTTATCCTCTTACTTATCCAATCGTTTCAGTCAGGTATCTTTTCAAGGCTGACTTTCTATTCCCTTCCATCCGTCTTCAAGTGTTCCTCAAAGATCCATTCTTGGCCCACTATTGTTCACTCTGTTTATAAATGACTTACCATCCACTGTCATCAACTCCCCCTGCTTTCTTTATGCAGATGACGTCAAAAAGTTGAAAGTAGTGTCGTCAGTCGATGACTGTGGCCTGCTTGAAGAAGATTTGAATGCCATTTTATTTTGGAGTTCTTATAACCAACTTACACTAAATGTTTCTAAGTGCATCCATCTTTCATTTTCTAATAACCCTTGCCCTATTAGCTTTCAATTCGCGTTAAATAATTCTAACCTAGGTACAGTGACACACTTCAGCGACTTGGGTGTCACTTTCGACTCTAAATTAAAGTTCGACTTTCATATTTCTGAAATTACTTCTAAAGCCTCTCGTATTTCTGGCTTGGTTTTAAGAAATTCCTATATTTTTTCCGATCCTTTGTCGTGTGTTAAATTATATTCTAGTTTGGTTCGTCCCATTCTTGAGTACTTTTCGCCAGTTTGGTCGCCTCATTTGTAGTGATTGAAGTTCACGCTAGAAGCTGTACGAAAAAATTTACCAGGATCGTCTTCTTGAAATTCTAGATTCCCTACATTTTTTTATGAATTACGCTAAGCTATCCTGAATATTCCTTCGCTGGAAATGCGTCGACTCTACCTTGATGAATGTTTCCTTTACAGGCTTTGCCGTGGTTTGCTCGATACTCGCCTTGTCAACTAAGTTCCAGTGAGGCACGTTATGCGTTCTACAAGATCGTCGAATATCTTTGATGTTCCCTTCGTACCTAGTTTGGTGTATTTTCACTCACCCATGCTCAGATTACCTCGTAACCATGATGACCTTCAGCTTGGGCCCTTCCCCCTCTCGTATTTAGTTTATAAAAGATTTGTCAACTGTCTTCTTCTCAACTCTTAGCAATTTTTCTTATTTATTTTCTACTAATTTTTGCATTTTTTATTACTTTTATCTTGCTATTTGCATGCTGTGCTATTACTTAATTTATTTTGCTGTGCTTTTATTTAATCTATTTTGTAATTTGAATTTTTTCTGTTAAATAGAAAATAAATAAATAAATAAGATGAAATTGAATTGACAGTTTTTACCGCAAGAGTCATATGCGACGGGCTTGAATTAGGAAGAAAATTGGATGATAATTTCTGCCAAAATGGTTCGAATGTTAAACGTGCTTTTCGGCTCTAGCGAGATATTAGAAAATCTTTTCACCAGTATGAGGAGATTTACAGGGACCTCACAAAGAACATATTGCCGCATTTAATGATTGATTGACTGATTTTTTACAAACTTTTCGCAACCAATCACCATTCAAACTGAACCACTGTCAAATGATGAAAGTAGTACCAACTCACAAAGCAAGTAAAATTCGTTTTCAGACGTGAATAACAATAGTTGAACTTTGAAGCATTTTTTTTCTCAACATCATACTTTAAACATTATTAAAAATTTTGTGATTGGACAGGTTCTGCTTTTTTTTCTATGGAAAATCTTAGCTATTTGATCCACACGCTTTTTGGCGGATGTATACAATATATTTATGTTGAAGAGCTTTGCCTTGTTAGATATAAACATCATCAACAACTAAATTTTCAGCCATAATCTTAAATTTCCATTTAAAATTCTGAAATCCGCTCCCCTATTGGCAGTTGAATCAACAAACTATAATTTCATACGCAAGTGCAATCTATAACTTGTTGCGAATTTTGGCTGTACTGGCATTCTCCCGTACACAAATTCAAATTGCCTACTTCTCATCTCCACCTTCTTTTGGGTACAAATACATTTATTTATTTATTTATTTTTTTTAACATTTAATCATGCAACTTTATTTTTTAATCCCCGTCATATTAGTTTTACCGTTCTTATCTTATTTTTAAGTACAAAAAAATAATAATCTTATCTTGCCCAATAACAAAATTTCATTCATTACTTCCCATTACCAAAATTTAATTCTATAGCTTTTACTAACAAATGTCATTCTTTCCTTCCTACTAACAAAATCTTACTCTATCCCAAAATCAACAAAACATTACATTGTGCCCATTGTAACGACATCCACGTATGCCCGTGCAATTTACATGTTATTTGATGAGTGGGAGATTATCGAAAGATAGCTCAGGTGTTAGTGCGGTGGACTCTCAATCTGGGGGTCTGCTGGGACCCTGGTTTCAAGTTTCCCCGGGTGCAGAAAAAGTCTTTTGAATTTCATCAAAAGCAATTGTTTTCGTCTATATGGCGATTTACATATAACTAAACGTTATCATGGTTATATGCAAATCGCCATATATGCAAATGGAAATTGTTGCATCCGTCGAAAGTGAAAAGATGTGGAAGTAACGGGACCGAAGTGTATTGAACTTCGATCACGTTAACTCGGTATAGCAGCGGTAATTAGGAAAAAATAGTTGCGAAACCGAGGAATTTCGGACAGTTGTGATTTAGATTTGGGGACGAACGTTTTCAATGGACGAAAGATCCAATGTTGATGGAAGAAAAGTGGACAAGTGTTAACTACAAGCTTTCATTTGACGATTTTTATTTCAAATTTGATTCATAATTAAAGTTTTGAGGAGTCTCGTACAGGGATTTTGATTTGTGTTACTAGAATAATAATAAAACACCCATGTCTCTTCTAATTGTCACGCGTGACACTGTGAACTCAAATAAGAAATATAAAGTCATATATCCAAGACATCGATATTAAAAAAACGCGTAGTTTGATTACTGCTGCAAGCATACAGAAAATTTCCGGGTTGTAGCCAAAACTTGAAACAAAATTATGTACGAGTAAACTGTAACGACATAAGACTTATCCTGGGTTAAAATTTATGGATTTGCAACAAGAACCCAAAGTATTTTAGAGCCAAATGTAATGCTTGTATGGTCTGTAAATGAAAAATTAAAAGCAGTGAAAAAAGGGAAAAAGTGAATAATATAAGAAGTGTATGCAAGTTAAAATAGAAGTGAAATAAATGTACAGTGAACAATAAAGAAAAAGCCTAATACTCGCATCTAGACAATCAAGTGTCGGAGTTGAGGGCTGAAAAAAATCAAAAAAGGTAATCGAGTCGTTGGTAAGCAGATTAGTGGCAGTTCGGGTTTTTTCCTTCTTTTTGAGTTTAAATTAATTGTATCGTGCTTAATTTTATTAATTAACCCCCTCCTCTTCCTTTTCAGTTGCAGGTGCGCTCGGCAGAATAAGAAAGGGTGAGTAAATTCATTTTTTCTTTACCTTTGACGTTGTTTGAAATTAATTGCGTTGCGATTGTTTTGTTTGATTGATTTGAATATTCTGATTTGAGTTGAATTTTTATAAAAAGGGGGTTAATTTATACATTTGATTTATTTGATTTCTATTTTGCGTTAATTTTTTCCTCGTAGTTCTGTAAATTTGGGTTGTTGGACCTTGTCTTTATAAGTTAAATAAAGTGGCTTGGATGTTTTAATTTAATATCTTTTTCATTTCTCAAAACGAACCTCCTTTCCCTTACTTCCCTCCGTTCGTGTTAAGTTTTCATGTGTAGGATGACTCCGCACGAGGAGAGCGTGCCACGGACGACTTGCGACACGACTGAGTGCTAGCCGCCCTGAGTATGCTGTTGGGAATTAATGTCTGCAACTGCGGTGACTTCCGTGGTTGCAACAAACTCCATACAATTTCACCTTTACTACCATTTTTACTGTACAAATGAGAAGTTTTTACCTACTTTACTTTGTTTCGCAGTTATACATATAAATTAAACTTGTTGTAATTTTTAAAAGTAACATGTTCGCAAGACTTTCTGTCCCTATTATTGTACTCTTTTGCGAAATGCAATCTTTTTGCTAAGTTATTTCCACTACAGAGCGGTTTTTGTAAACAACACTAAAGTAGAAACGCCTTTGGTTAATTTTATTATTGCAAAATAATGCACTTCTTCCAAGTTGTTTTCTTTGAAGTTTAAGGCTAGTCTGGTTAAATTAACTTTCAGATTTTGCTCAGCTTCCCATAAATTTATCATCAATTTCAGAAGGATTTTTGGACTTGTTCTTCAAAATATTATTCACAGATATATCAGCGTTATCATATATGGTTGTAGCTCGGTTTGATTCATATTTATAAAAAGTTAATTTGTAAACTAAGCATTATTTTGCGCACTCTACGTTTCGCAAAAAACGAAAGAACAAGATGAAGAATCAAAACTACTACTAATTGTCCTCAAATCGAGGTATTTATGCCATTTTGATGTTCTAGCCCAAATAACAAGTTGAATAAACATGATTATAATCCTATCAGGAGGATTTTTTTCTCAACCTATGAAATACAGACACGTTTCTTACGCAGCCAATGAATAAAGAATTCTCACCTCTAAGCATCATCGGCATCATCCGTGTGTGTCTATAGTGTGATGCTCTGAAGCATATGTTAGTATACTCACATAGTATCCACACTCAATCTGGCCTCCAAAAAATCCGAACACAAGCTGAAGAGCGAACCATAAATCCTGCTGCCGAGGATTTATGGTTCGCTCTTCAGCTTGTGTTCTGGTAAATGCTGACGCGAGAATCGGCGTGAATATAAACATATGCTTCGATGAGAAATTTCAGAATTACCAGATCTCAAAAAATTAATAATTTTGCAGAAAAACAAACTCGTTCTATGCAATCTTTTAGTTTTTTATTAGGACTTGGCAACACTCCCATGTTCTGAAATGCGTAAAAGAACACGTGCGTCGTAAATTTTATTAGCTTTTTATTTTGTTTTTTGAATGCGACAGGCCTCGAGTCAGGTGACGTGCCCCGGCGGTGTCAAATCGCAGCTTCGAGGCAGCCAATTGACATCGCCAAGGCGGCTGATTACACGATTTCCGAATTTTGTATGCAAAAGATCGATTGTTTGATGAGCTGTATGGCGTGCCGCACCATCCTGTTGAAACCAAAAGACAGTCAAGTCCAAATCCTTATTATCATGCCACAAAAAGTCGGTTATCATGCCTCTGTAGTGCTCGCCGTTGACCGAAACAGCATTTTCAGCCTCATGAAAGCTCTTTTGGTCATACATTAGAGAGGCCCTAAGTGTCCTTAGCCTACTTTAAAAAAAATCGCGAACAACCTGAAAAAACGAAAATCATCATTTTTACATAAAAAATCGTAACTTTTTCAATTTATAATATTTTTGGCTAAAAATTTACGTGGAAACTCTCAAGATATAACAAAATAAAGGAAAAATGAGCCTTATAGTGTCCCTTAAAAAGAAAGTATTTATTTTGCATTTTGCTCCCATTTTCCACTTTGTCTTATATTTACTGATCAATGTTGATGTTGGTCTCCCTCGTGCGGCTCAATTTTCACGCTGTTGTAAATGGCGTTCACTGAGAATTGCATTCTCCACATCATCATTTTCTGAACATTCAGAAAGTTCATAATCAGATACTGATTGCTCAGAGACGTGGTCGTCTTCGGAGGAACCACTGCCACCAAAATCATCACCGCTGTCTTCAGCCAAAAAACGATTACGCACGCTAAATGGCAGATTATATTCCATATTGCTTAAAAAAAATAAAAATACTTTCAAACTTTTTTTTTGTCTTTTTGAATTAATTTATCCATTTATAAAGTAAAAAAAAATTCAATTTCTACCTCAAAATTGACGTTGAGTACACAATGGGGTCAAATTGACCCCAGGCTGATTTCAAAGGTTTATCAACAATAACTAACGTCTTCGAAAGGTAAACAAACTATGCAAACTTATAGTCAAGACACTAAAATATACTTAGAAGCCCATAATACCCCCACTCTCCCGCAGGCCTAGGCACTGCAATCGGTCAAAGTAGCGTCTGGAGTCAAATTGACCCCATGTGTACTCGGAGGGTTAAGAGAGGTATACTGAAAGCTTTTAGGAAGAACCGACGTTTCAACTTTGGTTGGGAGCTCGGTGGAGAACGCAAATTTTTTTTTCCTTGAAGTTATGAAAGATTTAACAAGCACTCCAGGCAGCCAGCAATCAGGGTTCAAGATGTAGTCACACGATACCGGAACAGTCAGTTTGAAAGAAGCTATAACTCTGTTGATCAAGTTATCCTTCGTCAGCTTCTGGCAGCTAATTATTTTCAAAGATGAGCCAAATTTCTTATTTACATAATCTAAAATGTCTTCAGTGGATTGCTATACGAAAGCCTTGATATGAAGATTTGTTTCGGTGGCGCTACAACTTAGAGGGATGGCAATTCCTCAGGAACTTGCCACATTTCGAAATTTTTTGGAATGGCTCCCCGATGAGATGAAGATCTCTGTGCCATACTTCTTATAGTGATAGACGAAGAAGGCTACAAAGTAGGCAAAGCATCTGAAACACCGCTTACTGTTAGCGTTGCGTTACTTGATGACGAGGAAGGTGTACTCTGTGGTAAATACCCTGACGTGATGAGCAGATTCGCACCTCTTGACGAAATATTCTCGTTGGTTGATGACGATGTTGACGATGATAATGGCTTACTCAGACCCTCTGTTGTAGAGGATGAAGTCTCAGGCCGATTGTAAGAGAGAGAAAGCTTCGATTTCTCTGGAGAGAATGCGTCAGTAGACCGTAACAATGAATCGATATCCGAAAACGCGCTTGAGCACTTCGTTCGCAAGCAACTCAGTTCCACCGAGAGCACTTTAATTTTCTGATGAGCAAGACGCAGACGAGAAGCGTAGACAGAAATTGAAAGTATCCTGCAACATCACAATACCACTGGACACCATTGTCAGCTTTATTAATAGTGTCAAAGCCTTCCCCTCCCATTCTGTGCGCCAACTCCGTTAATGGGAAAGTTTATCTGGAGATGGTTCTCTTGAACTTTCATTTTGAACTACATCAGACCATTATTCGTTTGTCCAACAAGCATTTGAGGTTGATTGCTTAATCTGGCTACTCGAAAATCAAATATACTTAACACAATCTAAGATTGTAAATTTTTTCCAGGCTTTAAGGGTGGGATTATTTTGTACTTTTTTCCAAAATGTACCTAAAGGTTTGGTTTATATTATTTAACGTCTTGAATATCGCAATTATGCCTTGATCTAAAATTAGAATATGGAAATCGTGTTCTTAGACAGAAATACAACATATATGTTTTCATGTTGAAACTATTATGAAAACGACCTGGTACTTGTCAATTACAACTTTAAATGCCAGTCCTCTTCCATTTAAATATTGTTTGACGTTCAGAACAAAAAAAAAACGGTGAGGCCACGCTTTGATGAGTCGGGTAGTAACTCAAGCCTTTTTGTTGGCCATCCAATAAATAAGAAGATGATTTGTATTTATTGCTGTAAATCCACGTAGCGTCTTCATTGATGACCAATGGCTTCAATAAATAATCTCCTGGTGCATTGCTGCAGAATAGTACCGTTATTCAAGTTTTTGCTGGTTTGTGGCCAAATAAATCTTTTGTGGCATTTTTTGTTTCAAAATAATCCAAACTCGCCAGCGTTAAAAACTTGATCCAGAATGTATGATTTTGCAGCAATTATTTCAACAAATTTCGTAGGATATTGTTATGCTACATGTGAATCAGCCTTTTAGTTTTAGATTGTAGCTCTTTGTCTGTTTTTAAATCTTTCAAACAGGTTTGTTCTTTTCTGGTGAAGAAGACAATGGTTACCCAAGCTTAATTTTTCAATGTCAATGTGCTTGTATTAATTGGAACCCTTTTCTGACCTTGGTTTTCTAACCACTCACTAAAGCCTGCTCCATTTTCCCGATTGTAATATCTTTTGCATATGTGACCATGCTTAAGCTTGAAGTTGATCCAGCTGCTACCTTTTTCTAATAAATTCTTCATTTCTCCTTATCGTCTCTATAGTAGCTTCATTCATAGAATAAAATTTATCAACGCGGATTACTCTTTCTACAGTGTACAGACCATCGAGAAGTTTATAGAGAAATCAATTTCCTCTTCTCCTGTTTATCTTTTTAGGGTATTGCAAAATAAATTTATAATACCCTACAAATATCGCTCCCTGTCTGTCCGTCCGTGTGTCATACCGCTTTTTCTCGCAAACTACATAAGCTAGAAGCATAAGATTTTGTGAGTGGATGCAAAGTGACGCCCTCTTCTAAATTTCACCACAAAAAGAAATTTATAAGGTCTTTAGGGAGGGGCTCCCCATATATATATTAAATCAACATTATAAATTTTACATTTTTGCCTATGAAATCAAGTTGGGACCCTTAAATTTCCCAAAACCTAAAGCTTAAGTTTTTTAAAAGTAATTGTATGTGTACCGAAAATTTCACGAGAGTTGAACAATAAACAGCTAAGAAATAGCCGATTGAATATTTAACAATTACAACCATATTAACACGTTTGCAACGGACCTAGACACTACAAATATGTAGGAATTTTGATGAAAATTTTAGAAATGGTTTGTAATATTGATGTCTTATCATGACTAATCAAGCGACGGGGGCAAAACATTTGAAACAAAATGTTGGACCATAAGAATTTTTCGAACTCAATTTATGGAATCTGTATATTAGTCAAGTTTTGATATGCAGAATATATTGTTTCATTTACCAATTGTTTTACAATACCCTTCTGGCGATAGCACTCTCTTTATCACCACTTCGCTGTACTTCCTTCTCGAATGGAAAAATCTACTTTTGGAATCAAAATGTTTAGAATTTATATTTGTTACTAAATCATAACGTGCGCGCTTTTATTGGCTTTCTATCGTTAGGGAAACTAAAACTGCAGAATACGAGTATCATCGCGTCAGAGGCATCGCTTCTTTACTTCACTATTATATTTACGGTAAATCCAGTCACACAGCATGGTTTCAGTCGTCGCCTTCATAATATAATTTACCAACACCTTCTCAGGTAGTCAGCATTTTACCTGGGAATACATCAATGTGACCAAATATCTAGCTAACCAGACGCAATGTCAGCAGATTCTATCGTGAGAACAGTAAGTTTCTTCTAAATTCTGGGAATGCAATTGTAGCATTTATTTTGTATAAATAAGAATCGCTTGTAACATTTCAGTTCAGTTTATTTTCACTTTCATAACGTGTAACCGAATTATTGTCATTAACTTTAATAAATTGTATTTTTTTAAATCAAATAAGTAAATAATTATTAACTTATAATAGCCGTATTCACAGCCGAGCAAAATTTAGCTGATTATATGTATAATAAAGACGTCATCACATTTTTTGCTTTCTTTTGATCAGCTGAATGCATTGACATTTCTATCTATCGCGTACTTTTCAACTTGCATCTTGCCAATCAAAATGTCGGGTAGCAAGCTCTAAGTGTTTCGTTATTGATAGCAATTCGTTTAACAAACCTTCGTTTCGCAGCACGGCATTTTTCAACTTTCTAACTTGTGGCACCAACTTTGCGGAATGATTTCGCATGCTTTAAGGCATGTAGGCTAGTGAACACAATTGTTTTCACCACAAACATTCTTCACGCTACGCTCACCGCAATTTCAAAATTCAAATCACATAGTTTCCACGTGTCACTTATTGATAAAAGCAAAAGTGTACACCTGATATATCGCCACCACGTTATCTACATTTAATACGTCAGTGATTTGACAAATCCAGCCATTATATTGCGAAGGCGGTGGTGCGACTAAGGCGCCCTATTCACGTTCAATATTATTACGCAATATTTATGATTGCACAATATAATTGAACGTCTAGGGACAATATTGACGCTTGCACAGTAATTGAACTGAGTATTGAGCAAGCTTAAATTTTATTGCACGTTCAGAACGTGTTAATATTGCACAGTAAAAATATTGCGCAATATTATTGAACGTGTGTGGTGCAAGAACGTGTTCAATATTATTGCACAATAAAAATATCGTGCAATATTATTGAACGTGTATGGGCCGCCTAATGCACCGTTACACAGATCCGAAAGCGAATGCATGGCATCACAACATCCAGAATGCGTTCAGACCCATTGACCTATTCTTTTAGACCAATTGAGCTACTTTTGATAGTTTCTACGGTAAATTCATGTTCGTTAATTGCTTTCCTTCTGGGCCAGAGTAAGTAGGCGTTAGTTCAGCCGTCAGTATGTACATATTTGTGAATGACTCGTTTTTATATGTATGTATTGCAAACAACGCTCTCTCTCTCTCTCTCTCTCTCTCTCTCTGCTTCTAGTTAACTCCTTGTGGAGCAAACGGCATTTTTCAAATGAATATGAATACAAAATTAAACTAGAGCCGCGTATATGCTGATTCTGCTTTACATCGAGGGAAAAGGACCATTTCCAAGTCTGTGTAAAAGCGAATAAATGTAACAAGTGCCGTGTAAATCGGACGATAGGTGTTTATTATTTGGAACTAGTTTCTATATAACTGTTCACTTTTACCAGTTGAACACATTAGGGATTTCTTGGGTCAACGTTTTCGAAAAACAGGAAATTTAAAGAATGTTCCAGATTTAAAAAATAATTTAGAAGCAGAATGGACGAAGATTTCAGAAGATTTTGAAACAGAAACTATGCCTCGGCGGTAAGAAGAAGTTATAAAACACAAAGTTTATCATACAAAATATTCGGTATTCAATGTAGTATATAACAGTTTTGATAATCGTTGTTTTTTTTAATTTTTCTCTGAAATAAAGTTTGTAATGCTTTAATACTTTTCACACCAATGATTCATTGGCATTTTCAGTGTTTTTTAAATAATTTAACAAAACCCTACTAAAATCGGTACTTGTCTGCCCGTCTTTCCCTCCGCCCATGCGTCGTAGAACTCGCAAGCCAGGTAAGCTTGGACATGAAATTTTGTGGGTAGGTGATATAAGGTTTCGAGGGGGACTCCCTATATAGACGGCTGAACTTAGAAATTTTATTTTTATCAAAGATAGTCAACACTTGTATCAAATGAAAAGTCTTGATGAGAACTTTTCAAAACAGGTCTTAAGCTAGCACTGTTTACGTTGAGGAGTGCAGGGGGAGGGGAAATGTACGAAATATTTGTGTACCACTCCCTTGAGATTGGACACCTTTGATTGGAAAAATTTGAAAAAAATCATGGGAATAGATCTTGACGAGTATAAGGCCAAACAAATTTTCAGAAGTCAAGACTCGATTAACTCTATTAACAATAGTATATTTTATGAATTCTACGTATTTGCAAATAAACTTAAAGAGGACCCTTAAATTAGCCAGAAACTTGTAAATACATTTTTTTGTAACATATGTATGTGCTCTGAAAATTTCACAACAATCGAACCATAAATAATAAGTTACAGCCAGTTGAAAATTTAACAATTACAACAACAACACATGATGCAGTGAAGGCACACGTTTCCATTAGACCTAGACACTACAAATGTGTAAAAGTTTAAAGATCATTTAAGAAATGGTTTGTAGCAATGATATGTTATCATAAATACTCAATCAAGCTTATTCCCGGCTCAATGTAAGGATTAGAAAGATGCATAAACCCATGTACGAGTATCTACTCTGAATCCCCATGCCATAAAATAGTCAAAACCTTGTTTACAAATTATCGATCAGGGTATAAATATACTCATTGTGCGCGTTTTATCTGTTCGTATCATCCACGTCCTTGATTTTCAACTAGTTGAGAATGTGAATTAATTGAAATGCCTTAAATTCCATAGACTTCCTCCGAAAAGCAGAATTATTCTCTCATACTCAGTGCCTTGTACCGCGGCAAGTACCACAACAGATTGTGACATCGAAAGGAAAAGTAAATCACAATATAAAAGTACAACGTTTGCACCCTCATCCCAAATGTTACTTGTTCCAAAGCCCTATCGGCGACAACAGCAGAATAGTTCAAAGCATTACGAAGTCAAGCCTGACAATTTTAATATCCAACCATGGAAGAGGGTTGGATTGAGAGCGAGATAATGCACTGAAAATAGAAAATATTCGGCTTTAGTTTCCCTTCGTATTTATTGATGCGTTACTAAATAAGGACGAGGATAAATTGGTTATTATCTAATATAAAGCTAATTCACAACCCCAAGTCACTCTCAACTTTAAGTGCCGATTGACTTTTTAATTTCAAAACGATCCTATCATGATTAAAAATCAATGTGATAAATTACATTCTTGACGAAGCAAAAGAATGATTATAATTATGAATGTAATTCTCATTTAAAGTTGAAACCTCTGCTTACCAAAAACTCAATACTACTCTGCATAACACTAAAAATAAATCATCAAGTGAAAATATTTTCGTCAATTACTATTTCCACACATCTTCAATTACCATGATCATCAAAAGACTATTCGCATCTAATTCCTACAATTTCTATGATCTATGGAGAATCTAAGCAACATGTTGCATCAGCATACATTTTGTTAGCACTTTTTATAAAATTTCCACCATCCGAAAATGTATACAGGGGCTACTTCGATCCGTAGTAAATGTACATGCAAGTAGTAAACACAACTTTCATTTGCCCTGTGTTACACACCTTCTGGGGCCCCATAGCTTTTGCGGGGCCAGACATCTTGGAATATATTGTTTACATTAGCTCGTATAAAGTTACGAAAATCGTCATGGGTAGGCCATGTAGAAAGAATGGAAGAAAATCGGCTACCCAAATAAACATTAATGGGTGTGCACTAATTCGCCTCAGGCCGGTGTGTATCTAAGAGTGATGGCCTGAGGAGAATTAGTGCACACGTCGAAACCACCTTCTTCTAACATTTTTCTTCTCTAATAATTTTCCAGAAAAATTATTATTCAAAATATGCAACTCATTTATGTAGCTGCAAACAATTCCATAAAAAGTAATTTAAAAGGCTATCGGAGCCATCCGAAAGAGTGATCGATATCCGCGCGACGTTAGAAAAGCTTCAATGTAGAGCAAATTTGTCGTATAGATTTACATTAAGTTGATGTGAAAAGGGTGAAATGATCCAATTAAAAAAGTTTATTAACAGATTAAAAGATATTTTCCCCGAACATGTGCGTTTGTTTACTTAATTAACTTTAAATCCCGTTTTCAATTCTAATTAATGAATCACGGCTATAATTCATCGTTGCTTTGAGACACCTTTCAGATGATTTCCAAGGAAAAATACGTGTGCATATGCTTAGCATTGATTTGTGGTAAAGCAGAGTGGATGATGATCTGCCTTATCCCTGCCCTCGCGGCAGTCGGAGTAAACAAAAGCAAGCAAAAGCATTCTCATACTCGTGACCTGCTGCCGACATTGATCGATATGTTATAGTGGCCTGCTGACATTGATATTGTATATGCTCGTACATAGAGAGTTTACGAGTATGCATCACCGAATATGTACATTACTTTTCACATACAGATTTCAAACTTAGCTTCTGTCGGCAGACCCCCGACTTTGACGTATTTTATTATTTTTCATATTTTAGTTTTCTGTTTATTATTTTTGTTTGTTTTTGAAGCTCTAACAAAGCTAGTTTTTTGAATTGTTTTTAACTGTTTTAATTTGGAAAAACAATTTCTCGAAATGCAGATTTTTTTAAGCTTAGCTCATGACAATACTGCATGATGCTGGTGTGGTTCAGTCATCGCCGATCAAATTCTGGCAGGTAGGGCGAAGCTGTTGGTGGACCGAAACAACTGGAGGATACAACTGCAGGAGTCTTCGTGCTTAAATGACGAAGAGCATTTGAACCATTCGAATCATATTCGCTTCTAATTGGAAAACACTTGAAGGCATGCAATACTTCACTTTAGAAAACGGTTAAGAAAAAATGTTAGCTTTATTAAGAACTGAGCTTGTTGAAAATTTGATTATGCCTTCTCAGTATTATGTACCATATAATCGTGACTACTCCGTCCTTAGCTAACAATCTATATTATGACACTCTCTATGACAAGTGTAGTGTAGCTCAATATATTCATATCAAAATTTTATATGCAACGAAATTAAGTTTGTTTCAAACCGAATATTGAATAAGACTCCGAAAATTTGAACGTTACATAAATGAACTCTGATAAATTCTCTTTCAAAATATGAGCACTTTCCCAAAATTACGTTTTTATTGTGAACCATCCCCCTACACCATAAGATTTTGCTTTTATAGATCAAGAGCCGCCATTCAATATTGTCCGCTACACAATGTCGAAAAGCATCTAACCATCATTTTAACATCAACCCAAACGCCTCCGTTTATATTATGTACTCACATTTGATGGTGACCGTAATATTAATATGAAAATTGCTCTCATAAATATCTACATCAAAAAATCTTATAAAATCTCCGCCCATTAATGCCCCCGGCACGTGGCGCCCCGCAAATCAACAAAGAGGTGCACTTTGGCGTCCCCAAAATCCACCACTTCATTTTACTTCATAGCCTGTAATGTACACAAAACGGACGATGAGAATACTTTTGAGTGCAGTTCAAGGATCATCGGGTATAATGTTGGCAGACATAGTCTCCATGATATGTCCATGATAGGGTGGGTTGTGTGTTGGCATAAAAAGTAACGCATGCGTTTTAGCAGATTTTTCCATATTTTCCGTAATATAAAATCTTCCGCCCTTTCAAACATTAGCTACAAAGTGTGTGGGGAAATGAAATACTTGCCAACAGTGCCAGAAGAGTGTTGCCGTTTTTCAGTAACAAAAAAATATCTAGGAACTGGAGAGTTAAACATTTGAAAATGGAGAGCATAAACGCAAAAAAACTTTTCACAAATCGTTACATAAAAAAGTGACGGTAGTATTTCATAACTGTATGGCTAACGTCGCCTACATTTCTCAATTAATAGCTAAACTCATTTATAGTATACTCGTATATTTATGTAATGTGTGTACCAACCTGAGAAAAATCTACCTATTTTTAAACAATTTAAGTCCTTGGTCCTTGCGTAACATCATTTGCTTCCGAACATACTCATAGATATGTTAGCAAATTGTCGGGGATAATGCAGAACCGCGTATAGAACATTGGTAAAAAACTCATATATACATCAAACGTAAAAGTGCGATAAAAGAAGACGTTATAATTATCATACTGATTGACTAGATACTAGTTTCATTTTCGTGTAGAAAGTACTGTGTATGGTATCATTATATTATATTCAATCCAAAAATGTTTATTTCAGAGCTAGAAATCAAACGTTTATTTATAATTTAACCTATTCATGTTCACATGAAGCGATAAAAACAGCTGAAAAGGAGCCAGGAGGTCATCGGTCTCTAAAACTAACCTCAGCGATATTAAGCAAAGTAGAGTAAATAATTGAAGCTAATTGTAGTGTTTAGGTTCTGTCCATAAACGACTGCTGACTCAGCGAGCAAGATGGAATGCTTGACGAAACGTAATGGGATGGATTTTTTCCATCAGCGCAAAGTCGCAACACAAAAATATTTCACGCATACGGGTTAGGTATAGGCCGAAACATGACCTGAAGAAAGTACAAATATTCTTTTGCCCTTCACAATCTTTACTGACGACGCTCAGTTACGGTCGTCATCGACAGGGGAATCAAAAACAGTAAAATTGGGTAACCGTATGGAAGTGGTGTCCCCACGTACCCTCCCCACTGAATCGACGATCCTGATGATCGAGTTTGCAAGCGAGGACTCAGCATCCCAAGTGGGAGCAATATAACGCTAATGTGTGGACCATAGTATACTCAACTAGTAGCCACACCTTTCATTTACCCTGTGTTGCACACTTTTTGAATTTTCCCAGGGGCATTACAGCTGATCCGGGGCATTACAGCTGATCCATTTTTGGCGCGCATAAGAAACGAAGCAAAATGCAGATAAAATTTCCGACGCACGTGTTCTTTTACGCATTTCAGAACATAGGAGTGCTGCCAGATCGTAATAAAAAACTAAAAGATTGCATGGAACGAATTGGTTTTTCTGCAATGTTATTGATTTTTTAGCTCTGGTAGCCCTGAAATCTCTCATCGAAGCATATGTTTATATTCGCGCCATTCCTCGCATAAGCGTTTACCATCTACCTGCTACCGAAGATTTATGGCTTGCTGTTCGGCTTGTGTTCGGATTTTTCCGGAGGGTTGATGGAGTGTGGTTACTATTTGAGTATACTATGGTGTGGACTATAGCCCGCTGGCCGGTTCGAAAGTAAAATAGCCTGCCATCGTGACTGTCTCAACCCGATGGTCGCACAGAAGTGACAAGACCTAGGTAGTTTGTGTTTAACCGATCATTACAACTTTGTTGACAATTTAAACATAATAAGTTTTCACCCATTCTAATCCTGCACTACTGACTTTAGCGTGAATTTTTAGTTTTAGCCGCGTAAAACTGTGAAATACATATAAGAAAGCCAATTTAAATTTGACACAAAAGCTTACTATCAAATTCATGTGATGAAAAAAATGGAATGTATAAAAAAAATTAAGATATTTCAGTATTTTACCGATAAACATATAAAGAAGCAATTAGCTCTTAAAGTTTGAGCAGATTGAGAAAATATCAAAAAAAGTCGTTCGAAATAAATTTAAATACTAAAAATTAAATAATGCTAATTATTATTTCTATACGCTCAATATTAAAAAAATAATCATAAATTCAAAATTATCGCAATGGCGATTTTTTCATTGAATTCAAGATAGGAGCTAGCAATATTTCAATTTTTAATTGCTAAAATTCTGCAAAAAAATTATTTTTGATACTAATGATAAGAAGCGAAACCATGAAAAATTTACGCAATTTTACACAAAAAAAATTATGTAGGGAAATTGTTGGAACTAAAAATTTCCATAGAATGATGGTTCAAATTTTTATTTTTAAAGCAATCTTATCAATGCAGTTTGCATGTCAAAATTTACGTAATAGACTACAAAACATTTCTCATATTCTAAATTCCCATCGAAGCTATAATTTTTTTTAACAAAAAAAAGCAAAAAACGAGCGATAAAGCAAAAAACGAGTGTTAAATATAAACAAATAATAAATATTTCATCATCATATGCATTAAAAATCCAAAACAAATATATCATGAATGCATGTTATTTTACTAGTTTAATTGCAGTTGCAATACTTATAAATACATCCTCTTTCATTTCATTTTCCATTAATAAAGTTCTCTTCAGAGATTTGATGTTTTATTCTTTCTTCCTTCAAATCCCATCATTTTTAACCTTCATTTTCCTACTACACAAAAGTAATGTATAAAAAAATGGCGAGACACTACTAACATGACCAAGTTTTACTTGATTTTGAATTCTGCAGCATAGAAAAATAGCGTAGTTTTTCATACACAACAACCGAGATTTGAATTTTTCATTATAACGCCTATAATTATGGTAAGCGATTTGAAAATGTCCATGATGCGACCAAATTGCAGCAATAATATACGAGTACCAATATTGTTACAATTAAGGCGTATCAATTGAATTAATTATGCTTGAAGACAGAAACCTTTTCTCATATGTTTGCTTTTTAAACAGTACATCGATAGTATATGGAACCATGTATTGTATGGCAGCTAAAGTTGAGAGGCGTAAAATATTTTTGCGCAGACAAAGTAGCATTTAAGAACACATAAGTATACTGGAGCGAGAAATTTTAATATAGAAATAGCCAAACACCGTGAGTCTCTGGGTCGTGTTAGTAGAATGCAACATGATGTTATGCCTATTCGTTCCTTTCCCAGCTCCGATAATTTTAGGCTCATGGGAGGTATGGCAATTTTTATGGCTTTGTAAAATTTTTTTTGCAAATACCTACTCGTTCCGCGTTTTATCCGTCCGTCTATCCGTATTTCACAGCAAGTTTCTACAGAATTTATAGAAGCTAGAAAGCTCAAACTTTGTAGAAAAGCCAAAAGTGGTAGTCTTTCAAAATTTTAGGTCTTCTCAAACATTTCCAAAATTTTTAAGGGAGGGTTCTCCCTTATGCTGAATTTGCCCTTAACATTTTTTTATCAAATTCAGTCGAATGGGATATCAAATGAAAGGTCTTGAATAGATCTTTTAGAATCTGCAACAAAAACTTCATATTATGTATCGTAGAGCTGTTCTTAAAAGTGCAGGTGTACAGTGGATAGTGCAAGGTGGATTTTAAGCATGCAAGGAATGTGAGTTTTACCTTTTTCATGCAAAACATAGAATACAATATACTATGCCGTACAAACATTTGCATTCTGCCGAAGTAGGCTGACACCAAATGGTAGCTGGCAGCATATATGCAGGCTGACTACTTCTTCTTCGTCTTTGTAGCCCTACAGCCCCTTTCGGGCCTTCGCTTAGAGATAGTTAGAGTATCTCATTATCTTGATCTAATGTATCGGCACTCCACAAGGTGATATGATCATTATCATGCTTTGGCCGTGTGTCCGTTCACCCAGTTTCGATATGTTTTGATTTAAACCAGCACGTATCACAACTGAGTAGGCTTATAGTCCGTCCGAAGAACCACTCGAACTAAATCTCGTTGACGCCAACGAAACTTGAACCAGAGACCTTCAGCTTACGAGCTTAGTGCTCTAACCACTAGGCCACGCGGACTACCACAAGTGTCAATATCATTTGGAAGGCTCGTTACACTTACGTTGGTATTGCTTATAACCATTATTGATGGATATGGTGGTACATTTTCTTATTACTCTTGCTTTGCCGGGCAGATGGTTTGTATGTATTGCAACTGCGTATCTTCATTTAAAGCGGCCGCCATTTTGTTTTACGATTGCTGAAGTCATTCATTGAACGAATTCTCAGATATTTATATATAAATCCTCTCTGAAACTATCATGCAAACCCCAACAAGTCCGTAGTATCTGAATCGATTGGAGGCGCATATTGTTCTACAGCCATGTTTTGTTGTTGTTGTAACACTTAACATTTTAACCATCATAACATCGTTAAATACCATTTTACTCTTCTGAAACATTTATGGTTGGTTGGTCTTGCAAGTACCCATAAGGATTTTATGCTAGAAATTGTAATGATTTTATTTTATTTTATCATGATTTTATACTAGCAATTGTAAAATTGATACAGCATACTATTACTAATAAAGTTTAATAAAACTCAATTTTTCATAATTTTTTCAGATTTTCGGTCTACAAATGTCCAATCGCGAGGATTAGACATAATATTTTCGTGTTTTTCCACTTCGCCTGACTACCTCGCTATCAATATTACAATTTGAATAACTGAAATTGAATGTTCGCTTTTAATTTTATACCCTACTTGACAATCTTCTGTGAAAAAAATTGTTAAGGGGTCATCCTTATAGGAGAGATCCCCCTTTATAGCCTTTGAATTTTTTCCGGCTTTTAAACTTTCATTAACCAAACTGTTCACATAGAGGTACGCTGTTCATAAAATTTGATGACTGAAGCTTCCCGAGTTATGGAAAAATCTTGCTGTGACGCACAAACAGATGGACAGACGTGTACCGATTTCAATAGGGTATTGTAAAAATAATATTTTTACAAACACCTAATAAGGACCATTTAAATAATTACTTAGATATCTAATTTGATCCAATTTAATTATACTAATACAGTTTTACTGGCAAAAATGTTAAACTTACAAATCTTACTACTGTTATCAAAGTTCAACGAATTTCAACCATTGATAGTGTTGATAGCATGTACCGAAAATGCTGAAGCTAGAGAAAAATAATACAAATTTATTCAATATTCTTATTTAAAACGGCCGCCATTTGTTGTCACTCTTAGAACAAATTCTCAAAGATATTCATGATACATATGATTCCAGAAACTTTCATGCAAATCCCAAGCCTGTAGTGTCTGAGTCGGTAAAACACGAATACTATTCCATAGCCGTGTATTGTTGTTGTAATGCAGGAAAATTCAAACTGCTATAACTTTGTTAAATACTATTCGATCTTTCTGAAGTTTTTGGGATAGATCAACCCTGTAAGTAGCCATTTTTTGTATCAAATTTCATTAAAGCCCCTTACAATTTTATTCAAGAAAATGTAAAATTGATCAATCATAATATTACTAAAAAAGTTGAGTGAATTTTGAATTCTAACGCATTTGTTGCTTTTGCACTCATGAAGGCCTACACCCATGTTTTTTTCAGTTTCTTCGGCATTAGCATTTATACTATTTCTTAAATTTTTAAATATAAGGTCTAAGTTATTTGCCTTTGATTCTTTCGAGCTACTAACTGTATTATTCTGTTAATCAAAAAAAGATATTCAGGAATATATATTATTAATTTTTGGCTATTAATTGACGTATTATGATAAACGAATGCATAATTTAGGGGATTTATGTAAACAAAAGAAATGTTTATTTGTTAGTTTGTGGTTTCGAAAAGTGAAGAAGCCAAGTACAGCAATGCACATTATGAATTTCAGTGTAATTGAGTCAACTCTTGCGGCAGGTACATCGTTTTTAAAATTTAATTGGATTGGCCGGAAAATCGGAAGAGTACTTATTTTCTTATTTCTCGCAGTTGTTATTGGTTTGTTCGAACTTCAAATTATTTCCAGGTGATTGTAGACCGTTTCCTGTATAAACCTCAATCCTGTTCGGCTGCGACTGATACCAGATAAAAATTTACAGGAAGAGCCTTGAAGTGCTGCTGACATCATGAAAACGTTAAAAGAATGTGAACAGGTTTCAAGGTGATTCCTAAGCACACATTTTTTGCTTAATTACAGGGGGTACGCAAGAATTTCGAACGTTAGCTCTTCACCTATCGCCCTCAACACCGATAAATGTAGCAAACGCTACTTATGATCGCATTCACGACACGTTAAAATCAAAGCCGTTCAATATGTTACGAATGAATATGGAGAAAAGCAGAGACGCAGTAACTGTTCCTTGTTTGAGATCATTCTAGACCTTAAAATCAAACATTGTCATCAGATTTTCATCAGTAATAAGAAATGATTTTACGTGCAAGATATTGCACATCATGGCATCAAGATGCCCGGGGAGCTTATCCTGAAGAAATTGATAAATTAACCTATCTAATTTAACCGTATCGAAGGCTCAAAGTCAAAAGCACTTTATTCAATACTAAACGTTACAAATTTTCAAAGAATATAAAGCTAGTTCCAAACAATAAAAAATACGAAAGCTTACTGATCCAAATGGCTCTCTAAATTTATGCGATATCAATTCAAAACATTAAATTAAAAAACCAATATCAAGTTCAAATTAGTTTAAATCATTACATATTTTATCGTTCAATTGGAAAAAGGAGAAAAACCAACCAACACTATTCAAAAATTCTTTATAATTTTAACACAACAGTGACCTTTAATTCAATACCTAATCTGTTATAATCTAATTCTACTCAAATCCAATGAAAAACTTTATTTTATACTAAAAAATGCTATCGCAGTATTTCTAACTTAAGCGTTAAACCTTATCTCTAAGCCTTATATGATAAACATAACATATACCTATCCTAAATATTGAAACCCATCCCAAATTTTTAACACAAACAAACAATAACACTAAATGCAGCAATAATGCGCTGAACTCAAAACGATGCAACGGAAAACACTAATCAAACAAATAACCACGAATAATTTAGATGTTAACATTCAGCCACCAGTACCTAGATTGCTCCATCCCAGCTCAACCAACCTCAACAAATCTAGCAAATGAGTCTCTCCATTGGAATTGTTGGTCTCGTAAACTCAAATTCGGAGGATATTTTATCTTCTTATCGGTGGCCCGTCTATATACTTATATGTGATGTCTCCGTTTCGAAGCTTTTCTCTCTATCAATGAAACACACTCATATGGTCGCATGCCTGCCATAAAACCCAAACTGGCAATCCGGTATCAACTCATATTTCTTGATATGGGCGTTAAAAATTTGTTTCAGTATCACTTCAAACACCTTGCTGATGTTAGGCAGCAAAATAATTGGGCAATATCTTTTAGCGCACGAAGATTCTTTCCCATTCTTAAAGATCGGAGAAAATATGAATTGTTCAATTTATTGTTACATCGAAATATTGCGAATACCACAAATTTTCTTGTTGTTTATCCTGCCAAATATGAAACACAAGTCTTAATAGCTGACAAAATATTATAATTAAGAAGATTTCCGCTTAGTTTGGGGCCAGATGTTAATGTTTTATTCAAATGAAGAATGGATTTACCATTCAGGCTTGATTGGAAATCGGAGACTTGCTTTTAGCGACTTCTGAAAGTATTTGAGTCCTTCCCTCAGGGTTTGGCTGGTGGACCAATTCAAATGTGTTCCAATGGAGGCAAGTTTATGTAATACATCACATATAATGCTATTTCCATCTGTATCCGAAGTTGTACAGTTAATTTCGATGCTAGCGCTATCTAGAAGATTTATCTCATCACGAGCAGCTTTAAAACCTTCTGGCACTTTTAACAAAATATGCTATTTACTTTCGTGACAACAACATCTGGTTTCTTTGGGGGTAATATCCCTCAGTTTCTCCACCAATTGGTTTGCTGACTTTACTTCTGAAGTATGAACGGATTAAGTTCCGGAAATTCTTCAGGTGTAATTTCAGTAAAGTCAACGAAGAATAGTTGTAGTCTAAAGTCAGCACGTGTGAAAAGACGGCTTTTCAATGTTTTCAACTTTGCGATGTTTGGCGCTTCATATAATTCCGTATTGTTTCTATGATTAATCTTAGGATCTGTTAGCTTCCCTTATATTGACAGAAATCTACCGTTTCTTAAGAATTTGAAATCCTCGAATATCATAGAATGCCAGAAATTGAGGTGGGTTTCAGTAAGAAGCAGAATGTCAGGCTTTTTCTTGACAATAAATTCTAGGAGTTAGGCACATCGATGTAGAGTTACGAAGGAGTTGACGTTGATAGGGATGAAATGAAGTCCATTTATAGGAATGTGGCTAGATGACAAATGATCTGAAACCAGTTGACCCAAACGTTGAAGTACGAAATTGATTTTCTCATCTTGCTTATTGATTCTTTCTGAAAGAGATTCAAGTTGTTGATAAATTTTGAGAATCAACTCATTATTAACAATTAAGCTACTCATAGTATTTTACATTATTGACTGCTCCTTCTCTAGCGGTGAATGCAAATGATACTTCGGGCTTGAAGGAGCTAGAAGGTATCACACAGTGGTGTGCTTGTATTTGTTTTGAAGGAAGTTTAACTTTTGCACATTAATATCAAAATGATGAACAAATACACCGCAATTTACACAGTATCTGCTCAAGAGTGCGATTTGACACCAGCTGGAATACATAGCGCAGTTGACATACTACAATCTTTCTTTTGGCTCTATCTTAGCCAATTTGCCTTCACTGGGGGGTGTGAATATCCTTGCATTTTACACAATTGTTATGTATGGCCCAATTAGTAGTCAAATTACCAAATCATTGGCACCAATAGCACTGTTTAACTTCTTTATTTCTGGAGATGTTCCAACCTCATAACTCTAAAATTCAAGTACATTATCTATTGAAGGGCACTTGGACTGCTTTTATTACAAATCTGCAAGAAGTAAAATGGTAAACTTTTCTTTTAGATGGTCGATCTCCTTGTTGCAAAAATATTAATTGAAAGAAATTTTATTTCTGGTGCAGTTCTTTTATCACCTGAAGAAGATCGACCATGTCCTCTATGCAGTCCAGATCTTTCAACAGAAACTTCTAACTTTTTTTCGCTTTTTGGAGCATATGAAAAGTGCGGAACAACCCCAGGACTCACAACATCTTTGACTGACTTGATGTCAACCAGTTATTAATTGCTAATTTCTTCTACATTTATTCTTTAATTCACAATTGCCTAACTTTTTTTCGGCTGCCAATAACCGAATCATAATGTTTCCACTTTGTTGGAAAACATTTATTGGTTGACCGGTTTCTGCCTTGCTGCTGGCTTTACCCGAGGAACCAGTAGAACCACAAGCTGGGGTTTTCTCCTTGTTCTTATTTTTAAATTTTGAATAAAATTTACATTACCATCCTTATCAAAATTGTCTTCGCCATCTTTTTCGATTTCCATATTTTCTGTCTAGAGTCTAGTGCTGCGAAATAGTTTCGACTGTCATTAGTGTTGCCAGCACTTAAAATTTCTTTCGGAGTCATTCCCTCCGCATTCTTCGTCACCTTTGTTTCCTATTGGACTAGTTTTTGTTGCTTCGATATTGGGATCTGTAGTAACTTGCGGCTTGATCTCGGAAGGGATCTGGAATTCGGCGCTATGGCAGCCCCAATCGAAATTTGACAAGTGTCTGAGTGACAGATTTCCGTCCGGGATCTGCCTTCAGAATACTTGAGGCTCGAACACGACCCATCCGCGTTTGGACAAACGTGAACCAGCTCTCAGGAATATCAACTTTGCGGCGGACGGTACTTGATTCTTTCGAATTATTCGCTTAGTGATAGTATTGCTTATGTATTTCAAATTCAAAGCCTATATAGTAACATATTGCAATGTTACAGATTCGAGGTATTCGGGCGCGAACTCGATGCCCTCTTCAATTTAAAAAAAAAATCGAGAAGACGCATTGTGTTAACTTCATTTCCGTATCCGCTTGCCAATTTTATATTACAAAATCATATGAGCTATTATGTTAACGTTCGTTTTAACTTTTTCTACAACCTTGGCGAAGGATAGTCAGTAACGCCGAGATATACACGAAAAGTAGAACATATAAACTGAAAGCAATACATGAAATTGATTTTTGTTGAACGCTAAGAGCACAAAAGTGTGTTTCAGAACCTCATATGAGCCATACACATTCAAATACTCGTATTATACGTAAAATTAAAATTAAAAAAATTCAGTCAGCTTCATATAACTGGGTAGTAAATCGTCCTGGTCACCGGTGATCCCAACATTTCAACCAAACATGGATTTATAGATTCCTAATTCTTAGTTGCCCTTAAAAATTAGACTTTATTAGTTCTTTTCAACCCATAAAACACTTAATCCTGTTGTTTGTTCGTATCATAACCATTTTGGTTTAAGATTTAGAATTTTGGTTATTCAGAATTTTGCGTTACAAAACAGAATGTACTACCCTTGCATGTGGTAGCTGTAGAATCTGTTGACATTATATAGTTTTAAAATCTTTTTTTAACATTTGTAACGGCTAAATTCTTCTTGTAAAATTAGTATTTTATCTTTTATTCACAAAAAAAAAACAATTTATTGCTAGTATTTTAATTTTAATCTGAAATTTTTTACTTGTTTTATTCGATTCTATTAAAATAAGTAAAATAAAAGCTTTCTTACAAAACGAAACAAATACTTCGTGGAGTGGTTTTAATTGGAGCTGGTGCGATGTATCACCCTAGCTCCCTTCTATCTGTGAGCAATTATTTACTCACCGTGATAGCGAGATCAAACTTCTTTGTTCTTGTTTATACTATATTTATTTAAAGCAACCGCAGATAGTTGGGTAGGTTTCATTTTGGAGTGCATTACGTCTTCGGATTCCCAGGGTGGTGCTAGGGTGTCCATCTACTGTGTCAAGTAATTAAAGTGCTTTGTCACGTACGCATATTTCAACAGGTTCAATCCTTTTTTTGCATGGATTGTAGTTCCTTTTTCTTGGTTCGTGTCATTTGGTAGAAGGCGGCATTACGATATAGTAGAGTCAGTTGTATTATTTATTTGTAGATCAGCAGACGGTTCTTAAAATTGAGTCTTTTGGCCTTAAGAAGTGGATATATTTGGGATAAAACATCATAGCAATGTCCTCGTTTGTTATGTATGTGGTCGGTCCAGGGAAGTTTGTTGTCGAATGTCAGTCCTAGGTATTTGGATGTTCTTGACCAGGCAATATTTTTGCTATCAACAGTCAGTGTTTTCAGTTGCTGCGTCTTTTCTAGTCATAAATAATGCCTGGATCTTGTCTGTGTTCAACTTCATCCTCCACTTACGAAAATACTCCAAAAGTATGCCTATGGAGAATTTCAGTTTGGTGATGATGACTTTGAGTAATAAATACAGGCATTGTCGACAAATAGGGACTTATGAACTTTCAAAGGCAGTCGATGTATACCTGCAGTAAAGATATTGTATAATACTCGTATGTGGGAGATGGGGTGATCTTTGTGGGACTTCAGCTTGAATTCACTGCAGGGTTGAGTGGTATTCCCAATTTTGACACAAAATGGTCTGCCTTTTAGAAAGGAGTCAATGATTTTTATGAGCTGCACTGGCATTTGGGGCTCATGCATTTTGTAAATAAGTCCTGCATGCCAGACTTTATCAAAGGCTTTGACTATATCAAGCATAACTAAGCCCATTGATTTCCTGCGGTTTAGCCCTATCCTAATGTGTTGAACCACCTTAGTAAACTGGAGTTCTGGGGAATGTGCTGGCTTGAAACCGAATTGTTCTTTTGAATTTTTTTTCGTTTTCGAAAACAACCTCAGTCAGTCGGTTTAGTAGCACCCGCTGTACTATTTTTGACAGAGTTTTTGGAGGAATTTCCAAACTGCTGACAGCTGTGGCACATAACTTATCCTGTACGGGAAGGTTGCGCTTTGACAGTGCATATGAGGTGTCATATTGCCCTTATATTGTATATATCAGTCTCAGATTTGGAAGGAGGGCCTTCACCAACCAGGATGGCCCAGCCCTTAGTTCAAAAATTAACTTTGTTCCTCAGCGTTTAGGACTTTCAAATGTCTCAAAATAACTTGTCATCCAGTCACATTCCCATGGATAGGCTTCACCTCATCTCGATCAACGTCAACTCTATTGTTACTATACATCGAGGTGACTATCTCCTTGAATTCATTGTTAATCAAAAGCCTGACATCATGCTTCTCACTGAAACCCACCTCAATGTATATTACTCAATGACATCCAAGGATTTCGAGTTCGTAAGAAATGATGGGGTAAACGGTGATGGGGGAGGTAGCACCAGGATATTGGTGAGAAGACCCTATTATTTCGAAAATATTTAAAAAGTCGAATTCAAAAGCTTTGAACCTCTTGAAGTGTCCGTTATCAAAATTTCACTGCCAGATGGGGATAACCTCTTCATTATCTCTGCCTATGCAACTGGTCGAAATGTTCTCAAGTTCAAGGAGGAGCTCAATTCAATTCCTTGTTTGATATACTGGAATTGAACAGGCTGCATAGTTATTATATTTTTACCCAGCACACATCATACCTGAATGCTACCAATAATCCAAAAGGTGAGTTCCTGAAATCGTGGATAGCAAAGAACCAAAGGTGCAATCTATTCGGATCGGAGTTTCCAACATACCCTGAGACAAATTTATATTTGGACCTCTGCATTGCTGATGCAAGACTTGAATTCAGCTTCAATAGTCCTCAACGGAAACTGCAGGTGCTTCTTTACGATTGCGACCATAGCGCAATCGTAAAGGAAATCAATCATCAAAGGGATGATGTCTTCCTCATTCCAGTTCAACATGAAAATCATAGTTTGAATGTATTGGGAAAAGTTTCAAAAGAAGTTTAATCAGGATTACCAGAAGTACTGTCCTCCTTCTGATGATGGCTACGCTTGACAGGAATCGATCTAACAATGGAATCGATCTCTATTCTTCGTAGCTGGATAGGTTACGTTGGAAACGATTGAGAAAGTAGTTCCCAGAAATAAACATCGAAAGTACATGGAAGGATATGAAACACCAACCATCGCAAGGTTAAAAAGATTGAAAAGCTTTCCAATATTTATCGTTGATTTTTGGATTATAACCATCCCTCGATGGCTTTGTTGATATTACACCTGAAGAATGTCCGGAACTTAATCCATTCATATCAATGGGCGAAAAAACTGAAGAGGTTTAGCCCGCAGGACCCAGATGGCGTTTTAATGAAAGCAAATGGGTTATTCCGTAAGAAGTTTCGAGTGAAGGCATCGAATTTTGGAGTCGCTAGTGATGAGGTAAATCTTCTCGATAGGGCTGGTATCGAAATTTATAGTACTACTCCAGATGGAAATGGAAACAGGATTATATATAATGGATTGTAGAAACTTGCCCTGATTGAAACTCATTTTGAATTGATTCATCTACCAAACCCTGAGAGAGGGAATCAAATATTTTCAGAGGCCATTGAAGCGAAAGTTTTCGACTTCAAATAAAGACTAAACGGCGAGTCAACTCTTCATTTCAATGCAACATTAACAT
The DNA here is from genome assembly GCA_963969285.1 of Odontomyia ornata. Taxonomy (NCBI): domain Eukaryota; kingdom Metazoa; phylum Arthropoda; class Insecta; order Diptera; family Stratiomyidae; genus Odontomyia; species Odontomyia ornata. Next base: position 614,884 of record OZ017738.1, on the reverse strand, counting down.
CTGGCCGTATACTGAGCTTGAATCTTATGGAATGAGTGAAAAAGGCTAAGGTATTTCCGATCCTGAAGAAAGGAAAAGAATCTTCGTGCCCCAAAAGCTCTTGTCCAATCAGCTTGCTGCCTAACGTCAGCAAGGTGCTTGGAATGATACAAAACAAAGCATTAACCGCTCACATTTAGAAATATGAGTTGATGCCTAAGTACGAATTTGATTTTCATGCCAGGCATTCGACCGCACATGCTACAACGAAAGTAACCTCAGACAACTGCTGGAAATTAAACAACCGAGAATGTGTTGGAGCGTGCCTCATTGACATAGAGAAAGCCTTCGATACTGTATAGTTAGATGGACTAATTTTTAAACTCCTTCAGTACAGGTTCCCCAGAAACCTTATCCCCATGATGTGCAATATGTTATATGGGAAACCATTTGTTCTAGCTAATGGAAATCTGACGAAAACGCGACGCGACTTTGAGGTCTTGAATGCTCTACAGTAGGGAACAGTTACTGCACCTCTGATCTTTACAATATTCATTCGCAAGTTATTGAACGGCTTTTAACGAGTCGCCAACGCGATCATTGGCAGCGTTTGCTGATGATCTGATCATATATGCGGCAGACTGAGAAGCTACAATAGTTCAGAGCAAATATTTAAAGATGTGTAGCTATACACCGACAATTGGCGAATGAAAATCAATGCACAGAAGTGCGAAACAATTTTGTTTTGGACAACACTGCAGGGGGCCAGTCAAGACTTGAAACATAATTGAAAGGATTTCCACATTATGGCTGGTGAGGGTAGTTCAGAACGGGTTCCACATAAATCCGGTGTTCGATACCTAGGTGTTCATCTCAATTAGTGTCTGTACTATACTCAACCTCTCAAAACCATGCTCATGAAAGCGCAAAAAGTAGTCATGGCTTTTCGACGACTCTTTCATTCCAGATAAATTGATCACAAGGTCAAAGTTATCTGTTACAAGACGCTGGATGTCAGATCAGGTACAACTAGAGTGCTAGTACTATGGAAAGATTAAGAGTTTTCGAAAGGAAATGTCTTCGTGCATGTACTGATTTGTACGGAAAACCTGAAATGGGTTGGAAGCACTATATATCGAAAAGAAAAATTTATCAAACTGCTAAAGTGACGAGAGTCGATATCTTCATATTGAAACTTCTTCGGAATCATTTCGCAAGATCTGTAACTGTGAGTGAAAACGACTGAATTTCACAGCCGTTCCACCCTACAGACGGGTATATTGCGACTTGCCTCGCTACTGGCTTCGTTCCTCCATTCCTCCAGAAGCATTCGTGTATTTGGACATGAATCGATATGTCTTTAACTCTGACGAGACCAACAATTCCAATGGAGATACTCATTTGCTAGATGCGCTGAGGCTGGCTGAGCTGAGATGGAGCAATCTAGGTATTGGTGGCTGAGTAAAAATGTCTAAATTATTCATGTTTGTCTTCTGTTTTTGTGTTTTTCGTTACTTAGTTTTTGAGTTTCAGCTTATTATTGCCACATTTACTGTTGTTGTTTATTTGTGTTAAAAATTAGGAATGGATTTCAATATTATATAAATTATTTTTATGATATTAGACTAAGAGATAAGGTTTGACGCTTAAGTTTGGAATATTATATTAACATTGTATTAGAATAAGATTAATTTTTTTTGATTGAATTAGATTCTAACATATTAGGTATAGTATAAAAATTCACTGTTGTGTTGAAACTATAAATAATCCATTCCAATTGAATCATAAAATAAGTAATAATTTTAATTAATTTGAATTTGATATTGTTTTTTTTTTGTTTAAATGTTTTGATTGATAACGTATAAATTTAGAGAGCCATTTGAGCCATTAAGTTTTATTGTCTGTATTTTTTGAAAACTTGTAACGATTAGTATTAAATAAAGCACTTTTGACTTTGACTTTAATAAAGTTCAAAGACGAAGGTGTAATGATTCCAAGAATACCATTGACTCCAACCAACTTGCCGTTTCTATTTAAGCGTGTTGAGTACATAGTTTGCCTTGCATTCGCAATGACCATTAATAAATTGCAAAGCTCTCTTTTTCAGGGGTTTTGTACATCTGTCCGTACATCCGTCCGTCCGTCCGTCTGTATGTCACAGCACTTTTTCTCCTAAACTATAGAAGCTACAGCAATGAAACTTTGTGGAAAGGTCAGAAGTTGTGACTTCTTGAAAGTTTTGGGGTGGAAAATTTTTTCAAAGGGTTTAAGGGGGTCTCTCTATATAGGGAGGTGACCCTTTAAAAAATTTTTTCACCGTTGGTAGTCGAGTAAGATAGCATTGGAAAGGTCTCAATGAGATCTTTTCAAAACAAGTCTTTTTTTTGTGGTAGGGAGGTGAATGCTATTTATGCACAGAGTGTGGAACTCCCATGTGCGACTGAACTACCCACTAAACACCTCCCCTGTCAACCTGAGACCCCAGCCTGGAACCGTTTGACACATTACTTCGGACCAGGTCTCGTTTTGTTACGCCGTGAGGCGCCTTCAAGCTGGGGAGTCCCTTTCTTAGCGGGTAGGGAGAGGGGAAGAGGAAATGCCAGAAGAGCGATCCCCCAGCCCCAGCGCCCTCGGCTGCTGTGAGTCCCTTTTATATTTTAGGACTGCCCGAGCATAATGTGCCACCTGGTTCCATTTGTCAACCGATTCGAGCATCACCGCAACTATATTATCCGGGGTGGCTCTCACGTCTCCCTGTAGAGTTCTCTTCACAGCCTGACCCATTCTGTGCACGCAAAAAATGAGTGACAGGCATTGTTCTCCTCTCCTGGGCAAAACCGACAATCGGGAGACCGTGACTTACCGATCTTGTGCAGGTAAGACTGAAAACACCCGTGCCCGCTCAAAAGCTGGGTCAGATAGATGTCAGTCTCACCATGCCTTCGATTTAGCCATGGTCTCACATCCGGGATGAGGCGCGTAGTCCACCTTCCCTTCGTGCAATTCACCCAAGACTGCTGCCAGTGGTTGAGCGAGCGCTGTCTCTCCTCGCGGACAACTTTCTCCCTCGCATCGTCGTTTCGGCGCAGGTAAATAGCGCGGCGCTCTCTAGCAAGGAGGGCGACAGGTATCACGCCTGCAATCACTCTCACCGCCGAGTCGGAGACTGTTGGATACGAAGATGCAATTCTCAGTGCTCCTCTTCTCTGTACCTGTGCCAAACGTTTTCGGTATACCTCCTTGCTGAGAGCGTCACCCCCAAAGACATATAAACAAATGGACGAGCAACGAGAATCTGTGTACTCGTCCATGTGAGAAGCAAATTTGCCACATAAATAAGTTATAAATAACTTACGCTCTCGAAACTATATGATTCCCTCTGCTTCTCCTTCCCCTTTTTTTCCAGACAGGTTTTTCTTTTCTCTCTTCAGAAGAATCGCTTCCCCCACTGACACCCGCGCACACCAACGAAATTTCATTTCAGTTTGAGTATAAACAACAAACAACTCTCACGGAAAACTCGAACGTCAAAGCAAAAGAAAATCGAAAAGAGCGCGAACCACGCGGGAAAACTCATGTGTCAAAGCGGATGGAAATTTCGTAAATTTTTAATTAAAACAATGAATTAAAGTTCCGATTACGTACGCGCGATCTTTAAAATTAAGAACTTTTTAAATGTGAACGTGTTTCGCTAAATTAAAAGCATATCGCCTCAAACCTCAACTTCACACAACTTTAGCGCAGGTTGCCAATTGCTTCGGCTCTCACGACCGGTTGCGGATCCAGTACTCTCTATATCTATGGCCACCCCATACCTCTGCTCCGTACAGTAGCACTGACCCTACAGCACTCATCAAGAGGCGTGTTCTTGATGGGCTGGGTCCCCCTACGTTGTCTTAAAATTGCCTTTTCGGTACTAAGGGGGGCAGGGGAAGTAGAAATGTACGAACTTTTTGTGTACCACCCCCCCGCGATTGGACACCTTTCATCCAAAAAACAACAAATATAGGGGAAGTCGAAATTAATTCAACTTTGTTAGTAATAGTATGATTTATCGATTTTATGTTTTCTTGAATAAAATCTTAACACTACCCTTAAATGCAATGAAATGAACGAATGACAGGCAGGGGAAGTAGAAATGTACGAACTTTTTGTGTACCACCCCCGCGATTGGACACCTTTCATCCGAAAAACAACAAATATAGGGGAAGTCGAAATTAACTCAACTTTGTTAGTAATAGTATGATTTATCGATTTTATGTTTTCTTGAATAAAATCTTAACACTACCCTTAAATGCAATGAAATGAACGAATGACTATTACTAAGATTGATTGTCCTGAAAGTTTCATAAAGATCGAATGGTACTTAACAAAGCTATAGCGATTTGAGTTTTCCTGTATTACTATGGAACGATATGCACTGTATCACTATGGAAACATATGGCTATGGAACAATATTCGCTTTTTACCGACTTAGACACTACAGGTTTGCTAAGATTTGCATGAAAATTTCAGGAATGATAGGTATCATGAATATCTTTGAAAATTGGTTCAGCTATTGGTATCAGTAATCGTAAAACAAAATAGGTGCTGTTTTGAATGCGAAGATTGAATAATATTGAGTTATTTTTCCCCAACTTCAACGTTTAAGGTGCATGCTTTGAACACTTGATTCAATTTAATGAATGACTGAAAATGAGTGCCTACAATTAATACTCATTGGTGAAACAAGTCGAGGAGGTAGGAGAGAGCTCCTAGCAAAAGGGCTTTGTAACCATTCTAGGATTCGAAAAAATTGGCCATGAAACGATGATTACAGTACAAGAGAGTGGCCCCTGAAAAAAATTGCATCAAAGATTGCCGATATGAGTATCAAATAAAAGTTCTTTATGAGAGCTTTTAAAACCTTTCTTAAACTGACCATTTTTGCTTCAGTAGGGGCACAAGGGGGAAATACATGAAAAATGTGTTTCCTCCCTCACGAATGAACAGCTGTGATCTAAAAAATCTGAAAAAAATTATCAAGGGAGATACTTACGAGTATAACAATAACAAACACCTCAGAAGTCAAAATTCGTTCAACTTTGTTAATAATTGTATGATCTTCGAATCTCATATTTACTCCAATAAAATCGTCTTTGACATGTTTCTTGATTTTATTCGTTGCTGGTGACTGCATTTGGTAAATTGAGTACAAAAGCCTTCTGACATGAGCGTAGGTCTGTCTACCCAACATGTTTTATCTTCGCAGTTGTACGTTTAGTATTTGAGAGCCAATAAACCATCAGCGTTATATGTGTTCTCTCCAGACGGAAAGAAAGCGCATTTGGGTCGCTAGTATTGGACATGTAGAAATTACTACGAGTATCTTTGCACAGATTCTCGATACCTAATCCAGCTGGAAAGATAAAGATTTCTTTTCAATTTTGTCCTTTTATACTCGTATGTGGGCTGGTGTATGAAATGATCAGAATAATTAACTGCCACACATTTAATATGCTTACCGAAGTCTTTTGTTTAGTCATACGTTCCCATATGTTTGTCATTTTTGATTAAATTCAAAACATCAAGTTTGCTTTAAAATTAGATAAGTATTTCCTCAACGAGGCTACTTTTCCTTTTTTCAATTCCGAGTGCTAAATAGAAAACAATTAAACTTATCAGTTTTCCTCGTGTCAGTTGTAATTAATTAATAACTGGTGGCCCAAATTTTTTTAAAACCGGAAAATATGTTTGGCACTTATCACGAGAAATTTATTTCATCCTTTTTAGGGTGTTTCAAGGGCATTTTCTTCTATTAATTTTTTTTTATGATTTTTAGTAAGTAGCAACATTAACTTCCAACAGACTGTCTACCTAGACTAATACTGAATAAATACTTACTGATTTTCTTCTGAGCTACGGACACAATAGCGCAAACAACTTTGAAAAGCATTGAGCTGATGCAAAATTGCTTTCTAATGAAAAACAAGTCAGTATAAATCACAGAAATTGAATTAAATTGTAAGATCTGCGTAAACCATGAACTAATCCTTAAACCATACGGAAAACATTTCTTATTGACAATTTCAAGTGTTCTTCAACTCGCTTTAAACAATACAGGAATACAGTCCTGTGTCTGTTATTACTATATATAATTTAACTTATGGCGCGAAGTGATATCTTAACAACGTTATAAAGGAAGGGTATGAAGATGAGAATAGATTTGCAGAAGACTCATTACCTCATCAACCCTAAAATGTTGAATCCTCTCGCAGTCATTTTCCAATTTTCACCCCATACAAGGATATGGGTTCAATTACAAACAAACGAAATATTTTAAAGTCATTATTACAACTGGTAAAAATCAAATCCAACACAATATGCACTTACTTTCCTTTTTTCACTTCTTAGTACTGCCATTTTTTAGAATCATCGTGAGCACTGTGTCAACATAAACAGTTGCACGGAACAATTAAAATCGGAAAACTAATTTAGCCTGTCTCATTCAAAGCATTTAACAGAATCGTTTCACTAAATATCTGCGCTAATATCTACACACCATTTAATTCTAATTCAGCTCTCATATCAAAGTTAATTAATTCCGTCAAATTGTGAATCCCCTCGCCACACTTGGCTTCATTCTCACGTTGCGAAGCTAGCAGCTCTTTGATTTAGCGCGTTCCTCCGCCCCATCCTCATACATGTTTACATTTCTTTGTACATGAGCAAAATATACATCAGTCTACAAAAATGCTGTCTCTTCACCATGACGCAGCTAGTAAAGCAGCAACAACAAAGTTATTAAAAACTCTCAGCGGTGAATAGAATACAGCCCACTGGCTCAGTAATAGCATCATGTTTTCTCAACACAAACACCACCAAACCAAGTCGGATCCTTTTCCTCCTTTTTCGGAGGGGTCGTGCATCGCATGTGTAAAAGTACTGTGTGTAACGTCTCTTTTGGTACATAAAGCATGCCCTATTATCCTCCCGTATGGCGTAAGGCGAGCAATGTTTACGGAAGGCGCAATCCACCAATGATGGGTCTGGGTCTCGTACACAATCACAAACCTAGGGACTCAGCTCCCTAGTCAGCTTGGCTGCCAGGGCTAAATCAAGGCTAAGGAGAACGCCACTAATATTTGTGGGTATATTAGACCTAATGATGATTAAAATGTGCGTGCCTTTTAGACAGCACCATTTCCTCGCCACTACCGAGAGGGATGGGAGACTTCATTCTCCCAGCTTCTGTATCCTCGTGCGCCCTGCTGCCCATGCTGCACCCATTCCCGACGGGAATATGCGGTAATGTAATTGTCTAGTGTTTTCCTCTTTTCGGTAGCACTGCGGGTAAATTTTTCACCAACTGCTATTGTATTGGTCCGATGTGAAAATATAATTTGGAAGATTCGTCCTTTTTCTGCAATAATAGTACCCTCTTTTATATAGTCGCTACTCATGTATAAAATTGAGGGTTGGTTGGCTGATTGAATGTTTGAATCTTTGGGTTATTTGTTTTTTGGAGCTCAAGAGCCGGGCGGAAAGCTGAATGGATATGAGGGGTGTGAGTTCGTGGGGAAGATGCTGCAATGATGATGCCAATGACGATGATGACGCTGATGAGGACGATAATGATGATGTGCTATGAAAACATAATGAAACTGGAGAAGTTATCGCGTTGAGATTTAAGGGCTTTAGAATCGTCCATTTGTTCATTTGATGCTGGTGCAAGCGGGCTTGTATTTCAGGACGCTCTTTTGCCGCGTATCCTTGTGCAGTTGACTTCGTAACAGACATGCTATCGGACGTCGATTGCGCGTGTAATGGACTGTTTTAACGCAGGGATAAGTAATAGTGAAGTGGTGATAAATCTTTTGGAGTTTTAAACCAGCAAGTAGTAAAAATAAATGAGTGAAAACTAGCAATTGCGAATAATTCGTGTGTGGTTCAAGAAATGGTCTAGTTTGTGTGATTCATTGACAAATCTTGCATTTGAGAATATTTTGAGTGAAATACATAGTTTCTATACCCTTGTCGGAATCAATAAACTAATATAATGTTGCTAGTGCCCGAAGATGCCGTTTACTGTGAAATAATGAAGTAAGCGGTTCTAAAAAGTTTTGTGGAAACAATTTTTGGAGAAGAAACAGTTTATTTTGGTAATTTATTTTTTAAACAGATTTAATTAGCTTTTACCTTTGCAAAATATATTTTGGCGAATACTTTCTTAGTTCCGTTTGGTACCCAAAACCAACACATTCAGGCTCTTTCAATTTAGCTGATACCTTAATTTTATCCACAATTAGTGCAGTGCGAGTAAATATTATAATTAAGCCGAGAACTATATGATATATACGGCTATTTAAACATTAACAAAGTTGTTATACGAGATAAGCTTTTGTTATAAATAAATAATTTATGACTATGATACTAGTCATCCATAAATTTTCGAACTTAACCTTAATGAAACGCATCTGAGACTGCTTTTAAAAATTCACCATCTTTCTATACGAATTTCCCAGGGATAATTTATCCGATTCGATATTGATGCTTGTTCAAACAACCACATAAGATTCCGTTGTGTTTATGAACACATCCAATAAATATTTCGCATAAAATCACAATATTCGTAGGATTTGGTTAACGGACTGGGAAGTATGTAACAGGTTTGGTACTCGTAGTTGAGTTGTCACCAACAGCAAAGTCTGTAGATCTTATATTGGACAATGGACTACCATGAGCTAACAATCAATATAAACGTTGTCCCTGCATAGACATATTATCAAAAAAGGTTACGATTGAAAAGACAGTTCTTATAGACACACAAATTATACGATTACACGGTAGCTCCTCTTTCTACCAAAAAGCACAGAAAAAACAAAAACGCTGCAGGCTTTTAAAAATAGGACAATTAGAGAGTCGTTGGAATTCCATGTTATGATAGTCAAATGGACATATACAAGAACCTGAGTATAGAGACACTACAAAAATGCGTATGAGAAACTATTTTACACAGTCGCGAACCACATTAATACTACCTTGATGCTCTTAAATATGGGGGAGCCCTTCATATTCCAAGAAAACACATGACTGGAACAATGAGGTGACTAAACTACAGAAAAATATTCAAAAAATGGATGACCCAGATACTCGTGAATCGACAAAAGAAGGCAATTATGTCACTCATGCTATGGTATGAATTTCAAAAGAACAGAGTGGATCTAAGGGTATTTATAAGTAGAGTAAAGGTTAATTTAAGACATTTCCTCTTCGCCTTCTTCGCAGCACTACAGCCTCTCCCAGGGCTTCGCTTCCTGCAACAAGCGTCTCTAACAGTCTCGGTCCATGGACCGCATCCTCCAAATTTGAAATCCAAGCAGCAATGAATTGTCTTCGTCGACCGAGTCAGACTAGTGTTTCCTCGGTTCCCCCACCGGTCTGCACGCTTTTTGGGTACCCGTTGTTCATCTATACGATTCACATATCCAGCCCATTGCAGCTTCCGCAGTCTTACAATCGTTGAGACCTCCGGCTGGTCAAAAATTTCATGGAGATCATTGTTGTATCGGATTGGTCCCCGTCCAGCTTCGCTCCGATTATCCGCCTCAGGACCCGTCTCTCGAAGGCGTTCAGTATGTTTGTGGATGCTTGGGTTACGGTCCATGTATCACACCCATAGCATAGCACAGGTCTTATCACAGATTTGTATACTTGGAGCTTTGTTTTCCTGTGCATGCCGCTGGTCTTCAAGATTGTCAAAACTGAATAAGATATTTGGCTTCCGAGCTGTATTTTTCGGCGTATTTTGTCTCTTTCGCCCACATTTTTAACACTGTATTCGCCAAGTGTTATATTTTGTGAATTTGTGATATTTTTCCTCGACTGCATTATGAGTTTTGTTTTATCGGTTTTGATTTGTAGCCCTACTAGTTTTGCTTTGCTATTGAATTTCAGGAAAAGTTCCTTGGTGGTTGTTAGCCACCGTGACAAAATGTGGATGTTATCCGCATAGGCTACCACTTGGCTTGACTTGAATAATAGCGTACCTTTTGTATTGACAGGAAGCTTTCTGATAATATATTCTATAGCTAAATTGAATAGCAATGGGGCCAGCCCATCTCGCTGCTTTAGTCCGATATTTGTGTCAAAAGCGTCGGTGAGTTGGTTATTGTTGCTGACTTGGGAATTTGTCGACGGCATTTTCGTTTTGATAAGACGGATTAATTAGGTTGGGATACCATAACAAAGCATTATTTGGTATAATAAGTTACAATCAATACATTAAGGGATATTGAAATCGAGGAAATATGACCTAAACCAGTTAAATTATTCAGGGCTAGTGGGAAATACCAACAGAATTTGAAAACACTAAATAATACCAACAAATTGAAATCATTTGCAATGAATAAATATTTTAAGAAGGAAGTTTTCGGTAAGGGGGAAAAAACCAAAACCCTGAACTAAGCCTTTTATTAGAGAACAGAAGTTAATTCACGCCCTGACGTCTGGAATTTACCTATCTCCCCTGTTAACCTGGAACCGAGCTGTGTCATGAGGATTTTTAAAACGCAATGAAATGGAAGCTATTCCAATGATACGAGATGAAAAATAAGAAAATATCCAAGACACTCACTCAGCGTATGGCAAAGGATATGATTGCTCATTATGTCGTCATTTCTGGAAAATCTGTGTGCGGTCACATAAACTTGTAGTTGATTGTCAAAAGCTGACAAAAACATCCTTAGCACAAAATTTTTACTATCGCTTTGGAGGCAAAAGAAGTTAACGACGTCAATTGCCAATATAAATATTAGACCAAGTCAAGTTACTTTGAGAAATGCGAAAGCAAAACTACATGGCGAAAATTTCGCATGCTCATTGATGAGGTTATCTTAATAAACATAGAAAATATATTTGCTTGCACGCATTATGTAAATTATATGTAAAAACACTGAACAGTGATAGCGGAAACCCAGAGAAAATCATAAAGACTTTACAGAAACGTTTGGCAAACAACGGGAGGTCGGGTATAATTAAAGAGGTTTAATGTCATAGTGCATGACAAAATCAATGAGCTTTCCATTAGCATTGAAAACCAGTTTAATTAAACAGAAAAGGACAGAGGTATAATAAAAAACAAAGAATGGTACATAAGTTGCTTTGGAAGACAATACCATTTAAAACATATTAAAAATGCTTGCAAAGTGAAAATCGAATTTCAAATTAATTTGTATAGAGTCATCGTTCAGAGAATTTGAAACAATCTCTTTTTAATCGTCACTACGATTGCAAAAAATTACTTGACGGATCACTCTGATTTTTAGCGTATTATAAAGAGAAAATTTCAATATCCTACTAAAATCGCGGCATGTCTGTCCGTCTATCCGTCCATCCGTGCGTCGCAGCAAATTTTCTCGCAAGCAAGGCCAAAGTTGTGTTCTCTTAAAACTTTCAGGACGCAAATACTAAAGATATGTCGGAATTTCGATGAACATTTTGAAAATCTGTTTTAAAATTAATATATTGCCATGACTACTCAACAGACTGGTTAACAGTGAGGTTAACAGACTGAAAATCAAATGGCGGTGAATTGAATTTCATAATAACACCATATTCGTTTTCCAAACTCATTTTATGGAATACATGTATGAGTAAAATCTTAATATTCAGAAGCTACTTTTTGAGTTATTATTTATTTTTCAATATCCTTCTGGTAGGAGCCCTCTCCAGTTACTTCGGCTTGGTTAATATGTTGTTATAAACCTCTAATTTCTAAATGATTAAATCAAAATTTCTAATTTCAACACAATTTCCTGACATAAAAAAACAACGATTTTTTTATAGAACGTCGGTGATTTTGTTATTTTTTAATAAAAAATAGGTAATTCTGGCTCATACAGTGTTGGCTTCAATACAGAATAATATCCCGTTATGCTTTCTTTTTTAAGACCATCCAGGCCGCTGGAATCATGGTGACCACCGATTTTCAATGTTTTTTTTTAATTTTTATACTCCAAATTTTCAAAACGATAAATATTATAATTTTTCAAAATTGGAGGCCGGGAAGATCGCTTAAGAGTTTGAACAGAAATACAACAATTAAGAAGTTTATTGAAATCGGTACAGGTGTGTATCTTTTCGTTGGCTATTTCGCAACAGTTTGTCGAAACATCATCAATTATAGCCTCATGAAATTTTTAGCATAAAAAATTTCCAAGATTTTAAAGGGCAACGCTTAAAAAAATGTTCATCACAGGTAGTCAAATTACGCACAATAAAATAGATGATCTTGTTGTTGCTCTATCATTTTCGCAAATTAATGAGCTTCGGTGAGATATTTACTTTATATATATATATATAAATATATATATATATATATATATATATATATATATATATATATATATATATATATATATATATATATATATATATATATATTTAAAAACTTCTTCCCGCAATTCTCTTGAGAAATTCGCCCTAAACGCATGAACAGTAATTCCACTCAATTTCATTTGAGACACCAGAAAATGCTACATCCGAATTTCTCTTAAACATTACTATACTGAAAGACACGCTACAATCTGCCCTGTTTAAATAGAAACTGAATATTTCATCGCATCATTGAACGATGTAATTGTTTTCTTAGCATCATCAAAAATGGAATCCACAGCTGTACACAATAATTTACTTCAATTCAAGTGAATAAATACGTTAATAATACATGACACAAGCTGCATAAGAGTAATCTGAAAATGTACGAGGAAAGCTAAAAGACAGGAAATATGTTTGAATGGGCTGAGAAAGTAAATAAACAAATTTCCTCAAATATTTCATTCATAAATACTTATCAGAAGTCGCTAAACTTCATCCTTAATACGAGATAGGGAATATACTCAAAATTAATAAACAAATGTGACAGGTTTCCGATGCAACAAAGGTCATTGAATGTTCAAAAAATTATAAACTATGAAAATTCCAGGCGGTGAAAAGTAGTTGTAGTAATGCTAGAAAATCTTAAAGAAAAATGATTCATTGTATTACGAGACAGTGATATATGATAACTAAAAAAAAAAATGGTGTGCGCAGACAGGACGAAAAGCGTTGACGAATATAGTTCTAATGATTTCAGGGTGGTGAATTTTGCGCCCAAATATAATCTTGCTAAGCTGACATATTCTTCGTCGATAATCTAGAAGGGAAGACGTTCCTATGATGGAGGGCTAGGAGGCTAACTTGCTTGTTTGTTCACCTTACCTATTATTCTATTTGGTTTAATTCTTTTCACTATATACTGTGAGCGTCAAAAGAAAGTAAATACCTAAGATAATTGTATTAAGAGTTTTATTAAAACAAAGTAATTAACACAAAAACAAAAATAAGTATAAGGAATTCAACAATTATTTGATAAAAACTGAAAAAACCATAAACATTAAACAAAACTAATACAAAACAAAGATAAATTCACTTTAATCAAAAAAAGACCAAATTTCACGCGTCAAAAAAAAGTAAACAGCAAACGAAACATAACAGAACTTCAATAGAAAAAGTCGATTTTTTTAATTTTTCAATATTTCGTTTGTTTTTCTTTGGACCTAAGGACCTCATTTAGTCTTCTAGGGATCGACGTGACAAGTTTTTTTTGTAACATCTGGAGAGATTTGGCTTCGTTCTTCCTTTATAACTTTCTTTAAGTCGGCTTTGCTTGTCTCACTTTTCTGTCAGGTGTTCCCACAGATGCTCGATCGGGTTAAGATCTGGGGACTGCGGCGGAGGATCAAGTGTCTAGGAGTCCGGTACAGTAGCCACTCTTTCACAATTTCGGACGAATGCTTTGGTTCGTTGTCCTGTTGAATGATCCAATTTCAAGACAAGCCTAATTTTTCGACGCTAGGGGCAACATTGTCCTTCAAAATGGCTAAATAATCCATTTTGTCCATTGTGGAGTCAATAAAAACAAGATTACCGACATCAGTTGCCGCCATACACCCCCATTCCATAACTAAGCCGCCATCGTGCTTAACAGTGTTGGTAACACACTTTTCTTTGAAGCCTTCATTCTAAGCACGCCATATTTTTGGGGGCCTTTTCGCGCCGAAATTTTCGAATTTCCTCTCATCTGTGTATAATACATTTTACCAAAAAGATGGAGCTTCGTTTTTGTTATTTTTTAGCAAAGTCCATACGCTTGATCTGGTATTCTTCCATGTAGACCATTTTTATGAAGCGCTCTCCTGACTGTACTCGCACTTACTGGTTTGCCTGATGCCTGCGTTATGTCTTCTGACAATTTAACTGCACTTGAGGCTAGATATGCCCTTACTTCTCTTACTACAGCTCTAACTTCAGTACCACTAAGCCGCTTTGGGCGTCCAGATCTCGGTAAATCTTCAACGAGATCATGTTTGGCATACTTATCAATAATTTTTTTACTGTACAGTGGTTTCTGCCCACGATTTCGCCAATTTCATGCAAGGATTTACCTTTTTCTTTTAAGTCTATCATAATTTCCTGAGTATCAGGCGATGTTTGCTCTCCCATATTGAAGCTATTTTCTTTTATGTCTTTATTTTAATATTAATTAGAACAAATGCACTTAAAACGATTTTTGGTGAAGTAAAGCACGCGAGCAGCAAAAATTTGTCACCAAAAGTTAAGGTTCTTCCCGGAAATATAAAAGAAACGAAGTAAGTGTTCCCACTGTTTACTTTTTTTTTGATGCGTAAAATCTTATGCATTTCCACTTTGGTGAGATTTGTGCAATGTTGGCACTTGTTTTGATTCCATGTTTAATAGTAATGAATCTCTAAATGGTTTAGTTGTAAACTCATTCATATTACTTTTTATCGCAAGTTAATAATAGCTTTGTAGTGTAACAATTTAAAGATGAAAAGTTGGTGTTTACTTTCTTTTAACGCTCACTATATATATATATATATATATATATATATATATATATATATATATATATATATATATATATATATATATATATATTTATTTATATATATATATATATATATATATATATATATATATATATATATACATATATATATATTTATTTATAAACATAAAATTTTTTTTTCATTTTTCAGTTTTTAAACAAATTGTTTACAATACCCTATTCAAATCAGTACCTATCAGTCGGTCATTGCATCACAGCAAGTTATCTTAGGAACTAGGGAAGCTATAGTCATCAATTATTGTGAACAGCTCAAAAATTTCTAGCAAATGAAAGTTCCATGCTCGAAAAAAAAATTGAAAAGATTTCAAAGGGGTCACCGAAGATAGTCGAGCAAGGTATCCAATGAAAGGTCTTGATGAGACCTCTATAGTAAGTAACCGTTGTTAAGACTGCAATATTCAAAAATGGGTAGGCAGGGGAAGCGATAGAGCACGAAAAAGTTGTGGGTGAGCGTAGATTTTCTTCTTCTTCTTCGTAGGTTATTGATACGAGCTTGGGAGGGTTTGTCGACGTCATTGTCATTTTGGTAAGATGGACTAATTTGGCTGGGATACCAAAGCAAAGTATTATTTGGTACCGTACGTTATGTAAAGTCAACGAAAATTTGGGTACGTCTCTATTGAGCTCCCAGCATTTCTCAAGTACTGCTTGACAGTAAACAATTGGTCTATCGCTGATCTACTTGCTCTAAACTCATTTTGATAGTCCCCAATAATACTGTTGGCGTATGATTTGATTTTATTTTCTATGATCTTTTAAAATATTTTGTACGCCGTACAAAGTAGTGATATATCACTTTTTTGTGGAAAGGGTATATAATTAATTGGTTCCACTCATTCGGCATATGTTCTTGTTGCTAAATGTGCTGGATGGCCTTCCCGAACACCGCTGCCATCATATTTACTGAGCTCCATTAGAATCTCATCGATGCCTGGCGTTTTATTAATCCTTTAGGCTTTAATGGTGGAAAAAACTACATTCAGAGTTAGTGGGGTCAATGAAATTTCTCCGTAGGCGCCGATCTTCTGGAGCTGTATGGGAAGAATATGATTACCATCATTTCTTAATCCTGTATTCATTAGCAATGAAGCTGTCGATGCTATCACGGCATAGTGTGGTCTTGGGCTGATAAACTCGTTTCAGGCTTTTCACTACTTTATATGATTGTCATGTGTTCTTGCTCGCTAGACTTACATCAACGCTTCTCAATCGGTTGTCATAGTATTTGTTTTTCTTAGTTCTAATTATTTTATTCGCTAGTTTTCTGAGATTTTCATAATGCGTCCTGGTTTTCCTACCTAAATCTTGTTTGTACGCCTGATTCTTTGTGTCCAACACATTTTGGCACTCATCATCGAACCAATCATTTCTTCATGTTCGATCGTCTGTTCTGCCACGGTCTTAATTGCCACTTTCACTTCCACTCACAGCTCGTCACTTGTTTTCATGTTCTGATAGGGTGGGAACCAGGTGTTTATCGAAAGTCTCCCTGAAATTTTTCTTCACAGATGCGATTTTGATCCTTGTAAGGTCGAATTTCTGTAGAAGACTGATCTTCGCCGAGTATGCCTTTGCTATACGACATAGATACGAGTAGGTTAATTTCATCAAGTAATGATCTGAGCTACAATGTACGGAAGGATGGGTATGTACGAACGTCAAGTATGCTCGAGGCCCATCTTCGTTCGATCAGTACATTGTCAATCTGGTTTTGTGTGTTGCCATCTAGTAATACTTAGGTTACTTCATGCATACATTCTTGTGGGAAGTAAGTCAAACGTATGACTATCAATCAGGCCGTTGTCATTTGTTTTACCGTGGAGGCTTTATCCTCCAGTCGTTCCTGAGCTAATTGCCAATTATAGCATTCAAATTTTTTGTATCACTTATACGGAATGATTTAAATAGTCCTTTTAGGTGATTGTAGAACGTACCCTTCGTTTTCTCGTCGTTTTTTCTGTCGAGACGTGTAGTTTTATCAGCCAAATTTTGAAAAAAATCATTTTTATACGAACCGCACACAATCGTTCCTTGACTGCCTTCAAATCAATAACGTGCGATGTGAATTCCCTGTCCACAATTAACGCCACTTTGAATTCTCGCTTTCCAGCAGGCCTCCTACTTTTGAATATTGTGTGCAATCTCACATCTTGAATATCACTTCCAGTCCAATTCATTTCCTGGGTTGCCAGTATGTTTAAGTTATATTGACGGGTCTGTTATAATAGGTATTTAATTGAGGCAGGGTTGTTCAGTGATCTGAGATTCCAGGATCCGATCACAAGGTCGTTGCCACATGTCCAATCCAGCGTACATTTCTTGGGTGACAAAATCATGGAAGATGGTTCTTATGAGTACAACAATACTTTACAATATATTAGAAATCGAATTCTCTCAACTTTGATAATAGTATTATTATTATTTGGCAATTATTATGTTTATTTGGAATCCACAGGCCAATTCTCTTTTTTTGAAAAGCTGTCGGGCCGTGCTTGGTTGTCTGAGCAAACGCGTTTCGACTTCCCTGGCTTTTCAAGAATAACAACTAACATACTTTCCCAGTAAATTCATAAGAGTACTCTTAAATTTCAGCAGTTCAATAAAAGGACCTTCTACTCTGTAAATTTCAATAAAATTGCATCGTATTTACGGATGTTATAGTCGTTTGAAATTTCTTCTATGATTAGAAAAATAATGTACTCGTATAGTTCCTCTACCATTCGGGCGTTCCATCAAACCAGAAACTTCATTATTAATTAGATCTCCAAATTTGCAGATAAACCAAATAACAAAAACGTCTTTTAGATTTCATTAAGTCAATGGTTGGTAGCAATATTGCAATAAAATGGTGGCAGGTTTAAATATAATAACAAGACTGTTCTTTTTAAAGCGGCTATGTGGTCGTTTTGGATGACATTAAAGTTTTCTTGATTTCATTCATTATTGGTGTCTGCATATCGTAGGTTGAGTGCATAATCCTTCTGACATGAGCGTAGTTCTGTCTACCCAACTTGATAGTTTTTGATGCATGAATACAATGAGTGGTATTCACCGCAGTTACGAGGGTCATTCAACAAGTACTTAGCCTACAGAAGAAAAATGAAAACTTTGGAAAGGTGGCAATTTATTTTTCCACATAATCTCCTTGAGGCTCGATACACGATGCGATGCTCTAACTTTTTTAACCCGTCCAAAAAATACATTTTATCGAGGGCTGCCAAATAGGCCTCCGTGGAGGCGATGACCTCTTCATTCGACCCAAATCTATTCCCGACGACTGATTTTTTCAGGTTTGAAAACAAAAAGTAGTCACAGGGGGCCAAATCCGGAGAGTACGGTGGATGGGGCAGCAATTCGTAGCGCAATTCGACCAATTTGGCCATGGCGACGGCGGAGGTGTGAGCCAGCGCGTTGTCGTGGTGGAACAGCACTTTTTTCTTTGCCAAGCGGGGCCACTTTTACTTCAATTCGACGTCAAATTGGCCCAATAAGTCTGCATGGTAGCGCCCCGTGATTGTTTTACCCTTCTCAAGGTAATCGATGTGGATCACACCTTGTGAATCCCAGGAAACGGTGGCCATCACCTTTCCGGCCGATCGAACAGTCTTCGCCTTCTTCGGAGCATGTTGGCCGGGTGAAGTCCACTGTTTCGACTGTTCCTTGATCTCTAGTGTGTACCAGTGAATCCATGTTTCGTCAACGGTCACGAAACGATGCAAGAACTCCGCCAGATTGCGCTGAAACAGCGCCAAACACGTCACCGATGCGGCCTCACGGTTGCGTTTGTTTTCCGGTGTGAGCGAATGTGGCACCCATCAATATGATGCACCGCTCCTTCTGCGATGCCCACAGTCTCAGCCATCTCGCGAATCTTCAATCGACGGTCTGCCAACACGAGATCGTGGATTTTTTTAACGTTTTTCTCCGTAGCAGCCATTTTCGGGGCACCTGGGTGTGGTTCATCAAAATCCGACGTGCGGCCACGAACAAACTCCTTGAACCAATTCTTGATGGTCGCCATCGAAGAAGAAGGGTCACCGTACACAGCATCTAAGTGATCTTTGATTTCGCTGCGCGTTTTCCCTTCCAAAAACAAGAATCTAATTACTAAACGATATTGTTCTTTTTCCATTTTTGTACAACCGACCGACACGCTCACTTCGAAAGGCTATCAAAACAAAACTAATGAAGGGAATTGACTGAAACTTTGATAGTGGGCTACTAAAAGAATGTACTGCACAATGGTAAAACTCTTTTGTAATAGCAGCGCCGTCGGGCGATGAGGCTAAGTACTTGTTGAATGACCCTCGTATCTGCTCTTGAAAGCCGTGATGTAATGTTTCTTAAAGAAATCTTTGTATAGAACAACTAGAAATAACATAAAGGTTCTAGTTTTGTATGTTTTCTTGACTTTAGCAATGCATTTATATCTTTTACTGATTACATCTCGCAAATATGGCAAGTGTTCCCCTTTATATTCAGATGTTTCAATGAAAATGGGACAAAAAGCTAATGGTATCATTGATTAAAATGAAGGTAATGGAAATGGTTCTATATTTTCTTATTTTACTCTATCTGTCCTTGGTTTATCGATTTTAAAATCTTCAAACATAAAATTCAAAACTTATAATCTCATTCTGGCAATTTAGATATTGCAGTAAGTTTTAAGTAATTCTTCTATTGATCAATATTGTTCGTATTCTTTCATTAGATACCCATATGCACAGCATTTTGAGATAAGCAATTTATTTCTTTATAGTGAAAAATTGGTAATATTAAGCTTCATTATTTCATATCAGAACAGCAATATTCACCAAGTAGATATTATCATCACTACCAACAACCTTTACTAGAGGAACAAAAGACATCTGAAACTTGGTGTCCACTCTGTGTCATTACTTCGGTTGCCTCTGAACTGAATTGCTTATTCCACTTCAACAATGTGACATGTATATGCATTGTAATGCACACCGCATAATACAGTAAACATTTATACTTGTTCCTGATGAATATAATATTTCAGATTTGATGAACGGAGTGTGTAAGTAGTGTAATTGATGGAGTTGTGGGTAATCTTAGAGCAGCAGATAACAATGCGAACAAAAATGTTTAGGAGACAATGAAGACCATCCCGGCCGGAACACTTGCACCGTGCTTTTGAAACTGTCCCAATGGTGGGTTCTTAAAGAAAGATCAAATTAAGTTGCGGGTAAATTAATACACCTTCTCGTTAAGCATTGTACAATGGTGTAGTAGTAAGTCCGTTTTCCGTAACTGGAACAAAAGCAGATACACTTTATTATTCTAGTGAAGGCTCTTCACCCTGTAAGTAACAGTGTGAGATTAATTTCAGAGGACAATGCCAATCAAATAAGAATCATTTTAAGCCCTTTTGAAAATTCGTTCCGCTTTTCAATCAATAAAATGTCCATCTCCACTTAGACGGTATGCAAAGATCAAGCAATTAATATTTATAAAATGCTTTATTTACATTCCCGTTATTTCTATAATATTTCAGTGTAAGAAGATATATGCGTTTCAGTGTTTTTTTGATGAAGTTGTGCTTCACATTTCCCACCTTTTTCCATTATTTAAAATGCTCGGCTTATCCACTCAAAGTATTTTTCATTTTGCAGATGATGTGGGCTGCATTTGCTTCGAACTTAGATAATAGTCAAAACTATTTCCAGTAGCATTCAACAGAAGAGCTTTTCAATTTCTATCATCATGATCCAGAACCCCTCGAAATATCATCCAAATCCTTTGTCGCATTTCTTATCACTACACAACTCGGCCGCTAGTCACCTGCATCACGCATCACCGCACCACAATCAACCAATTAGCCATCACCAGTTTTCAAATTCGGATGTGACGACGTCCTTGGATGTGGGTAAATCCTTCACGATTGCCGCTATCCTTGGTTTGCAGAAAAATGCCATTGAAAACAGTCAGAAAGAACTCAACAGTGTGATGAACTTGTCATTGAATGGACATCAAAGTCACCACCAATCACTTCAGCATCATCACAAAGGATCCGTCACAACGACCGCCAATAGTATTAGCAGTAATAGCAACCATAGTGCGCTTAGTGTAAATAATTTCGATTGTGATAATTTAAGTGCGGCGAGTGTTGTGCAAAGGTATTTACCGGCGGCAGCGGCTGCTGCTGCAGTGGTGAATGGCGTGACGTGCACGGGTCAAAATCATTTCCGGTTAAATCATTTCGGCCATCATATGGCCAACGGAAGTAATAATAGTGGACAATCGGCTTTGCAGAGTTTGCAGCAACTACACCAACATCATGCTCAACAAGTCAGTTTAGGATTTGCGAATCGGGAAAAAACAAAATCAGGTAAGAGCGAAGAATCGGAACTATTTAATTAGAATACGTTGAAAGTTAATGAAGTGAACAAGTTGATTAGGTTGAATCCTTTCAAGTAAAGAAAAGAAGAAAACAAGTGTAAAGAAATATCTAGCGTCATTTTCAGTTTCTTTAGATCATTAATATATCTTCTTCATCTTTGTAGCGCTACAGCCCCTCTTGGGCCTTCGCTTCCTGCAATAAGCGTGTCCTTCAATTTTGAAATCCGAGCAGCGATGAACTGTCTTCCACGACCGAGTCAGATTCCCTCGGTTTCCCCACTGGTCCACCCTTCAGTTCTCGCAACGAATATCTTTTTGGGTATCCGTTGTTCGTCCATACGATTCACGTGGCCAGCCAGCTTCCGCAGTCTTACTACCACTGAGACCTCTGGCTCGTCAAAAATTTCATATAGCTCATCGTTGTATCGGATTTGCGAATGGTCCCCGTCCAGCTCCGCTCCGATTATCTACCTTAGGACTAAGGCGTTCAATATGTTTGCGGATGCTTGGGTTAGGGGCCATGTTTCATATCCACAGATAGCACAGGTCTTATCACAGATTTTTATACTTGGAGCTTTGTTTTCCTGTATATGCAGCTGATCTTCAAGATCGCCAAACTGAAAAAAAACTTAATCGTAAGCTGTATTCGTCGACTTATTTCGTCTCTTTTATTACTGGTTCTCGTTATTTTGGCACCTAAATACACAAATTCACCCACATTTTCGATATTGTATTCGCCAAGTGTGATATTTTGGGTGTGTGAGATATTTTTCCTCGACTGCGTCATGAGATGTTGATGTTATCCGCATAAGCTACCACTTGGCTCGACTTGTATAGTAACGGATCTCGTATCGACAGGTAGCTTTCTGACGACATATTCCATAGTCAAATTGAATAGCAATGGGGCCAGCCCATCTCCTTGCTTTCGTCCGATATTTATTTCAAAGGCGACGGTGAGTTGGTTATTGATGCGGACTTGGGAGGTCGTTAACGTCATTGTCATTTTGGTAAGACGGACTAATTTGGCTGGGATACCAAAGCAAAGAATTATTTGCTACAGAACGCTACGATCAATACTGTCATACGCTTGCTTAAAGTCAACGAAAATTTGGTGTGCGTCTATGTTGAACTCCCAGCATTTTTCGAGTACCTGCCTGACTGTGAACAATTGGTCTATTGACACACTCTACCTGCTCTAAAACCACCTTAATACTCCCCAATAATACTGTTGGCGTATGATCCGATTTTATTTTCTAAGATCTTTGAAAATATTTTGTACGCTATACAAAGTAGTGATATGCCTCTATAATTTTCGCACGGTAGCTTGTCACCTTCGACATATGTTCTTATTGCCAAATGTGTTGGATGGTTTTATGGATGGCTTCCTGAATACCACTGCCACCATATTTAATGAGATCCATTAGAATCTCACCGATGCCTGGCCCTTTATGATTCTTTTGGGCATTGATGGTGGAGCAAACTTTATCAGAGTAGGAGGGGCCAATGGAAACTCTCCGGGAATACCTATAAGCTCCGCTGTTCTGGAGCCGCGTGTTTCCTCAATCCTGTTTTCATCAACGATGATATTGCCGATGTCATCATGGCAGAGCTTAGTTTTGGGCTGATAACCACGTTTCAGGCTTTTCACAACTTTGTATGCTTGTCTTGTGTTGTTGCTCGCAGGACTAACATCGATACTTCTCAATTGGTCGTCATAGTATTTTTTTTTCTTAGTTCTAATTATCTTATTCGTTACTCTTCTGAAATTTTCATATTGTTCTCTCTTCATCGTGATTTTCCTACCTAGCTATTGCTTGTACGCCTGATTCTTTTTGTCTAATTAATGTATCACAAAACACAAATTATCATCTGATCTTCTTCTTGATTTTGATTTTGTTGTTGTGGTGGTGTCATCTATGACAGGGTAGGCCAAGCCGGGCCTTGGCCTCCAGTTCCAGACCTGGTCCACGGGTTGTTCACTCCCACCAAGGATCTGCTGTCAGCTTCTATTGTCTCTTCCCGTTGGGAGTCTACCTTGGGCATTACCTGTTAATGCTCTTATGGGTTGTTGATTTTCTTCTATTCTTCCTACATTGTCCGCCCATTGCAATTTACATAACTTTACGCAAGAGAAAACATGTGGATTGACAAATAGTTCATACAACTCATCGCTGTAACGTAGTCTCCACGCTGCTCCTTGTGGACAGTTAGGGATGGATCTGACTACGACAAGATAGTCGCGCAACTATCGCAATTTACACATGGTTAAATGGAAGCGTGCACACTGCGACTTTGCGACAATTCTGGCCAGAGATTTGCGATTTTTCCTAAAACCAGTATAATAGGTATGACAATTTTTGGGTAGGATGTTTTTGTGATACTCGCGCAGACACACATCTTTGGACATTTAATGCTGGCATGCATGGAAATTTCTTTTATGGCCAACAAATGAGTCAGAAGGCTTGAACTAAACCCACATAATAATGAAATACGAGCTAATAACATAAATATAATGCTTAAAGAAAGGATTTTATAAATAGGTAAAATTTTAAGGAAATTTCAGACTACGATGCTACTTAATTTGTATTGTCTTTGGTAACTTTGCTACCAGTTTCAATAATTTGAATTATTTTAATTCCCGTTTTTTGCGTTTGTCAGCATTAATTTTCTTAATTTTTCCCTGAAACGTGAATGAAAATGGGAAAGTGTATTTAATTTGAAACAAACATACATTAACGGGTGAATCCATTATTTGCGTTATAATCTTTTTCGTGCCCTTCGCCTTAGAAATAATAAACCCGCGGCTCTTTGTGTATTCTTCATATCTAAATTCATACCGATTTCTTAAACAAAACAGAGCACATGGATTCCTGGCAAAGACATACCTTCAAATGAGCATATCAGTTCTGGGCATGCCTGAAGTTCCTTTGCAAATCTTGTCGCAGTGTGTTCATATTTGCGTCTAAAAATCATTCAGTACGAGAGTCATATCGCAATATGACCGAACCCTTAGTGAAGTTTTTGTGTGCGTAGAAAGAGGCATAAGTCATCGCGTATTATGAAATTTGCGCATGAACTATGACTCTGAGAATTTAGAATGTCCATCGTGAGACTTGTTGAAATTTGTAATTTGACCCTTGACATCGAAAATAAGGTCGCGGCCATTAAGGAGTATAAATAGTTAAGGGAAGTGCTTTAGGAAGCCAGATTGGAGGACTAGTGTGTTGTTGTGAATTTTAGGATTTTAGTTTTAATTAGGAACAAAGATTTGTAGCGAATTTTTATAGCTTGAAATGCGTTAGTTTCTGAGTGGTTATTTTTAAGGTCTGGTCTATTGGAAGTTAATTATAATACTTTGATGGGTAACTTTATGTTCATTTCACGTTTAAGTGATCTATCACACCGAGTATGACCCCTAATGAAAATCACCTCACATAGCTGTGTTAAGCGATCGTTTCCACTTCGAAAAAGTCATCTTCTGGTTGATATTATGTATATCTCAGAAGAGTAGCAAACAAGATAATTAGAACTATGAAAAGAAAATACTATGACGACCAATTGAGAAGTATCGATGTAAGTCTAGCGAGGAAGAACACAAGATTAGTATGCAAAGTAGTGAAAACTTGAAACGGGGTGTTCAGTTCAAGAATATGCTCTGCCGTGATAACATCGGCAACATCATTGCTGATAAAAACAGGATTAAGGGAAGATGAGCATTGTATTTCAAGAACCTCCTTAATCCTCCAAATAGCTCCAGAGCATGAGAGCCTATAAATATTCCCGGAGAGCTTCTTTGTGTTCCACCAACTCTGGATAAAGTTTATCCCACCATTAAAGCCCAACATATTAATAAAGCGCCTGGCATTGATGAGGCTCCAGTGGACTTCATGGTGTTCAGAAAGCTGTTCACAAACTCATTCAGCACATTTGGCAACAACAACATATGTTAAAATAGTGTAGCCAATCCATTATAATCCTTATCCACAAAAAAAGGTGGCAAGTTACAGTGCGAAAACTATGGAGGCATATCACTACTTTGTACGTCGTACAAAATATTTTCAAAGATCTCAGAAAATCAAACAGATCATACGCCAACTGTATTATTGGGGAGTATTAAGGTGGTTTTAGAGCAGGTACGTCGATGATAGACCAATTGCTTACAGTCAAGCAGATACTTGAGACATGCTGCGAGTTCAACATAGATGCACACCAAATTTTCGTGAACTTTAAGCAAGCGTACGACTGTATTACTGTACCAAATAATGCTTTGCTTTGGAATCGCAGACAAATTAGTCCATCTTACCAAAATGGCAACGATAACCTCCCAAGCCCGCAACAGTAACCAACTCATCGATGCCTTTGCCACAAATATCGGACTAAAGCAGGGAGATGGGCTGGACTATACCGTCAAAAAGCTACCTGTCAATACAAGAGGTACATTACTATACAAGTCAAGCCAAGTGGTAGCTTATGCGGATAACATCCAGATTTTGTCACAATCATTAACAACTGAATTTATCCTGAAACTTGATAGCGAAGCAGAACTAACAGGGCTACAAATCAATGAGAATAAAAAAAAGCTCATGATGCAGTCAAGGAAAAATACCTCAAATACCCAAAATATCACACTTGGCGAGCACAATATCGAAAATATGAGCACATGTGTGCATCAAGGCGCCTAAATAACGAGAACCGCTGATAAAAGAGATAAAATACGCCGAAGAATACAGATTGCAAATAAAATATCTTATTCAGTTTTGACAATCTTGAAGACAAGCAGGATACATAGGAAAATAAAGCACCAAGTATACAAATCTGTGATACGACCTGTGCTATCCTATGGATGTGAAATATCAACCTTGACCCAAGCATCCGCCAACATATTGAACGCCTTCAAAAGATGGGTCCTGAGGCAGATAATTGGAGCAAAAGGCGAGAAACAATGACGAATTCGATACAAGTGTGAGGTGCATCAAATTTTTGATGAGGCGGAGGTCTGAACGATTGTAAGACTGCGGAATCTGCAATGAGCTCGCCATGTGAGTCGTTTGGATGAACAACGGATACCCAGAAAGGTATTCCTTGGGAGAACTGAGGGGCGAGCACCGGTAGGGAAACCGATTCGGTCGATGAAAATAGTTCATCGTTGCTCGGACTTCAGAATTGGAGGTTTCGGTCAATGGACCGAGATGGTTGGAGGCGCTTATTGCAGGAAGCAAAGCCCCGGTCGGGGCTGTTGTGCCACGAAGAAGAAGAAAAAATATAAGGAACTCAGTTGGGGCAGGGTATAATTTGTGATGAGTTTAGAAGAAAGTTAGGTAGCAGATTAACAAGTCTAAGCAGCTTTGCATCGTACTATGCACTGGTGTTTTGCTTGCAGAGCCGTTCACCGTTTCAGGATATGATGATCGTGATATTTTTCTACAGTATATAAGGTCTTTATGCCCACAAAATTACCATGAAAATCAGATCATATCAAGTAAGTGATAGCCATTTCAATTGCATAGAATTACAACAACAATAATACGTGTTGATGAATGATACATATTTCAAATCGACCTAGGCACTCTTATTTTCTTCGGAGTTACATGAAAATTTGAGAAAAAGTGTTTGCTTTGAATACCTTCAATTGGACAAGCACTCAGAAAAATTATTAAAGCTGGAACAAAATGGCGGCTGTTATGTGCTAATGAAAGAAACTCTGCATCTTTTGGATAAATTTGAACGATTTCTTATACAAGTACTATATTGGATGAATAGTTCAAGTCATCGATTCATTAATGGTTACAAAGTCCTTCTGGTAGGAGCACTCTCAAACCAACATTCGGTTAAGCCGGTGCAGGTTTTCCCATACTTAGCGGACCAGTTGTCGCGTTATTTTTTGTCCCACGTGAAGACAGGGCTTGTCGCGCTAATTAACGACTACAATGAAGTTGCGCCAGAGCTTGTATCATTAAAGCCTTGGGTAGAGAAACGAGACGATGACATTCACATTGTATACGCACTCAACCTAGCTTCCGGAAAAAACCGAACATAAGCCGAAGAGTTAACCATAAATCTTCGGCAGCAGGTAGGTAGGTAAATGCTGACGCAAGGATTGGTGTGAATATAAACATGTGCTTCGATGAGAGATTTCAGGATTACCATATCTCAAAAAATTAATAACTTTGCAGAAAAACAAATTCGTTCTATGCAAAGCTCTTGTAAGATAGGAAGCCATATGGTAGCAATTTGCATATGTGTTAGTCGGCGTACTATTGGACAAGCTTTCGTCAGCTGTCAGCCAACTGCGACATAAGCATGCATAAAATTCACCTTGAACTGTCCACTGTACTCCTACACTTCAGAAAATTCAGAAAGTGTGCAACACAGGGTAAGTGGAAGTTGTAGATACTAGGTGAATGTACTATGGCATGTCAGATGTGCGTTAAACAGAATATCGTAAGAGAAACTTCATTTCGGTATTTGGCATTCAAATTTTGAAATGAAATCTTGAATGCAATGAATTCTGAATAATTGAAAGTTATCGTCATAAAGAAGAGAATTAGACTTAAGTCTAGCCAGAAGGTTATCAATAAAAATAATAAATAAAATACGGCCCGAAATTGAGCCCTGTGAAATATCACAACGTAGGTAAAGTGACGGAGTGGTAACATCATTAAAAGGAACGGAACATAAACGATTAGAGAGAAAAGAAAGGAAACAAGACACCATGCTATCAGAAAGCACAAAATTTCTAAGCTTTATGCAAAGAATGGAATCTTATCAAATGCTGGTTTTTCTGGTTAGCAAAACCATCAAGCCAAATAAGAGCTTCGCAAAGCAACAAAATTTCACGATATAACTATGGGCTAGTACTTAGCTACTCTAGAGGCTGCCTGGCTTTTAAGGGTGTGATAATGATGTTTGCCCATAGATGTCAGAGAGAATGGATACGAAATGCACCACGAGAATTGAAGCAGTTTATGATGTGTCATGAAGTTGGCACGTTATCAGCTATTGATTCGATTTTCAAATAAATTTGACGTGACGTCTCTCACCAATTTTCGCATCTTGAACTAAATCAATTTTCATGCGGATATTCTAAGTTGAATTATATGAAAGATTCAACATGACTTACCCTACGAAGGATATGTCGTGACATGTTTCCTGTAGCTGTTTTTACAATCCCAAACACATCACTACATTTTTCGTTTCCCGACACAAAAACATTGGCGTCCCCTGGCAAACTTGTCAGTTTAATTAATTATCACTTTTGCACTACATTCAACACGGTTTATCTTAAAAAATTGTTTTGTGTACAATTTCAAATTCAACTTGATTAGATGTTTCCCGTCATCTGTTGAATTTTCACGAATCATATGTTTTCAATCATATGGTCGATATTTTGTTGACAATTCGGGGGTTAAAGTATAAGAGGAGTGGGTTTTTTATGAGAGCAACTAGAGAGCCACTTGAATGTGTGGATGTTCTAGCGGCGTGGAAGGCAGGGACATTTCAATTTGTATGGGAGAGGAAGGCATGTATTCTCATTTCGCGTTCATTACTTTATATGGCTTTGTGTTTGCCATATAATATACAAACAGAGTACCTCATGTGGAGAATATATTCTTATTCCAAGAAAAAGATATAGAAATGAAGTCATGCTGATTTTGTTTACCAACATAAGGTCGTTATTTTTCTCGATCTTATTATTTACGGCCAGTTACTTTCTTGTAGGAAAGATTTCTTGACTCGCTAATGAAGCTTACTATACTGCCTCATTTTTCTCCGAGTTATTCGCTGGAAGTAGTTGTTGCAAGCCTTATTTGTACTGTTCCTTTCATTCTTCTTTGCAACAGAACTTGTGGACGAATTTTTCACCACCTCTCACTCTGATTGGAGGTCGTAGTTACTTTATTCTTCTTGTGAGTGTATTTTTATATAGTTTCATAGTAAAAGCTTATATGTGCAGTACCAAGCCATCGTTTAAATTCCGTAGCTATTTTTTGATGCAAATTGTTTGCCTTATTTTGAATTCGTAGGGAGTTTTTAATAATTGCTGTTTCTAACAGCAAATTAGAGCATCTTTCTCTCCATTTGGACCTCTTGCAGAAACTCGTCATGATGGGGTGGGTTAGTATGCCTTGTTGGCATATTCTCCTAGTCTTCAGGCACTCAGTGCACAGCCTGCCTAGTTGCTTCATTCAACAGAAATTTGGCTTCCTAATTGGCATTGTTTTTCATTGCTGCCCAAGAAATCGTAGCCTAACATTGTTTTTGACTGCCTAACTTGTATTCCGTTTCGAAAAGTATGGATTGATGATCGCTGTGTATGTAGTGCTCAGGCTCAAATACACTCTATACAGTGTGAGTTACAATTGATGTGATGTTCATTTTTTGACATTCCTATTCGATGGACCAAGCATTGAAGTCACGTGCTATGACGTGTAGGGTATGTTATTTTGCGTTTGTTACTAGCCTATTCAATAGGCATTCAAATCATCGCTAATTTTTGACCAAACAAAGCGGTGTTTCGGACATCGTTTCTTGAAACGAGTTTGCTCTGCAAGCACATATCATCACCCGGCTGTATTAATCCCGAGTACGAGTGTGCTTGCTTATACATTTGTAGTGACTGCATATAACGGCAACATATTTGTTCTTTTCGTGGATGCTATGATAGGGTAGGTCCTGAGCTGCCATGCAATGTTTAAGATTTAACTAGATAAGCCTCATTTTCAATATGAGAGAGCTTTTTGAAACTAGACAACATGTGCTGCCAGTGACATAATATACTTCTTCTTTTTCTTTCAAATCTGTTTTTGTTAGTGAACAAAACAAATACAAAGCTTTTCACAATCCAATTAATTTGTTTGATTTATTTGCAGATCATATTTCTAGTAAAAAGTCTTCATTGAAAAGTAAACGAGTGCGAACCATATTTACTCCAGAGCAACTAGAACGATTAGAAGCCGAATTTGAGCGCCAACAATACATGGTGGGTCCTGAGCGACTATACTTAGCACACACTCTTCAACTTACTGAAGCCCAAGTCAAAGTCTGGTTTCAAAACCGCCGAATCAAATGGCGAAAACATCACCTAGAAATAACTCAACAACGACTCGCTCTGATACGACAACGTCAAGTTCCAGCAACAGATGAAACAAACAATCCTGAATGTCCATCAATCACTGAGAAACCAATAACCACTCACCTTCATCGCTCTGAATCAGATTTATCAATTTGCAACGACTCATTGGATGCTGAAAGCACTCATGATGGAGAAGATGGTTGAGTCAATCAATATTTCTAAATTGCCTAGCTCGGGGTGGAGGCTGGTATTTTTCTACCTTTGTCTATATTAAAATAATTATACAAAATATAGAATATTTACTGACATCGTAATTAAAACCGAAACAGGGTGTTCTTCGACGAGGAAGTATTGAACAATGTGCTACCATATTGGAATTATTGTAAATAGACTTAGCAGTAGTGATTAACAAATAAATGTAATTATTTAACATCGATAAAAATAGTCAATTCACTCCTAACTTTCGCAGATGAACTGAGAAAGTTATTTACTTAAAAATTCGTAAATATGTATTCTGCCATAGTTTTGCTACTTTAATAGTTGTGATGGCACACATTTCATTTTCTGGTTTCATATGTTTTTGATCCCACTCAATAAGGCTTGGGGTAAAAACTTAAATTTGTTCCAGGCATTTATGGAAAATCTCCTTAATTTTCAAGATAATAGAGGATAAACATCGCATTTTTGTCATGCACATTATTGCCGAATGCCCACAGGACCCAGACGGCGTGTTTGCGAAAGTGAATAGCATATTCCGCAAGAAGTCTCGAGTGAAGGTATCGAATCTTGAAGTCACTTGTGATGATATAAATCTTCTCGATAGGGCTGGTATCGAAATTGATAGTACGACTCCGGATAGAAATGGAAACAGGATTATTTGTGAAGGATTGGATAAACTTGCCCTGATTGGAACACATTTTGAATTGGTTCATCTACCAAACCCTGAGAGAGGGAATGAAATATTTTCTGAGGTCGTTGAAGCAAAAGTTACCGACTTCAAATCAAGCCTGAACGGCCAATCAATTCTTCATTTCAATGAAACATTAACATCTGACCTCAAACCGAGCTTGAATCTTATTGATTATTTTGTCAGCTATGAAGACTTGTGTTTCATATTTCGCAGGATAAACAACAAGAAATCATGTGGTACTGATGGTATTCCAAATGTAGTTCTTCGACATTTGCCGCAGGTTGCTATTAGGAATTATTGCATATTGTTCAACAACATGTTGAGCAATTCATATTTCGCAAATGAGTGGAAAAAGGCTAAGGTATTTCCGATCTTGAAGAAAGGAAAAGAATCTTCATGCCCCAAAAGCTATCGCCCAATCAGCTTGCTGCCTAACATCAGCAAGGTGTTTGAAGTGATACTCAACAGAGCATTAAACGCCCACATTGAGAAATATGAGTTGATGCCGAATTGCCAATTTGGTTTTCGTGCCAGGCATTCGACCATACATGCAATAACGAAAGTAACCTCAGACATCTGTTGGAAACTAAATGATAGACAATGTGTTGGAGCATGTCTCATTGATATGTAGAAAGCCTTTGATACGGTATGTTAGATGGACTAGTTTTTAAACTCCTTCAGAACAAGTTCCCCAGACACCTTGTCGCCATGATGTGTAATATGTTATACGGGAAATCGTTTGTTGTAATTCATGGAAATCTGACAACAATGCGCGAGTTCAAGGTCTTGAATGGTCTACAGCAAGGAACAGTTACTGCGCCTCTGCTCTTCTCAATCTTCATTCGCAAGCTATTGAACGGCTTTGATTTTAACGTCTCGCCAACGCGATCATTGGTAGCGTTTGCTGATGATCTGATCATCTATACGGCAGACCGAAAAGCTACAATAGTTCAGAGCAATCTCCAAAAAATGTTCAATTATGTACAGCTGTACACTGACAATTGGCGAATGAAAATCAATGCGCAAAAGCGTGAAACAATCTTGTTTCGGACAACGCTGCAGGGGGTCAGTCAAGACCTGAAACGTAATTGGAAAGATTTCCACATCATGACTGGTGAGGGTAGTCTTGAACGGGTTCCACATAAATCCTGTGCTCGATACCTCGGTGTTTATCTCGATCAGTATCTGTACTATATTGAACATGTGAAAATCATACTCAGTAAGGCACTTAAAGTAGTCATGGCCCTTCGAAAGCTCTTTCATTCCAGATACATTGATCAAAAGGTCAAAATTATCTGTTACAAGACACTGGTTAGACCAGCTTTGACATATGGATGTCAGATCTGGTACAACCAGAGCGCTAGTACTAGGGAAAAATTAAGAGTTTTCGAAAGGAAATGTCTTCGTGCATGTACTGGCTTGTACAGAAAGCCTGAGACGGATTGGAAACATTATATATCGAATAGAAGAATTTATCAAACTGCTGAAGTGACGAGGGTCAATATCTTCATATTGAAACTTCTTGGGAATCATATCGCAAGATCTGTGACTGTGAGTGAAAACCCTTGGATTTCACAGCCGTTCCACCCTACAAACGGGTATATTGCGACTTGCCTCGCTACTGGCTTCATTCCTCCAGAAGCATTCGTGTATTTGGACATGAATGGATATGTTTTTGATTCTGACGGCGTCCCAATCATATATCACATATATCGACGGGCCACCGATAAGAAGATAAAATATCCTCCGAATTTGAATTCACGAGACCAACAATTCCAATGGAGATACTCATTTGCTAGATTCGTTGAAGCTGATCGAGGTGAGACGGGGCAATCTAGGTATTGGTGGCTGAATGACAATGTCTAAATTATTCGTGTTTATTTTCAGTTTTGGTGTTTTTTGTTATTTCGTTTTTTTTGAGTTTCAGCTCATTATTGCCACATTTAATGTTGTTTATTTTTGTTAAAAATCAGGTATAGGTTAGGTTTATATTATGTTTATTATATTAGGTTAGAGATAAGGTTTAACACTTAGGTTAGGAACATTGTTAAAGATTTGTTTTAGTATAAGATAAAGTTTTTGATTGCATTTATTAGAATTAAGTTAAAACATATTAGGTGTAGGATCAAAGTTCACTGTAGTGTTAAGATGATAAATAATTTTAGAATAGTGTTGGTTGGTTTTTTCTCCTTTTTCCAATTGAATTGTAAAAATATGTAATAATCTTCATTGATTTGAATTTGCTATAGTTTTTTTTTTAAATGTGTTTAATGATAACGTACAAATTTAGAGAGCCATTTGGGCCATTAAGTTTTTTATTGTTATTGTTTGGAATTTGCTTTATATTCTTTTAAAATTTATAACGATTAATATTAAATAAAGCGCTTTTGACTTTGACTTGACATTATTGACGAAGACAGGTGCTTCCCTAAATTACTTCCATTTGACGGATGTTGCAGAAGCCAACTTGGATGGGCAAGTGTTAAACTTATCCTTAATTATTCTACAAGGTAACGGAACATACAGAATGAACACCATTTTTGTACACCAAAGTCAAAGTTATCAATCATTATAAAATTTATAAAAACCTAAAGCAAGTTTCAGAACACTAAAAATCATCCATAACTTGATGGCCTGCTGGGCACTCTAAATTCAAACAATATGGAAATTTAAATAATTAGTCAGGAAGAATAAGATCGTAAATTCAGTCTGATAAATTCTTCGATTCAATATATAGTATTTTCAATACATTTCAGGCTTCCTGTATAGATCAGTGCATGCACGAAGACATTACATTTCGAAAACTCTTAATCTTTCCATTGTACTAGTACTCTGAATGCACCAGATCTTTTGATCAATGTATCTGAAATGAAAGAGTCCTTTTTGTGCTTTCTGCGTATTGATTTTCATTCGCCAATTGTCTTAGGCTTGAAATAAGGGCTCTTTAATATTGCGATGGAACACGTCATCAGGAAGACATCAGCTGAAACCTCGGGTACACTAATGTTCAAGTCCATACAATTAGTAGCATATGCTGATTACATCAATATTATGGCACGTTCAATCTTAGATGCCAAAGAAGCAATTTTGAGACTTAAATCTAAAGCAAACTAAATTCATGACTCAAACGAGGATAAAAACTCCAGTTCGACAAAAGTTGACCATAGGCGACTACAACCTTGAAAGTGTAGATAATTTTGTTTATCTTAAAACCAACCTGAATAGAAGAGGCGCCGAAAAGGACGAGATTGATTGCCACGCAAACGCCGCAAATAAAGCATATTACTCTGTACTTCCCATTCTAAGGTCCAGAATGGTGTACAGGCACAATTAGCTTCGCATTTACAAAACACTAGTCAAACCTGTGCTGTTATATTGAAAAACATGGGCCCTGATGAGCGAATCCGAAAAGGTAGTCGACGTATTTGAACGCAAAGTACTCCAGAAAATCCACGGCCCAGTGAAACAAGAAACAGAGTGGAGACTACGTTATAACGAAGAATTGTATGAACTATTTGACGACCCACGTGTTGAAAACCGGCTACAAATCATTAAATATTTTTGAAGATTACCCCGAACTATTGCAGCTTTTCAGTCTGCCATATATATGCTCAGATCATCAGCGAACGCTGCCAATGGGCTCTTTCACACGGAAATGGTAAAAACCTATATCCAAACAGGTTTCGCGCTTACGCCCTTATGTTTACACGTTGCATAGTTCAGCCAACCTATTTTTGTATATGATACACGTCTTGCGAGTGTATATGTCAAAAGGGTCATTTGATCGTTAAACATCGCGCGGACAACATGAGAGCGAAGACAGAGAGATAAGCGATTGAGAATTTGTTTTAGCCTTGAATTGTGCACGAGGTAATAAAAACTGGAATGAAAAATGTATTTTATGATTGTTAAAGCTTGTCGATTCAAATTTATCTCTTGGATTTATTTGGATCCTCCGTGTTTTTCCGCTTTCTGAAAATATATTCCAAATTTGAATTCCTTTTTAAGTCGCATAACTTGCTTATCATAATGTGATTCTATGAAGATTATGCGTACTGTTAATTGTCTATGGATTCACAATAGGCAATTTAACTTTATTGAAATCGTGATATTCGTCGTGTTGTTTCCTGAAACTGAACATGGCCTTCGCTTTTATAAATTTATTAAATAACGTGTAGCTTCTCGCGTCCACGCATCCATTTTTGCACGCAAATTAAAGAAAGGCAATCGTTTCATGACGACTACCTTCTTCACCGAATGTTCAATTCGGAATGTTTACCACCGTTTGTATAAAATTTCCCCCACCAAATGATCAACAAAATGCGTTTGTATATATGCGTTACGCTCGTGCACCCTAAAAAATGTTGGCATGTTTTTACCATCAGGTCCCCTCAATGCCTCTTACTCTTCTTGCCCATATAACCTGTTTAACGCTCACTTTTAACGCTGCGTCTGAAAAAGCCCAATGATCACGTTGGCGAGGTGTTAAAATCAAAGCCATTCAAAAGTTTGCGGATGAATATTGAGAAAAGCAGAGGTGCAGTGACTGTTCCCTGCTGTATATCATTCATGACCTTGAAATCACGCATTGTCGCCAGATTTCCATCAGTTACAAAATACGATTTTCAGTACAACATATTGTAAATCACAGCAACAAGGTGTCTGGGAAACTTGAACGTATTGAAGGCT
The DNA here is from genome assembly GCA_963969285.1 of Odontomyia ornata. Taxonomy (NCBI): domain Eukaryota; kingdom Metazoa; phylum Arthropoda; class Insecta; order Diptera; family Stratiomyidae; genus Odontomyia; species Odontomyia ornata. The sequence goes on along the minus strand of OZ017738.1, from coordinate 578,920 downwards.
TTCTCCATATCAATGATACACTCTCCAACATAACCGCTATTGTTTAGCTTCCAGCACTTATCTGAAGTTACTTTCACTATCGCATGTATGATCGAATGCCTAGCACAAAAACCAAACTGATAATTTTGCAACAGCTCATATTACTCACTGTGGGTGTTTAATGCCTAATTCGTTATCACTTCAAAAATCTTGCTGGTGCTGGGCAGAAAACTGATTGGGCGATAGCTTTTAAGGCGATGAAGATTACTTTCTTTTCTTCAAGATTCGAAATACCTTGGCCTTTTACGCTGATTTGGGAAATATGAATTATTCAACATGTTTTTGAACAGCATGCAATAACTTCTAATAGCAATATCAGGCAAATGTCATTATACTATATTCGGAATACCATCAACACCACAAGATTACTTAAAGTTTATGTTGCCATATATCAGAAACAAGCCTTCATAGCTGACAAAATAATCAAGAAGATTTTCACTCGATATGAGATCGGAGGTCAATGTTTCATTGAAATGAAGAATATATTCGCCGTTCAGGCTTGATTTGAAATCGGAAACTTTCTTTCAACGACTTTTTTATGTTCGCAGCCGGTTAACTAACTCGAATTTTCGAAGAAAGAGCCATATGATGAAATCGTTCCGAAATGAGGTAAGTTACGAATGGACAATGCGGTTGGGTCAAATGGTGCAGAAAAAGAAACCATTACTGAGTTTCGTGAATATGTTTACATCATCGAAACACCAAAAACAAAAGAGCGAATGGACAACGGACTCGGGTGCAACTCGCCTCATAGTCAATAATAAAAATTTCTTCGGTACATTAGATGAAACATATAACGGAGTAATTGAAGTACCTAAGCAATGCAATCGGCAGCGGCACAATTCACTTCACGACTAAAAACGATGATTTTTACAAAACGGTGATACACGAAGTTTATACTCTCCAGACATGGCAAGCAGTTTACCGGGAAATCGAGAAATTGGCAGACAACTGGTTTGAAGTTTTATTTGGATGTTAAAACTTGTGAAATATTTGAAAACAACAAACAAATCGCTTTAGCGGATCGCGTAGGAAATTTGTAGGAAGTGCGTATACCGGGTAAAGTAGATCTCATTAAGTGCGCACAAAGAAAATCGGATTCATGACTGACATAAACGTGTTGGGCATCGAGATCCAGATGAGTGCTGCATAAAAAAATTTTTTGAAACAGTCAAGAATAAATTCAACAGCAAACCAAAAATAATTCGATCAGATCGCCGTGGCGGGCATACAAGCAAACAGTTGAATTTGACAGCGGCTTACTCACCGCAACAGAACGGAATTACTGAACGAAAAAAATCGTTCAATTATGAAGATAGCGCGCTGTAACATACGCTATTGAATGCGAGTGTGCCTAATAGATTTTGGGGTGACGCGGTATCAAAAGCGGTTTACATTCAGAATAGAGCGATTATGCGATTATGCAACAAATAGTATTCCAATTAAAGGCTGGGATGGAACTAAGGTCTCATTAAATCGTTTGAAAGTTTTCAGAATGAAATGGTTTGTACACGTTCCATCTGAAAAATGGAAGAAGTTGGACCAAATATCAACGGAAATGATTTTCATGAGATATGACGATAAATCAAAGGCATATCGCTGCTATGACCCAGCCATTCTCATTTTAGTGGCAAGAAGTCGGGTATCGAAAATACATCAGAAAATATAGTTCTTCTCCTTCTTAGCACTACAGCCCCTTTCGGGCCTTCGCTTCCTGCAAACAGCGCCTCCAACTGTCTCGGTCCGTTGACCGAGTCTTCCAATTCCCAATTCCGAGCAGCGATGAACTGTCTTCGTCGACCGAGTCAGACCAGCGTTTCCTCAGTTTCCCCACTGCTCGCCGGCCTTCAGTTCTCCCAACTAATACCTTCTTGGGTATCCGTTGTTCGTCCATACGATTCATGTGTCCAGCCCCTTGCAGTTTCCGCAGTCTTACAATCCTTGAGACCTCCGGTTCATCAAAAATTTCATACAGCTTATGGTTGTATCGAATTTGCCATTGGTCCCCGTCTAGCTTCGCTCCGATTATTCGCCTCAGGACCCGTCACTCAAAGGCGTTCAATATATTTGCGGATGCTTGGGTTAGGGTCCATGTTTCACACCCATAGCATAACACAGTTCTTATCACAGATTTGTATGCTTGGAGCTTTGTTTTCCTGTGTATGCAGCAGGTCTTCAAGATCGTCAATACTGAATAGAATATTTTATTTGCGAGCTGTATTCTTCGGCGTATTTCGTCTCTTTCATTGCCCGTTTTCGTTATTTTGGCGCTAGATACACAAATTCGCTAGCATTCTTGATACTGTATTCGCCAAGTGTAATATTTTGTATATTTGAGGTATCTTTCCTCGACTGCGTCATGAACTTTGTTCTATTTGCGCTGATTTGTAACCCTACTAGTTTTGATTCGCTGTCAAGTTTCAGGAAGAGTTCTTTGGCAGTTGTTAATGACCGTGACAGAATGTTGATCTCGTCCGCATAGGCCACTACTTGGCTCGACTTGTATAGTAATGTACCTAGCGTATCGACAGGTAGCTTCCGTATGACGTACACCAGGGCCAAATTGAATAGCAATGGGGCCAGCCCATCTCCCTGCTTTAGTCCGATATTTGTGTCAAAGGCATCGGTGAGTTGGTTATTGATGCGGACGCCATTGTCATTTTGGTAAGACTGACTAATTTAGCTTGGATGCCAAAACCAAGCATTATTTGGTACAATACTGTCAATACTGTCGTATGCTTGCTTGAAGTCAACGAAAATTTGGTGTACGTCTATGTTGAACTCCCAGCATTTTTCAAGTACCTGCTTGACTGTGAACAATTGGTCTGTTGTTGATCTACCTGCCCTAAAACCACCTTGATACTCTCCAATAGTACTGTTGGTTAGTTTCGATTTATTATCAACTGAAAGTGAATCAGTGATGACCGGAACTAAAATGAATCATTAAATGAACATGGTTAAGGAGGAGCACGAATCGGTACAAGAAAGTGATGATCCTGTGTTTTCATGTTTTCCAATTGAACGCTATTATTTAGTTTTTTCAACAAATATATATTTCGGGAGTAAGTTGCTCCCCTCTTCAGTGTCAATTATTAATTGGCACTGAAGAAAAGAGTAACTTACTCCCGAAATATATATTTGTCGGAAAAAACAAAATAATAGCGTTCAATTGGAAAACATGAAAACACAGGATAGTCTGGAAGCGCTAAACATGGGAAAATACACAGAGTAGGAAGTGATGATGTTCTGGAGGGGTGAAGAATTTCGTACACCAAAAAAGCAGCAACTAGTACCAAATAATCCAACAGTTGGGGAACGACGTGTAGCGCAAAGACCAAGTAAGGCTATACCGCTACAATGGCTGACTGATGAAATGCATGTTGCCGTACATCAAATCATTGAACCAAAAACATACGAAGTGGCGATTTCATGTACAGAAAAAGAAAAATGGATTGCAGCTGTGCTTAAAGAGTTGAAATCACTCAATACGTGGTTAAAGTTTTACCTGATAATCGACAAGCAATTGCCTGCAAATGGGTGTTTAAAGCCAAAACAAATGCCGATGGAATTATTCAACGATACAAGGCAAGAATTATAGCTCAGGGCTTATCACAAAAGTTTCGAAGTTTTTTTATCGACCTAGACAGGCTGCAAGGGCATTGCAGCGATGCAATTTATGACGTACTGATATATCCTGGTTTTACGTTCTTCTTCATCTTTGTAGCCCTACAGCCCCTTTCGGGCCTTTACTTAGAGATAGTTAGAGTATCTCATTATCATGATCGAATGTATCGGCACTCCACAAGGTGATATGATCATTATCATGCTTTGGCCGTGTGTCCTTCCACCCAGCTGCGATACGCTCTGATTTTTAAACCAGCACGTATCATAACTGAACAGGCTTATAGTCCGTCCCAAGAACCACTTGAACTAAATCTCGTTGATGCCAACGAAACTTGAACCAGAGACCTTCAGCTTATGGGCTTAATGCTCTAACCACTAAACCACGCGGACTACTGTTACTCAAAGTAAAACTGACCGGTATTTGCATTCAATTTGGTGGTGGAATACGTCATAAGAAAGCTACCTGTTGATACAAGAGGTACATTATTTGACAAGCGAAGTGGTAACCTATGTGGATGACATCAATAGTTTGTCATGGTCGCTAACAACTACCAAACAACCCTTCCTGAAACGACAGCGAAGTAAAACTGCTACGAATCAATTTGAATAAAACAAAGTTTATGGCGCAGTCAAGGATAAATACTCCAAATACCCAAAATATCACCCTGGGCGAATACAGTATCAAAATCTGGGCAAAAATGTATATTTAGGCGACAAAGTAACAAAAACCACGAATGTTAGAAACGAAATACGCCAAAGAATACAGCTTGCAATTAAAATATTTTATTCAGTTTTGACGGTCTTGAAAACCAGCTACATACATAGGAAAACAAAGCTCCAAGTATGCAAATCTGTGAAAACACCCGTGCTAGGTTATGATTGCAAACATGAACCCAAAACTCAAGCATCTGCAAACATATTGAACGCCTTCAAACGATGGGCGCTGAGGCGAATAATCGGATTGAAGCTAAGATTGAGGCAAATGGCGAAACGAAATTTTTGACGATCTGGAGGTCTCAACAATTGTAAGACTGCGGAAGCTTCAATGCGCTGGCCACATGAATTGCGTGGATGAACAACGGATACCCAAAAAGGTATTTGTTTGGAGAACTAAAGGGCGAAGACCAAGTGGAAGAGCGAGGAAATGGTGGTTTGACTTAGTTTGCGAAGATAGTTCATCGCTGCTCGGATTTCAGAATTGAACGACGTGGTCGATGGACCAAGACAGTTGGAGGCGGTACTCGCAGGAAGCGAAGGCCCGAGAGGAGTTGTAGTGCTACGAAGAAGGAGAAGCAAAAGTAAGAGGAAAAAGACCACCCCAAGTAAAAATTTAGTCACAATAACACAATTGTCAATTCCATATAAAATCATACATAATAATAACACCCATAGCAAAATGTCAGAAAAAATCCAAAGTTAGGTATTAATTATGCATCCTTTTTTGAATAATCAACAAATAATATCAAGTATCAGTACGGGAAAATTTAGATAAAATTAAATTTTGCATGACCTTGAAATTATAAGGAACAAAAGAAAACCTATAACTGTACACATTCTTATTTGTCACAATAAAATTGTTTTTATTGCCTCCAACTAGGTCATTTCAGTAAATTCTGTAAAAGCAGCAAACCAAGGTGCGCAAAATGCACAAAAGAAGAATGTAATGGTAAATGCAAAGAGGTGTTATGCGCTTTATGAAAATCCAATCAGCATACGTCTAATGACAAAAATCTGCTCCAAATAGATAGATTACATAGAAAAAGTGATGATTAGTTTAATCAAAATGATAAGAGAAGCAAAAAGTTAATAAAAGGAAACAGATTTGAACTTCAAAAGAGAACGAATCTTGAAGAAATCGAAGAGCTTATAACAAAGATGAAGTTCGCGTAGTATAGTAGCTAGCGCACCCAACCCGTAAGTTGAAGATTTCTGGTTCGAGTCTCGTTGGCGGCAACGAGATTCAGTTCGTGTAATTCTTCGGGCGGACTATGAGCCCGATCAGTTATGATACGTGCTGGCTTAAAATCAGAACTTATCACAACTAGGGAAACATGGGCAAAGAATGGTACTGACCATTTCACCTTGTGGAGGGCCGATAAATTCGACCAAAATAATGAGATAATCCAAATATCTCTATGCGAAGGACCGGAAAGGGGCTGTAGTGCCAGAAAAAAAAATAATATATCAAAGATATAAAAAGAACCATTTTAAGAAACACCTATGCATTCATAGCTACTAAGGCAGTGTACGTACACCAAGTATACTCTAAAGTCTCTAAGCTAGAAAAACTTGCGAATCAAATCTTATAAAACGTCAAACAAAACAAATCCTACTCAGTTACCGACCCAAATAAATAAACGAGAATCTGATCAAACAAAATAGTGTGCACAATCCCACGAAAACATAATATGACAAACCTACCAATAACTAATAAAATCAGGTCCCTAAAGGGTGATTTTTTAAAGGTGGAGAAGTTAATGATAGCAGCACTGCTTTCAATAACAGCTAAGGTAAAGGTTCTCGGTTTTTTTAAAAACGCCGTTCAATTTCCTTTGAAAAATTTTGTTCAGTGATGAAGCACACTGATTGGCTACGTCAACAAAAAGAACTGCAGCATTTTGAGCGATGATAATCCACAAACAGTTGTCGAAACACCATTACATCCAGAAAAAGTCAGCAAATTTTTAAGGGCCACTTCGTTATAAGGAGGGACCCCCCTTAAATATTTTGAAATGTTTGGTGAAACCTGAACTTTTGGGAGAGCAGTACTTCTGAACTTTTCACAAAGTTTGAGCTTTCTAGTATCTCTAGTTACTGAGGAAACTTGCTGAGACGGATGGACGGAAGAACATACAGACAGACAGGTAGCGAAACTAGTATATTTTTGTAAAGAAAATGGCTCTGGGCCATATCGGGTGTGGAAGGCCAAGCAGCAATTAAAACGGGAGAGCTCACCCGATGGCTAGCTCACGAGCGGAGGGGCCAGCCAACGTGGCAGGTCTCATACCCGATTAGGGTTTAAAAGTGGGAAGACCGAATTTTCATGTTCAATTAGCCAGACATCGTATTCCAATTTCTTTTTTTAAATAACATATAAAAAAAGTTTCGATAAAAAAATAATGTGTAAGTATCTACCAATAACAAATAAAATATTTTATATACTTTAAAGTTTCACCACAAAAAGAAATTTATAAGTTGTTTAAGGGGGGTCTCCCCATATATTAGGGGAGTGGACCCTGAAAAAAAAATTTCATCGCATGTAGGCAATATGTAAGTAAGTATCAAATGAAAGGTCTTGATGAGAACTTTTCAAAACACGTTTTAAAATGACAAATTTTGCTTTGAGGGGTGCACGGGAAGGGGAAATGTACGAAGATGTTGTGTTTTTTGACCCGAAAAATTTGAAAAAATCACAGTGGTGAGGCTTTAGGAGTACAAGGGCAACAAATACCTTAGAAGTCGAAATTCGATCAACTTTGTTGAAAATAGTACATAAATGGGACCCTTAAATTTCCCAAAAGCTATAATTTAAGTTGTTTGAAAGGAATTGTATGTATTCTGAAAATGTTACAATAATTGAACAATAAACATTTAAGTTACAGCCGATTGAACATTTAACAATTACAACAACATTAACACGTGATACTAGGGAGATACACGTTAACAACAGACCTAGACACTGCAAATATGTAGTAATTTTGTTAAAAATTTTAGAAATGGCTTATAATATTGATGTGTTATCATGACTAGTTAAGCGATGGGGTCAAAACACCTGACACAAAATAATAAAAATAATAACCATAAGTTTTGATATGCAGAATATATTGTTTGACTTCTTGATTTTTTTCAAAATCCTTCTATCAGGAGAACTCTCCAGCTACTTCAATTTGTTTTCCTCATATATTTCACTAACTTATTCTTGCGTTAAATTGCGCGACTAGTAATTACACAGTTGTGCATGATTGTTTGTAGTTTTAATGAACTCTATTTGAATTTCACGTATGTAGGTACGAATCTTTATGCTCTGTTGGTCTGCGGATATTACTATTTCATTATATTTGATTAATTCATATTGTATTTACACAATGATAGCCCTGCTGCATGTGAGTTAGAAACGGTGCATTTCGTATTGATACAAGAGAGCGCGCTATTACCGTTGGAAGAGAACCAATTTTGAATTATAAATGTTGCCAATAATTTGAATAGTTAATTGCGTGTTTCGGTATTTCTTTACGCCACAGTAATTAGACATATCGTACGGAATTAATTGGCGATTATTGGATAATGTAAAGTCAGGATTATATGAATGATCGCGCCTGGCAACTTTCCGAAAATGTTAGAAAAACTTTTCAAACCACTACATTCCAACCCCTAATCAACGGACCCAACCGCCTCTTTGAAATATCCTTTCCGAGTGTAAACAATATGATCGTAAAAATCTGGGGTCCGTAGTCAGGAACAAATGGCAATCATTACAATGTGCCTGCATTTGCGTTTACACTTTGCATTATTTGCTGCGAAATGAAATCTGAGCACTTTTTGTAACTCGAGCAAATCGATTTGTTTCAAAGTGTTTTCTTAAATTTCCACTTAATTTGCAATGTACTTTGCGTTACACCTTTCCAGTGTGGGTCACCCAATTAAATCGGTGCTTCCATTTCTCACACCTCAATTTCAATTCGGACACATTGAAGTCATAGTTCCCGTTTCACGTTCATTCACGATAAGCTAATGAGCTGGGTTCACTAAGTCACTTGCATCTGCGCAATCTAAATACAAATTGCACTTCCAAGCGAGCAACCTATCCGACCAGCATAAGACTCCGCGAGCAACTCCTCGTTTTCTCGTCCTGGCGCCGCAACGGGACTACGTCCCAACCAATTCACCATTCGCACCAGACGAGTTATCTCTCTGATGTCATTTTGCTAGATTTCTCGCCGTAGGGCTAACGGTTGATTCGGTTGCAAGTAGAATGTCGGAATTACTTCGCTCATTCATGAAGCACTGTTTTTGGCTTTCCCAATTTTTTTAGCCATATCGTTATTTACTATTCTTCAGTCGCGATTTTTAAGAAATTCGATTGGCATTGTACGGGATAAAATTTGTAATATTTGTTGGTCTTATTGATTTGTTGCTATCCAATAGGCGTAAGTATGTTTGTATGTTTTTGTTTTCCTCCATTCAAAATTATATAAACTATTGAAATCGAAGAGTTCTCCGTTATTTTATTTCGATGAGAAATGATTATTTTTTCTTTTTTTTCGATCAATTCCCGCATATTAGTTAACTTACTTCAATGTATCATCTCTTCCACAACCTTCTCAAAAATAAGTTCTTCTCAATCTGATTTGGATTTGGTAACGATTTTCTGAACTGATTTAGAAATTAAATTCCAAGTTGATCGCTTTTACAGCTAACTGGGACGAGTAGATATGTGATTTTGTTAATCTCAACGTTATTATTAGTCAATTGAAACTTGCTTGTATGTTCATTGAGTAGGGATCTGAGAAACTTCTCATCGATGATGGTAGCGGTGATGATGGCGGTGTTGATTTGATCCTCTGCTTATTATGACGAAGTCATCCTCATATTGTAGCACTGTGGTATTGTTGTTAGCTATGTTGTGAAGTTTGTGAGTATACATATATGTTGAAGAGTAATGAGCTTAGTACATCTTCTCATTGGTATAAATGTGTAGTGGTTTCGGAGAACTAGTGTTCTTTTGGAATGATAACTGATGATCCAATTAATGTAGGCTGGTCCGATTCTAAATTACTTTAGTGTGTCTATGAGTATATTATTGTCTCTTCTCTCATACGCATTGGATTTGTCACATATTGTTAATTTTGCCATGTTTGAGCCCTTAAAAATTATTTTTATCAGAAGTAGTCAAGTTCGGTATCAAATGAAAGGTCTTTTAACATCTCAAACAAAAAAGTCATTTCATACATCAGGGGGTCCAGGGAGAGGCAAAACACACCAAAATCGGAGAATTTAATCAACGCGAACCATTCTAATAGTACCAAATTGATGATCAAGCTTCGATTTTGCTATCAGGTTTAGCATAAATAAAATATTTTAAATTACATCACATACATTGGCACTAAGTGCACATTTTTCGAAAGGCAGAAAAGGTTAATTTCTGAAATATTTACGCACGATAATTAAAAACTCATAGGTTCTTTCGTTGAACTATACAGCACCATCCCACGGGCCCCAAGCGAACGGAAACGGATAAATGACGTCACAATAGGCACCAAGCTTTTAGACCAATTAATCTGTTCTTTTAGATAAATTGAACAGCTGTTAACAGTTCCTACAGTAACGTCATGTACATTAATTGCTTTCCTTCTAGGTCTGAGTAATCAGGCATTGATACAGCTAATTGCCAATTACTCCCTCTTATAATGGCTACATATGATCGTTACAATTTATGAAGCTTCCGGTGCAATGGTTAACAAACACTACATTATCATTAATTGCAGTTCAATGGAAACTGATTTACTTGATAGCTGTCAAAACTTAAGTCTCAAGTGATCGTCACCGACAAATGTTTGTTTATTACGGAGAAGTTGGTCGATAGCTTTTCTTTCGAGTTTCATCTTAATACTCAGTTTTGTGTTTCAAGAATGCTGATACCATGTCTTCGGTGACAGACGTTAAGTTTTCAGCGATCCCACCAGGCTTGCGGATTCTAATAGATCAATGCCAAGCGATCTACCCTGACCAACCGAATCCCCTGCAAGTAACGACACTTCTGAAATATTGGCTTGGAGGGCAGGATCCTCTGGATTACATATCCATGTACGCAAACGCTGGCGATCCAGAGCGAGGAATTCCGCCTCACTGGCACTACGTTAGCTTTGGCCTTAGCGATCTTCATGGCGATGGTCGAGTTCACATATCGGACGACACAAACAAAAACGATCCTGTATCAGGAATGGGGTTCGAATTGACATTCAGGTATTATGCTTTCCGTTTGAAAGAACAACCTTGTGATCAAAGTTTTTAACCTTTCAGGTTAGTTAAATCATCAAATCCTAACTCGCCCGACAAGCCACCAACCTGGCCGGCGAACCTACTGCAAGCTCTTGCCCGCTATTGCTTTCAAACAGGAAATCGCTTGTATGCCGGTGACAACGTCCCCTGGAAACGACCATTAGATGGATCCTCTTCGAAAATTCAACATCTGTTAATTGCAGATGATCCACAGCTTGCCCGGACACGGACCCCATTCGGTTGGGTTAATTTCTGCCAGATTGTTGGAGTTACGGGTGAAGAACTAGAGCAAGCTTCACAGTGGAATGGAAAGGGTGTGCTGAATATTTTGAAAAGAGAACCCGCTACAGGAGGGGAATGGCTGATAACGGACGTCGATCGATCACAAAGTGTATTTGAGTTGTTCCCAGAAACACTTCGACAGCTCGAAGATAATTTGGAAAAAGAAGGATCGGATTTAGCAGGAATAAACGCCGAATTCACGTTTAGGGAAATTGGCAAGATCAAGTTCAAATCTGAGATGGATTCGGGGGTGGTGACTGACAAAACCAGCAGCGCTGACAGCAAAGATGAAATTTTGAACTTCAGCACTACTAATTCGTTGAGCAGTTCACTAAATAAATCATATCCTGAGGGATTTCATGCAAGTAATGCTGTTCATTTGGACGGAATCGAATTAACCTTCGCCTCTTACGCCGCAAAATTCTTGATACTCGCCGTGAAAGATCGTATTCGCCACGGTCGTCATTTTACTTTTAAATCACGCAATATGGCATTGACTTTCGTAAGTGAAAGTGTAACGGGAAGCGCTGTTAACAAAGATTTTCCTTATGGAGTTATTGGATATTGGATGCAAGTACTGCTGCCTGACGATTTAATCCCGAGAATGATGGCTGAGTTCAGTCGATTGAAAGCAAGTGAAAATGACGAAGCTGAACCGCAACAAGACGTGTTTGATTTTCCCGATAAGAATCTCCGAATTATTATTAAGAAGCCAGAAAATATTCAGGGCATCATGAAAGCGGTTGCCTTGTAATACAATAGTATAAAAACCTAGTAGCATGTTAAGAATTGAATTATTGCGGTAATAAAGTTTCGATAAGGATTCAAATGAACAGATAATAAACTGAAATAAATATAAAATATTAGCTGACTTCATCATGTTTTAAAAAAGAAGACATTAGTCTTCCCGCGAGGTATCGAACACAGGTGATGAACACCGGGGTATCGAACACAGGATTTATGTGGAACCCGTTCTGAAATACCCTCGCCAGCCATGATGTGGAAATCCTTCCAATTACGTTTCAGGTCTTGACAGACCCCCCGCAGCGTTGAACGAGACAAAATTGTTTCGCACTTCTGCACATTGATTTTCATTCGCCAATTGTCAGCGTACAGCTGCACATCATTGCACATTTTTGAAGATTGCTCTGAACTATTGTAGCTTTTCGGTTCGCCGTATAGATGATCAGATCATCAGCAAACGCTACCAATGTTCGCATTCGCGGACGTTAAAATCAAGGCCCGTCAATAGCATGCGAATGAATATTAAGAAAAGCAGCGGCGCAATAGCTGGCCCCTGCTGTAGACCATTCAAGACCTTGAAATCACGCATCGACGTCAGATTTCCATCAGTTACAACAAATAATTTCCCGTACAACATATTGCACATAATGGCGACAAGGTGTGTGGGAAACCTTTCCTGAAGGAGTTTTCCAGCCAGCAGGAATACCAGCCTATCGAGAAGATTTATCCCATCACTAGCGACTTCAAGATTCAATACCTTCACTCAAGACTTCTTACGGAATAAGCTATTCATTTCCGCGAAAACGCCATCTGGGTCCTGTGGGCTAATACCCCTCAGTTTTTCCGCCCATTGATTGCTGACCACATTCCTGACGTATGAACGGATCAATTTCGAGACGTTCTTTAGGCGTAATTTCAATAAAGCCAATGAGGGATGGCTGTAGTCTAAAAACCGCCGATAAATATTGTTGATAAGTGTAAGAAGAAGGCTTTTCAATCGTTTTAACCTTGTGATGGTTGGTGTTTCATATCCTGCCATATTGTTTCGATGTTTCATCTTGGGAGCTACCTAAATTGTTTCCAACGCCAGCTTCTCTAACTTCGACAAATAGAGATCTAATCATCGTTAGTTAGATTTCTATCATAAGGAACCATTGAACAAGAGTTGCCACCACGGGAAGGAGGACATTGCTTCTGGTAATCCCGATTAAACTTCTTTTGAAGCCTTCCCCGAACCGTTATTTTGAAATTCAACCAATGATTTTCATGTTGAACTGGAATGACGAAGACATCATTCGTTTGATGGTTTATTTCATACACCTACAGTTTCTATGTTTATATATTTCGTCTTTCTAGGGTGTCAAGTCTCGGTCCTTCACTTTGTTTATGTAACAATACCATAGAGTTTGTTGTAGGGTCAGGCTCGTGTGCGTTGTTTCGCGGGTGCGTCGTGTAGTTGGTGTCTGTCCTGTAGTGTAAGAAAGATTGTAAGTGCTCTTTGTATCTTGTTAGTTTTCTCGTGGCCCTTCCTATGCATACTATATTGTATGGCGCTGTTCTCGTGTATTGACGTGTCATTCAGTTTTGGTTTCAGTTTGTTTCCAATGTTGGTTTTCGTTTTGAATGCAGTTTGCAGTTTTTATTTACCAAGGATGTTTGATAATTTGTATGTCTCTTTGCCTCCGTATGTTGGCGAAATTCACTGTTGGTCGTATTTATTTCAGTCAGTTGGCTTACCTGTTTTTATTTGTACTGTGTAAAGTTTGTCAATGTAAAGTTGGTATTGCAAGCTTTTCTATAAATATTGTTTAGTTCATTGGAGTAGTTAGTAGGAGTCATGGGGATGGTGTTGAGTCTCTGCACCATTGATCTGTGTGCTTCTAGTTTATGTTGCGTGGAGTAGTTAGATATTACGTGTATGGTATTATCGGTTGTGGTGGGGTTCCTCTATATTTTGTAGTCTAATCGTGCTTGTTCCCGTATCCCGATTAGTTCCATATAGTTGAGTTGTTCGTTTGTTTCTTTGTCTGTGTGAAATTTATATTCCGTTGTATTTCATTCATATAGGTAAGAAATTCGTCTTGTTTAGTTTCTTGTAAGTCAATAATGATGAAGCAGTCATCCACATATGGTTTGTAACATATTACATTGAACCGTTCGACAATCATTGGTATAAAGACTCCTTCTAGAGATTTTAAGAATATTTCTGACATTATTGATATGGAGTGTCCCATACCGAAATCGTCCTTGACAATATATATTATCGAACCAAAAATAGTTCTGCTTGATTGTGGTCTTTATGAGATTGAGTAGTTGATCTGTGAATCGTCGGTTGTTATTGAATGAAAGTTTTTCATTGAACATGGTCAGTGTTTCACCGACGCGTATAGACGGGTAGAGGTTGGTGATGTCGAGTGATAAAAGTCGACAAGTATCAGTCAATGTTAGAGAGGTGGTTGAGTTCGCTAGATGTATTTGTAAAAATAATCATTGTCTTTAATAATAATTAACATGAGAACTAGAAGTAAGTTTTAACGTATACTATAAAAAGTTAAATAAATGGTAACAACAGTATAACAATGAAATAAATAAGATGTGAGAACTAAATTATTAACGACGAGCAAATGCATAATATTCAAAACTCCGTGAGAAAAATGATGGCTTATGAAACTTATTACAACCAAAGCTCACATTACGATTCATTTTACCACCATCGACATTCATAAACGATACGAACGTAGCATTTCCTTACCGATCTATACCCAACTTCATACAACATGAGAGCTTTTGTCAAATGTCGTGGTGTGGTGAAGTACGGTTGAGTGACAGTTGAGAATTTCTTAGTTTTTCACTTTGGTTCGGTCTCGTAAAATATACAACTTGTACTTTGTCTAGAAAATGGAACCTTATGATGTGATAGTTAATCAGCCTGTTGTTATTGACAATGTAAGTGACGAAAAGCTTCAAATTGGAACAGCTATGAAGGGAGGGGTTTTCGTAATAAGACAATACGAAATGACATCACCCGGCTGTTGTCGATGTCACCGAAAGGTTTTGTGCAATTTAAAGTCACTTTATTGGAGTGCATTGAATCAGTGAACGATAAAGACTTAAATGTTTTGTTCTGCGAGACATTTATATATCAAAATATCCATCGAGAGAGTGAACTTTAAAATGTGTGCTGCCACATCTCCATAAATAAAAACGACGAGTTCATTAGTCAGGAACAGTTTGCCACTGGATCCAATATTGGAAAAGGTTTATGGGATCGTATACCAGCGGCTAATGAACAATTCTAAGAAATAATTTGAAGTAAAAATGAAATCTCACTTTCCTGTTTTTATCTGCGTTAGAAACTAGTCACAGACGTAAAAAATTTTTCGAACATAAACTGGGTTGGACGACTTTTTATTAGATTAACCATAAATTCAATCTAATGAAGAGCAAGTAATAGTATAGTTAAAATGTGTCTGAGGAATCTATTCTTTGATTAGCTTCATCTGTTATGGTTGTCGAAAATTTTATTGTCTGGTGACTCATGCACCTGGCAAACTTCACGCGTTTATGCTTGATTGAAGCATTGGAGCTCACCTGGTGAGTGACGTGCACTGACAACCTATGATGATGAAAACTGCTTTAGAAGAGAAACAAAGCGCTGCACTTCGTATATCAACAATAAATTTAATAAATAACTATCCTTAATGCGTTCGGCGTTGATACATTTCCATTAATATGCTTTCGATTGGTAAATAAAATCGATATCAAATTAATTGATTAATGACTGCTTATTATGCTTCATTGAAATCATCGCTCATATTTTAATTGTTTACATGTTTATTAAAAAAATTCGTTATTACAATAGTTTATTTCTCTGAAAACGAATATTTATAATAAAATAATCGGTAAAAAGTGGGGAACAATACTATCCTACCTTATAACAGAATTATGGCTGCAGGCATATTAAAAACACTTGTAGCTTACTAACAAAACTCCAATTTGCCAATGAATCGTTCAATACAACCCATTTCCCTTCTGTTCGTTTTTACCTGATTTAATGGCAGTTCATGGAAGTATAGTATTAGCCGATGCTGACGATAGGACAAATTATTTGGAAATACTCTGATTTCACTATAAATAGGACGACATGGAAATTTGTGCAAATCAGTTTGGAAAAGGCCATTGTACTCCTAGCAGTTTAACGTTTAAAACGTATTTTTAATTTTCATAACGATGGGAATATCTCTAACTTGTACTCCTTTAATTAGACAAAAGATTATAGACGAGAGTATTAGGCATCATGTCGACGAATTGCTGCCTAGAATGCTTTATAAAAATGGTTTACGGAGCGCAAAGATAACTGAAAACTCACAGGAGTGTCCAAGATATTCCACGGATTAAAAGAGCCCGAAGACAACTCATAGTTTGAATTGACTAATTAATTAAAGTACAGTCAAAAAACGACTTGTAGAGAACAGCTGCAAATGAGAAGAAAAATGTTCAGTTCATATAGCAAACTTTGACGTAGAAAATTGTTTTGAAATTTATTCGTTGAAGCGATAAAACACACACAAAACGCGCTGGCTCTGATAGCAAAAGATTTGTAAGGTGACCAAGAAGTATTACCCTTCGGCCTTTTTTTAAGCAAGGAAGTGGCTCTATCATTGATTGGGTATAGAAGGAATATTAACCAAGGAAAATTATGTAAACATCTTAGAAAATATGTTGTAATGGGCTGAGAAGAATCTTTCTATCATATGGAATTACGAAAACGGCAATTTTTCGAATTCAGATGCGGTTTATTGCATCAATCATAAATTTTCTAAAAACAAGCAGCAAGTTTAATGGGGGACAACAGGTGACTTTTTTAGGCTTATCAACAACGAGTCCAGACATAAATACAATCGATGACTCGTGAGAGACATAAAACAAGCATGTATATGAATGAAAATATGCATTGTTTAAAACATTCTTAACATTATACAACTATAAAGCGAATTTACCATATAAATTATAAATTTTAATGGCCCCGATGGTGCTTTAATTATGTACATGTCGAAAAATTTAAATTTTACAGTATCATTAGTACAAATTACATAAAGATTAAAAAACCGACTACAAAATGCCCTAAAAAGGGTGAAATAAATTTAATAGAAACGGTGCCTTATCAATTTCTCTGTTTCAAAACAAAAATTACCAACATATGAACATTAATTAAACAAGAAAAGACTGATATGCGTACGTTTCATATGAACGTATACTAAAATTTTATTTCTCGACTGCAATGCACAAGTTGATTTGATTTGAATTCTTGTTGATAGTGAGACTGGGACCTCTTGCCCTACTTCTGGAATATTCACAGCTTCAGCTGTTGTTGGGGACGCTGTGAATAGCTTCTGGAAATATTGCAGCCATCTGTTTTGAATATCGACTGGGTCACCTATGATTGCTCCTTGCACACTTTTGCAAAGACTTATTTGTGGATTGAAGCCGTCTCTTAGTTGTTTGATAGAGGCATGCGCCGATCTGACTTTTCGTTTATCTATTGGATCGTGGCGTTGATTGTCAGTCTTTTCTTTCTTCGGCACGTTTTTTTAGCTTGACGTCGAAGGCTTTTATATTGTCCTTTGGCCCGGGTTGGTCGCTGGATGTATTCTTAGTGCGCCTGGTTCCTTTTTCTTCATCGTACAAGTCATTCCTACTTTTCTTTGGCTGGTGCCCCAAGACCTTCTCGGCTGCTTCTGTCACTGCATCTCTTACTGTGTTCAACATGGTTTTGATGTTATCATTACTTTCTCCCGGCTGCGGAGATATGTTGATGCGGTTTTCCAGCGCTGACATATATGGACGTTACTGAGCTATCATTTAGCTTGTGCATCTGGCACCTCGGAGTAACTGATGCCCCTTGTTTACAGCTCTTGGAGATGCGGCATCGGAACTTGACACAGACAGCGCCGCGGAAAGAGGGCGTGTCGAGTATGCTGATGGCGGCTCGTTTTTGTATGAGAACATGGTCGATCTGGTGGAATGTGCGACAGTCTGGGGATACCCACGTTCTCTAATGGATGTCTCGATGTGGCCAGCGTGTGCACCTTACTGTGAAGCCTTTACTAGTAACGAAGTCTTTCAGCCGCTGTCCGTTGTCGCAGGTCCTTACATGGAGGCTGTATCTTCCGGTTGTTCTCCAGAACAATTTTAATGTCGTTTGACGGCAATGCATCGATAGTTCGTTCCAGGGTGCTGTAAAATTCGTCCTTGATTGCCTCTCTTGTATTCTGTGGGCGCGTGACAGCGGTCAGCCAGACATTAAAAAATTTGATCTTGATACGAATCGCACAGAGCGTTAACGGGCTTGAAATCGGTAATAATTAGCTGAAATGTGCTGTCAACAACAAAAGCCACTCCGAACTCATGGCTTCCTTGCAGATTTCCGCTTTTAAACACGGTATGCACTCGCATGTAAAATATGTCTTCACCGTGCCATCTGGTTTTTTGCATTGCAAGGATGTTAGTTTTATATTTCTTTATTTCATCTAGAAATTGTCGCAGTGGACCTGGTCTCTTTAAGAGTACTTCTTCTTTTCCGGATTCAGTATTAGCATTCGATTCTATTCGAAAAGATTTCTCCATTTCCAATTATCATTTTAAAAATGAATGAAATTTGTAGTCCGCGTGGTGTAGTAGTTAGAGTACTAAGCCCTTAAGCCGAAGGTCTCTGGTTCGAGTTTCGTTGGCGTCAACGAGATTCAGTTCGAGTGATTCTTCGGACGGACTATAAGCCTGTTCAGTTATGATAACGTGCTGGTTTAAAATCAGAACGTATCGCAGCTGGGTGGACGGACACACGGCCAAAGCGTAATAATGATCATATCGCCTTGTGAAGTGCCGATACATTCGATCATGACATTGAGATACTCTAACCATCTCTTAGCGCCAGCCCGAAAGGGGCTGTAGAGCTTCGGAAAAGAAATTAATTTATTTGGAATGTCAAATAGTCTAGGTCGAAAATGTTCGCCTACTACCGTCGCCTTTGTAATATAATGGCCATATTCACCGCTGGTGAAAATCTCTAAATCCCAGCTGACTACCAATTATATCGACGTCATCGCGTTTCAACATATAGAATAGAAATTTTTTTGGTCAGCTGAGTGCAGTGACATTCCAATCACAAAGTTTTCGATCGTATCTCGCCAGTTAAAAATAGTATCGCTCTAGAAGTCGGGTTTTTATGGGTCGAAACATCGGGGAGCAAATCTCTAAATGTTTCGTTAGTAATAACAATACGTTTCACAAACCTACATTTCGCGGCACTAAATTTTACAACTTTCTAACATATGGCACCAACATTAGCGAATGATTTCGCATGTCTTAATGCATATAGGCTTCACTATTCCAATTCTTCACTACAGCAATTCTTTAAGCTATGTTCACCGAAATTTAATAATTCAAATCGCACGATTTCCACTTGTTAAAACTTTTTTTAAATTCTGATTCGTGATTTGAAGCGTTCGCTTATCGAAGAAATGTCTCGCCACCATCTTACCTATATTTAACAGGTCTTCGATTTTACGAATCCGGCAAATATTACGAAGGCGACGCTACTACATTTATACAGTCGAATATGTACACACGTTAAAATATTTTAACTATATCCCTGAGCTAATATAATTTTAACGTTAACAACAATTTAGTCTATTTGTACACAAATTTATAAACTTACAAATACATGAATATTAAACTGATTTAAAAACAATGATATACCTAATCTATTGTTTGAAACTTGCTTCCAGTCACTAATATTAAACGAATTAACCAAAAACTCAACAATAATCAGCTAAAACAACTTTAAAAGAACAGTAAAGTTTGATTGTTTTTATATAAAACCATGCAGCCACCAATCTTTCAAAATCTTAAAAATATTCAAAAATAGCCCACTATGCACTCGAAATTTAAACAATATAGAACTTTAAAAAAAAAAGTAAAAAAGAACAATATCGTACCTTCATCAAATTAGAATTATTGTATGACATTTTATCAATTAATTGAAAAAATCAACTAACTATTAAAAATTACATATAATACAAAGAACACAACGGAATAGTGAACTTTTAGCTGAATTCTAATAAATTCTAATCCAAAGATATCTTATCCTAATATATTCGCATGACACTATTCCTAGTCTATATGTTGAAACCTATTTTTAACTTTTCAAACAACAATAACATTAAAGTTAGCAATCATCATCTATGGCGTGACAGCTCAAGCCGGGCCTTGACCTCCAGGATTAATCTCCTCCAATCATCACGGTGCTGCGACCTCGTCCGCTAGTTGATCACTCCTAGCAAGTATCTGTTGTCAGCTTCTATCGTGTCTTCCCACCGAGTCCTCGGTCTTCCCGCTGGACGTCTACCTTGAGCTCTACCCGATCACTTTCATTCTGATCTGCGATGAAAAAGACATCATCCCTTTGATGATTTACTTCCATTACAAAAGCAAAACGATCGCTTTCATAAAGAAACACCTGCAATTTTCGTTGAGGGTTGTTAAATCTTAATTCAAGTCTCAGCAATACAAAGGCCCAAATATGAATGTGTCCTAGGGTATGTTGAGAACTCCGACTCATATAGATTGCACTTTTGTTCAATTTGATTCTCTGTTACCCACGATTTCAGGAATCTTGGATTATTGTCGGCAGTCAGCCATGATGTTTGCCGAGCATTAAGATCACTAGCAAGAATATAATAATTAGGCAGCCTGTTCAATTCGAATATTTCAAACAAGGAATCGAGCTCCCCTTGAACTTAAGAACGTTTCTCCCCGTTGCCTAGGCCAAGATAACGAAGAGGTTATCCCAACCTTCCAGTGAAGTTTAGATAACGAACACTTCAAGAAATTCAAAGTTTTTGAATTCGAATTTGTCAATATGTTGGAGGCGATAGGGTATTCTTACTAATATCCCGGTGCCACATCCCCCATCCTCATTTGCCCTGTCGTTTCTTATGAATTCAAAATCCTTGAACGTCATTGAGTGCAATGAATTGAGGTGGGCTTCAGAGAGAAGCAAGATGTCTGGCTTTTGCTTAACAATGAATTCAATTAACACTGAATTTATGGGGTTGACGTCGAAAGAGATGAGATAAAGCCCATCCATGGGAATGTGCCGGAATGGCAAGCTATTTTGAGACATATGAAAGATTTAAATGTTGAAAAACAAGGTTAATTTTTTGAATCTTGTTTGTTGACTCTTCCCGATAAAGAATAAAGTTGTTGGTAGATTTAAAGAAGCAGCTCATTTTTCCTACTTACATTATTTACAGTATTGTCTGCTGGCCCTCTAGCGGCTAGTGGAAATGATACCCCGGAATTGACGAAGCTGAAAGGTATTATTGCTTTTGTTTTGGAATAAATTTAACTTTTGTCTCCAGATGATGCTGGATGACCAAATACGCCCAATTTTTGCAGTACAATTTTCCATTTGGCTTCGTCTGAGCCAATTTGCAGCTTCTTTGAGCACTTGAACGAGATCGAACGTGCCCTCTCCGCAGTCCAGGTCCTTCAACAAGAAAGTACGATTTTTTTCGCTTCTCAAAATTAGGAACGTCTTTGGCTGTCTTCAAGTCAACCAGTTGTTTTATTTTAATCGTTAAATTCTCTCCGCTTATTCTTTTCATTTCAAAATTGCATAATTTATTTTCGGCTGCCAATAGCTGAACCATACCTCTTCCGCTTTATCTGAAAACATTTATTAGATGAACTTTTTCTGCCTTGTTGCTGGCTTTGTCCGAGGAACCAGCAGAATTGCGAGCTGATCTTGTTTTTATTTTTTAAATATTGAACCTAAAAATATGGAGAAGTCAACCGGTGTATCTGCTGGTTTTCCTGTAGAAACTAATACACTGAAAAAGTTCCACCGATTAACGTCTTCGGGCAGCGCGTAGGGGATATGGTTCGGCTATTGGCAGCCGAACATAAGATAAATAATTTTAAAGTAAACGGAGGGAATGCAGACAAAATTACAAAAAAAAACGAAAACACTGGTTGATTTAAACTTAGCCGAAGATGATCTAAATAGTGTGAAAGCTCCCCACTTCACATATACGCCAAAGGCAGAAAAAAACCAGACTTTACTGTTGACGGGCCTATAATGTGAAGAGAATATCTCCTTGTAATGTTACAGGAAGCAGCAACAGCTGTCAAATTTATTAGTCTAAAAAATTTTGCAACAAGGAGATCGACTATTGAAGGCTAAAAATTGCCATTTTACTTAACACAAATTTCAAGCGTCTTCAAAAAACGAGGTCAACCAGCATTATAAGTACCAAATATTAGGCCATTCGGCTGTCAACTGTGCCATGCACTATCATGTAAAGATGTTCAGGCAACCGGTGAGGGCAAGTTGGCTCAGATGGAACCAAAAGAAAATTTATACTGTGTAAACTGCTTTTCTGCCTTGTTGCTGGCTTTGTCCGAGGAACCAGCAGAATTGCGAGCTGATCTTGTTTTTATTTTTT
Source organism: Odontomyia ornata (assembly GCA_963969285.1). Lineage (NCBI taxonomy): Eukaryota > Metazoa > Arthropoda > Insecta > Diptera > Stratiomyidae > Odontomyia > Odontomyia ornata. Next base: position 556,724 of record OZ017738.1, on the reverse strand, counting down.
AAATACTGAACCTAAAAATAAGGAGAAGTCAACCGGTGTATCTGCTGGTTTTCCTGTAGAAACTAATACACTGAAAAAGTTCCACCGATTAACGTCTTCGGGCAGCGCGTAGGGGATATGGTTCGGCTATTGGCAGCCGAACATAAGATAAATAAACGGAGGGAATGCAGACAAAATTACAATAAAAACGAAAACACTGGTTGATTTCAACTTAGCCGAAGATGATCTAAATAGTGTGAAAGCTCCCCACTTCACATACACGCCAAAGGCGGAAAAAAACCAGACCTTACTGTTGACGGGCCAATACTGTGAAGAGAATATCTCCTTGTAATGTTACAGGAAGCAGCAACAGCTGTCAAATTTATTAGTCTAAAAAATTTTGCACCAAGGAGATCGACTATTGAAGGTTAAAAATTGCCATTTTACTTAGCACAAATTTCAAGCGTCTCCAAAAAACGAGGTCAACCAGCATTATAAGTACCAAATATTAGGCCATTCGGCTGTCAACTGGGCCATGCACTATCATGTAAAGATGTTCAGGCAACCGGTGAGGGCAAGTTGGCTCAGATGGAACCAAAAGAAAATTTATACTGTGTAAACTGCTATGTATTTGGTTATCCCGTATCATAGGTATAGGGTTTTCCATTAAGGACATAATAAATAAATAAATTTCAATAAATCGATTGTGAGGCGTGCTGTGTGGTTAGTGGCACCGTCTTGTTGAAACCACATATCGTTGATATCAAGTTCATCCAAGTCTGACTACAAATAAATCTTCCAACATAACACGATAGCGCTATCGTTGTTTTCATCCTCGAAAAAGTAAGGCCCAATTACACCTCCGGGATGAAAACGGCACCAAACAGTAATTTTTTGCGGATGCAAGGGTGTCTCAAGAAGCACATGAGGGTTTGTTGTTCACCAATAACGCATATTTTGCTTATTAACAAAGCCACTGAGCCAAAAATGAGCTTCATCGCTGAAGATGATTTTTCGACTGCAGCTTACACAATTTTCGACACTGCAGTTAACACAGTATAATTTTTCTTTTGCCTCCATCTAAGCACCCGTCGCTTGCATGAACTAGTGTTATAGGTGCCAAAGATTTGGTAATTCGGCTGTCAACTGTGCCATACACTATCGGTGCGTTAAATGTAAAGATATTCATGCCCCGGTGAATGGAAACTGGCTCAGATAGAACCAAAAAAAATAAATTATACTGTGTTAACTGCGGTATATTTGGTCATCCAGCATCATATCGAGGATGCCCGGGATATAAAGATGCAAAAGTTAAATTTTCCTCAAAACAAACCCAAGTACACCGCAGTGTAACATCGTAGCCTGGGGATCATTTGCACTTGCTGCTGGAGGGCCAGAAGACAACAATGTAAATAAAATAAATAATGTAAGAAGCAATAATGAGCTGCTTCTCAAAATTTACCAACAGCTTGAATTTCTTTCGGAGAAAATAAATAAGCCAGATCAAAAAATCAATTTGGTTTTTCAACGTTTAGGCCAACATGCTTCCAAATAGTTTGTCATCCAGATACATTTTCATGAATAAGCTTCATCTTACCTCGACAATGTCAACTCCATTGTTACTCAACATCGACGTGACTATCTCCTTGAATTTATTATTAGGCCGAACATCATGTTTCCCAATGAAACCCACCTCAATTCACGGCGCTCCATGATAATATAACGATTTTGAATTCGTAAGAAACGATAGGATAAACGGTGATGAGAGAGGTGGCACCGAGATATTGTTTAGAAGACTCTATTGTTTTCAAAATATTGATAAAGTCGAATTCAAAAACTTTGAATTTCTTGAAGTGCCCGTTATCAAAATTTCACTGCCAGATGCGGAGAACCTCTTCGTTATCTCTGTCTATACAACTGGTCGAAATGTTCTCAAGTTTAAGGAGGAGCTCAATTTCTTGTTTGAAATACTCGAATTGAACAGGCTGCATAGTTATTATATTCTTGACGGTGACCTGAATGCTAAGCATATATTCTGGCTGAAGGCCAACAATAATCCAAGATGTGTATTCTTGAAATCGTGGATAACAGAGAACCAAATTGATTACAAGTGCAATCTATTTGCGACGGAGTTCCCAACATATCCTAGGACAAAGTCAAATGCATTGCTGACGCAAGACATGAAGTCAGCTTTAATAGTCCTCAACGGAAACAGCATGTGCTTCCTTAACCGACCATAACGCAATCGTGATGGAAATCAATCATCAAAGGATGATGTCTTCCTCATTCCAGTTCAACAGGAAAATTATCGGTTGATTTAAAAAAAACAGACTGGGGAAAGTTTCAAAAGAAGTTTAACCGAGAGTACCAGAAGCAATGTCCTCCTTCTGATGATGGCAACGCTTACTCAATGGTTCGTAATGACAGGAATCTAACTAACGATGAAATAGATCTCCATTTGTCGAAGTTAGAGAAGCTGACGTTGGAAACGATTGAGAAAGTAGTTCCCAAGATTAAACATCGAAACAATATGAAAGGATATGAAACACCAACCATTCCAAGGTTCAAAAGATTGAAAAGCCTTCTTCTCACACGCGTCAACAATATTTATCGGCGATTTTTGAACGACAACCATCCCTCGTTGGTTTTGTTGAAATTACACCCGAAGAGTATCCGAAACTTAATCCGTTCATACTTCAGGAATGAGGTCAGCAATCAATGGGTGGAAGAACTGAGGGATATTAGCCCACAGGACCCAGATTTTCACCAAACTCAATAGCTTATTCTGTTAGAAGTGTCGAGTGAAGGTGTCGAATCTTGAAGTCACTAGTGATGAGATAAATCTTCTCGATAGGGCTGGTATCGAAATTGATAGTACGACTCCGAATAGAAATGGAAACAGGATTATATGTGATAGTTTGCATAAACATACCCTGATTGGAGCACATTTTGAATTGGTTCATCTACCAAACCCTGAGAGAGGGAATCAAATATTTTTAGAGGTCGTTGAAGCAAAAGCTTCCGACTTCAAATCAAGCCTGAACGGTAAACCTCATTAGAATTAGGTTATAACATATTAGGCGTAGGTTCACTGTTGTGTTGATTAGAAATAATTTTGAATCGTGTAGGTTGGTTTTTTCTCCTTTTTCCAATCAAATTATAAAATATGTAATAATCTTAATTAATTTGAATTTGCTATAGTTTTTTTGATAAAATGTGTTTAACTGATAATGTATAAATTTAGAGAGCAACTTGGGCCATTAAGTTTTTGTATGTTTATTGTTTGGAATTTGCTTTATGTTCTTTTAAAATTTATAACGATTAGTATTGAATAAAGCGCTTTTGACTTTAACTGACTTTGCTCCGTCCCAGCTCAGTTAATAAAAAGTCAGTTTCAAACAATTGCAATATTTTTTTACAAGCCAGTCAAAAGCAAATTTTGATTTTATTGGGAAAACCATCACCGTCGAATTATTGGAGCATTTATCGAATACCTGAAATTCATTTCCTGAAGAAATATCAAAAGTGGAAATACGTTCAAGGGAAGTCCCGGTCTGAGAACATTCCCTCTAGTCTCGCTGCAAAAGCAACGAGATGGAGGAGCCCGATGGCTTCAGCCATCAATTAGAAGGACCATGCCCATCGCCAATGATGATGGGCGAAAAAAACTTAAAAGAAAATACGAGAATCAAGAACAAAACCCGACAATCCTATCGGTTATCGAGATCGAACAGCTGATCCAAGAAAAAGAGAAAGCTGAAAAATTTGAAAAGGAAAATGAAGAACTCAAGCTTCGAGTTAAATCGTTAGAAGCACTTGTTGGAACGTTAACGTTCAATAAGGATAAAGAAACTAAGAAAGGCCGACAAACAAACTCAAAAACCGAAGACAAGAAAATTAAAAAGCCACAGGAAGAAGCTAATCAAGAGGATGTCCTCAGCGCAGGAGGCGCAAACGACAGCAGAAATTACTACGCAGCGCTAGCTGGTCTTGAAGAAACGATGAACATTGAAGAGGATACAAGTAAAACGTCAAAATTAGATAATGATTTCATTGAATATCTTAAAATTAAAAATCGGGAGAAAAAACCAAAAGGTTTATCTGCTGGTCCTTCCGTTAACATTAATGAAAAAAAAGAAAAAGTCCCACCAATCAATGTGTTTGGGCAAACGGGCAAAGATATGGTTCGGCTTTTGGCAGCCGAAAATAAACTAAAAGATTTTCAGATAAAAAGAGTCAATGCCGATAAGTTGACAATAAGGACTAAGTCGCTGGTTGATTTCCAGGCAACAAAAAGTGCCTTAAATTCTGGAGATGTTCCGCATTTCACGTACACCCCGAAAAGCGAAAAGAACCAAACCTGTTTATTGAAGGGTCTGGACTGTGGTGAGGACACAGTCGATCTCCTTCAAGTGCTCCAAGAAGCTGCACCAGAAATACAGTTTATTTCAGTTAAAAACTTTGCAACGAAAAGATCGATTGTGGAGCGCAAAAACTTGCCTCACTACTTAGTCCAGATTTCCAGCAAAAGTAGTTCGAGTGCCCTACAGAAAATACGGTACTTGAACTTCCGCGTGGTGAGGTGGGAACGCCTCCAGAAAAGTGAGGTCAACCAGTGCTACAGGTGTCAAAGATTCGGGCATTCGGCTGCCAATTGCGCCATGAAATATAGGTGTGTCAAATGCAAAGACATTCATGCTCCCGGCGAGTGCAAATTGGCTCAGGCGGAGCCAAAAGAAAAACTATATTGTGTGAACTGCGGTGCCTTTGGTCATCCAGCATCATATCGAGGATGCCCCCGGTATCAAGATGCAAAGGTTAAAGTCACTCCAAAACAAAGTCAAGCACACCGCAGTGTGATACCTACCAACTTCGTCAAGCCCGGGGTGTCATTTGCACTTGCTGCGAGAGGACCAGCAGACAATGTAAATAAAATAAATAATGTAAGTGGCAATAATGAGCTGCTCCTTAAAATTTATCAACAATTAAATTCCTTATCGGAGCGAATCGATAAACAAGATTCGAAAATTAACATTGTTTTTCAGCGTTTAAGGCTTTCAAATGCCTCAAAATAAGTTGTCATCCAGCCACATTCCCACGCATAGGATTCGTCTCATCTCGATCAACGTCAACTCCATTGTTACTTTACATCGGCGTGATTATCTCCTTGAATTGATTGCCAGACAAAAGCCTGACATCCTGCTTCTCACCGAAACCCACCTCAGTTCATGGCACTCCATGAGATTCAAGGATTTTGAGTTCGTAAGAAACGATAGGGTTACAGGTGATGGGGGAGGTGGCACTGGGATATTGGTTCGAAGACCCTATCGTTTCCAAAATATTGAAAAAGTCGAATTCAAAAGCTTTGAATCTCTTGAAGTGTCCGTTATCAAAATCTCACTGCCAGGTGGGGATAACCTCTTCGTTATCTCTGCCTATGCAACTGGTGGAACTGTTCTCAAGCTCAAGGAGGAGCTCAATTCCTTGTTCGAAATACTCGAATTGAACAGGCTGCATAACTATTATATTCTTGCTGGTGACCTGAACGCCAAGCATACATCATGGCTAAACGCCACCAATAATCCAAAAGGTGTATTCCTGAAATCGTGGATAACAGAGAACCAAATTGAATACAGGTGCAATCTATATGGGTCGGAGTTCCCAACATACCCTAGGACAAATTCATATTTGGACCTTTGCATTGCTGACGCAAGACTTGAATTCAGCTTTAATAGTCCTCAACGGAAACTGCAGGTGCTTCCTTATGATAGCGACCATAACGCAATCGTAATGGAAATCAATCATCACAGGGATGATTTCTTCCTCATTCCAGTTCAACATGAAAATCATCGGTTGAATTTCAAAAAAACAGACTGGGGAAAGTTTCAAAAGAAGTTTCATCGCGAGTACCAGAAGCAATGTCCCCCTTTTGATGGTGGCAACTCTTGCTCAATGGTTCCTAATGACAGGAATCTAACTAACGATGAAATAGATGTATATTCGTCGAAGTTAGAGAAGCTGACGTTGGAAACGATTGAGAAAGTAGTTCCAAAGATTAAACATCGAAACAATATGGAAGGATATGAAACACCAACCATCGCAAGGTTGAAAAGATTGAAAAGCCTCCTTCTCACACGCGTCAACAATATTTATCGGCGATTTTTGGACTACAACCATCCCTCGTTGTCTTTGTTGAAATTACATCTGAAGAATGTCCGGAACTTAATCCGGTCATACTTCAGGAGTGAGGTCAGCAATCAATGGGCGGAAAATTGAGGGGTATTAGCCCACAGGGCCCAGACGGCGTGTTCGCGAAAGTGAATAGCATATTCCGCAAGAAGTCTCGAGTGAAGGTATCGAATCTTGAAGTCACTAGTGATGAGATAAATCTTCTCGATAGGGCTGGTATCGAAATTGATAGTACGACTCCGGATAGAAATGGAAACAGGATTATTTGTGAAGGATTGGATAAACTTGCCCTGATTGGAACACATTTTGAATTGGTTCATCTACCAAACCCTGAGAGAGGGAACGAAATTTTTTCAGAGGTCGTTGAAGCAAAAGATTCCGACTTCAAATCAAGCCTGAACGGCCAATCAATTCTTCATTTCAATGAAACATTAACATCTGACCTCATACCGAGCTTGAATCTTATTGATTATTTTGTCAGCTATGAAGACTTGTGTTTCATATTTCGCAAGATAAACAACAAGAAATCTTGTGGTACTGATGGTATTCCAAATGTAGTTCTCCGACATTTGCCTGAGGTTGCTATTAGGAACTATTGCATATTGTTCAACAACATGTTCAGCAATTCATATTTCCCAAATGAGTGGAAAAAAGCTAAGGTATTTCCGATCTTGAAGAAAGGAAAAGAATCTTCATGCCCCAAAAGCTATCGCCCAATCAGCTTGCTGCCTAACATCAGCAAGGTGTTTGAAGTGATACTCAACAGAGCATTAAACGCCCACATTGAGGAAAATGAGTTGATGCCGAATTGCCAATTTGGTTTTCGTGCCAGGCATTCGACCACACATGCAATAACGAAAGTAACCTCAGACATCTGTTGGAAACTAAATGACAGACAATGTGTTGTAGCATATCTCATTGATATGGAGAAAGCCTTTGATACGGTATGGTTAGATGGACTAGTTTTTAAACTCCTTCAGGACAAGTTCCCCAGACACCTTGTCGCCATGATGTGTAATATGTTATACGGGAAATCGTTTGTTGTAATTGATGGAATTCTGACGTCGATGCGTGATTTCAAGGTCTTGAATGGTCTACAGCAGGGGCCAGCTATTGCGCCGCTGCTTTTCTTAATATTCATTCGCATGCTATTGACGGGCCTTGATTTTAACGTCCGCGAATGCGAACATTGGTAGCGTTTGCTGATGATCTGATCATCTATACGGCGAACCGAAAAGCTACAACAGTTCAGAGCAATGTGCAATGATGTGCAGCTGTACGCTGACAATTGGCGAATGAAAATCAATGTGCAGAAGTGCGAAACAATTTTGTCTCGTTCAACGCTGCGGGGGGTCTGTCAAGACCTGAAACGTAATTGGAAGGATTTCCACATCATGGCTGGTGAGAGTAGTCTAGAACGGGTTCCACGTAAATCCTGTGTTCGATACCTCGGTTTTTATCTCGATCAGTATCTGTACTTACTGAACATGTGAAAATCATGCTCAGTAAGGCACTAAAAGTAGTTATTGCCCTTCGAAAACTCTTTCATTCCAGATACATTGATCAAAAGGTCAAAATTATCTGTTACAAGACACTGGTTAGACCAGTTTTGACATATGGATGTCAGATCTGGTACAACCAGAGCGCTAGTACTATGAAAAAATTAAGAGTTTTCGAAAGGAAATGTCTTCGTGCATGTACTGGTTTGTACAGAAAGCCTGAGACGGATTGGAAACATTATATATCGAATAGAAGAATTTATCAAACTGCTGAAGTGACTAGAGTCGATATCTTCATATTGAAGCTTCTTCGGAATCATATCGCAAGATCTGTGACTGTGAGTGAAAACCCTTGGATTTCACAGCCGTTCCACCCTACAGACGGGTATATAGTGACTTGCCTCGCTACTGGCTTCATTCCCCCAGAAGCATTCGTGTATTTGGACATGAATCGATATGTTTTTGATTCTGACGGCGTCCCAGCCATATATCACATATATCGACGGGCCACCGATAAGAAGATAAAATATCCTCCTAATTTGAGTTCACGAGACCAACGGTTCCAATGGAGATACTCATTTGCAAGATTCGTTGAAGCTGATCAAGTTGAGACGGCGCAATCCAGGTATTGGTGGCTGAATGACAATGTCTAAATTATTCGTGTTTATTTTCAGTTTTGGTGTTTTTCGTTATTGAGTTTTTGAGTTTCAGCTCATTATTGCTACATTTGGTGTTGTTGTTTATTTTTGTTAAAAATTAGGTATAGGCTAGGTTTATATTATGTTTATTATATTAGGTTAGAGATAAGGTAAAACGCTTAGGTTAGGAACATTGTTATAGATTTTTTTTAAGTATAAGATAAAGTTTTTGATAGCATTTCTTAGAATTAAGTTAAAACATATTAGGTGTAGGATCAAAGTTCACTGTAGTGTTAAGATTATAAATAATTTTAGAATAGTGTTGGTTGGTTTTTCTCCTTTTTCCAATTGAATTGTAAAAATATGTAATAATCCATTGATTTGAATTTGCTATAGCTTCTTTTTTTAAATGTGATGAATGATAACGTACAAATTTAGAGAGCCATTTGGGCCATTAAGTTTTTTATTGTTATTGTTTGGAATTTGCTTTATATTCTTTTAAAATTTATAACGATTAGTATTAAATAAAGCGCTTTTGACTTTGACTTTGTAAAATTTAGAGAGCCATTTAGGCCATTCAGTTCTTACAATTTTTATTAGGAAATAAACCTTTTGTAAGAGCGGGATACGCTAAGCAAAAGATATACGTAATGAAATTATTCTTTATTAGCTGTGTATTTTAACAAATTCATTTAATTCAGGCATTTCTGTGCTCGCTGAGGTGGCTCTTGTGCAGTACAGAGCGAGTACCGCATGTACTTGACAGGCTTGTCTCCAGATCTCATATCTCTTACATAGCGGAGAGGAGTAGACGTGTATACACTAGTTGGATCTGGAGCTGAAGCAAATTTCTTCATCTTAAAATCAAAATCAGCAACTGGTAAAAGCTTCCCAGTAGGATCCTTGTAGTAGTCTCTGTGGCATTGGGTCATTCTGTAGAAATTATCAATAGCTCCAATTCTTTCGTAGTCGATGATGGAAAGGCCGATTTTCGGTACAAATCCAGTCAGCACACTTCGATATTTGTTGGCATTGCGTGCAATAAGCTTCGCATCCACTTCGGGCAAAAGAATAGCTTTCATTTCTTACTGTTGCAATTTTAGTCACAATGAAAAAAGTACACTAGCAACAAAACGTACAAAGAATTATTTGTCGTTCTACTCGTTCTGAAGTTTAGTTTTCTTTTCTGATATATTTTCAGGGATCTGGAATCATTAAGGCAGGCTTTGCAGGTGATCATATTCCAAAGTGCCGGTTTCCGAACTAGTGAGTTATTTAGCTGTTTGTTGGTGAAATAAATGAACATTTTTTATTCCATACAGTATTGGAAGGCCGAAACATGTCCGCGTTATGGCTGGAGCATTGGAGGGAGATATATTTGTGGGACCAAAAGCAGAAGAGCATCGTGGATTGTTGAGTATTCGATATCCAATGGAGCATGGTATAGTCACAGACTGGAATGACATGGAGCGAATATGGAATTATATTTATAGCAAAGTACTATAACGAACCATTAGATATAAATGGAATAAAATTTTCGAGTGATTTATTGCAGCATCAACTGTCCACGTTTTCAGAAGAGCATCCTGTTTTGCTTACAGAAGCGCCTCTAAACCCGCGTCGCAACCGCGAAAAAGCAGCTGAGATATTTTTCGAGACATTCAATGTTCCCGCACTTTTTGTATCGATGCAGGCAGTCCTAAGCTTGTGAGCCTTACTTTAGACTTTTTCTCAGATAGTTTTAAAAACATATCCACATTCGCAGATACGCAACAGGGCGTGTAACAGGTGTTGTACTAGACGCAGGCGACGGTGTGACGCATGCAGTTCCTATTTATGAAGGGTTTGCAATGCCTCACAGTATCATGAGAGTGGACATTGCTGGTCGAGACGTCACTAGATATCTTAAGTAGGTCTTCTAGAATATAAGATGCGAAAGATATCGGAATGAAATGCTACTCATATTTTGTTTTCAGGGCACTTATTAGGAAAGAAGGTTTCAATTTTCACACAACTGCAGAATTTGAAATCGTACGTTCAATTAAAGAGAAAGTGTGTTATTTAGCAAGTAATCCAGTAAAAGAAGAGAATATAGAAACTGAAAAATATTCCTACTCACTCCCTGATGGAAACATTTTGGAGGCAAGTTAACTGCCAATCTTGGGGTTGGGCTTGTTGAGCAATTTAATTGATTTTCAGATTGGACCAGCAAGGTTTCGTGCGCCTGAAGTTCTCTTCCGACCCGATCTCATAGGAGAAGAATGCGAAGGCATCCATGAGGTGCTTACGTACGCTATCCAAAAGTCAGACATGGATTTGCGGAAAATGCTTTTCCAGAATATTGTCTTGTCGGGAGGCTCAACTCTATTCAAAGGCTTTGGTGATCGGCTGCTAGCGGAAATAAAAAAACATGTAGCAAAGGATATGAAAATCAAAGTGAGTAAAATATGTCTGCATAGTTAGCCAAAATACTACATTTGTCTAATACTAAGATTGCGGCTCCTCAAGAACGATTATATTCAACTTGGATGGGTGGATCAATTTTGGCGTCCCTGGATACATTTAAAAAGATGTGGATATCGAAGCGGGAATATGACGAAGAGGGACAACGGGCGATACATCGAAAAACGTTTTAATTTAGTTTCCAGAAATTGATAACATCAAGAGCTAAAGTAACAAATGTACTGGCAAGTTTTATATGGTCACATACCTTCAAATCTCAATAAGTTCTTGTTGGCGAGAGCTTGCGGGATATAAGCAGAAAACTTAATTTACTAGAATAAATGTTATTTTATTATAGGAGTATATTTACTTCGGATTGCGTTTACATTCGGATTAAAATCTCTTTCATTCGATGACTTCACTGGCTCCATTTATTTTCATTTCCGTAGTATTGTCATATGAATTCCAATGCGCGAGATTATATTCACATAGGAGAAATAAACATATAATACCATTGAAAGCATTTAATATTTATTTAGCTCAAGTAAAATATGAAATTTATTCACTGCTCACGAAATACATGATTATAAAGTTGTCAGTAATGTTGTTATCCAAAAGCACAAAGACTTTAATGTACGGTAATTTCATGAGAGTGATGGCTATCGACCATGAGCGATTGATTTAGGGTCTAGTTAATTTAAAGAAATGATTTTTAATCCAAGCTTATTTCAAATACTCATCCGAGCGTATCGAATATAAATAAAATCAATAACATGAGAACTGATAAAAATCGTTTGGCTGCATTTTATTTATTTTCATGATCGGCTGCTAGCGAATATTTATCTGATTTCAGTAGACATTTCAACATTCTGTTAAGAATCCTCAAGCAAAAGTTTTTATTTTTCGTTTTATGCTTCTACATATTATCTTATTAATTTTTACTCAAAAAGACAAACATTATGATTGAATATTTATTGTCAAATAAAGTGCTTGAAATACATGGTTTAAGTTTATAATAGTTTTTAATCAACGCAGTCAAAATCAAAGAATTTGTTTTAATTGTTATCGTTTGAATTTTGTTTTAACCTGTTAACCGGGGAGTCAATTTTTGTTCAACTCATTTCATGCCGGGGACTTTTTTCCTCTGACCTAAGTCAGAGCATATCTAATTAGTATGTATGCTCCGACTAAGTTATGAAAAAAACTAGTTTTCAAAAATTAAATTAATTTTTTAAAAACGTCAGTCTGAAGTTAATTTTGGTTGGAAAAAAACTTATATTTTCGAAGAAATCAACTCAGGAAATTTCTATCGAATATTTATAGTGAATTGAAGGATGTTCATTGTCCTTTCAGGACTGCAGCGATGGTCTGCTGCCTCGGCGAGCGAAGATATTGGTGCTCGCCGGAATTGGCCTTGTCTGAGGACGCGTGTATGCGCTGGCAGGCTATCATTGCGGTGTTGTGGGGCGGGTTCATTTCCCCAGCACGAGGGCCCACTACAAAAAAAATTCGCATTCACGAATTAAGTGATTGTAGGACTCGGTTCGACGGTCTCGAGGCCGAGGTAACCTACTGAAGGCATGTATTGTCAAAGCAAAACGACAGACTGGGCCTGGCGAACGCGGGCGAGACTTGAGAGGATCTCGTCTTAACCATATATACTTACAGCCCCCAAATAAGAGTGGAGCATCCAGGTGGAAGCGATGCCCCCGACGATATTACTTCGCATTATAATGGCCAGCTGCGTCGCTTCGGCGGAAATTGCGACGAAAGACTTCATCCCCTTCTCTAAACTTGGAAGGTCGGGATCTCAGATTATAATGCGCTTCATTTGCACGACATGCTTCCCTTATCCTCCGTTTGATTTGTTGCCGGCGATTGCCTAATCTTTCGTGGGGCTTCAGCGCAACGGCGCAATAGCTTGTATGATTTGCCATGGCAAATCATGTGCTGTCCGAAGGCGGCAAAGTAAGGCGAGACACCCGTGACGGACAAGACGACCGCAGAACGCAGGTGATGGCGGACAATCAGCGGTCCCAATCCTTCTGAGTTGGATGGATATAGGAACGGATCGCAGCAAACAGGGTGCGATTCAAACGTACTGATGCGTTAGATTGAGGAGAGTATATTGGCGTCAGTTGGTCTTCTACACCGTACTGTTCGAGTAGGCTGTTAAACTGCCGAGATCGGAACTGTACTCCGTTTTCCGAGTACAAGCTTTCTGGAACACCAAACACATGGAATACTCGGCTCTCTAAAAATTGCACGATAGGTAGAGCCGTGAATTGCGAATGGGTTCCACCAGCAGGAACTTAGATAGCAGATCTAGAACAACGATAGCTCCAAAGTATCCCATAGAAGAACGAGGGTATGGTCCGTGTAGATCTATATACAGATGCTGGAATACGCGCTTCGGAACGTTGAGTTGACTCATGGGAGGTCGAAGAGGCTGCCTTTACAGGTCTCACAGGCGCCTACATACTCCTTGACCTGATATGACATTTTATGCCAAAAGAAGTATTTCTTCTTCCGGCACTCAAAGCTTCCAGGACTCTTCTTCCTGTAACGAGTCACCGGTTGCGTATTCACTGCGTCAACCACTTTCAAATAAGGCAACTGTGATTGTTGGGTTTCGACGGTTTGTCTCAACTCGCTGTAGTTGTCTGAATTGAAATGCGGGCTGTCTAAATCTATCTCGATGGGATAGTGCCAATTACGCATTCGCGAGAGAGTATCGGGCACGATGTTTTGGGTCCCTTTTCGAAGTTTGATAGAAAACGTAAACCCTTGCAGTTTCAGATCCCATCGAGCCAGACTTTCGTGTATGTCCGTTTGTTTCATCAGTCATTGTAATGTTGCGTGGTCGGTGATGATTTCAAACGGGTGGCCTTCTATGTAAGCTCGGAATTTGTTGACAGCCATCACCGCTGCCAAACATTCTTGTTTGGATACGGTGTGGTTCCTCTGGGCCGAGTTCAGTTTACTGGACATAAATGCAATGGGAGCTTCTTCTCCCTCTTCAGTCAATTGCACTAGAACGGTTCCAACTTCATGTTGACTTGCGTCGTAATGTATGGAGAAGGGCTTCTGGAACTCGGGGATGTGGAAGACTGGGGCAGATGTCAAAGCTTGCTTGAGCTCTTTGAATGCTTTTCGGCTGAGTTCGGACCAAATGAACTTACCTTCCCGGAGCATGCCCGACAGTGGCGCTTGCGTAGTTCCGAACGAACCTTCGGTACCAACCGCACACTCCTGGGAAGCACCGTAGCTGCTTAACGGTCTTTGTTAAGGGAAACTCATCAATCGTCTGAGTTTTGTCCGGATCGGACTTCGGTTATGACGAACTTGCTTTTCTGCACATTGATGGTGAGTCCCGCCTTGCTGATATGCAGGGCTACTTCTTGCAGCAGTAGAAGATGTTGATCAAACGTTTCTGTGATGAGTAGAATGTCATCCAGCTAAACAAACAGATGAGGTGGAATGACTTTGTCCATTAGACGGGTCATCGTTTGCGGGGCGTTACACAGGCCGAAAGGCATTGTGACGAACTAGTATAGTGGTATTCCAAGCACTGTGAAAGCGGTTTTATCCCTCGACCCTTCGAGTGAAATTTGCCAGACGGCATCCTTCAAGTCAAGACTCGTAATGTAGTTTGCTTTTGGCAGTCTTCCCAACATTCCATCAATGAGCGGAAGAGGGCACGCGTCTTTAACAGTCACTGTGTTGACTTTCCAGGCGTCTAGACAAAGACGAACTTTACTTGATTTTACCACCAAGGTTACTTGGGAGGGCCAGGCACTTTGCGATTCCTCTATAACCCCCAACTCTAGCACCCTGCCCAACTCTGCGTACACTAGCTTTTCCATGGCCGGCGAGATGGCGTAGTGTCTCTGGTTTATTGGCTTACTATCGCCAACGTCAATAACATGTGGGACCAGAGTAGTGCGACCAAGGGCTTGCGTCGCGTAAAATGGAAAAGCAGCGATGGATGCTTCAGACGTCATTGGTTAAGGGTTAATTCCTATCTGTCGGCAAAGAAGTACCTTCATGTACGTGTCTAGGGCTAAAGTATGGAGCCACGAATAAATCTGGGGCCAAACCAAATTGTAGGACGAAATCAACGCCAAGGTATACGTTCTGAAACAGTGAGGGGATGATGAAAAATGTAATATCCGTAGTTTGACATCTAAACGTGACGGGTGTTCTCAATCTACCCCTGATCATAATACAATCACTAACAAGTACGGTCAGTTCATACAAATTTCCGAATAACGGGACTTGCCGACGCGTGAGATAGTATTTGTGACAGCGTGCACAGACAGGGCACGGGGAACATGTCACAAATTCGACGAAAGTAAAACAGGAAAGAACAGTCATCAGCTGACTGGTGAATACATCGCATTGAAAGAAAAGAGAAGTCCGATAAACAACTGAACGATTTCTACGTTCAATTAAACGAATGTTGTCAAAAGACAAACGTCAAAAGCTGACGCTTTCATTAACTCAAGTTCCTGCAGTATTAGGATGGATTTTAATCGCTTCAGCGGACAGAGTTGAATTAATTTATGCCGGCCTATTCCTAACTGGACTTGGATCGAGCATGGTTGGCGAACCAGCTCGAGTTCATACATCAGAAGTAACGCAACCACATCTGCGAGGCAAGTTAAGTGCGCTGGCAGCGGTGTTTATCAGTTTCGGTGTACTTGTGCAGTATACCCTAGGATCCTTCATAATGTGGAAAATTCTAGCAATAACTTCGACCATGGTCCCAGCTGCTACATTTCTGTTACTGTTCTTCACACTCGAAACTGCCAACTATTTCGTAGTGCGTGGTAAAGTTGTTGAAGCTAGAAAAAGTTTGGAAAAACTTCGAGGATCTACGTGGAACGTGAATTCAATCGGAAGGCAAATGCTAATAAGTAAGCGAAAATATCAAATAATATGAAGATGATAAATTAATTCAATTTAAATGTTACAGCAAAGTGACGGCTAAGGACAAGATTGCCAGTTTCTTCAGTCCAGTTACGCTAGTCCTTTTGGGATTTTAGTTCTTCATTTCATGATGTACCAATTCAGTGGTGTGAAAGTTATCACATTCTACGCGGTTGAAATTTTCCGCGATTCTGGAACCACAATGAAAACATACACGTGTACCATAATGCTTCGAGCTATTCGTCTAGCATTTACCATAGTTGCTTGCATTCCTCTGCGAAGAATGGGACGAAGGCCGCTAACATTCATTTCGGGTAAGTGTCAATTAAATCAACACGAGGACATTATTTAATATTTTCGAATAACCTTACAGGAATTGGCTGTGGACTTTCAATGTTAGGGTTACTTGTGCATGAAACATAAGTAGGATACTGCTGATCCACCAGAACTCCCAACTGCAACCAGGTTCCCTGTAGCTTGTATCTTCATTTTCACAATCGCGTGCACACTCGGCTTCTTGGGCGTTCCATGGGTGATGATTGGAGAAATTTACCCACAAAATTTCGGGGCATTGTTGGTGCAGTGCACATATCTTTATATTCGTCGTTGTCAAAACATATCCTTTCTTAACTCACGCAATATATCGCCATGGTAAGTCATCATGAATAATGAAAACAAAAAGCGGAATTCATTAAAAATTGTCTTTAACTTTTAGGAATGATATTGTTCTACTTCTGCCTGCCAGAGACCAAGGGACACACTACAAGAAATCGAAGATTTCTTCTCCGGTCAAATTAAAACTCTCAAGAAGGAGAAGCCAAAGAAAGGTGAAAGTGCTCCTCCCCTACTAGAAAAGAAGTAAATTATGTAAATGAGAAAATTAACATACATTCAGTTAGGAATCTAAGAGAACACTTAAGTACCTTGTAATGTTAAACCTTAAGCGAAAATTCCATGTGATATCTTTTAAATGTTTATCTTTGTATATTAAAGACACAAGTTTTCTTATTTAAACTCGTTGTTAGTGAAAGCAAATTTACTCAGTTCTCTTGTGACACTCTTAAAGGGGCAAATAATAGCGTTATATATTGTTGTTAGCTAATTGTTAAATGAAAACTAGATAAGGTTCTTAAAGACAGTATTAAAATGATACACAAATGTTACAATACATAGGTAAGTATGTATATGAAATATTATGAAATTGAGTCAGTCGTCAAAGAATGAAAGCTTCTGAAGCACCTCACTTTAATGTGCCACTTATAAAATTAATATTATCGACAATTATAGCTTGTTGAAAGAATGCGTTAACAGTTAGGGGAACCTTTTTCTAGAAATATAAGAAACTATTTCCCTTTGTATCAAAATAAAATCAAAAAATTCAATGTGTTTATTTCTTCAAGTACGATCCTCCTTTTCATGCTAATCAATGCACTACCAAGTCTCTATGAAGTTAAAACTTAATAAATAAGCCTCATTACAAAAAAAGACAGCCAAACCACCTATTTGAGTTAACGGCTACGAATGGAGGGCACCGAAAATACAGGGTTTTCCAATAAGAGGTGTTATTTTGATATTAAAAGAAAAATGCAATTTTTTAATATAAATGATCGGATGTTTATTTCATTATGAAGGGCTAGGTATGCCGTTAATAGTGGAAAATAATATCAGGCAAATGCCGACCACGCTTACAGGACCATATCCTTTTCATGAAATTTTCCATAACCAAATCACAAAGTGGCTGCCCTATGTCCTCGATAGCCTCACGAATTCACGAATGAATCACGGCTAGGCTGTTGGCGTATACCTTCTCTTTCACGTGGCCCCATTGAAAGTAGTTGCAAGGTGTTACGTGGTATGGTCCGATGGAAGCCCGAACAATTTTCTGTATTCATTTTAATCACAATGCACTCTTTATTTTCCATTGCTCTTAAATGAACAGATTTCAAAATCACATTCCCGCCAAAAACCTCAGCTGTGTTATCAATCTGGCAATAATATCTTTCGTTAAGCAACAAAATTTGCTAATCTGGTAACACGAAAATGGCTAAATTCCAACGCACACAACTATAATTCCCCGCTTCACGTACAAACCCATACAAACGCAAGCGCGGGCAAACTTACCAACACAATTTCACATATGGGCCGCAGCTCTACCTAACTCTCTTTCGCTAAAGGGCAAAACCCATTTATTCTCAGTCCTTTCTTGTCTCCATTTTACATTGCCCCGTCAATTTTTGTTGTTGTAATTATTGACATCCAAGAGTGACCATACTTGTTAGTTATTGTATTATGCCCCTGATAGGATGTTTGGTGCCGTCAGCTGTGCTAATTTCAGAGCGCCAAGGTTTTAAAGGTCTTACCAACCTAGGGTGTTGATGGAGTACCTTTGAGCCTGAGCATAACTACTAAATAGCAGCTGCAATTAGAACAAATTTTATTTCTTACGGTACCTATAGAGGAGAGAGAAATGGACTAAAAGCGCATATGTAGAGTAAACAAAAATTTGAATTTGCAAGCAATTGAACCAACACATGGTAAATTTTTAACACGTTTATTTGCCTGTTATCTGCCTCTTCACCCGAGCAACAAATACCTCGACTGTGATGGAGTCTGGTTCTCCACTAAAATGGAGATTCCAGCCCTGTATAATGCTGGGGATTTGAGTCGGCTTCAACCTATATGGTAATGTTGGTGGTTGAACCTCATTGACGAGTTAGGAATGTTTCGCTTGGGCTTGAGTCTCAGACCTATCGGGAAATCCTAAGGATTTGGGTCCAAGTCCCGCAGCGGAGGCGTTTGGGGACGTGCTTGGCAAGGCTCTCCTTCTTACCCTTCAGAGCGGCTACTCGGCTGGTCAAGCCCTGCAGTAGTGCCATCATGTCCTGCAGGACGTCGTATCTACGGATACGTTAGTCCTCTGCCCTCCAACAGACGGCACTGCTCCTGGTAGTGGCGAACCTCGCCCTCGCGATCATTATGTTTGGGCTCCGCCCCTTGAGCAGCTGGTGTCTCGTCAAGTCCGTTTAGTGGTATGGCAGAAGTTGCCAGTGGTCGACAAAGTGGACAAGTACGGTTGTCCAGTAAATGTTGAGCCTAGCAAGTTTCATGAAACTGATGGTCACACGGTAGCGTTCGCACTGGCGTACCATCATTTCTTGCCTGCTGTAAAATCACGCACAGTGCCGTCGGTCCCACATCTGAACGTAAGTGACATTTGTCCGGGGTGCGCTTCGTTTACATGGTTCCTGAATAGAAAATTTACTCCTAAAGTATATTTTTATGATTGGTGCAAAGATATATCTATAGAAAAATATTGCAGAAATCAATTCCAACAAGGCTTAGTTATGTATAAGACAAATACAAATACACATGATACATACAATACAAGCACAATAAATTCATCCACATTTACATTTTAGCTAATATCTACTAGCGGGTATAGTATCTGTAAAAAAGTAGAAAATTTTAAATAAAACTTGTAACGGCGAAACTTGATTCCGGCTTCTCTGGTCAAATTGAAGCAATACCCCTTTCCTTTCGAACCTGAATAAGCAGGCATTCATTGAAGCAAAGCTCACGTAAGATAGGAAGCCATATAGCAGCAGCGCTTACTACCACACAGATGACCATTAGTAGGCTGACTTTGCTCGCTTGTTTACATGGTGGTATATGAAGAATTGTAGATGCCAAGGAAAATTCGAGGTTTTGTACGGTTTCGAGACGGATTTCTACAGTAAAATCCAGATGGTCCTCGAAGAATACAATAGCACTCCTAGTGAAGTGAAAATTATTTCAGTTCTTATACCCGTTTAATTTTTATCACCTTCCAAAGTGAATGAGTAGGAGTTTGTTTACTTCTCAAAGCATAGCTATCAAAGGAAAGTGCAAACATGCGCTTCATTTGCTCGTCTTGAAAAGTGTAGGAGTACAGTGGATAGTGCAAGGTAAATTTTAAGAATGCGTTTCGTACATTTTTCATTCGGAAAATAGTATAGATTACACGATACAGGTATAAGCATTTGCTTATGACGCAGTTGGCTGACAGCTCACGGATGCTTGTCCAATAGTAGGTCGACTAACCCATATGCAAATTGCTGCCATACGGCTTCCTATCTTACGTGAGCTTTGATTAAAGGCGTTGCCTTCTTACTCAGGCCCGAAAACGGAAACACCGCGTCACGTCGCGAACTAACCTCTTCGAGTAGCCTAATCAGCGCTATCTAGTGCTATTTACATCAAACAAATTTTTTAAGGATTTTTGACAGTACATATGACTGTAGCAGAGCATATATACTAACTAGCACCTGCAATCGAGGAGCTGTCAAAATGAAAAGAGAGGCAAATAAACGTGTAAAAGATGGATTAAAGTTTACCTTGTATTGGTGAAATTGCAAGCAAATTCAAGTTTTTATTTACCATACATACGTACTTTTAGTCTAATTCTCTCTACTCCATAAGTACCGTAAGAAATAAAATTTGTTCTAATTGCAGCTGCTATTTAGTAGACATGCTCTGACTGTAGTTTGAAATTTTATCAGTACTATCTCAACGATTTATTTTAAATATGAGACGTCGAAGACATTCCCGGTACGGGAAGTGACGTCAGGTACGTTAATTGGTTTCCTTATGGGCCTGAGTAAGATGGCAACGTTAAAGGGCATAGTGTACGAGGTGTGTTCAAAAAATATCGCGAATTTTGTTTTTTTTCAAAAATTATTTATTTATTCATGAATATCTATTTTGCCCCCTTCAAAGTAATCCCCATGAGATATTATACACTTGTGCCAACGGTTTTTCTAATCTTCGAAGCACTTCAAAAAATCATTTTTTTTAATCTTGTTCAGCTCCTCCTTCGATGCCGTCTTTATCTCGTCAAGCGTAGCGTACCGTCGTCCTTTCATGGGCCTCTTCAGTTTAGGAAACAAGAAAAAGTCACAGGGGGCCAGATCTGGGGAATACGGTGGCTGCAGCATCATTAGTGTGTTGTTTTTGGCCAAAAAGTCGCGCACAAGCAACGATGTGTGAGCAGGGGCGTTATCGTGGTGCAAAAGCCAATTTTTGTTCTCCCACAAATCCGGGCGTTTCTGGCGGACTGCTTCGCGCAAATTGCGCATAACTTGCAGGTAATATTCCTTATTGACCGTTCTTCCCTGTGGCAAGAACTCATGATGCACCACGCCCCTGCAATCGAAGAAAACTGTCAGCTCGGGCGTCCGGCACGCTCTTCGTCGTTCACATCTTCTCGGCCTTCTAAAAACATTTTGTACCACCGATAAACGTTGCTTCGGTCCAAAGTAGCTTCTCCGTATGCCACAGTCAACATTCGGAATGCATCCGCGCACTTAATTTCGTTTTTCACACAAAATTTGATACACGTTCTTTGATCCATTTTTTTGAATAAGTAAAAATCGAAGACGATTGAAAACACGTGCAAGTAAAGCAGCTATCACCAATCAAGCGAACATTCAAAATAGCCGAGCTTGTCGGCATAAGTGACAGACATGAGTACCAACATAACGCCACAAAAAAATCGAAATTCGAATATACGTAACCCGCGAAAATTCAAAATTCGCGATACTCTTTGAACACACCTCGTACATCACAAGCGATTTTTAAACCTTATTAAATGAACGAGTTTTCAGCTTATTTTTAAGTACTCTCCCTTTCCAAACTTATTTTTAATCATTACCATGCTATCAATGTACAACTTCCAAGAAAACCATTATTTCGTATTTATTGAATCTCAGAAAATGTGACTGTCTTTATTTTTTATAACCAATTGCTGGTGTCAGATTGAAATTCATCTTTATTACATCACAAAAAAGAGCCAAAAATATAAATCCCGAAGTAACTTGGTTTAAATGCTCAGCTAGCCCTCGATGCTCCGCTCCTTTGTGTAGACCAATTAGACCCACGAAAATAAGTAAACCACCAATGATCACCTGCAAAATGTTTCCAATCAAAAGGTGTTTAATATTGAACTTTGGAAATCAGATGAAATATAACTCGATTAAAGAATGTTCCGGTAAACTGTCCTAAGTTTCGCATAAGACCATTGTTTAATATTTCAAGTATCTTTCAATACATTTTCGAAGAAAAAAATCCTTATTTATGTTAAAAATCATTTATTTTACAAATCACTATTTTGCAACAGTAATAATGGTTGACTTGAATGCTCTATTCCAAAGCCTGATATGATTACGTTTACTATGGAGATCATAAAAACCATCACAAGAATCACATCGTTCAGGTACACTGCAGCCGTCTGATCCTTTTTGCGGTTTATGTTGAGGCTACCAATCACAACAAATAATATCCCAACTAGTAACTGTGACGTAGATTAACAAAACAATCGTTAAACCAACCATTACGGAAAATGTTTGTAATAAATTTTTATATCAAAATAGGGACTTAGAATTATTATAAAAATCATTTAAGTAGTTCACAGGATGCACTTGTTTATTTTTCGGTTGAAGTTCTCGTATCAAACGCTGATATGAACAAATTGACAGTGATTGTAAGGAAAGCTAGGGCTGTTCGAACATGATTCATAAGATTAGCCGAACGATGATATTCAGGCAAATGAAGTCGACAGTCACGCATTAAGCTCAGCGAGAGGCTGAGGAAACCCGAAAGGACCTGTTTGCAGAAGCCAATTTATGGCGCGTTATGGTTCAGCCTGAAACTAAAGTATCTAGTATTTACCTGTAGGATAATAGATGACGATATTAAAATCAGCATTAATTTGTAGAATTCATGTCGCTCTCCGACTTGCAGTATATACTTGAGTTGAGAGGCATTTGCAGTTAACAGTGCAATATCGAGCATTCCTTGTGCTATTGTCTTTTTTGTAGCATAGCGGTTTGCGTCCATGGACTTCATCTGAAAAATTGATAACAAGTAGTATCAGTACAACAATAATAATTTAATGTTTGGAAGTGTTCCTATAACAAATAAATACCTAGTCGATATTTTACATGTAAATAGCACAAGAGCAATACTATCTCCATGATTTCAAGGCTTCGCTCCCTTAGTAGAAATTCTGTTAGCTTAAAGGTCCCTAATTAAATCGTTCGTAGTCACATCTTACAATCATCGCATGACTAACGCTTTAATTTACCTGTTAATCGACGCAAAAGTAGTTTACTTCACTCCAACTAAATTGCATTTAAATATCGCCCCTAGAATGAAGCATAGTACATTCACATAAAGGTTGGTCCAACCATAATGCACGATGTTAACTGTGAGTCACACTTTAACGTGGAGAGGTGCACAATTGAGCAGCGGGTTAAGGTTATTGAAGCCTTTTACGAAAATAAGCGTTCAAATCAGAATGCATTTCGTGCACTTCGTGATTTTTTTGGTCAGCCTAATCGACCAAATGTGTCCACAATCGGGACAATTGTCCGCAAATTTCAAATTTTCATTAAGCTTCATTGATGTTAAATAATTATTTTTAACGCAGCTCAGAGTTTTAATCTCACTTATTTGTTACTTCCCTTATACCATAACTTTTTATTGCTGTCTGGGAAGTTTGTCAAAGTTTATTTTTGGGGAGTTTTTGAAGAAATACTTGAATTGATAACGAGTAAACTTCTTATTTTTTCTTTCTGTTTGGTTCTTACTAATTTTATATTACCCCTTCTTAGCTGATGATATTTCTGTGATCCCTTTATCCTGATTGCGTTAGTTTCAGATAATTATATATGTTATATGTTCTTAATAATTAATTAAGTAAACTAAAAAAATTCAATTAAGATTATGTATTTAAAACGGTTATTTTGTGCTGTGAGTGTGGTTTTGGTATCCCATTCATAATCCTATTTCCTATCGGGGTATGATGAATAAGGGTTTGCTCGAAGCTTGAATGATTAAGTATTACTTGTTCATAATAAAAAAGCTCAGCATCCAATCTAATCCCACGGTCCATTGTGTCTTAAGATTAAAACAACAGTTTTAGCCGGAAAATACGAACATATAAGAATTTATTTGATTTATTTCGACTTTTTGTAGTACCTGACAAAAAATCAGTGGTTATCAAATGAAAGGTGGTATCAAATGAAAGGTTTGAAAACAAAACTACCTGCGTTCAGAGGTGCAGGAGGAAGCGAAATGTTCGGAAAATTTGTGTAGGTCAATATGCTATGATTGCCCACAGTAAATTTCCTTTAATCATGTCAAGAAGAGATCAACGAAGTTTGTATTAAGTTTAAAATTCAATCAAGATGTATTGTTATTTATTGAAATAATTCTTCAATCTAGAAATCTAGACATCAAGTCAGATGTGTCCACGGTCACTCTAAGAATGTTATTCTTTCAATAAATTAAATATTTGTCGATATTTTTATTCAAGACCGAAGTCAGTGAAGTGTGAATGGGTCACTTCCTGTAGTGTCATCAATTCACCTATCGCTACCTTGTTCATTTTCCACTAGCACTGTCTATCTATTTAATACACATATAATCAGCGATTCATTATTCATATTAACTAATCCGACATTGAAAGAGGTGGAGTCCTTACTCCTTTCGCCTTACACTCACGCTCAGAACGTCTTAAAATATCGATCAGTATCTAATTCTTACAGGTTCTAGGGAAAGGTATATGGGTCAATTAATAATTGATAGTACCTCGGAAGGTTCACGGTTCTCACTCGCTGTATTGTTCAAAATTGATGTCATCTTGATGTCTAAATATAGGTTCGGCTTAAATCAATTGATTGCGAGAAATCAAGTCACTTTTCCTTGTTGCATTCGCGCTGCTCAAGAAAGTTGAATTTCCTGTTTACTATGCACGAACCGAACGTATTCACAGTCAAAAAGTTACTTTGATACTAAGACACAATAGCACGCTTCCGCGCTCTGAATGCAAAATGTCGAAATAAATGTTTGTTATTGATTAACTGGTAGAAGGGGTTTCGGTAGTTATGACTCAAACAATGAGCCTTAGCTTTACACACTATCCACCATCAACCATAATCGTCAGTGGGCTTACTGAATAAGCTTGAGCACTGAACAAAGACACAGTTACCAACTCGAAGCATGCCAGCGTTCAACCACCTTTGCAGCTGAAGCCTATGATATAATTTTTTTTATGTAGAAACAATAAAAATTTGAACTTGTGCATTTCGTTTGGCATACTGATTGGGATAAACTGGGTTATATATGAAAAATCCCTTTTTGCTTTCAAGACTGAAGGAACGATAACTCCTCCGTTCAAAGCAACTCGAAACTAGACACTTACTAGAGTAGCATCAATCTGTTTTTATGAACTTGCCATATCTTCATAGTAAGATTGAGGAAAATTGAAAGCTTTTGTTCTGTTTTGTTGCATTTAGCGTTTGGTTTACAGCAGTACGTGTATGAAAAATAATTTGCGACTTTTAACGCCTAGTAAAATCTACCGTGCAGTACAAGTATCTTTTGTGAAAACGTTGTTTTACTCTGTTGAATTAACTTTCCTAAGATACGAGTACGAGTGAGTTTAAATTTGATGCGCGATGAGGTGGGCATATTCAAAGCTGATTCTCGGCGAATGAAAGTTAAAACAAATCAACGTGATAAGCAGCTGATTTAAAGAAAAATAGAAAAATATTAATGCTACTTCGCAATGAGTGCATTTTCGTTTGCGTTGCAAAACTAATTGATGCTTGTATGGCAATTAATATTTTTAATGTAGGTAAGTTTCAATTGGCTTCGTAACTCTGTCTTGAATAAATAAGTAATAGAAACACATAGTTAAATCTGGTGTAGTCTTGCGTATCCTTTAGGTGATGTTGAGGTGAAAAAAAGATAGAATATAGTTTGAATACAATAGCAAAAAAAAATTGTTACAAAATTAATAAAAGCCAAAAATCACCACCTAAGTTTTTCGCGGAAAGGAAGAAAACCACCACTTCCCACCTCCTGCAAAATCAAACCAAAAATTCGAGGAAAGAACTTTTCGTTATTCTTCCGACCCATATCTAAAAACTCGTCTCTCAACTGATCCCTACTTTGCCACTCACCATACACTTCGTGGCCACTTCACTTAATTATCTAACTCTAGATCACTTACACTGGAAAATTTGAACAATAGTGAAACAAAGTAGAAGATTCTACTAAGCTTACCTAACATAGTGTCACTGTGCAAAGTTGCACCCAAAGGAGATTGCACTGATCCGTCAGTAGTTGAAGCCACCAGCATCTCAATTTCAAATCACCAGAATTCCACAGTTGATGTTCCTTCCATCTCAAGTCGAACACTTCTTTCAAGAATCTTACTGCTCCAAAAATAGTTATCCTCGCGCGATAAACGTCCACCTCCCACAGCATTTGTCACCACACAAAAAGAGAGCAAGTGCGCCAAATTGTATCCTTGTATCCAACCATCTCTAACAGCTCGACCACTTTCGCCAGTTTTTTCCACCCAACAGTTTTTCCTCGAATTCATATAATCAATTCACACCATTTCTCATTCCATTACGTGCCATTGTCCTTCGGCCCACAAAGTTTCATGTATTTTTGCAAGTAAATAGTTATACTCGTATGTAAGTGCTTGGGTCTCGGCCGCCGCGCGTTCCGCAATCATGCTAAGTAAATTCGCAACACTTTCACCATTTCGTCATGATCGGTGAATTTATCGCACCTGTTTCTGTACTTAGGAATACTCGCTGGCGATAGGTTGTATCCCATTACATTTATGGTTTAAATATTGGTTCCCTTTTGTTGTATCGAGGTTTACACTTTTCGTTCACCCCTTGAGCTATACGCGTGAGTGAAGTGTAAGCTCAGCTTGAAGGGAGAGTATTCCTGTTACTGCATAACGGGTGCCTCCGCTTAGCTTCCTGGTTGATTTTTCCTACAGTGGGCCTGCACAAGTGTGTGTTGCCTGAGACGGTGGTGTATGCTCAGCTCCATCCGTATTGAGAGAAATTTGGTTGCCCCTTGGAACCATAGTTTCCATCTTGTGCGGTTTGTTGGGTAGCTACTGCGTTTTATTATTTCCTCAGTTGGCAATGTTAGTTTAGTTCAATTTGTTGAAAGACTCGAGAAAATTAAATTTGCACTAAGCGCATGAAAGTTGTCCACTGCCAGGTTGTAATTTCCACCATTGAAGTCATCGTTGTGGCCTCATATGCAAATGATGTGCTGTGACTGTTGACGCTCAGCTAAATTACCTACTAATAATTACAGGTCTAATGCAATTCCGAAAATAGTACCTTGAGTTAGTTTAATTTTAAATGTGATCTAGACTGCATTTGTTAATCGTACTGAGTCTAGAAACGGATTGAAGTATGTTCATATTTCAACAAACCCAAAGTAGGTCGAAGTGTACGGAATGGACTGTTCTTACACCCTCCCTAGGTTACCTATGGTGACACCACTTGTGTATATTATAAATGAATACATTAGGTGTCGAAGAGACAGCCATACAACCAAAGATAACCTCAAATGCAACTCATATGATAAAACAGGCCATTTTCAACAGGTAAACATAAAAAATTCGATGAAAATGATGAAGTCCACCAGATGTATAGAACTGTGGATATTCATAGCAATCAACATGGTCATAACCAAAAGGATGCTGGTAAATATTACTTAAAATTTGAATTAGACTCTGGTGTACATTTTACCTTAACTCCGCGAAATCAATTCGGAAAACTTAACATTACCACCTTCTTTAATAACATTTCGGTCCTACACGAAAAACATTTTAATTGCAGATGGTAAAATAAATGTCGCAGGTAAATACGAGTATAATATAGCAATCGTTGATCAATAGAAGAAATGTACATAGTACCCCATGAGTATGCTCTTTTAGGACGAATTTGGATGAGACATGTAATTGTCAGCCCCCATCATGTAGAGAATTAATGATTCAACAAGATTTATGATAATAAAATGTTTAATTTTAATTCAATTACAAGTATTACCAATTATTTTCAAGAAGTTTTTATGAAGAAGTTGCGCAGTGTGCCCAGCTTGGAAGTCAAGCTTCAATTTCGAAAAGATGCTAAAGGCATTTCCTGCAAGGGTTGAGAAATTTCATGTGCTCTCCGAAATCGTGCGAAAAGGAGCTCAACGATCTAGAGAATTATTTCAAAAAAAATCGAAATGAGTGACTGGGGACCCCCCTTTTAAGATCATCAAAAAGCTGGTGGTAGAGTTCCAAAAACTGACGGTAGAGTTTAACTCATATCTGTGAATTATCCAACTTTAAGCAACCTTAAAGGATCAAGATATTTATGTCATTTTGATCTGTATAAAGTGTATCTACATCTTCGAGTAAGCAAAAAATCAAGTGATTCTTCTTCTTCTTCCTAGCCCTACAGCCCCTTTCGGGCCTTCGCTTAGAGATAGTTAGAGTATATCATTATCATGATCTAATATATCGGCACTCCACTAGGTGATATAATCATTATCACGCTTTAGCCGTGTGTCCGTCCACCCAGCTGCGATACGTTCCGATTTTTAAACCAGCACGTATCATAAACTGAACAGGCTTATAGTCCCGTCCGAAGAACCACTCGAACTAAATCTCGTTGACGCCAACGAAACTTGAACCAGAGACCTTCAGCTTATGGGCTTAGTGCTTTAACCACGAGGACACGCGGAAAATCAAGTGATATTCAAACTATATCAACCTCTAGAGTTGTCTATAGAGTAAATCAACTTTCATTTTGAATAAAAACGGCACTATTAGAATTTAATCGTATCACTAAGCGAATACTATCCGATTTAAAAATAAACGTCATATTTCGACGATATTAACATACACGTTAAAAGATTGCTGAAACTGTTTAGCTGAATGCCTCGAGCGACTAAAAGAACAAGATTTACATCTAAATACAAACAAATGCCATTTTTTTCAAACTCAGATTAAACATCTGAGTCACATTATTCGATACAACAAAATTCCAAAAGCACCAGCAAAATTCTAACAATAGTAAACTTAGTTAAATAACAACAATTTGTTGCGGTCATTTCTTTATTATTAAAGTGTAACTGCCCTGCTTATTATCTAAACATTCCTTTTATATCTTATGAACTAAGCTATTTCGTACCAATACATATTTATCCTAATCTATTCTTAATTACTTACTAATTATATGGAAGGATGAAGACGTTCTTCACAGAAAACATAATTAGCATGCGCGAACGAAAACATCATAAACTATGAAACATCACAAACAATGGATCAGGTCTTGTGACATGCATGTCATTTAAAGAGATAATTCGGCATGGAAAATACTGTCATAAACCATGAAATATCATTAACGATGAGTCAGGGTATATGGGTATAATTTGTGAAAAGGAAAATACGATAAGGCATTCTCATTTATGGCTCAGAATCAGGACTTAGGAGAATTCAACTCATTAGTGACTGATTTCAGAACTAACATGTCATGTCCAGCTTCAGCAAATGGCCTAGGAAGTTTTTTGGATGTGGTAATATACTACACAAGATTCATATCGAATTTATCTACAATCACGTTTCCATGACGTCAAATTCTATAAAAAAAAAATTCATAAAATTTTATAGGTATTAATTCACCCTAAAAGATTTCCAGCGATAAAGTATTAGAGCCTTCTCATCCGGAACTGCCGGCAATCACTGGATATGATGCAAGCCCTATGCGTATCGCAGGATTACTCTCACATATGGTTAATGGCATAGAACATCTTTTCGCATTTGCATTCAGATCATTGACGTCAGCTGAAATAAATTATAGTCAATTAGATCTGGAAGCCTTAGCAATTATATTTATGACTAATTATTTTTTTCTGTATCTCTTTGCCAGGAAATTTCAACTTGTCTCCAATAATTGTCATCAACTCGTGCTTTTCACCAATACAACAAAATGACCGCTATAACATCAGCTAATTTATTGCGCTACGCTGAGGTTCTGTCAAGCTCCAACTACGATATAATCTACAAAAAAGGATCAGAGCCTCTTGTGCAACAAAGTCATCTGAAAAAAGTCTACAGGAAAAATCATAAATGAATAAGTGTACGCTTCAGGGGTCAATGAGTTTTAATTTTATAAAAATTCGATGCAAACCAATGTGCATGCATGATATTTGTTCAGTGTATGCAAATTACTTTTTTAAATTTTTGATGAGTTAATTCGATGTGAATAATTTAGATCTAACAGACATAGGTCAAATCAACTCGATACGTTAAGTAGTTTCTGAGATTTACTACATTTTTTAACGAAAACATGCTATTTTGTTTGAATTTTGTAATTTTCGCAAAATGCAATGAACTGAATCAATAGCCAAAAGCTCATTGTAATTTCTACTTAAAAAAACGTTGCAAATATTCGTAAGGTTTCTGAGATGGATGGCTGTAAAGTTTATCCAAATTGGCAGTTTTACTGGGGGCTGCGCTTGAATGCACAATCCTGATGGGTAGAGGTGCAGTTAATACAAGACACTTCTACAACGCAAACTTCAATAAATCTTCCATCGGACATCTATGCTACACATATGTTTCCTTCAATAAAATCTACTTCAGTTCACGTTGCTCCAGGTATTGAAAAGAACACTCCGACACAAAATGTAAACAATTGCAGTCAAAACCTTTTCGAACCAATAGCTCCTCAACATGAATCAGAGCTTTGAGAAGCCGATTTGTCGAGAAGGCAAGAATCATCTGATGAGCCTCAAAGAAAGCAAGAGCAAGTTATTCGTAGATCCGAACGCGTACGCGATAGGCATACATATTTAGGAAATTACGTTTCAAAGTAATATTACTTCAATCTGTAATGAATTTCGAAATGTCCGTGTCGGACACGGGTGCCGATGGTCTGGCATAAGTGTCAGCGAGCTAAAACAACACCGAGCTCAGCTAACTAGTTTCGCTTAACGACCGCGTACGCGTGCTTGACGACTAGCATTTGCGGGATCATATGAGGCGGGTTCTTGTCGAGCCACGAAGCTACACTACAAAATACTTATCACGCGTACTCTACTCTACAAGACGTACCGATCAATTTTTATTATCTTTAGAAATGTTCTATTAGGTGTTAATTAAGCTACTCTACAGTAATTCAATATTTTTTTTGCCTCGTTAAAGTTAGCGGACACGGAGGCTTGAGACAAACGCAAACATTACACAAAAAGCAACCGTTACTTTCTCCGAAGAAGGTCGTTGCATTACAAGGGGAATTTCAAACCTAAAGATGTTGAAGTGGCTGAAGTGAACCCCTCATCTCTGCGTAAAGGATGGAAACTTGACGGATGTAGGTTACTTTACACTAGTAAAACAACAAACTAAGCAGTTTCGACGGGGTGACCACCTTATTTCTTCAGGAGCAGCCACTCCTGATCACCACGGGGCTGCTCGACTGCTTGTGTTTATTACAGGGCAGTCTCTTCGATGCCGACCCAGGCATGGAGAGACTGAAGGATTTCGCTCTACACTAGTGAAGAAACAATTGTTTCCGCAGTGGAGAGATGGTTGTTATAATTTTAGGCCCCTCTCCTTGAAAACAAGTCCCTGTCTTCTACGAAAGTATGCTAATAAAAACCACTAACCAATCATAAAAACAAATCGGGTGTCAGTCAGGACTAATTGATGATGCGGATTTTATCACTGCCGGTCATCAGATTAGCTCCCAGCAAAAACTGACGCAATTCCAAGCAATGTATTTGAAAACCCCTGGCACCATCAGTTTGTTCAAAATTAGAACTGTCCGACTTCAAACTGTATAAAAATGTGCAAACCTTTCTTTTGGTAACATTAAGGGACGCACTACTCTATAACATCATCGGCATGTTCAGGCGACTCCAGAAGATGCTATAGACCTTATTATACCGAAGACAAGAGAAACAACACCAAAAGAGAGTTTATCGGTGACTCAATCTTTACTTTACAGAACCCTCCAAATAATGCTACGTTAATATCAAATGGTGAGGGCGACAATAAAAATTAAATCGGTTCATCTGCCGACAGCAAAATTAAAAATGTGAGAACTCGAAGGAGAGTGGTGTTGTTTCCCGTTCGGGCCCCACGTTGGGCGCCATTGTAATGAATTTCGAAATCTCTTCAGGAGCAGCCACTCCTGATCACCACGGGGCTGCTCGACTGCTTATATTTATTACAAATCCTAAATTCAATTACATATATAATTATTTCTGATTTTCAAAAATGTATATTAAATTACTTAAACATAAATTATATTCGATCCATTCATCAATTGCATGAATGCTGATTAAGTGCGGGAGAAAAAAGCGTGTGTTCTTCAACATATAACGCAGTTTCAAATGGATAAAATAGTATCATTTGTACTTACCACTAGAGGACCAACAATAATATAAATAATGTAAATAGCAATAATGATCTGCTTTCCGAAATCATCAAACAACTTGAATTTTCATCGAAAAGAATTGACAAGCATAATGCAAAAATAAATTTAGTATTTCAACATTTAGATTAACATGTTTCAAAATAATTTGCCATTTAGTCACGCTCCCATAGATGGGCTTCATCTCGTGACTATCTCCTAGAAATATCTACTAAGACTCATTGTCAAACAAAAGCTCCAAACTGAAACCCGCCTCAATTCAGCACTCAATGTCGTTTAAAGATTTTGAATTCATAAGAAACGATAGGGTAAGCTGTGATGGGGGAGGTGGTACCGGGATATTGATAAAGACACCCTATTGTTTCTGTAATACTGATAAATTTCAAGTCAAAAACTTTGAACTTCTTGAAGTGTCCGTTATCAAAATTTCATAACAAGGTGGAGATAACCTCTTCATTATCTCATCATCATGGCTGAACACCCACAATAATCCAAAAGGTACATTCCTGAGATCGTGAGTAATAGAGAACAAAATTGAAAGCAGGTGCAATCTACAATATACTCGTATGCGTCGTAACTCCCAATTTACCTCCAGACAAATTTATCTTTGGACCTCTGCATTGCTCATTATGCAATCATCATGGAAGGGAATCATCGAAAAGATGATGTCTCCTAATTCTGGGTCAAAATAAACATCATTAGCAGAATCTTAACCTTTGTATTTCGGATCTTGAAGAAAGGCAAGGAATCTTCATGCCATAACAGCTATCATCCAATCAGCTTACCGCCTAACGTTGGCTAGGTATTTGAAGGGATACTAAACCAAGCATTGAACGCCCACATTGAGAAATATAGTTGATTTCATACTGCCAATTTGTTTCCGTGGCAGAGAGTTGACCATACATACGATCACGAAAGTAACCTCAGACATCTGTTGAAATGGCCATCGGGCTATTCATCTTTTAGACACTGAAAATGACAAAGGAGTCGAAAAGGGTATGCTCACACAATAAAGCAAGGCCCGATGCTTTTCAAGAAAAAAGAGACTTGGTCTGTGTATATCAAATAAACAAAGTTATTGAAAACAGAGAATGCGTTGGAGCATGTCTCAATGATATGGAGAAAGAATTTGCAACGGTGTGATTAGATAAACTAGTTTTTAAACTCATTCTTCTTGAGTTCCGTCTTCAATTAGTCCAGCAACGCAGCGTAATAGGGTCCGTTAATGGTTTTACCTTTTTCAAGGTAATCAAACAACGGCTACCCCACCAAGGCTACCCCAAAAAACTGTCGCCATCACTTTTCCGGCAGAAAAAACGATCTTCGCCTTCTTTGGAGCTGGTTCCCCTACCACAGTCCACAGCATTGACTGTTGTTTAGTCTCCGGAGTATGGTGATTGATCCAGGTTTCGTTGACAGTAATTCAGCGACGCAAAAACTCGGTAGAATTCTTTTCGAACACCTGAAGAGTCTCGCGCGACATGTCCATCCGTATACGCGCTTTTGGTCGATCGTCAACAAACGCGGCATCCACCACGCGGATATTTTTCTCATGCATAAGTCTTCATATAAAATTGTATGCATCCATTCAGTTGATATCCTGCAAGCCTTAACAATTTCCTTAATGGTTAATCGATGATCCTCCATCACCGTTGTGTGCACTAAACTGACGATATCTTTCGTTAAAACAGTTTTTGGACGTCCAGAACGTTCATCGTCAAAAATGCTTGTGCGACTACGTTTGAACTCGGCCACCCAACGTTTCACGGTTGTAAATAAGGGTGACGATTCACCATACATGGAGTCTAACTCTTCTTTCACTTCCCGAGTTTTTTTCCCTTTCAAATAGAGGTAGTTTATTACCGCGCAATACTCGATTTTATCCATTATTCCTAATAAACGTCACTTAGCAACTTTGAAATGGTACCATGTGTTTTGTACTGATCGGAATGTCATGAAATTTTTATGGCATACATGCGTAAAGGCCTCAGAGCAATAAGAAATGTAGGAGCGACACACAAGACAACTTCCTAAAAACACCCCCTCCGATGGAAAGAGTGCTGTTCCCAGCAAAGAGTATGAAATGGCTGCCAGCAAAAGTTAACAATACTTTTCACAAAGAACAAGGACTTCCTGGAAATTGCTAAATGTTGCAGGCGCATTTGGTGCCAAAGTTTAATATTGTATCCATCTGAACAAAATTTTATGTTTGAGTATAGAATTCAGAAATATAGGGTTATCCATTTTACGCTTGGGACAGTATAGCTAAAGAAAACACATAAAATATTCAGACAGAAACAAAATTTTTTATTCAATATAAAGATTGAACCTTGCCATTATATGTGAAACACAACATCATTCAAATGTCTTCCACGGGATCTCTTACAGACCTCAATCCTTTTGAGGTAATTTTCAATGACTTTTCGGCACATTTCCGGCAATATCTCGGCCATAACTTCACGAATATTGGTTTCAATTGCTCAAGATTTTGAGGATTGTTCGCGTAAACACGATCATTTGCATAGCCCCATAAAAAGAAATCCAAAGGTGTTAGGTCGCAGGATCTTGCGGGCCAATTGACATCACTCAGTCTCGAAATTACGCGTCCTGGAAATTTCTCTTGCAAAAGTGCTCGATAAGACTGTGTTGTGTGGCTTTTGGCTCTGTCCTGTTGGAACCACATGTTCTCCAGATCATAATCTTCAATTTTTCTCCAAAAATGATCGGTTAACATCCGTCCATAGCGGTCAGAATTTACTGTAATAGCTCTTCCTTGATCGTTTAAAAAAAAATACGGGCCAATAACACCACCAGACCATAATGCACACCAAACGGTCACTTTTTCCGGATGCAAAGGCCTTTCTGCGATCACTTGATACTAAACCAAGCATTGAACGCCCACATTGAGAAATATAGTTGATTTCATACTGCCAATTTGTTTCCGTGGCAGAGAGTTGACCATACATACGATCACGAAAGTAACCTCAGACATCTGTTGAAATGGCCATCGGGCTATTCATCTTTTAGACACTGAAAATGACAAAGGAGTCGAAAAGGGTATGCTCACACAATAAAGCAAGGCCCGATGCTTTTCAAGAAAAAAGAGACTTGGTCTGTGTATATCAAATAAACAAAGTTATTGAAAACAGAGAATGCGTTGGAGCATGTCTCAATGATATGGAGAAAGAATTTGCAACGGTGTGATTAGATAAACTAGTTTTTAAACTCATTCTTCTTGAGTTCCGTCTTCAATTAGTCCAGCAACGCAGCGTAATAGGGTCCGTTAATGGTTTTACCTTTTTCAAGGTAATCAAACAACGGCTACCCCACCAAGGCTACCCCAAAAAACTGTCGCCATCACTTTTCCGGCAGAAAAAACGATCTTCGCCTTCTTTGGAGCTGGTTCCCCTACCACAGTCCACAGCATTGACTGTTGTTTAGTCTCCGGAGTATGGTGATTGATCCAGGTTTCGTTGACAGTAATTCAGCGACGCAAAAACTCGGTAGAATTCTTTTCGAACACCTGAAGAGTCTCGCGCGACATGTCCATCCGTATACGCGCTTTTGGTCGATCGTCAACAAACGCGGCATCCACCACGCGGATATTTTTCTCATGCATAAGTCTTCATATAAAATTGTATGCATCCATTCAGTTGATATCCTGCAAGCCTTAACAATTTCCTTAATGGTTAATCGATGATCCTCCATCACCGTTGTGTGCACTAAACTGACGATATCTTTCGTTAAAACAGTTTTTGGACGTCCAGAACGTTCATCGTCAAAAATGCTTGTGCGACTACGTTTGAACTCGGCCACCCAACGTTTCACGGTTGTAAATAAGGGTGACGATTCACCATACATGGAGTCTAACTCTTCTTTCACTTCCCGAGTTTTTTTCCCTTTCAAATAGAGGTAGTTTATTACCGCGCAATACTCGATTTTATCCATTATTCCTAATAAACGTCACTTAGCAACTTTGAAATGGTACCATGTGTTTTGTACTGATCGGAATGTCATGAAATTTTTATGGCATACATGCGTAAAGGCCTCAGAGCAATAAGAAATGTAGGAGCGACACACAAGACAACTTCCTAAAAACACCCCCTCCGATGGAAAGAGTGCTGTTCCCAGCAAAGAGTATGAAATGGCTGCCAGCAAAAGTTAACAATACTTTTCACAAAGAACAAGGACTTCCTGGAAATTGCTAAATGTTGCAGGCGCATTTGGTGCCAAAGTTTAATATTGTATCCATCTGAACAAAATTTTATGTTTGAGTATAGAATTCAGAAATATAGGGTTATCCATTTTACGCTTGGGACAGTATAGCTAAAGAAAACACATAAAATATTCAGACAGAAACAAAATTTTTTATTCAATATAAAGATTGAACCTTGCCATTATATGTGAAACACAACATCATTCAAATGTCTTCCACGGGATCTCTTACAGACCTCAATCCTTTTGAGGTAATTTTCAATGACTTTTCGGCACATTTCCGGCAATATCTCGGCCATAACTTCACGAATATTGGTTTCAATTGCTCAAGATTTTGAGGATTGTTCGCGTAAACACGATCATTTGCATAGCCCCATAAAAAGAAATCCAAAGGTGTTAGGTCGCAGGATCTTGCGGGCCAATTGACATCACTCAGTCTCGAAATTACGCGTCCTGGAAATTTCTCTTGCAAAAGTGCTCGATAAGACTGTGTTGTGTGGCTTTTGGCTCTGTCCTGTTGGAACCACATGTTCTCCAGATCATAATCTTCAATTTTTCTCCAAAAATGATCGGTTAACATCCGTCCATAGCGGTCAGAATTTACTGTAATAGCTCTTCCTTGATCGTTTAAAAAAAAATACGGGCCAATAACACCACCAGACCATAATGCACACCAAACGGTCACTTTTTCCGGATGCAAAGGCCTTTCTGCGATCACTTGAGGATTTTGAGAGCCCCATATGCGGCAATTCTGTTAATTAACGTAACCACTGAGCGAAAAATGAGCCACGTCACTAAAGAAAATTTTGTTCGAAAAATCGTTATCAATGGCTTGTTGTTCAATCACCCAATTCGCATACATTCTGCGTTGTGTATGGTCTTGAGGCTTAAGTTCTTGAGTTGGATTTTGTATGGATGGAGATGCAAATCCAAATGCAAAATCCGCCACAATGAGCCGTAAGACAAGCCCAAATGTTGAGCACGTCGCGGAATCGACAAATTCGGGTCTTCCTCCACACTTTGAGCAACGACAGCGATATTTTCAGCAGAACGAATGTTGCGATGATACACAGGCCTTGCAATATCAATAACCGATCCAGTCTCTTCAAATTTTCTCACTGTGTTCGAAATTGTTTGCTGTGTAGGTCGATTATGTCGACCGTAATCGGCTCGTAAAGCCCTAAATGTTGATACAGCAGAATCACCATTTTTATAATAAAATTTAATAATTTTAACGCGTTCTTCGACTGTTAAACGATCCATATTTCTAAGTGGCATACCTTCAACTAAAAAAACACGCTTTGGATGACAATTAATTCTGACAGATGTCAAAGGGCAGGGTTATACTTTCCTACCACGGAAATGGATAGCCTTGTATAATAGTTCCATTTGAATAGACTTTAAATTAAGTTTGTTTACCCGGTTAACTGAATTTTACTCTCAAAATGCAATTTTATTTGATGATGATGTCTCTAATTAGAAATATTATGTATACAATCAGATGGATCAGATAGCCGCCAGGAAAGTCTAGGTTACATATATTGCTATATGATAATATTAAAATAAACTTTTCAAATGGCCCTCGTATAACTCATGGAAATCCGACGACAATGCGCGAATTCAAGATCGTGAATAGTCTACATCATAGTATACTCACATAGTATCCACACTCAATCTACCCTCCGAAAAAAATCCGAACACAAGCCAAAGAGCGATCATGGTAGCAGGTAGGTAGGTAAATACTGTCACGAGGATTGGCGCGAATATAAACATGTGCTTCAATGAGAGATTTTCGGACTACCAGCTCTCAAAAATCAATAACTTTGCAGAAAAGCATATTCGTCTTATGCAATCTTTTAGTTTTTTATTAGAATTGGGCAGCACTCCCATGTTCTGAAATGCGTAAAAGAACACGTGCGTCGGAAATTTTATTTGCTTTTTATTTGGTTTTTTGAATACAATAGGCCGTGGCTCAGCTGACTTGCCCCGGATCAGCTGACCGGCCCCTGGGCAAATTCAAAAAGTGTGCAACACAGGGTAAGTGGAAGGTGTGGATACTATGTGAATCTACTATGGTCTACATCATGGTACTGTTACTGCGCCTCTGCTCTTCTCAATATTCAATTGCAAACTATTAAACGGCTTTGATTTTAACGTGTCACCAACACGATCATTAGAAGCATTTGCTGATGATCTTATAATTTATACCGCCGACCGGAAAGCTTCAGTGGTTCAAAGCAACCTTCGAAAGATATTTAATATTATGCAGCTCTATACCGACAAGTGACGAATGAAAATGAATGTGAAGAAGTGCGAAACAATTTTGTTCCGGTCAAGCTTTCGGTTGGCCAGTCGAGACCTGAAACGCACATTACCGCTGCTGAGTGTAGTTCAAAACGGGTTCCACATAAATCTTCAACACCTTGTTGTTCATCTCGATCGATTTCTTTGCTGTACTGAATATGTCAAATCATGCTCAGCAAAGCAGAAAAAATTTCATGTTCCTTCGACGACTGTTTCATTTCAGATAGATTGATCAAAAGGTCAAAGTTATCTGGCATCTGCATGCCAGATCTGGTACAATGGAAAGCCTAAGAGTTTTCAAAAGGAAATATCTTCTTCGGAATAGTATAAGTAATTTTTGAATAATGCTGGTTGGTTTTTTCTCCTTTTTCCAATTGAATCAAAAAATATGAAATAATCTTAATTAATTTAAATTTGCAAGTGTATTTTTTTCATTAAATGTGTTTAACTGATAACGTATAAATTTAGAGAGCCATTCGGGCCATTAAGTTTTTTATAGTTTTATTGTTTGGAATTTGCTTTATGTTCTTTTAAAAATTTATAACGATTAGTATTAAATAAAGCGCTTTTGACTTTGACTTTGACTTTATCTTCTTCGGAACCAACAGTAGAAAAAAGTTGTAAGCCAGCAACGCTTACTACCCCATGCATAACTACATGCAGGCCGCCCTTTTTCGCAAATTTTTGTGGCAGTATATGCAGAAGTATCAACGAAAGTTCCATATTCTGTACGCGGTTGAGATGGGTTTCAACGGCGGAATCCTGACGGTCCACGGAGAACATAAAAGCGCTCCTTGAGAAGTGAAAATTGTTTCTGTTCTTACATCCGTTCAATTTAAAATGCAATTGAAAGTGCTTTCAGAAGAGTAGTTAAAATTTGTCTCACCGCTTGCTTGATATCCCTTGAAGCATTCGTATATTTGGACACAAATTGGTATGTTTTTGATTTTGACGGTGTTCGAATTATACTCGTATGTCATATACAGGTATGTACGAGTATATAGAAGAAGATAAAATATCTTCCGAATTTATGCTCAGAGATCAACAATTCCAATGAATATACTCATACATTATATTTGTTGAGGCTGGTCAGGCTGGGGCAGAGTAGTGTAGGTATTGGTAGCTGAATCACAATGGCCAAATTAATCGTGGTTATCCATGGTTTGTGTTTGAAATTTTTTGTTTGAAATTCCCAGCTCATTGTTGCAACATTTGATGTTAGTGTTGTTTTTTCGGTACCTGTTTTTGCAAAATATACCATGTATGTTAGGAATATTGTGAGGTTAATATATTAGTATAAGATAAATTTTTAATTAGAATTTATTAGAACTAAGTTAGAACATACTAAATATAACCTAAAAGTTCACTATTTCTTCTTCTTAAGATTATATGTAATTTTACTTAGAATTGATGGGCTTTTTCTCCTTTTTTAGGGGTTTGTAAAATAATTTGACAAAATCCTGTTTATCCTGCCAAACATGAGACATACAGTCTTCCACAAAAGCCAAGGTACAGTGATAAATATCATGAAAATTGTTTGATATTTTTATTTAAAAAACCTATAGTGATAAAATTTTTTTTGGTATTACTTCAACTATAATCATTACACTTTAAATTCATGTAAAACAAAACGAAAATTCTGTCGTATTAATATATTATTACATATGATGTGTTGGAAAGTCAATGAATGAAGTCCACAAAAGTCATGGTACACCTAAAGAAAAATGATACAAATTGTAATTATAGTCTTGCATAGTTATTTGGATTATACTTTTCTTAATATTTTGTCGGATATCCTTTCATCTGAATTACTGACTTTAGTCTTTTAGGCATAGAATATACCAATTTTTTAGTAAATTCGCTGCTGATTCTGGCCCACTCCTCCAATATAACATCCTTAAGCTGCGCCTTGCTTGATATCACTCTTTTTCGGATTTTTGTCTCAAGCTCATTCCAAAGATGCTCTATAGGGTTCAAATCAGGGCTTTGAGGCGGTGTAGCAAGCATGCGAGTATTGTACAATAGCCACATTCGAACTTTATGCGCAGTGTGCTTAGGGTCATTGTCCTGTTGAAACAAGAAATCTTCTCGCATACCTAATTTAGCTGCACTTTGTTTCATGTTGTTTCGTAAAATCTCTAAATAAGAGTTCTGATCCATAGTATTTTCGATGAATGTCAGATTTCCAACTCCAGCAGCAGCCATGCAACCCCAAACCATAACACCACCGCCTCCATGTTTTACTGTTTTAATAGTGTTCTTGGGATTAAATGCTTCTCCTACTTTTCGCCAGACCCTCTTATGCCCATTTACACCAAATATACAAAATTTAGACTCATTCGAAAGTAAAACATTATCCCAAAACGTTATTGGTTTGTCAATATATGCTTTTGCAAATGTTATTCATTTTTGTTTGTTTATGGAACTTACAAGAGGTTTTCTTCTAGGCGTACGATATGAAAATCCAGCTTCTACGACAGCTCTACGCACAGTTTCTGCGCTAACCTCCTTCTTATCATTAATTCCAAGAACATCGCAGATTTTTCTACAGCTTAGAAATGTTTCTTGTTTTACCATTCGCGAAATTTTTCTCTTGTCCTTTGCACTTAGTTTAGATGGACGACCTGTTCGGGGCACATTTTCCATTCTATTTTCCTTCTTAAATTGATTTATCACTTTTTGAATGGTTAACCGACTTCGCAACACTAGTTCAGCTATTTCAGAATATGATTTGCTCTGATTTGAATGCAGATTAATAATTATTTCACGCTCCTTAATACTCAACTCCTTTCGACTCATTTTTTAAAAATTTTATTAAATAAAAGATACACCACGAATACGGACGCGATATTAAAGGCAGCGGCCTACGGTTGTTAACTCACTCTGATAATATGAACTTAGGGGATTCCCCTTTTTACAAATAACAGGGCATTTTCTGCAACTGTACCAAGACTTTTGTGGAGTAGAAAAGAGACATTGCCAACAAAAAATTATTGTCTTCAATGATCATTATTGCCGAATCCCTTTAAATTTATGAAAACTTAAATTCAACAGAACTCGTATTATTACCATTTCATAACTTTTGGTTTTCAAATAAAAATATTGATTCAGTAATACAATTTTCAGTTACCGATTCTCTGTACCTTGACTTTTGTGGAAGACTGTAAGTCATCATAGCTGAAACAATAATCAAGAAGATCACCGCTCAGTATGAGGCTGGAGGTCAGTCTAAAACGTGACCTGTCTGTTCGTCTGTCTGTGTGTCGCAGCAATTTTTCTCGTAAATCATAAAAGCTAAAAACATCAAATTTTGTATGTAGGTGTAAAATGGCGAAATTTGTCTCTCCCCTCGCGATTGGACACCTGTGATCTGAAAAATCTGGAAAAAATCATGAAGATAGGTGTTTATGGGCACAGCAACAACAAGTAATTTAGAAGGCAAAATTCGCTCAACTTTTATAAAAACAGTATGATCTTCGAATTTCACATTTTCCCTAATAAAATCGTCTAGATACTCTTAAACTCAACGAAATTCGATATTTAAGTAGTCTTATATATAGAAGGTCCTAATAACTCTGTGACCAAAAGTGAATTCGATACAACCATGAGCTGAATGAAATTTTGGACGAGCCGGAGGTCTCAACGATTGTAAGACTGCGGAAGCTGCAATGGGCTGGACACATGAATCGTATCGATGAAAAACGGATACCCAAAAAGATATTCGTTGGGAGAACTGAAGGCCGGAGACCAGTGGGGAAACCGAGGAAGTGCTGGTCGGTCTCGGCCGATGAAGACAGTTTATCGCTGCTCGGATTTCGAAACAAATAACTTTGACTTTTTGATCAATGTATCTGGAATGAAAGAGTCGCCGAAGGGCCATGACTACTTTTAGTGCCTTACTGAGCATGATTTTGACATGTTCAGTGTAGTACAGATACTGATCGAGATGAACACCGAGGTATCGAACACAGGATTTATGTGGAACCCGTTCTGAACTACCCTCACCAGCCATGATGTGGAAATCCTTCCAATTACGTTTCAGGTCTTGACTGGCCCCCTGCAGCGTTGTCCGAAACAAGATTGTTTCACACTTCTGCGCATTGATTTTCATTCGCCAATTGTCGGAGTAGAGCTGCACATCATTAAACATTTTTTGAAGATTGCTCTGAAATATTGTAGCTTTTCGGTCTGCCGTATAGATGATCAGATCATCAGCAAACGCTACCAATGATCGCGTTGGCGAGACATTAAAATCAAAGCTGTTCAATAGCTTGCGAATGAATATTGAGAAAAGCAGGGGCGCAGTAACTGTTCCCCGCTGTAGACCATTCAAGACCTTGAATTCGCGCATTGTTGTCAGATTTCCATCAGTTACAACAAACGATTTCCCGTATAACATATTACACATCATGGCGACAAGGTGTCTGGGGAACTTGTCCTGAAGGAGTTTAAAAACTAGCCCATCTAACCACACCGTATCGAAGGCTTTCTCCATATCAATGAGACATGTTCCAACACATTCTTTGTTGTTTAGTTTCCAACAGATGTCTGAGGTTACTTTCGTTATTGCATGTATGGTCGAATGCCTGGCACGAAAATCAAATTGGCAATTCGGCATCAACTCATATTTCTCAATGTGGGCGTTTAATGCTCTGTTGAGTATCACTTCAAACACCTTGCTGATGTTAGGCAGCAAGCTGATTGGGCGATAGCTTTTGGGGCATGAAGATTCTTTTCCTTTCTTCAAGATCGGAAATACCTTAGCCTTTTTCCACTCATTTGGGAAATATGAATTGTTCAACATGTTGTTGAACAATATGCAATAGTTCCTAATAGCAACGTCAGGCAAATGTCGGAGAACTATATTTGGAATACCGTCAGTACCACATGATTTTTTGTTGTTTATTCTGCGAAATATGAAACACAAGTCTTCATAGCTGACAAAATAATCAATAAGATTCAAGCTCGGTATGAGGTCAGATGTGAATGTTTCATCGAAATGAAGAATTGATTGGCCGTTCAGGCTTGATTTGAAGTCGGAAGCTTTTGCTTCAACGACCTCCGAAAATATTTCATTCCTTCTCTCTGGGTTTGGCAGATGAACCAATT
Organism: Odontomyia ornata; assembly: GCA_963969285.1. NCBI lineage: Eukaryota > Metazoa > Arthropoda > Insecta > Diptera > Stratiomyidae > Odontomyia > Odontomyia ornata. The sequence goes on along the minus strand of OZ017738.1, from coordinate 513,128 downwards.
CTAAATGTGTTCCAATCAGGGCAAGTTTCTGCAATCCATCACATATAATCCTATTTCCATTTCTATCCGGAGTCGTACTATCAATTTCGATACCAGCTCTATCGAGAAGATTTATCTCATCACTAGTGACTTCAAGATTCGATACCTTCACTCGACACTTCTAACAGAATAAGCTATTCACTTTCGCGAAAACGCCATCTGGGTCCTGTGGGCTAATACCCCTCAGTTTTTCCGCCCATTGATTGCTGACCTCACTCCTGAAGTATGAACGGATTAAGTTCCGGACATTCTTCAGGTGTAATTTCAACAAAGCCAACGAGGGATGGTTGTAGTCCAAAAATCGTCGATAAATATTGTTGACGCGTGTGAGAAGAAGGCTTTTCAATCTTTTCAACCTTGCGATGGTTGGTGTTTCATATCCTTCCATATTGTTTCGATGTTTAATCTTTGGAACTACTTTCTCAATCGTTTCCAATGTCAGCTTCTCTAACTTCGACAAATAGACATCTATTTCATCGTTAGTTAGATTCCTGTCACTAGGAACCATTGAGCAAGCGTTGCCATCATCAGAAGGAGGACATTGCTTCTGGTACTCCCGATTAAACTTCTTTTGAAACTTTCCCCAGTCTGTTTTTTTGCAATTCAACCGATGGTTTTCATGTTGAACTGGAATGAGGAAGAAATCATCCCTTTGATGATTGATTTCCATTACGATTGCGTTATGGTCGCTATCGTAAGGAAGCACCTGCAGTTTCCGTTGAGGACTATTAAAGCTGAATTCAAGTCTTGCGTCAGCAATGCAGAGGTCCAAATATGAATTTGTCCTAGGGTATGTTGGGAACTCCGACCCATATAGGTTGCACCTGTATTCAATTTGGTTCTCTGTTATCCATGATTTCAGGAATACACCTCTTGGATTATTGGTGGCGTTTAGCCATGATGTATGCTTGGCATTCAGGTCACCGGCAAAAATATAATAACTATGCAGCCTGTTCAATTCGAGTATTTCAAACAAGGAATTGAGTTCCTCCTTGAACTTGAGAACATTTTGACCAGTTGCATAAGCAGAGATAACGAAGAGGTTATCCCCACCTGGCAGTGAAATTTTGATGACGGACACTTCAAGAAATTCAATGTTTTTGAATTCGACTTTTTCAATATTTTGGAAACAATAGGGTCTTCTAACCAATATCCCGGTGCCACCTCCCCCATCACCTGTTACCCTATCGTTTCTTACGAATGCAAAATCTTTGAATTCCATGGAATGCCATGAATTGAGGTGGGTTTCAGTGAGAAGTATGATGTCAGGCTTTTGCTTAACAACAAATTCAAGGAGATAATCACGTCGATGTATAGCAACGATAGAGTTGACGTTGATCGATATGAGGCGAAGCCTATCCATGGGAATATGACTGGATGACAAGTTATTATTAGGCATTTGAAAGACCTAAACGCTGAAAAGCAATGTTAATTTTTGAATCTTGTTTGTCGATTCTCTCCGACAAAGAATTAAGTTGCTGGTAAATTTTGAGAAGCAGCTTATTATTGCCACTTACATTATTTACATTATTTCCAGCATTTTCTGCTGGTCCTCTAGCGGCGAGTGCAAATGATACTCCGGGCTTGACGAAGTTGGAAGGTATGATATTACGGTGTACTTGTGTTTGCTTTGGAGCAAATTTAACTTTTGCATCTTGATATCGGGAGCATCCTCGATATGATGCTGGGTGACCAAAAACACCGCAGTTAACGCAGTATAATTTTTCTTTAGGCTCCGTCTGAGCCAATTTGCACTCACCGGGAGCATGAACGTCTTTGCATTTAACGCAACGATAGTGCATGGCACAATTGGCAGCCGAATGTCTAAATCTTTGACACCGGTAACACTGGTTGACTTCTCTTTTCTGGAGGCGTTCCCACCTCACCACTCTGAAATTTAAGTACCTCACTTGTTGAAGGGCACTTGGACTGCTCTTATTTGCAATTTGTACCAGGTAAAGTGGTAAATTCTTCCTTTCTATGGTCGACCTTCTTGTCGCAAAGGCTTTGACTGAAACAAAATCAATATCTGGTGCAGCCTCCTTGAGCACCTGAAGAAGATCGACCGTATCCTCTCCGCTGTCCAAACCCTTCAACAAGAAGGTCTGATTCTTTTCACTTTTTGGGGTATAGGTGAAGTGTGGAACCTCCCCAGAAATCAGCGCATCTTTGGCTGACTTGAAATCAACCAGTGATTTCGTCCTTATAGTTAATTTTTCGGCATTAACTCTTTTGATTTCGAAATTGGCCAGTTTATTTTCGGCTGCCAATAGTCGAACCATATCTTTCCCGGTTTGTCCGAACACGTTGATTGGCGGAACTTTTTCTATCTTGTTGGAAGCTTTTTCAGAGGAACCAGCAGAACTGCGGGCTGGTTTTTTCTCCTTATTTTTGTTCTTTAAATATTGAATAAAATTAACGTCATTATCTTGATTAAAATTACCTCTGATGTTTTCTTCGACTTCCATATCTTCGGTTAATCCCTCCAGCGCTGCAAAATAATTTTGGCTCTCGTTGGTGCCACCAGCACTTAGAACTTCCTCTGGATTTACTTGCTTTGCACTTTTCTTCGGCTTTGTTACCTGTTGCCATTGATTTTGTGGCTGCGTCTTTTGAGGCTTCATTCCTTGCTTGAAAAGATCCTTGAGAGACTGTATCTCTTGCCTTAGTTCATCATTTTCTTTCTGTAATTTGGCCATTTGTTGATTATCCGCTATTATTTGCAGCTTGCACCCTCCATCTACGGAGTTTTCTTCGTTATGTTTTCTTTTAGTGATTGTCGCCAGTTTCGTATTCGTCGTTTCCCCAGGTTGCCCCAACGGTGGGAAGCCGTCGGGCTCCTCCATACCAGCGGCGAAATTTTTTTTGTGAATTTGTTTTTCGTTACCAATCGAAGTAAAAATATTCGATAGAAATTTCCTGAGTCGATTACTTAGACAATATAAGATTTTTTCAGATAAAAATTAACTTCGGACTAACGTTTTTAAAAAATTAATTTAATTTTTGAAAACTTTTGACAGGAGCGATTTAAAAGACGTCTATACGCAAAGACTACTACCGCTTCTTTATTACGTACTCCAGTGCCAAGTTGAGTAGCAATGGGGCGACCCCATCTCCCTGCGGACTTGGGAGGTCGTCGACGTCTATTATTGATCTACCTGCTCTAAAGCCGCCTTGATACCTTCCAATAATACTGTTGGCGTATGATCCGATTTTGTTTTCTAAGATCTTTGAAAATGACGAGACTCTATAATTTTCGCACTGTAGCTTGTCACGTTTTTTGTGGATAGGGAATATAATTGATTGGCTCCATTCTTTTGGCATATGCTCTGGTTGTCAAATGTGCTGGATGACTGTGAATAGCTTTAAAGCAACGCCTGCTTACTCAGGCCCAAAAGGAAAGCAATTAACGAGCACGACGTCAAAAGCTGTTGAATTGGTCTAAAGGAACAGGTCAATAGGTCTAAAAACCTGGTACGCATTGTGACGACATGCGTTCGCTTTTGGGCCTGTGTGAGGAGGCATTGTTTAAAGTCAAAGCAAAAGGGCTGTATTCAATACTAATCGTTATAAATTTTAAAAGAACATAAAGCAAATTCCAAACAATAATAATACAAAAACTTAATGGCCCAAATGGCTCTCTTAAATTATACGTTATCAGTTAAACACATTTGATAAAAAAACCATAGTAAATTCAAATTAATTAAGATTATTACGTATTTTATGATTCGATCGGAGAAAGAAGAAAAACTAACCAACACTATTCCCAAATTATTTATAATTTAACACAACAGTGAACTTTTATCCTACACCTAATATGTTATAGCCTAATTCTAATAAAATTCAATCAAAAACTTTATCTTATACTAAAAAATATCAGAATATTCCTAAATTAAGCGTTTAACCTTATCTCTAAACCTAATAAAATAAATATAACAGATACCTAGCCTATCCTTAATTTTTAACACAAATAAACAACAACACTAAATGTAGCAATAATGAGCTGAAACTCAAAAACTCAATAACGAAAAAACACCAAAACTGAAAAAATACGAGTAATTTAGACATTGTCATTCATCCACCAATACCTAGATTGATCCGTCTCAGCTCGACCAGCTTCAACAATTCTAGGAAATGAGTATCTCCGTTGGAACTGTTGGTCTCGTGAACTCTAATTCGGAGGATATTTTATCTTCTTTCGGTGGCCCGTCTATATATGTGATATATGATTGAGACGCCGTCAGAATCAAAAACATATACATTCATGTCCGAATACACGAATGCTTCTGGAGGAACGAAGCCAGAAGCGACCCAAGTTGCAATACACCCAGCTGTCGGGTGAAACTGCTGTGAAATCCAAGGGGTTTCATTCACAGCAACAGATCTTGCAATATGATTCCGAAGAAGTTTCAATATAAAGATATCGACTCTCGTCACTTTAGTAGTTTGATAAATTCTTCTATTCGATAATAATGCTTCCAATCCGTTTCACGATTTCTGTACAAACCAGTACATGCACGAAAACATTTCCTTTCGAAAACTCTTAATTTTTCCATAGTACTAGCATTCTGGTTGTACCAGATCTGACATCCAGATATCAAAACTGGTCTAATCAGGGTCTTGTAACGGATAATTTTGACCTATTGTCTCAACGTATCTGGAATGAAAAAATCTTTGTAGGGCCACGACTACTTTAAGTGCCTTACTGAGCATGATTTTCACATGTTCAGTATAGTACAGTTACTGATCGAGATGAACACCGAGGTATTGAACACAGGATTTACGTGGAACCCGTTCTGAACTACCCTCACCAGCCATGATGTTGACTGACCCCCTGCAGCGTTGTCCGAAATAAAATTGTTTCGCACTTCTGCGCATTGATTTTCATTCGCAAATTATCGGTATAGAGGTGCACATAATTGAACATTTTTGCAGATTGGTCTGAACTATTGTAGCTTTTCGATCTGCCGTGTATAATCAGATCATTAGCATATGCCACTCATGATCGCGTTAGCGAGACTTTAAAGTCAAAGCCGTTCAATAGCTTGCGAATGAATATTGATGAGCAGAGGCACAGTCACTGTTCCCCGCTGTAGACCATTCAAGACTTCGAAGTCACACTTCGTCGTCAGATCTCCATCAGTCACAATAAACGGATTCCCGTACAACATATTGTACATCATCATAAGGTGCCTGGGGGAACTTGTCCTGAAGGAGTTTAAAATCTAGTCCATCTAACCACACCGTATCAAAGACCTTCTCCATATCAATGAGATACGCTCCAACACATTGTCTATCATTTAGTTTCCAACAGATGTCTGAGGTTACTTTCGTCATCGCATGCTCGAATGCCTGGCACGAAAACCAAATTGGCAACTCGGCATCAACTCATGTTCCTCAATGTGGGCGTTTAATTTTGTTTAGTATCACTCCACACTTCGCTGTTAGGCAGCAAGCTGATTGGGTGATAGCTTTAAGGGCACGAACATACTTCTCCTTTCTTCAAGATCGGAAATACTTAGCCTTTTGCCACTCACTTGGGAAATATGAATTGCTCAACAAGTTGTTGAACAATATCCAATAATTTCTAATAGCAACATCAGGCAAATGTCGGAGAACTATATTTGTAATACATTTCTTGTTGTTTATTCTGCGAAATATGAAACACAAGACTTCACAGCTGGCAAAATAATAAGATTCAAGCTCGGTATGAGGTCAGATGTTAATGCTTCATTGAAGTGAATTGATTCGCCGCTCAGCCTTGATTTGAAGTCGGAAACTTTTGCTACGACTGAAAGTATTTGATTCCCTCCCAGGGTTTGGTAGAAGAACCAATTCAAAATGAATTTCAATCAGGGAAGGTTTTTGCAAACCATCAAATGTAATCCTGTTTCCATGTCTATCCGGAGTCGTACTACCAATTTCGATACCAGCCCTCCCTATCGAGAAGATTTATTTTATCACTAGCGATATTAAAAAAACATCTACACGCAACAAATGCTAGACACAGAATCAACTGAGCCCGGTCAACTGGCATGAGAACATTATTTAGCGCCTCTTTAACTATATTCGTGTTCAGAACGCTTCCGTAGCCAAATCCGTCACGATTAAACGACGATCAGGATGAAGTCGAATTTCATGATTCACAATATATGTGCACCACAATATCCAGTGATCAAAGCACCAGCATAAACCAAAAGTCGACATTGTGAAATTTTGCCAGTTAAACGAACCTTCAGACAAATTGAAACTAATTTAGCACTAATGTAACAGTCGCCGACACAGAATTGATATAATGAAAAAATGCTTGTTCACTTAAAAACATCCTCCGGTTTATTCATTTTCTTGTGATCGCAAGCGACCATTTGGATTTGTCAATCGAATTGACAGCTGTTTCGCACGCTCAACAATCTCCTTTCGCTTCTTGGACGAGACTCCATGAGCTATTTCTGCGCAATAAATGCGGTTTTGCATCATCAAAACTTCCAATTCCCTTACATTGTGAACGAGGAATTTCTTGAAGCCGGTAGGCAGCATATGACGGGTGCGTTTGTTTGAACCATAGCCAATGTTGGGCATCAGATACTGGCCCTTAAAGCGACGGCGTACTCGGTTGTCAATACCTTTCGGCTTTCTCCAGTTAGGCTGAAATTGATGGTAAAATCAAGCGCTGTATTAATTTAGTTTCACAACTACTTACCGCCAATTTCGCATATCGATCGGATTGATGACGGATGAAGCGCTTCGTACGCTTCTTCACAATTTTTGGTCGGTACGCTGGGCGAATCGTCATTTTGATAACCTAGAATGACAACAAACGTTGCTTGAACAAATTCCTGCTGTAAACTTGAGTATTTTGACGAAATCATTGCACATGTTAGACAGATAGATTGTTTTTTATTATTGGACTACAAAATTTTATCCAAGTTCACAAAGATGACTCAAATTATTCAAGATTTGGGAAATAACACCTACCGACTATTCAAAGACAAATCTAAAAGAGAGAATTAAGTTGGCCGCGCTATAATTTGACACTCAGCTGTTAACAGCACTGCCAGGTGAGCTGTTCTCCAGCGGGCGGAAACGGACATCATTTCCATATTTTCTGCGCAAAAAACAATTACAATAAAATTATAAGCCGAGGAACTCTTATTGTACCGAATCAAATCTTCCACGTAGCCACTACCAGAGCATTTATTCTTACTAGCACGACCACTAAAGTGCTTGTTGGAATTATAAAATGAGGTAAATAGCTGCTAAGGTGTAGTATATGCATCATTATATTCTATTGGATTCAGACACCCGGGACTTCTATTTTCTGTCTGCTGTTGATTTATTAATTACGCTCTGATCACTATAATTCATTATAATTACTTTTAAAGTTAATGCATTTTTGTAAATATATGTAATATTATTGATTTAAAGCTATTCTTTGTGCCCACAAAATTTATCCTTTGCATTGCATGCTATTTGTTAAGATGAACTTGCAATGAATTTTGGTACGTTTGCTATCCCCTGGACCCACTGGTGCATAAAATGACCTTTTCTTTCAGGATGTTATAGTTCTAATTAAGGCCTTTCATTTGATACCCAACTCAACTACCTCTGATTTAAATATTGTCAAGGGCTTCTTCGTATTTAGGGGGGCACCCCTTAACAATTTTTTGGTAAGGCGTAAATTTTTGAAAGACTATCATTTCTGACCTTTCCACAAGGTTTGACCATTCTAGCTTTTATAGTTTCTGAGGAAACTTTTTGTGACGCACGGACAGACGGGTCGCAAAACTAGTAGGTCGGAGCAACGAAACGTTGCCTTCTAAGTCAGGCCCATAAGGAAATCAATTAACGTACCTGACGTCACTTTGCGTACCGGAAACAGCTGCTCAGTAGTCTTAAATTTCCGAAAACAGCTGTCTAGAAGGCTTGAAAGCAGCATCTCAGTTGGCCGAAAGTAGGCTTTTGAGAATGTCAAGTATGACATTTCTCAGATGAAATCTAGCCGAAATGATACAATCGAGAAGAAAATTCATATATTTGAGCGCTAATGTTTTCGACGCCTCATACCTAAAATAAAATGTCAACCCTTTAGTCATATTCACTGTCAAAAATCTTTAGAAAATACTAGCACTAGATGGCGCTGCTGAGGCTACGAGGTTAGTTCGCGGCGTGACGTAGTCAGAGCAAAACTGACGATAGATACAAGCCATATGGCAGCAGCGCTTACTACCACACACATGACCATTCGTAGGCCGACTTTGCTGGCGAACTTACATGGTGTTATATGAAGAATTGTGGAGGTGCCAACAAAAATTCGAGGTTTTGTACGGCTTAGAGACGGATTTCTACAGTGAAATCCAGAAGATCAACGGAGAACACAATAGCGCTCCTAGTGAAGTGAAAATTATTTCAGTTCATATACCCGTTTAGTTTTTATCGCCTTCCAAAGTGAATTTATAGGAGTTTGTTCGCATCTCAACGCTGAGCTATCAGTCGAAGGTGCAAAACGTGTGCTTCATTTGCTCGTCTTGGATAGTTTAAGAGCACAATGGGCTATACAAGGTGTATTCATAGCATGCACGGAATGCGTTCGGCACGTTTTTTATTCGGAAAATAGTATATATGACGAAATATAAGCATTTGCTTATGCCGCAGTTGGGTGACAGCTACCGGAAGCTTGTCCATAGTAGGCCGACTAATACATATGCAAATTGCTACCATATGGCTTGTATCTATCGTCAGTTTTGAGTCAGAGCATATATACTAACTAGCTAAGATTAATAAGAACTGGATGGGCTAAGCTCATATAAAATGCATGAGAAAGCATGCGACCGGTTTCTGTTCTCTTCCAAGTGAACAGTCTGTCATTTCCTCCCCGTCTGCCTCTTGCTGGTCACTTTCTTGTTCCAAAAGCTGACTAGGTGTGAACTGACTGTCAAGTTGACTGATGCAAATTGGACGCCAAATTGGCCAATTTGCAAGTTTCGTCGCGAATTTTATCCGATATTAAAACTATGGAAAGTGTTCGCGATCTAAATTCGTTCCAAGTGTTTAAACATTCGATTGGAGTTTGTGATTCAAGTTACTTTATCGTGTGACACTGTGTAATTAAGTTAGAATTTGAAAATGAAATGTGTAGTGCCTTCGTGAAAAAATCATAGTGGAAAAGGATCCGTAGGTGTTTCCTTTCACAAGTGAGTAGTTATTATATTAATGTTTTTGCATGTTTTTCATACAATGCTGAAGGTTTTTCAAATAGAAAGCAAATTTTTGGTATTGTATGAAAATTTGTTTACCCTGAGCAGTAGCCATGTTTGCTTGTGCAATTTGGCTCTCTCTAAGGTTGTAAACAAGAGCGTAGCAGTAGGAAAGGTGGTCGCAGGGGTTGTTGCAACCATATTGTCACGTGGTTGTCCACTCCAGTATTATTTAATTACTCAATGCTAACTAGCACCTGCAATCGAGGAGCTGTCAAAATGAAAAGAGAGGCAAATAAACGTGTAAAAGATGGATTAAAGTTTACCAAGTGTTGGTAAAATTGCAAGCAAATTCAAGTTTTTGTTTACCATTCATACGCACTTTTAGTCTAATTCTCTCAACTCCATAAGTACCGTAAGAAATAAAATTTGTTCTAATTGCAGCTGCTATTTAGTAGATATGCTCTGACGTAGTGCTTCCGTTATCGGGCCTGAGCTTTGAGAATGGAACACTGGAGTGGAACATCAACTCAAATTTTGTCATCATTTCCCGATGCGCCACGAACGTTGCTCTTCGGATTTAATTTTGGAAGGGTGTAGTCGAAAAAGGGAGCTACAGTTTAGAAATATTTGAAAATGTAAAAGTTAACTGCCATTGCATAATCGATTGATAATGTTCCTATTTCAGACTTGAATAGTTTGTAAAACTTTATTTAGATAAAAAGAAACTCACAGTGACATTTAATAAGCAAAAACTAAATCTGTTCCTTAGGTAATTACAAATTCAACTACTATTAAAACTATAATCGTTCATTCTTTTATACTTTTTCACCTCCCTTTTCCTTTCATAATCGTCTTCAGTGGAATTAAGGTGAAATGTATAATCGTTTTGCTTGACCTTCGCTATGTGTGAGAGAACGACATGCCTTTAAGGTGTACTAATTTGTTAAGATATCGCCTAACAGAAATTTATTCTGATTTTAATTTCGCAATAAAATAGTATTTTGTGTTGATGTATTTTACTGCTATAAGCTTAACTAACAAGCTGAAATGTCGATTGTTGTTCATGTGCTCACCATATGCCACATAGAGTTGCTTTCCGATGCATGCCACTTTAACATTTTTAGGTATACTATTTAGAGTAAATAAGTTTCTCGTAGCTGGCAGGAAATTGCCTTACAGTCAGTATATTGCAATAGGCGAGACTTGATCGAATGGATCAAAAATAGCTTAATGATATCTTGATTCAATTTATATGAGGGAACAAATTTGAGCATATATTGGTTATGAGTACGTCGTCTATTACTGTTGAATTTCTCAAACCTGTGATTCGTCCCAAAATGAATTATCCTGCGCCCCGATAGTAAATTTATTTCTTTGAAATAGGCTATAAAATTGATCAAAAGTTATAATACAAAATTCGAACTATTTATCCAAAGCATATTTTTGAAGAGTTCATATATCCTTCTGCTTGTTAATATAAAGACCAATTATTTTGAAATTACTTTTATTCATTTTAAAATTCAATAATATAATAAATGGAATTCATTCTATATTTGCCTACAGTTAAAAGCATAATACTAAGAACTCCGGAATTCTGCTTTCCGCTTTCGAGGATGAAATTACTTCCACATCCAGAGAGGCGCTTGAAATCAATACTGTCGCTAAGCTCGTTGCATTTGCCTGCAAAAATAAAAATATATCTGAGATCCAAATGAGATTTATAAAAGTCAACAGTTTACCGATTGTTGTCCATTAATTATTCTTTCATCTCCATATATTCGTATGTCCAGTATCATTTAGCAGACTCCTGGAAAAAAAAAATAAAATTGATTTCATCAATAAAATTATTCAAGCAATATGCTAGCAAAACTTGCCCCCAACATGCAGGCGCTACTACGCGAAAACTAATCGAATAAAATGGTCGCCAACGAAATGTAAACATAATCATGCATGAATTGGAAGCAGTGATTTTGAGTGAAAAAACACTTCTAAATATTGTATTGTGCTTTCTACATTGTATGTTGTTACTTACCTATGAAATGATACTCCTGTGGGCTGACGGTTCGTTCTATTATTGCATATTTTCACAATGCACATGATTTTAGAAACTTTGTTCGTATTTTCCTTCTTTTCCGTCGAAATATATAGTTTTCTCACTTGCAATCTTACCGAAAGATTGCCTCTTATTGTCTTGTTCATGAACAGCGTACAAATCACAAATTTTCACTGATTTTAACTACAAATCCCACGGCGAACGAGTTTGTTTACGCGGATTCACAGCCGAATTTGACAGCGAATGCAAAAAAATCATATGATAATAAGAAGATTTCTCCTTATCGACAGCGAGAATTGATGACAAGAAAAATCAGTGTTCCATTAGCATCGGGCCGTTCCTGTTAGCTACCTGTTCCAATGGCCTGAGTAAGAAGGCAATGCTCGAAAGTAAAAGGTGACATGATTAACGCAAATGTGACGCTAAGAGCGAAAACTATCCGGTATAAAATGTACTCCAAAGAGAAGGCCTTTCCGGTGATGTTTGAAACAAGATTTGATGGAAAACTTATTAAACTTTCCCCTATTTGAGTCTTCTTGATCAACAAGGAGGTTAATTACCACGTGTCGGACGTTCAGCAGAGTGGTTTAAAACTAAAAGTATTCTGCGGTTGGGGGGTTGGTATCCTGTTACGTAAGGATATCAAATACAAACTTGCAAGCGGTTGGTGTTCAAACATTGAACCTCAAAACAAACCTTGTTATTGTCTCGATGTATGCGCCGCCCGGCGTCACTGCATCAGCGTTTAAAACTGGAATGGATGAAATCAAACCCCAGCTGGATTCTATCAGACGCATTGTTATCAGATGTGATCAGAACGCAAGACACACCAATCTAGGTGATAATCTCTCTAGCTCCAAAGGAAAAACTCTTCTCAAATGGGCTGAGAATTTGGGTTTCAGAATACTCAACGCAGAAATCTTCACCTTCAAAAGAGTCATGGAAGATGGTTTATGGATACAGGATTCACTTGATATTACCGTGTCAAACGTACCTTTCGAGTAGACCAGCTGGTGCAAGGTTAACGACGACCTGTGCAATAGCAGACATTGCCCCATCAAGATCACGATCAAAATCGATTCTAGCACTTGACGGCTGTGTCGAGCCAGAGACAAGATTAAACATAATATCGCGACTGGCTCCTTCATCGGAAATTTATAGGATTTCATCAATAGAGTAAGCCAAATTATCAACAATAACACCAAACGTAAAAAAAATTAAATACAGCAGAACTAATGAAAATTTGGAGCAGGAAAAATGTGGAGGACTGATCTGTCTTAAACGAAGTGAGATACGAGTGGAAAATGGCATTCAGAGGCACCAAAACGAAAGAGTGGGAAAAAGATGCACTTAACGCCTGCGGTGACGGCAACACTAAGCGTTTTTGGAGCTTTTTCAATCAGATAAAAAATCACCAGAGCAGAAATTCAAGTCACCAAATGGACGAAAAGGTAAGTTTACGATTCCGTCAGAACATTAGGAGTAAACAACACCCTTGCACCAATATCATCAAGGAAGCTGTCACCATCGTTGGGCCCGATCATCTATTTGAAGCATTTGATCTTTAACGAGACCACAGTACCTGGGGTTAACTCAATCAATTACAGCATGCTAAAAATCCCTGCTTCAAGTCACCTTGAGTGCCTCCTCGAGCCTTGTAATAAAACTGTTGTTGTGTGCAAGATCCCGGATGCATACAGGACGATTAAAATCACCTTAATACTAAAACCTAACAAGGACCCAACACTGGTCAGTAGCTACAGACCGATCTTGCTAATCAGTGTTACAATTAAAATCATAACAAACTGATCAAACTAAATCATATAGAACAAACAAATCGCCCTCAGCCTGCCTCAACACGTTGATGCTCAAACTAGAAAAAGGCAAGAGTTACAAGTTTAAAAAGGCAGTTATTCTTGACATTACCAATGTTTATGAGCCTTTTTTCCGTCGAGCTGCGTGACGTATTTTGCCGAAATCTCGTTCGCCATTATTTTGTTCGCAACGTCCAACACACGATCGGGATTCCTGAGTAGCGCGAGAAACGTTTTTCACGGTGACTTCGTGATCTCGTGGATTTTTCTCTCGTTAATATGAAAGCGAAACTTGGGCCCATAACCTCTTGGATATAAGTGTAGGTTTATGCAGAAATAAAAAGAGGAGAATTACGTGACAAAATGAAAAACGCTTTATTCTCCATTAGGGTACTTTACTGAACTAATAATAATATCGACACGAACTACTAATAATATCGACACGAATCTCGTCGACGGCAGATCGGTCATAGAACTCCTCTCGCACAGCAGCTGTCAAAAAATGATTGTTCAATTTTTCTTGATTGTTAAGCTACATATAAGCGTATTTACATAACTTTAGAGCTTTGATTGCACTTGAAAGCTACGGCTGAGAATGTGTTCGCATGGTTGGCATACATAAACGAAAAATGCAACATTTTATAACACTTGTTGATGACAAATCGAGAAAAATTTTTATATACTTCCTAAAAACAAAAATGGATTGGGAAGTACTGCCATGTTTTGAAGACTTCATAATGTTTGCCGAAAAACAAAGTAGCCACAAGCTCAAAACTCTACATTCTGACAACGACAAGGAGTTTATGAACGGCAAATTTCAAGCTACATTTCGGAAAAATGGGATCCTGCATCAAACTACCAATGTACACACGCCAGAGCAAAACGGCTTGGCCGAACGCAACAATCGCTCAATCGTGGAAAAGGCGATTCGAAAATGTCGGAAACACTTTGGGCAGAAGCAGTTGCATACTCTTCTAAACCAATCAAAGTGAAACTGAAAACAATCACAACGATCTGGTCAAAGATGTCGTTATTAGCAGCGAACAAGAAGATGCAATACATGATGACAGTTTTCAAGATGCAGTCGCATCAATTGATATTCAGACTCTTCGACGCTCCTTCAGCAATCCAACTCTAACACCCTGTAACAGCAGGTGTTGAGGCGTAGCGAAAGGGAGCGCAAAACTCCAGGCAAGTGCACTGATTTTTTACTAAAAAAGATCATTCTTCTTTTTCTCCATTCCTGAAGATCAAATGGAACCATTTGAAGGGTTGTCAGCGCCTGCATCGTACCAGAATTACTTCCAAGATGACCCGGTGACGCCAGAAGAAGCTTTATCCAGACCTGATGCGAACCAATGGAAGCTGGCTATGAAAGAAGACATCCAGTCACTACTTGCAAATGATACATGGACACTTCAAGCTTTACCAAACAATCGAAAGGCGATCAAATCTAAATGGGTCTTCCATGCAAAACGATACTCACAGCGAAAGGGGGTGGACTATGAGGACACATACTCACCTGATGTCCGACACAGTTCTCTGCGATATCTTTTCACAATTGCAGCTCAATTAAACCTCAAGATGAAACAGATGGATACAATTTCCGCTTTCCTTCAAGGAAACCCTTCGGAAGAAATTTACATGGAACAGCCTCTGGTCAGCCTCATCGATGGTATGTTGTTTAAAAAAGGCCTTATATGGACTAAAGCAGTCCAGTAGGGTCAAGAGCTGAACAAAACACTAAAATCATTTAGATTAGAAAGATCTATGTTAAGCATCATCCGTGCATTTATGTCAAAGCAAAAAACGAAAATGTACTTATCATAGCGGTTTACGTTGATGATTTTTTGCTCTTCTCAAATAAAACCGACTGACTTGAACATATTAAAGCGCAACTCCATCAACAATTCAAAATGAAAGAGCTTGGAATAGCGAAGCAAATCCTTAGAATGCGTATAATAATATCTGATTGTTCAATTGCAATTGATCAAGAGCAATATATTGAGAAAGTTCTACAAAAGTTTGGGATGGGAAAGGCCAAACCCACGATGACACCAATGAATTCTAGTCAAAAGATATCAACTAAAGATAGTGCATCTGAAATAAAAGATCTTGAAGTCATGAGGAATGTTCCGTACCAAGAGGCAATTGGTTGTCTAATGTATTTGGCATAATGTGCTCGACCTGACGTATGCTATGCGGTAAACCTACTTAGTCGATTCAGTTCCAGTCCTGGACCACGACATTGGAATGCTGTGAAGCATTTACTTCGCTATCTGGTTGGTACATCTTCAATGAAACTAAAATTCAGTAAAAATGGTAACAACAACATAATTGGTTACAGCGATGCTGATTGGGCAACTAACAGTGATGATCGTAGGTCAACCAACGGATTCGTCTTCATTGCTTAAGGAGGAGCGATATCTTGGAGTTCCAAAAGACAACATACAATGGCGCTTTCGTCGTGTGAAGCTGAATAGCACTCTCAGCTGATTACAAGAGGCACTGGGGTGGGGCGGCCTTTTCGCTCAACTTGGTCAAAAGAAGCGGCCACTTCAAACCCTGTGTGATAACCAAAGCCCCATTGCGATCGCCTCAAATGCAGGGTTCCACCCAGAACCAAACATATTGACATACGTCATCACTTCATACAGGATGTACTCAACCAAAATCAAAGAAAAGTCGATTACATAAGCACCACTGAGCAACTTGGAGATGTTCTTACAAAATCACTGGACAAGACGAAACACGCAATGGGAGTGCAACAAGAACCGTCGTCCAAAGGAGGAGTGGTAGAGTCACCCTATAATCCGAATGTTCATTGTCACACTGTTATTTATCTTTTATGTACTTAATTTTCTATTTTAAATAAATTGTCACTTCTGTCATAGTCACCAAGCCGACCACACGTATTGTCCTTCTTCTCCGCTAATAATTGCTAGCGAATGTTCGTTTTAGCTTTTTTCACCCGTCATCGTTGGCGATGGACACGATCGATCTAGTTGATGGCTGAAGCCATTGGGCTCCTCCGCCTCGTTGTTTTTGCACCGAGATTAGAGGGAATGATCATAAACCGGGACTTCCCTTGAATTTATTTCCGCTTTTTGATACTTCTTCAGGTATTCGATTAATGTGCGAATAATTCAACGGTGATGATTTTTAATTAAAAAATTAGTTTCAACTGACTTTTGTGAAAAATTAATGAATTTTCAAAATTGACAGGCGCGATCAAAAACATGTCTATACGCATTTCAGTACTTGGACATGAATCGGTTTTTGATTCAAGCGGTGTTCCGGTTATATATTATATATACAGAGTTCCAGAAACCAACAATTCCAATGGATACTCATTGGCTAGGTTCGTTGAGATTGTTCGGGCTGAGACGCATCAATCTATGTACTGGCGGCTGAATGATAATGGCTAAATTATTTGTGTTTTTCGTTACTTTTTTATTTTCAGCTTATTATTGCTACATGTAGTGTTATTGTTGCCTGTTTGTGTTAGCATCTTTTCCAAAAATCAGGGATAAGTTTCAACATTAAAGTTAGGTATACTGTGCTGTGTATTCTATCAACATAGGATGAGTTTTTGACTGAATGTTACTGGAATTAGGTTAGAGTATATAGGTGCAAGCTGAATGTTCATTATTTTGTTGTGTTCTTTGTACAGTACGTTAATTTTTAAAAGAGTTGGTTGGTGTTTAGTCTTTTTTCCAGTTAATCGATATTTAGGGATCTTCATACGGGTCTTTGACTAATTTTTGGATATTGTTTAAATTTAGAGTGCCATGTTTTAAAACTTGCTTTACGTGAATAATGAATATGTTTTGGTCTTTGCCCTACATCTTGTAGAACTCATGAAAACAACACTGATTTTAATATAAATGTTTTTAATTTTTGATAATATAAATTTTATTTTATTAATATAAATGTTTTTAATTTTTGAACATGCTTGGGCTAAAGCTATTCCTTAAATCGAACGCATATATCATTGCATCTCCTCTTCGACTCCGGTCTGCTCGCTTTCGGGAATGTTGTACAAGTGGATGATATTAGAATCAGCAGCTCGACATACTCCTGTATTAAGATGATCCTGTAGGGATGTTTCTTTAGTGAAGACGCGTTCGCATACTGGACAGGTGTGTTTGCGTTTCCTGGGTAAACCTTGGTGTGATCGAAGGTGGGTCATCATATTGTAGCGCTGCGCAAAAGTCTTATCGCATTTAGGGCACTTGTGAGGTTTGGCTCCCGTATGTACTTGAAGATGCCTTTTGAGATGCGAATTGGATCGAAGCAGCAGACCACACACGTCGCATTTCTTCTTTCGAACATCATCATGTGCCAAATTGTGCATATGGAACGAAGAGTAGTGAATAAACTGTTTCCCGCATTTTTCACATTGATATCGACATTCACCTGTATGGATAGGCATATGTCGTTTCAAGGCGCCTTTCTGAGTGAATTTTTTCCCACATACATCACACTGGAACGGACTGACGCCACTGTGTAGTAACAAGTGCACGCGAAGCGCATTGCGAATTTTATACTTTATGCCACAAATCGTACATTCATGTAACTTCGGCGGCTTTTTATGAATGGTTCGACGATGCTCGCGTAATAGTTCTTTCGTAGCGAAATTACGTTCGCATTGCAAGCAATAGTTTGGAGCTCCATGTGTCACAGATGGTGCTTGGGTATCAGTTTCATCACCTAATTCCGGAATCGAGTTGGTATAAACTTTGCATACAAATCGGTCACTATTTTCTTCAGTTTCATATACATCGCAGCTCGCTTTGATATCAGAATAAGCGAAGAACCTCAGTTCGTACTCATCGGTTTCTGTAAAAAGAATCGAATCAGTCGGTAAATGACAATCGAAATTAGTAGACAATTGATGTATATACGGTATCGAATTCGTACCCTATTCGATATAAAGTCTCAGCGCTATACTTTATAGTAACTCACCATTATCCAATAGTTCTGTTTTTAATGCTGGCGTACTTGTTGGCTCATCTTTCAGCACATATGCTGTTTCTTCAAAAATATCATTTTCAATGTCCTCATCTTCCACTATATCTGCGAATGAGTTGGACAGCATATCTGCTTTATTTTCATCATAGTCGTTTTCTTCACCGCCTTCCTCTCCGTTGACACACAAGAGGGCATCCTTTTTACAATATCTCTCATCTGTTGATTTCAGCAAATCGGTCAGCTCTTTTTGAACTTGGTGCGCTGTGTAGCACGCCAGATCGTAATCGTTTATTCTATTCACGCATCGTATACAACAAAAACATAGTTCTGCCGTCCGTGATAAATTGTGACCGATAAATTGTTCCAGTAGTTCATGTATCGGTGTTTTGGTATTTTCGGTGCAAGTCTCGAAAATATTTATTTCTGCACTGATTAATGGCTGATCACAAATGTAACACTTGACCAAATCGTCCTTAGCCATGACGCTTTGCAGCTAGCAAAGCAAGCAAAACAAAAGCAAAATACTGGACCGGACTCGGTGGATGAATTTGATGACAAATTGGGGCTTTGACAGTAGTGGCAGCGTTATTCCAAATAATTTGATAGGACGGATAGTAGGATAGTACGCGTTCAAAAACAACGTTTCTAGGAGATTTTTTTTAATCTTAAAAACGGGTAATTAAGTATAAACGCATTGATTAATGCCACCAAAATTGACAAAGTTACATAGTTATTCTTACCTTGATCGCCAAATTTGTCGATTTACATCAAATAGGAATAATCATAGATCAGCTGATATTCTGGTACTGCTCATCGCTCACGTCATAGTACTTCAATTTTGAGTTTGTTTACCTCGAGATCTCGTCACTGTCATCACCAATTTGTCAAGATTTTAGCTGATGTGTTTACATTGAAGTTTCTGCATTAAATGGAATTTAGTATATGTTTTATGTAGTCCGATTTCCTTGGAATGAATACTAAACCTACATTAACCTGTAAGTACTATCAAAGGTAGCCATGGTGTTTTCTGTTATTACTCGTACTGAGACAATTAGGGCCCTATTCTGTAAAGGGTCGAGATATGTGCTGTGGAATGCTAGCTATTTAACTTCAGGGGCAGCGTTCTTTAATTCAATGCTGTTCTTGAACTATTCTCTTCGACTTCAGATACTTACAGTTTCTTAAAAGAATGCTGAGTCCTAAAAATGCTTGTAACATTGCTGATAGAACTGCCTTGAATGTAAGGCAAATCATCAAATAAATTAAAAAGTACTATACTATGGACTTTTGTGTTTGCAATTAGGTCTGTTGTATTTCTACTCTTAACAAATCGAAAGGCATACGTTTAATAAATATAGAAAATCGTCCTTTCTGCAGTGCTTCAAATTTCTCCTACTGGCGAACAAGGACAATTTGCACACGCGTCAGATATCGAAGTTCCTCCTGTTTCTCGCCAGTCCGGTATTCTATTGTTTTGCTTGCAAATTTACATTGTTTTGAATTTGAAACCTAAAGTTGTTTTTACCTAGTTTTCTTTACGATTTAAATTGTAACTAACGTAGGATCCATAAAATGATTTTGATGATTTTAGTCTTGGGTTGTTTTTACCTAGTTTTCTTTACGATTTAAATTGTAACTAACGTAGGATCCATAAAATGATTTTGATGATTTTAGTCTTGGGTAGCTTCTCCAAAGTTTGGCTTTTTATTTCCTGCTTCTTAGTGTGCTTGCAACTTCGACTTAAAAAAGGGGAACGGACTTGTTCGTTTGCTGATCCCTTTTTTCTTTGGAAAAAATTGTTAGGGAGACACCACCAGGCCACAGGTACGCTACTTTACAAGTCCACACAACGAGTTGCATAAGCTGACAGTCTAGATCAAATCCAGGAGCCACAGACGCCCTCATACGGCTACGAGTCGGAAGTGAAAAAATCAGTTTCTCGGTCAATGAAACTAAAACAAACCTAAGCAAGGAAAGTGACGTCAGTCCGAAAAACTTAAACCTGGAAAATATATATAGTTTTTCAAACTAAAAGGCCACCCAGTAAAATTGCAGCAAACAGCGCATGCTCAGTACTTTATATTCGAAGGCCCAGAGAAGCACACAGTGAAAATGCTTCACACATACAGATCACCCATAAATAACCAGAATCTTTATAACTGTTACCAAAAAGGCACTGGATGTACTGAAATGCACAGAACTTAGGAAGTACCCGGTGAAGTATAGAAAGAGAGTAGTGTAGTGGTCAGTGTACTCACTGTGTAAGCCGGAGGTCTCTGGTTCGAGTCCCGTTGCTGTGATTTATTTCGAGTGATTTTTCGGACGAAATATAAGCCCGTTCAGTTATGATACGTACTGGTTTAAAAGCAGAACGTATCGCAGCTGGGTGGATGGACATACCGCCAAAGCGTGATACTGACCATACTACCTTTCTCGAGTGACGATACATTTGATGAAGATAATGAGATACTCTAACTATCTCTAAGCGAAGGTCCGAAAGGGGTTGTAATGCTAAAGCAAAAAAAGTTTGTTACAATGACGGGTTGCATAATGTTTATGGTATTCAACCTGTAGCTCTATAGTTGCAATGGGCTGGACATGTGGAAGAAATGGGAAAGCAATGCTTATCCAGCCGAAGATAAAAGGTTGAAAACAAGGGCGATATCAAGAAGAGACACTGAGGAAATTATACGAACTCTCAGTTGATGCTGAAAACGAGGCCGCGACGTTTGAAAGCAAAATCCAGACTTTGAGGATAGAGATTATGAAGTCCACATCCAAGATTTAGGTGTAGTTCAATACAAAGGTGCATAGTTATCTAATTTCTGTTGATTAAATTCAAAGAGAATCAAATAAATTCTTCTTCTGATAACTTTGTGGGAACTGAAAATTTGTAGCCAAAAAAAACTAACAAACTTTTTGATTTCAGACTCGGGCGTTGAGCAGCTCTTTCGCTCCCTCGAATCCCACATCGTTTCAGCACTACCTCTCGATACTTATGAATGGCGAAGACCATTCGGAAGGCCAGTGAAAAATGTTCGACTTGATGCCACGTTTCAGGCTTTTTCAACAGAACCACTAGAGCAGTACAGGAAAGGTGAATGGAGTATTCAGGAACATCCAGTATTGCACATTTATTTCACGGATTGTAGCGTAAGAAATAAACTGAATATTGTCAAACTTAATCATGTTGTACTTCTTGCAGGAAATTGAAATATATAAGTCAACAGTTCGGGATGAAATTGACGCTTGGTTGAAAGTTTTGCAGCAATATGGTGTGGAAGATTGGATGATACTTCTTGTTGAAACCATAGACATGCGCAAAACGAAAAATCTCATTCCGCGTACTACCGTTCTCGACAAGATCCGTTTGGACTTCGCTTCAAAAACAGGAGATCGTTGTATTTCAGTGCTAAATCCGGCGAAATATGAACAAAGATCAACAGAATCATTTCGATGCCTAGTTCAGAGAATAAAACACTTAATGCTAGCTAGTTATAATAAGAATATCGGAAAATACGAGGAGTTGATAAGAGCCAGGCGAGAAAAGCGAAATCACGAAAGATGGAGTTTCATAAAGTATTTTTTAATGCAGGAGGAACTCGCCCTCGTTTTGGAGAATTTAGGATTATATTCAGAGGCATTGGTTCAATACGATGAACTCGATGCAATGTTCTCTCAATTCGTTACAAATTCGGCATTTGGAGAGAAGCATAAATGGATGGAGACATTTAGAAAACCCATTGTCTCATTTCATGGCATATCGCTGAAGAAAAAAAATAAATTTGATGCGAGGAACAATTTGATAGCGAGCAATATAACACTTCTAGAATTTCGTAATTACTTGTTCGAGCGCCAGTGTACTTTGCTTGAGCAATGTGATCGATGCGCTGAAATCGGTGAACGATTGTTGCCATTTTTGTTCTCTACTCTTCGCGAAATTGAAGTAATGAAACTCGAAACACCAGTTGGGGCTTTGAGTTGCTGGGAGTTTGTATGCGCCTTGGAAGTGTTGGATGCGTGTGATCGCGCTATGACGACTAAGGAAGTTTCATGCTTCCAACACTGCGCACCGATATGGAATTTAGCGAAAGATAAGTTGTATGAACTTGGTAAACTGTGCGGCCTCTTGCCGGGATGTACACCCACTTCTGAGCAGCTCCACATAGTTGTCCAACTGTTAGCGGGCATCGGTGATGAGCCGGAAGTTACTGATACTTTCATCCAAGCCCAACCACAAATAGAAAAGAGATCACACTCACCAAATCGGAGGCCGAAAAAAAGCTCGACACAACAATTAAAAGATGCGCTTGGAGCTAATGAGGCTTTCCAGAAACTTTATCTGGAACTATGTGAGTTGGCGATCAGCACGTACAAACACGTTTCCAGGCTGAGATCAGCCAGGCTTGTAGGACTGGATCTGGGGAACTTCTACTGTTCTCTAAACGAACCAAATAAGGCAGTGGTATTCTTTACAGACCTGTTACGGGAGCTAAAGTCAGAAAATTGGAATCATCTGACTAGTCAAACGCTTTTAGAATTGGCTAATTGTTATAGGAAAATGGGCGATTTGTTATCCTATACGAAAACATGCAGTACTATATCATGCTGCTTAGAAATGGAAAAATTAGTGCGGACATTTTATTTCGACGAATTTCTCAAATCATTGAAATCATTGAAAGATAACTTGACAGTGGACAGTGAATCGAATCAAAATTTAGCGATGTTGGAGGACCATTTCAAAGTAATCGAGTTGAAACTTTTGAATGTAAAGCCAATAATACAGGTAAGCTCCAGCCTGTTATTTCGATTTAAATTACATACAACTGTATTTCCAGGATGATTTTATTTTAGCTGAACTTAAATTAGAAAGCTACTTTCCTAGAGAGCTTCTTGCGGAGAAGTTATCGTTGTCATTTGAAATGAACTCTAACGTTATCGATATGACGTTAGGTAACGGTCTAAGTGAGGTTCCAATGCTTCCCATAAGTTTGCATCTAGACTATAAGCAGGACAATACGCTAGCCTGTGCTTCAGTGGCTTGTGAAACTGTTAAGAACAAGCAGCCTGTACGTAGAACAAGCAGCACAAGACGAAAACTATCACCAACAGTTCGGACTGACTTTACAAATAGTGTTAGATTGGAAAATGTGGTCATTCAGCCCGGCTTGAATGTTTTTGAACTGCGCTGCAAAGCTGTTCGGGTGGGTATATGGAGATTCAAGCAGCTGTCCATTCATGTTGACAAAATAGAATTTCTGTCGGATGGAATTCATCTCAAAGTCAACCCATTTGAAATCACAACGAAGCCAGCTTCAGTGGTTCTAAGTTTCAAAAACTTAGTAGCCGGTATCGAGCAACCATTACAAATGGTAGTCAATGGTGGCAGCTTTATTTTTCCGGCTGATTCAAAAATAGTTTTGAAATGCTCAAAATATTTGAAGGTTCGATTATTGGAAGAGACTGATACTCTGTTTGAATCACAAATTAACATTCCACTGCTTAACTTCAAATCATTTGAAGAGAGAAAAATAGATCTGGAAGTGTTATCTGAGCTTCCTGGACGGAGTGCTGATAAGAAGATTGAACATAAAGTAGCATTACTTTGTCCATGGTCGAGGAACGAAATCGAAATTCCCGTTCAGTTCCTTCCAGCATTGACAACATCTTGCAGACTTCACACATGTGGAACCCAGAAGTTCTTGCATGTGTGTCTGAAGGGATTGGATGGACATCTCGCTCTAACAGATGCTTCAATGACATGTGAAGCCAAAGGAGTCAGTTTAATTGATTTAAACTCAAAGGATCAAAACGAAATTGTAAGTAGATCAGAAAATATCAAAGACTATATCAGATATTTTTCAAATCATCCATTCTAAAGGAAATTTGCAAGAACCTTACGGTATCGTATTTGTGGGAATTACAAGTGGAGCCACTTAAAACAGAAAACGAACTTCCTGTGATCAAAGTGAATTTCTCAACAAAATACGCAAACTATGAAAAGCCTGGACTTCTAAGAAATTTGGCTTGTTCATTTGATGTGACGGACTACACGACTCTATTTCGTATTCAAGCATTTATTGAACCGTCTGAACTATGTCGTGTTGGATCAGTTTGTAGTTTGCATCTTAAAATCAGTAAGGTACACGACAACCCGTTTGAGGATTTGATGTATGAGGTGTTAGCGGATCAAAATATGTGGGCGGTTTGCGGAAGATCGGCGGGTGAGTTATATTCTAAAGATTTATGCACATATTCACGAGAGGGAAAATTCACTTTTAACAATATTACAGGTGTTATATCAATGCAGGATGTTGAGTGTCACTCGATATCACTCGACGTATTACCCTTAAGTGCCGGTTTCCTTCCATTACCAAATATCAGACTACTGAAATATATTTCTGGTGGAAAGAACAAGCCTGAAATGCGCCCAAAACCACAACCGTTTCCTCCTGGTCAAATATACAACTCGACCAAAAGTATGCAAATCCATGTGTTGGCTGGTACGAACGCTGAATAATAGAAAATATATTATCTATACTCATTAAATTAATCTGTCGAATTGTCATGCTTTTTATTAATAATAACCATTAAATATAAATATTTCAAACTGAAGCAAATGGCATTACTTGTAAACATGAGAAACGCGAAAAAAAGATGGCATAAAGATGTTAGTATTTATTTCTTCTCTACCAGTCTGCTGATTTGCTCTTCATTCATGCGATAAAACAACCAGCCTTCTTTGGCCGTTAAATTTACAGCTCCGAGTTTTTCATAAAAATGCCGGGCGGGGTTCCAATCCAAAACGTGGAAATCTAAACGTCGGCAATTGTGTTCTTTCGCCATTCTAGCTGCGTGCGTAAATATTTTTTGTCCAACGCCTCGCTTTCGAAATGATGGTTTAACATAAATATCTTCCAAAAAGTATGATTTTCCTTGCCAAGTTGAATATGCGAAAAAACAAATCGCGTACCCGACTAATTCTCTAAAATTTCAGATAAATTAATTCACCTCAAAAACTATTGTAAATCAAATGTTTTTTTAATAGGAATTTAAAAAAAAAACACCTTTTTTCTAAATTAGAATCTTCTTGTGCACATTCGGCAACGTAACAATGCATGAAGTCTCGTCCACCGTCCAATCCAGAGTCCCTTATCAATTCTTTACAGGAAATAATTATAATATATAATATAATAATATATATAGTTGCATATTAAGGACTTACCAGCTGTAGATAATTTGGGGCCGTCACTCATTTTCTCAAAGTCGGCAAGCTCCTGAGAAAAAAACATTTGGGAGCATTGCGTTTATATTAACCTGTGACTGGGTTTCATTAAAGATTTTAAAAAAAGTTGGGCTTGAATTCTAGAACAATTTAGTGCCTCTTTATACAACAGCCAGTCCGTGTCGGGCAATGGGTTAGGGCAAGTTCAAACCTCGGTGGCGGTATCGAGTTTGAGTTTCTGATGCTACTGCCGGATTATCAGTGCAGCTAGGTTTGATGGGTACAAATTGAAAAATTAGGCAATAATCACATGATTGTGCGTGATATTGACCATGTCACCTCGAATTCCGTGACATTCATGGAATGAGGTAACCATAACAATAGATCTCAACGCCAAGGTTCGGATTTGGACTGTTGTGTGGTGGATTATTATTATACAACAGCTAGTAAAATTATTGAATAATTTAATATACATTAGAATCAAGGTAGCCGAATCTAGGATGGTACTTAAGAAGATACTTAACACATAACACCCAAGCAAATGCCTTGACAATATACTAAATGACTTAGAAATGGAAAACAGCATCATAAAACCAATGACCTTTAACTCTATGAGTCATTCATATGTGCATTCTGCTGTTGGAAGACTATTTATCTGCCAAGTGAAAATTAAAAGCGACCTTTGATCTGCAAGTGTATTGTTTTTACTTTTAAGTTTTGTTTTGATCGTGGACACCAGTCATCCCTGGACGTCGTTGTGTACCAGATAATCATAATGATTCACAGCGAATTTTAAACTTTGGTAAACGCATCCTTTTTCATATGAATTCATTATATGTTTCATCTCGAAAATAAATTTAGACACAAATGCTGGCAAAATCAACAGCATCTTTTTTTGTTGATAGGTTAAATATGCTTGAACCCATTTGTAATCAAATTATTACCTGAATCATATCGCGTACACTTGCTAAATCTTCAGAAGTAGCTTTTCTGATTAATATGTTTGTATTTTCTGTCATTGGCACTGTTGAATTTACTGCGTAGAATTAAAAAGAGAACTGTCAGAGACTTTCTTCCAAACACTAACAACATAACTGCATGAATAGATCATAATCGTACAAAGAGAGGCCTTATCTTTATTCTGATTGCAAAAGTGCTATCAATATGAAATTATATACTAGATGATCTCCTCAGTTTTAATTTGGGTTTTTAATTAAGCTCAGGTGAATCACTTTACGCCCTAATTGTGCTTAGCAAATGTAAGCATATGTCTTAAATTGATGGCCTACTGTGTTATAAAACCCTATTGAAATCACGATCTGCATGTCTGTCCGCCCGTCTGCGCGGCTGCCTGTCACAAAATTTTTTATTTATTTGCTACTAAACAAGGCATAATTACACAAAATATAAAATTTGCAATACAATTATTATTTAAATCCATTAATTTTTATACATTCTTACTCCAGGTTTGGATAGGATAAGGTACTTAATAATGAAGCTTTGAGTTGGGATCCGGAAATAATTAAAGAGTAAAGCGTACTTAGCAACAACAGTTTCCAGGCTCATTGTCTGCGTGAATAGTGTAATTTGTTCATCTAGTAAATTCGAATGCCTAGTTGATTGCGATCCCTCATTCACTTTGATTCCACCAGCTGGAAAAGGAGTTTCGATAGTGCCTCTAAGGCATCAAACCCTAAGCAACAGGCTTCTGGAGGCCAGTGATGACTAGTGTGCAGTACGACGGAGGGAAAATTTATTTCTTTGCAAATGAAACCTTGAATTTTAATATTTTGAATTCGGTTATGGAGATATCAACCAAGCCAATTCAGTTAGGAACCATTGATTCCGAAATTTTTAAATTTCTGTAGGTATTAGAATTTTGTGGTTGAGCGATCAAACGCTTTAGTAAAATCAACGTAAATCGCGTCAATTTGGCGCTCCATTTCCATTTCAAAGAGAATACTTGAAAAGTTCTGTTGTGACAAGGGACGGAATAATATGTTACATTTGATATAAGCAACACATAATACTGAACACACACATAATACTGAATGATATTTCAATTTACATAGAGACATGGCCAAAACACACGCGGCTCGGCACTCAATACTTAACCGACTGCATGAGACAGTTCTTCACTAAAATCTAGATGAACACGTTCGTACTCTACACAATGATACAGTCTAGATCGAATACGCTCGCACGCTTCACTATACTCGTAGTCTCCCCTGACTCAGCCTAAGGAGTCGATGAGATTTAGATTTATATCAAAACGTACATCAAAAACTCACTTGGCCTAAGGACTTTCAATTATAACGAAATCGTCTGGGGCATTTGGTAGAACTGGAAAGGTGAGGTGGACTTAAAGGTCCTTTTTCAAGGTGAAACGTTGGTTTCTTACACATATGATAATGTATATATATGAATAAATCTATATGTATGTATATCGTGTGTATTCATTGCCCATCAGAAACAAGGGAAACTTATAGGTCAAAGTCAAAAGCGCTTTATTCAATACTAATCCTTGTAAATTTTCAAAAAATATAAAGCAAATCCCAACACTAAAAATACTAAAACTTAATGGCCCAAATGGCTTTCTAAATTTATACATTATCAATCAAGACCATTTAATCAAAGACATAATATCAAAATCAAATTGATTAAAATTATTACATATTTTATGATTCAATCGGAAAAAGTAGAAAAAAACCAATTAACACTATTCAAAAATTATTTATAATTTCAACACAATAGTGAGCCTATGCCTAGTATGTTATTACCTAATTCTAATAAAATCTAACCAAAAACTATATCTTATACTAATACAATGCTAAACCGAATATACTAAACACAACATATACCCATCCTAAATATTGAAACCTATCCTTAATTTTCAAAATTAAAAATAACAACAACACTAATTGTAGCAATAGTGAGCTGAAACTCACAAACCAAGTAAGAAAAAAAAGCAAAAACTGAAAATAAATACGAATAATTTAGACATTGTCATTCAGCCATCAATACCCAGATTGCTCCGTCTCAGCTCGAACAGCAACAACAAATCTAGCAAATGATTATCTCCATTAGAACTGTTCGTCTCGTGAACTCGAATTCGGAGGATATTTTATCTTCTTGTCGGTGGCCCGTCTATATATGTGATATATGATTGGGGCACCGTCGGAGTAAAAAAAATATCGATTCATGTCCAAAAACACGAATGATTTTGGAGGAACGAAGCCAGCAACGAGGCAAGTCGCAATAAACTCCTCTGTAGGGAGGATCCTGGGGTTTTCGCTCGTAGTTACAGATCTTGTGATATGATTCCGAAGAAGTTTCAATATGAAAATATCGACTCTCATCACTTTAGCTGCTTGATAAATGTTTCTTTTGGATATATAGTGCTTCCAATCCGTCTCAGGCTTTCTGTACAAACTAGTACATGCACGAAGCATTTCCCTTCGAAAACTTTTAATCTTTCCATAGTACCAGAACTTTGTTTTTACTCGATCTGGCATCCATATGTCAAAACTAGTCCAACCAGGGTCTTCTGACAGCTAATTTTTGGTCAATTTTTCTGGAATGAAACAGTCGTTGAAGATTTAAGACTACATTTTGTGCTTTACTGAGCATGAGTTTGACATCTTCAGTATAGTACAGATACTGATCGAGATGAAGACCAAGGTATCGAACACAGGATTTATGTGGAATTCGTTCTGAACTACCCTTACCAGCCATAATTTGAAAATCCGGGGTGACGGCACTTTCCTAGCATAGGCCCTACGCGTTGCGGCTGCAGACCCAGTGTGCAAATCGGTTCACATTAATTACGTTTCAGGGCTTAACTGGCCCCCTACAGCGTTGTCCGAAAAAATATTGTTTCGCACTTCTGCGCATTGATTTTCATTTGCCAATTGCCAGTGCAGAGCTGCACATCATTAAAGATTTTTGGAAGATTGCTCTGAACTTTTGTAGCTTTTCGAACTGCTGTATAGATGATCAGCGAACGCTGCCAATGATTGCATTGGCGAGACGTTAAAATCAAAGCCGTTCAATAGTTTGCGAATGAATATTGAGAAAATCAGAGGCGCAGTAACTGTTCCCAGCTTTAGACTATTCAAGAGCTTGAAATCGCGCATTGTTGTCAGATTTCCATCAGTTACAACCAACGATTTTCGGTATAAAATATTGTACATCATGGCACAAGGTGTCTGGGGAATCTGTCCTGAAGGAGTTTTAAAATGAGTCCATCTAACCAAACCGTATCGAAGGCTTTCTGCATATCAATGAGACACGCTCCAACACAAAGTGTATCATTTAGTTTTCAATAGATGTCTGAGGTTACTTTTGTTATCGCATGTATGGTCGAATGCCTGACACGAAAACCAAATTGGCGATTCGGCATCAGCTCATATTCCTCAATGTGAGCGTTCAATGCTTTACGTAGTATCACTTCAAACACCTTGCTGATGTTAGGCAGCAAGCTGATTGGGCGATAACTTTTAGGGCACAAAGATTCGTTTCCTTTCTTCTAGATCGTAAATATCTTAGCCTTTTTCCACTCATTTGGGAAATATGAATGGCTCAACATATTCTTGAACAATTTGCAAATAATTCCTAATAGCATCCTCAGGCAAATGTAAGAGAACTGTATTTGGAATACTATCAATTTCACATGATTTCTTGTTGTTTATCCTACCAAACATGAAACATAAGTCTTCATAGCTGACAAAATAATCAATAAGATTCAAGCTCGGTATGAGACAAGATGTCAATGTTTCATTGAAATGGAGAATTGAATCACCGTTCAGGCTCGATTTGGTCGGAAACTTTTGCTTCAATGACCTCTGAAAATATTTGATTCCTTGTCTCAGGGTTTGGTAGATGAACCAATTCAAAATGTATTCCAATCAGGGTAAGCTTCTGCAATTCATCACATATAATCTTGTTTCCATTTCTATCCGGAGCCGTACTATCAATTTCGATATCAGCCCTATAGAGATGATTAATCTCATCACTAGCGATTCAAGATTCGATATCGTCACTCGAGACTTCTATAGGAATAAGCTATTCACTTTCGCAAAAACGCCAGCTGGGTCCTGTGGGTTAATACCCCTCAGTTTTTTCGTCCATTAATTGCTGACTTCACAATTTCAACAAAGACAACGAGAGATGGTTGTAGTCCAAAAATCGCCGATAAATATTATTGACCCGTGTGAGAAGAAGGCTTTTCAATCTTTTCAACCTTGTGATGGTTGGTGTTGGTGATGTTTCATCTTGGGAACTAGTTTCTCAATCGTTTCCAACGTCAGCTTCTCTAACTTCGACAAATAGAGATCTATTTCATCGTTAGTAAGATTCCTGTCATCATAAACCATTGAGCAAGCGTTGCCATCCTCAGAAGGAGGAAATTGCTTCTCGTAATCCCGATTAAACTTCTTTTGAAACTTACCCCAATCTGTTTTTTAAATTCAACCGATAATTTTTATGTTGAACTGGAATGAGGAAGACATCATCCCTATGGCAATTGATTTCCATTACGATTGCGTTATGGTCGCTATCGTAAAAGCTAAATTCAAGTTTGGTATCAGCAATGCAGCGGTCCAAATATGAAATTTCCTAGGGTATGTTGGGAACTCCGACTCAAATAGATTGCACCTGTATTCTATTTGGTACTCTGTTATCCACGACTCAGAAAACATCCCTTGAATTATAGTTGGCGTTCAGCCATAATGTATGCCGGGCATGCAGGTCACCGGCAAGAATATAATAATTATGCAACCTGTTCAATTCGAGTATTTCAAACAAAGAATTGAGCTTCTCCTTGAACTTGAGAACGATTCGACCAGCTGAATACACAGAGATAACAAAGAGATTATCCCCACCAGGCAGTGAAATTTTGATAACGGACTCTTCAAGAGATTCAAAGTTTTTGTATTCGACTTTATCAATATTTTGGAAACAATAGGGTCTTCTAACCAAAATCCTGGTGCCACCTGAATTTCAGTGAGAAGCATGGTGTCAAGTTTTTGCTTAACAATGAATTCAAGGAGATAGTCACGTTAATGTAGAGTTACAATGGAGTTAACGTTTATCGAGATGAGACGAAGCCTATGCATGGGAATGTGACCGGGTGACAAGTTATTTGACGGCATTTGAAAGATTTAAACGCTGAAAAATGAAGTTAAGTTTTGTATCTTGTTTATTGGTTGTCTCCGGTAAAGAATTAAATTGCTGGTAAAATTTAAGAAGCAGCTCATTATTGCCGCTTACATTATTTACATTGTTTGCAGCATTATCTGCTGGTCCTCTAGCGGCGAGTGCAAATGATACTCCGGGGTTAACGAAGTTGGAAGTTTTGACACTGCAGTGTACTTGTGTTTGCTTTAGAATAAATTTTACTCTTGCATCTTGATATCGGGAGCATCCTCGATATGATACTGAATGACCAAATATACCGCGGTTAACGCAGTATAATTTTTCTTTTGGCTCCGTCTGAGCCAATTTGCACCCACCGGGGGCATGAACGTCTTTGCATTTTACGCACCGATAGTACTTGGCGCAGTTGGCAGCATTAACTCTTTTGATTGCGAAATTGCTTAGTTTATTATCGGCTGCCAATAGCCGAACCATACCTTTTCCACTTTGTCCGAATACATTGATTGGCGGAACTTTTTCTGCTTTTTTGGTAGTTTTTTCAGAGGAACCAGCTGAACTAAGACTCTTATAGGAAACCCTTATCTATTCCTGTTTGCGGTTGAATCTGGGAACTTTTATATCGTATAAAATACTACTAGCTTTGATGAAAACTATTTTAATAGCGCTCCTGCCAGAAAGTATTCTATTATTATTCAAGGGAAGAATGTCAATGGCCTTTTCGTAAGGATTTTTGAAAGGACAAAATCGGTAGACGAATGGTGTCACCTATGGCATCTTAAAATACAAAACCAAAAAATTAAAATCCCAGCCTCAAAATCCACAAAAATAAAATTCACAAAAAACACAATTTTGTAATTCAATAAAATAAAATATACGACCAACAACACATAATAATAAAATTTATTTAGTGTCCATGATTTCAGCGTATGCGTGAAATATTGTAGAGTGCTCGGAAAGATTTCATGCAGAAGCTAAAATCGTGGAGACTAAATAGGTTTTGTGATTCTAATTTGCCTATGAGTTAATTAAGAAAAAAAAAAATTAATGAAATTCCTAAAGTCTTATCATACTCCTCTAGCATAATTCTTTTGCATTAATAGCAATTCTTTTTGAGCCATCTAACTTCAAAATTAATTTTCTATGTAAGAAAATTTTATAATGTGTTTCCCGTCACTTTCGGCCGTAATTATACTATTCTTACACATTAACGACTTTCTTTTTCTACAAAGTCCACAATAGTCCAATTTCTTATTTTTGAATATGATGGATATTTTACACTGCCAAAATATCCATCTTGACCAAGCGAAAATGTTGCATTCGGGTTAAATATACTTTAAGACCACTGCTCGTTCTATCATCAAAAAGAAACTGTTATTCTTATTAAAAATAAATAACTGCACTTTGTTTTTGTCGATTTTGTCTTTATGAATATTGTTTGATGTGGATAATACTCGTATAATCTGGATTTTCCCAGCTTGTGGATTTTGTATAGTCGGGATTTATTTTTATGGATTGTTTGATGTTCCCAAATGAATATAAATCGACAATAAAGACTTTATTATTTTGTCATGATCAAAGAAAATTAAGTATCATTTCAGGCAACTTAAATTACTAGGCCAAATAAACCAGAAACTTGTGTAAATCATACTAAGCTAGTAAGGTAATCAGCGATACACACAATAACTGTGACGACAATTGACTATTAGAGTGTGGGTTATATAGATGATTTCGTTTGGGGTCACATGAGATGCCCTACAGCTCAATACGAACCCTTCTACTTTGTGATTCAAGATATCTTCTTCTTCGTAGCACTACAGCCCCTCTCGGGCCTTCACTATCCAATTTCGAAATCCAAGCTTCGTCGAAGAAGTCAGACCAGCATTGCCTCGGTTTTCCCATTGGTTCCTGCTCTCCAGTTCTTCCAACGAATACCTTTTTGGATATCCATTGCTCG
The DNA here is from genome assembly GCA_963969285.1 of Odontomyia ornata. NCBI lineage: Eukaryota > Metazoa > Arthropoda > Insecta > Diptera > Stratiomyidae > Odontomyia > Odontomyia ornata. Next base: position 479,716 of record OZ017738.1, on the reverse strand, counting down.
TCCATACGATTCAAATGGCCAGCCTATTGCAGCTTCCGCAGCCTTACAACCGTTGAGACATTCGGCTCGTCAAAAACTTTATAAAGCTCATGGTTGTATCGAATTCGCTATTGATCACCATCCAGCTTCGCTCCAATTATTCACCTCAGTACTCGTCTCTCGAAGGGGTTCAATGTGTTTGTTGATGTTTGGGTTTCGGTCAATGTTTCACACCCATAATATAGCACAGATTTGCTGTGCTTGCAGCTTATCTACAAGGTTGATGCGAGCTGTATTCTTAGGCATATTTCGTTACCACTTCACGTTATTTTGGCACCTAAATACACAAATTTGCCCACATTTTTGATACTGTATTCGCCAAGTGTGATATTTTGGGCGTTTGGAGTATTTGCTCTCGATTGCGTCATGATTTTTGATTTCTTTCATTCATTTATAAGCGTACTAGTTTTTCTTCGCTGACGAGTTCTTTGGCGGTTATTTGTGGCCGTGACAAAATGTTGATGTCATCCGCATAGGCTACAATTTGGCCTGACTTGTATAGTAATGTACCTCTTGTATCGACAGTCAGCTTTTTTATGACATATTCCAGATCTAAATTGAATGGCAATGGGGCCAGCCCATCTCCCTGCTTTAATCCGATATTTTTATCAAAGGCATTGGTGTATTGGTTATTGATATGGACTTGGGATCTATGTATGATTTGGTAAGGTGAACTAATTTGGCTGGGTATTAAAGCAAAGCATTATTTGGTACAGTACGTTATGATCAATACTGTCGTATGCTTGCTTAAAGTCAACTATATTGAACTTCCAGCATTTCAAAAGTACCTGCTTGACTGTAAACAATTAATCTATCATCGATATTCCCTCTCTAAAGCTACTTAAAAACTCCCCAATAATACTGTTGGCGTGTGATCTGACTATATTTTCTTGGATCTTTGAAAATATTTTGTAGCCGTACAAAGTAGTGATATGCGTCATAGTTTTCGTACTGAATATTGTTATCTTTTTTGTGGGCAGAGAATATAGGGATTGGCTCCACTCACTCGGCATTTGTTCTTATTGCCAAATGTGCTGGATGACTTTAGGGATGGCTTTCTGAGCACAGCTACCACCATATTTAATGAGTGCCTCTGGAATCTCATCGATACCGGGCGATTTAATATTCGTTTGGGCCTTGATGGTGGAAGAAACTTCATGCAGAATTGGTGAGGCCAGTTGAAGCTTTGCGGGAATATATATTGGCTCCGATGTTCTGGAGCTGTGCTGAGGACCTATGAGGTTCTTAAAATACGATGCCCATCATTCCTTAATCTTGTTTTAATCAGCGATAATGTTGCCGATGTCATCATTGCAGGGTGTAGTCTTGGGCTGATAACATCGTTTTAGGCTTTTCTCTATTTTGTGCGCATGCCTTCTGTTATTTTTCGTTAGACTAACATCACTGCTTCTCAACTAGTTGTCATAGTATTTTCGTTTTCTAATTCTAATGATCTTATTCGCTACTCTTCTGAGATATTCTTCTTTATTCGTCCTCGATTTCCTATCTATATATTGTTTGTATGCCTGATTATTTTTGTCCAACGCATCCTGGCACTGAGCATCGAATCAATCATTTCTTTTGCATCTGGCTGGATGTCCGATCATTTGTTCTGCCACCGTCTTAATGGCCGCTTTCATTTCCACCCACATCTCGTTGTTTGTTTTAAGCGATGTGTCTAATAGGATGGAAGCCGGTTAGATGTCAATAGCCTCCGTAAATTTTTTTACCACAGACACGGTTTGGAGCCTTTCAATGTCGAATTTCTGTAAAGACTGACCTTCGCTGAAGACACTTGATAAACGACATCGATTCGATCAAGTAATGAGCCGAGTTACAATTGACTCTTTGCTATGTACGGATGAAAGTTGTGCTCAAGGCCCATTTTTGTTGGGTCAGAATATGGTAAATCTGCTTTTATGTGTCGCCATCTGATGATACCCAGGTCATTTTATGTATGTGTCGATGTGGAAAGCAAGTCGAACGTATGAATAGATTTCTGCAACATACAAAATCAAGCAGGCACTGGCCGTTGTCATTTGCTTCGTCGTGTAGGCTATATCTCAAGTGCCTCAATGGATAGCTCATTGCCAATCTACTATTTACTAGCATTTGGTTGCCCAAGATATGTGGGTTCGAATCCGGTTCAATACTAATAGTAAATATGAATTGAAATGAAAAATGCTTGAATGAAATTGAATGAATCAGTATTTATCCAACATTAAATAGAATTGAAAATTGTAGTTCCATAATAATAGTGTGGCGGAGACAAGGAGAGGAATTAAAATCAATTTTAACTAAACAATTTCCTTATAGGTTTAACACTGATTCTTTTTCTTGAATAAGTGACATAAACTTGGGTTATTTACCTAAGTGACTAGTATTCAGAATCAAGCCTTAAACGTAACACGTTTTACGCCCACAAATTTCGCGACTTCGAATTTTGCATCATACCTAATGCTAATAGTCCTTATTAAATGACTGTATGTACACTTTAATTGAATCGTAGTACACGCACTTAATACACAGTCAATTATAGCAGTTTTTACTGATCAATAAATGGCTTAGGAGAGATACATCGTCTAGTTTGGTGGAAACCCCTACTGGTAGAAGCATACTCCTGTCTACTCAATTTGTTTGATATCATATCGCAACATCGTCATTGTCATCGAGATTCTTACGATTTGCTTGAAAATACTTCCAGACGGCGTGGCAGACAATTTTATCTTATCTTGAAACCAATAAAGGCGTTAGAGCGAAGCCTGCAACAATATTTCTTGGCTGCCCCAAGTTATCGGACCCAACAGAGACGATAACGATTACCATGTCGGTAGTAAATAATTCATCGATAGTAAATGTTCTAGATTGCGTTTGAATGCATGTTTGTTATTATTTTGCATGTATCATGGTTGTCCTGTTCAGCTTTATCATTCCTTTCGTACAATGTTCCCAATTAAGACTCATTATTCTATTTCAAAGTAACAGTTTTCCTATTGCTTACACCGCTGGTAGCCAAGTAGTTACAATAAAAGTCAGTAAAAGGCCTTTTAAATGCGAAGTCAGTGTTGGAAAACGCTGGCATAGAAAGCAAATTGTAGGGCAGAGGAATTGTAGCAATGTGTTTCCGTTTCTTATCAGCACATGAACTTAGTGGCTGTTGTTGCTGTCGTAGCCATTGTCGTCATGTTTTAGTGTTTACTATGTGATTTATGTTTGCTCGTTTTCTTCATGGACAATCTGATAATGCCTTCATACTACAATATATAAAGTATGTACGCCAAGTTAATATAAATACAAATATATGCCTTCATATGTTCTTTGGATTGACAATCGTTGAAAATTCTTTACATTCCTGGCGATATGCATTAAACGTGAGTAATTGTGGGATTGGGTTCCAGAATAGCAAAGTTGTTTTTATAAAAAACGTTCATACGTCGAACTTTTTGCATTTTTCATTGACTTTGCAGGTAAGGGTTAATACATCAGGACTTTATTAACTGTTTTCGTTTGAGAATAACTTAACGTACCCTGATATTGGCTTAGTTATGAAGCATTTCACTATTGAAATCGATTTTGTATGTCCGTCCGTCCGCCTGTGTGTCACAGCAGTTTAATGTGGGGTCATCCCATATTGGAAGAGGAGCCGCAAAATTTTTTTTAATCGAGTGTGGGATGTCAAATGAAAGGTTTTCATGAGGAATTTACAAAACAGGTTTTCAACCAGTGTTACCGGGTTCGTGGCGTGCAGGAAGAGGGCAAACATACGAAAACAAGATTTCAACAATAGATTTGACGTGTTTCTTGACTTTATTCGTAGTTGGTGACTGCATATCGTAAGTTGAGTGAAAAACCCCTCTGACAGGAGCGTAGGTCTGTCTAACCCACTTCTTTATAAGCTTAAAATGGGGCCGACCAATATATTTAAATTGGAAAAGTAGGCCAAGTAAAGAAAATATTTTATTTTATACCTTCTACTTATCCTTGATTCTAACCATTCCTCATATCAGGGCTTCAAGTCAAAGGTTGATGTAATTATAAAATCCATTTCTGTATCCTTTAACAGTATACTCTTGAGTGTAGCGCGTTCTACTTTGCGCATTATCGCTTCACTTATCCTATCTTGCCTCATTTAGTCCGATAAGCAGATCTTCAAAAGTTGCCCTGTTGTTGATTGCTTCCTAAAAGATGAATACGTCTATTCAATGTGATTCTGATTGCATAGATACACTTACACGACCCGTGTAGGTCCTTGGGTGCAATAAATTCGTTTTCCTAGGCTTTTTAAAACCAGGCTTAAAAAAATCTACTAGTTTGGCATCCTGTTTGTCCATCTGTCCGTCCGTCTTTTCTCACTGCAAGTTTTTCAGAAGCTATTGAGGCTACAATCATCAAACTTTGTAGAAAGGTAAGATAGGGTGGTTTGTTTTTACCGTATCAAAATTTTCAAGATTTTCACGTGGAGCTGGAAGTATATATTGGAATGAGCCGTATGCCTCATATAACTAAACTTTGTTGGGAATATTATGATTTGTTAATTGTACATTCTGCAAAAAACTTAAACTTCTTGCAAATATGAAATAATGGTGTTTACTGAAATAAGGTACTTAGATATGCTCCGAAAACTTATTTGAAACCGAATTGTAATGATTGACGTAATTTGGATTACTCCGAAGTGCAATATTTACTTCAACTGAAAACCTAAATTCGAATTGAAAAAACATTGAGTTCATTCAATTTTCTTTAAATTTAAATGCACTTTATTAATTCAATGATTATACATTTTATAAGAACTTAAAGCAAGTTTTCAAAACAGTGAAGTGCTCAAAAAATGAATGGCTCACATGGCACCCTAAATTTAAACAATATGCAAACAAAAAATTGGTCAAGAAACAGCATATGTTATCAAATGAAAATGACTTATTAATTGAAAAAAGGGGAGAAAACCAGCCAATTCATAAAACTAAAGAAGACAACGAAAGATTGTGCTTTGAGCTTACAACTAATATGTATGTAATTCTCATAAATGCTATCAAAAAACTTTAACTGATCCTAACAGTAAAATATTACCATATTCCTTGTCTTTAGTTATTTAAAACAACGAACGCAACCAAATTACAATAACAGCAACGTACCAATGATGAGCAGCAAAACAACAAAAGCGAAAAACATAAACATAAAACAATAACCACGAATAATTTTGTAATTGTCGTTTAGCCACCAAAACTTACACTACTCTGTCTTGGCTCGACCAGCCTCAACATACCTCACAAATTAGTATCTCCACTGAAGCCGTTGATTCTGTGAGCTAAAATTTGGAGTATATTCTCTTCTAATTGGTGCCCATGTATGTATATGATATATAATTTGAGCATCATCGGAATCAAAAATATATCGATTCATGTCCAAATGCAGGAACCCTTCTGGAAGTATGAGGCCAGTGGTGAGACAAGTCTCAATGTACCCTTCATTAGGGTGGCACGGCTCCGAAATTCAGAGATTCTCGCATACAGTTACAGACTTCATGATATGATTTCGAACAAGCTTCAAAATGAATATAGCGACTCTCATCACTTCAGGAATTTGGTAAATTCTCCGATTCAGTTTCTTAGTGTTTCCAATCCATCTCAGGCTTTCTGTATAGACCAGTACATGCACGAAAACATTTCCTTTCGAAAACTGGCAACATTTACATTGTACTAGCAATCTGATCCTGATCGTAGTCTGTGTGGTCTAGTGGTAAGAGCATGAACGCATAAGCCGAAGGTCCCAGGTTCATATCTCGTGGGGAGCAACGTGATTTAATTCAGGGGATTTTTCGGACAGACTACCAGTGTTCACTCAGTGGTGATACGTACTGATTTAATCAGATCATATCATAGCTGAGCAGGCACACGGGAGCATGGTACTAACCAAACCAATTTCCGAAAAAAATCTATATGGTCCTGAAAATGAGATACTCTAACTATCTCTAAGCGAAGGCCCGAGAGGGGCTGTAGTGCTACAAAGAAGAAGAAGAAGAAAAAGCACTCTGATTATACTGAACCGGACATACATATGTCAAAACTGGTCCAACCAGATCCTTGTAACAGATAACTTTGAAGTTTTGATCAATGTATCTGGAATGAAAGAATCGTCGATGGGATATAACACATTAAAAGCTTTTTACTGAGCATGGTTTTTATATGCCCCATTATAATACAGATACTGATCGAGATGAACACCAAGGTATGGAATACAGAATTTATGTGGAATCCATTCTGAACTACCCTCATCAGCCATAATGTGAAAATCTCTCCAATTACGTTTCAGGTTTTGACTGGCCAACCGCAACGTCATCCAAAACAAATTGTTTCGCATTTTTGACCGTTTACCTTCATTTGCTAATTGTTAATTTAAACCTGCACATCATTGAACGTTTTCTGAAGGTTCTTTTGAACGACTGATGCCTTCGGTCTGCCATACAAATAATCAGGTCATCGGGGAACGCCAGTAAAGACCACCTTGGTGACACGTTAAAAACAAAGCCATTCAATAGATTGTGGATTAATATCAAAAAGACTAAAAGCGCAGTAACTGTTTCTTACTGTACACCATTCAAAACTTTAAGATATGTATCTTGATCAGATTCCCATCAGTTACAAGAAAAGATTTTCTATACGTCATATTGCGCATCATGGCGACAAGGTGTCTGGGGAATTCGCCTTAAAGGAGCTTAAAAATTTGTCCATCTAACCAAACAGTATCAAAAGCTTTCTCCATATAATTATTAGACATGCTCCAAGAGATTCTCTATTATTTAGTTTCCAACATATGTCCAAGATTGCCTTTATTATCGCATGTATGGTCAAATGGTTGGCACGGGACCCAAACTTGCAACTTGGCATCAACTCATATTTCTCATGCGTTCGGTTTCAATTCAAACACTGTTGATGTCAAGCCACAAGCCAATCGGGCGATAGGTTTTTCTACTCTTTAAATTCAGAAATAGCTTGGCGTTTTTCCACGTATTTGGGAAATATGAATCGTTCAACATATCGTTGGCTAATTGTAATGATTTTCTAAATGTCCGTGTAGGACACGGGTGCCGGTGGTCTGGCACAAGTGTCAGCGAGCTATAAAAATCCCCGAGCTCAGCTAACTAGCTTCGCTTAACGACCGCGTACGCGTGCTTGACGACTAGCATTTGCGGGATCATATGAGGCGGGTACTTGTCGAGCCACGAAGCTACACTACAAAATACTTATCACGCGTACTCTACTCTACAAGACGTACCAATCAATTTTTATTATCTTTAGAAATGTTCTATTAGGTGTCAATTAAACTACTCTACAGTAATTCAATATTTTTTTGCCTCGTTAAAGTTAGCGGACACGGAGTCTTGAGACAAACGCAAACATTACACAAAAAGCAACCGTTACTTTCTCCGAAGAAGGTCGTTGTATTACAAGGGGAATGTCAAACCTAAAGATGTTAAAGTGGCTGACGTGAACCACTCATCTCTGCCTAAAGGATGGAAACTTGACGGATGTAGTTTACTTTACACTAGTAAAACAACAAACTAAGCCGTTTCGATGGGGTGACCACCTTATCTTTTCAGGAGCAGCCACTCCTGATTACCACGGGGATGCTCGACTGCTTATGTTTATTACAAAATGCCGTCGTACCATATTGAGAATACCGTTAATATCATATAATTTCTTGTTATGTATCCTAGCAAATATGAGATACAAGTTTTCATAGCTGACATAATAATCAAGATGATTTCCCCTCGGTATGAGGCTGGAGGTCTATGTTTCATTTCAATTAAGAATGGGCTCGCCATTCAGGCTTGATTGGAAATCGGAAACTTTTACTTCAACGACTCCTGAAAATATTTGGCTCTTTCTCTCAGGGTTTGGTAGAAGCGCCAACTTAAAATGAGTACTAATCAGAGCAAGCTTCTGAAAACATGCAATCTTATTTCCATCTGTATCTGGATTCGTATTGTTAATTTCAATAGATCTAGAAGATTCATCTCACTACTAGCAACTTTAAGATTCGACATATTCACTCGAGGCATCTTACAAAATATTCTAATAAACACGCTATCTGGATCCTATGGGCTAGTCCCCTTCACAAATACTTCACTGCTGAAGTATGAACGGATTAAGTTCCATACATTCTTAAGGTTAGCTTCAACAAAGCCAACTAGGGATGTTTATAGTACAAAAATCGCCGATGAATATTGGTTACGCATGTCAGAATAAGGCTTTTCAATCTTTTCAACCTTGCGATGGTTAGTGTCTCAGACAATATGGGTGTTTGATCTTGGAAACTACTTTTACTATGATTTCCAATATCAGCTTCTTTAGCCTCGTTAGTTAGATAACTATCATTAGGAACCATTCGGCAAGAGCTACCACCATCAGAAGGAGGACATTGCTTCTGGTATTCCCGATTAAACCCTCTGGGAAGCTTTTCCCAATCTGTTTTTTTTTATATTCAGCCTATGGAACCGGATGAACTGGAATGAGAAAGACATAATCTCTTTGATAATTTACTTCTATTATAATATCAAAATTGTCACTATTATAAGTAAGCACTAGCAGTTTCCGATGAGGATTGTTAAATCTGAATTCAAATCTTGCGTCAGCAATGCAAAGATCCAAACTTGAATTTATTCTAGGGTATGTTGGGAACTCCGACCTATATAGATTGCACCTGTCTTCAATTTTAATCTCTGTTACCCATGATACTCCTTTTGGATTATTGTCGGCGTTCAGCCATGATTAATTCCGAGCTTTAAGATCACCGATATGCGTATAATAATTGTATAGCCTATTCAATTTGAGTATTTTAAAAAAAGAATTGAACTCCTCGATGCTGTGGACGTTTCTTCCCTTTGTATAGGCCGAGATCACGAAGAGGTTATCCCCACAGACAGACACTTAAAGAAATTCAAAGTTTTTGAATTCGAATTTATCAATACGTTGGAAACGATAAGGCCTTCTAGCTAATATCCCGATACCACATCCTTCATCACTGTTTACCCTATCGTTTCCTACAAATTCTAAATCTTTTAATGTCATAGAGTGCCATGAATTGAGGTGGGTTTCAGTAAGAAGTATGATGTCAGGCTTTTGCTTAACAATGCATTCAAAGAGATAGTCAAGTTAAGGTCAAGTAGCAATGGAGTTGACATTGATCAAGATGAGATGAAGCCCACCCATGGGAATGTGGCTGAATGGCAAGTTTTTTTTGGGACATTTGAAAGATTTAAATGTTGAAAACCAAAGTTAAGATTAGGCATTAAGTTGTCCGTAGATTTTAAGAAGCAGCTCTTTGTTGCTACTTACATTATTTACATTATTGTCTCCTGGCCCTCTACTGGCGAGTGCAAATAATACGCAAAACCACTATAATACAACGCGGAACCAAGTCCCACTTGGGAGAGCGGCCCGGCTGTCAGAGATTACAATCCGGATTGTCAAATTCTCTTTCCATGCGGAAGTTGCACGCGAAAGTGCCTCCTCAATCGACTCGTTGGAGAATATTCTGTACTTTTGAAAAAAGATGTGTCATTATCTTATTGGACATTCTTTCATATATCATCATTATTCTACATATTATTTTAGATTATTCCCAACGAGTGGCTGTAGAGCAGTTAAATTCTATCCAGGACGTGAAAGGAACTATTCACATCAATGAGACGGCTACCTACACAAATGAGAACCAAAAATGTAACTTGGATGATTGTCCGGACTTAGCCACTTGCACGCACTCGGGAGAATGCCGGTGTTGGCCGGTTTAATTTATAACCTAGCACATGAGAAAACTGCGTCGGCTTAGTGTTGCATTTATAGGCTTAGCAGTTATCACCATTCAACAAAAAATGTTGGCATATCGGGATCTACAACGGTATCGTCAACTTCATCATCATCGTCCTCGACGACAAGCAAAACGGTATGTTATCCATTGTAATTATTTGATCGGGATGTTTGTAGTTAACTATCGATTCCAAATAAAAATTCACATTTAGTGCAAATCCATTGCTTGCAATCCCGCCCCTTTTAAGAAGCAATCGTGTGAGTCCTGGAACAAAATTTGAAATTGGAATTAGCGCAACTTAAGTGTAACGAAGAAGCTGACTGATGTTATCGTATGAATGGTGTCACGTAGAAAGTATGACCAACATTTCATTTAATTGATATCAAATTTACGTATGATGTTGTAAGGTACATTTTCAATTAGAATGAAATATCGATGACCGACGCAGAAAATATAAGAAACAAAATGAAAATAAAAACAGGGAATGAGGAAATCAACAATAATAACATTACCTTGTAGGTTATATTTTTATGAGGAGGATATAGATGACCCGAAAACCTGATTTTATATTAGAGAAGACAGAAATTTAGTATTCTACTTAATAACTCCCTTTTTAAGTTACTTAAAAATTCATCGTTTGCCAGTGAAGGGATACGATAACGAACTATTTATATGCATTTTATGCAGAGCAAACTAACACACTTGTTTCATTAAAAAAAAACTGTATAATGATTGTATTCTCACCATTAATTGAAGGCACTAAGCTTCTCCAAATTGCACATTCAAGACCTCGAAAATGCAATAATTTCATGTCATGCCTAGTTGTTCACAATAAATACCTTAACTTATTCTTTCTATTCCTTTCAGTAGCTTAGAGTTTCATCGGCGAAAGAAGTGAAAGGTGAGTGTGCCATCAAGTGCGCTGGGTTCTCTATAATCCGCGACTAGTTGGTTCAGCCTTTCGGTTTGATTACGCGATGACTTAATTGTAGGTTGGTGATGTATCTAGAATGTTTTGGTTAGGATTAGAGTGGAGTATTTCTGGCACCACATTGATATGTATTCGGTAACGACTGTATGTTTTTGGTAGTTTGCGGTTTGGAAATGTCAGGTAGTTTGAAAGAGAACGCTAGAGTGAAATAGATATTGAGTTGAAGGAGATGTTCGACGCGTTTTAAACGGGCACTTTAAACGCTGGCCGAAGGAATATATTTGCGCGTAGTTTATTCGCCCTAAGACCCATCACCGAAATTTCTCTCCGAATTAGGTGGCCGATAAGTAGCCACCTTGGAGTAGACTGTGATCATCCGAACGGATAGGCCTTAAGAAGCCTAGTTTGTTGATGCTCTCAAGACTTCACATCTTAAATCTTGTGAAACGACGACAAAGAAGGAAAAATCATTACAACTCTTTCGTAAAACTTGGGAATATTAGGACAAAACGAAATCAGACGGATATCAAATAATTTAGAAAGCCAAACTTTTGTAGAATTGGAATAGAAATGCGTGAAAGTTCTGTTGATTTCAATATCTGCGCAAAAAGGAAATATTGATATAATTGATCTGAATAATTGTGAGATGAAAAAAAGGAATGAGGGAGTTCCTTAAATATGAAGTTGAGATCTTAGTTAGTTTCCAAACACTAATCACTTCATTACTTTCTGACGCTCTGATTATCGCTCTATGTATATTGGCTCACAAGCGTCGGTTTCTAAGGCTTTCTTTCGCTATCGATCTCAACAGCTTTGATTATACGTTTCCAATTTTATGGTTCAGTGGTCGCAACGTATCTAATTTTCTAACGTCAGTTGCGTTATGAATGATTCCGACATTATTCCAGGCGGTGTTGTGTCCAGTTCCAAGTGTGGAACTACCGTTGATTTTGAAGATCTTATGGATAAGCTCAAAAACATAAAGTTTATTTCGCCAGACAAACATATCGTGTCCTTCGCTGCGAAGGCTTTGTTCTCCTGCGTCTCGATCAAGGAAGCTGTTATTTACTTGGAAAAACAGCCACCATCGAAGGGTCTCCCGTCGTTAACGTTCGACAGTCAACGAGCTCTGCTGTGTATCTTCTCGCTGTGCTTTGAAATCGACTATTTACCTAGTATCTTTATTTAATTCACCGCTGAAGTTCTTTTGGTTAGTGTCTTTGGGTGATCTTGTTTCCACCGCGTTAAGATATTGTGTCTTTGCTAACAGTGATAGTGTGGTATCTGAAATTTAAATTTACTTCTCTTAATCCTATACAAATTTTTCTTTGTTCTCATTAGAAGCAAAAAGCTTCAGTGTCATCAATTCGCGATATTATATTCAATAGTGATTTGCTTATTGTGAACTCAAGAATTTTAATCACTACTAGTGGCCCAGTGGCTGATAATATTATGCGAAGCGGTTCTGGGGTATACTGGTATTGCGCTAGGTGCCGCAAATATACCATATCATCATTTGTGGACCGGCTTCGGTCAGCTAATGCTACAGTGGAGTCCCTTTCAGCTTCATTTTCGAAAATGCAGGAGAAACTTAATGAGTCTAAAACTTCTTTAGCATCTCTTGTTTCAATTGTTCAGGCGGAGTTATCGTCGACCTGCCGGATGAACCAGCAACTGGAACAGGGTGTTACTTTCCTTCCACCTGAAAATGAGCATGTTTTACAACAACACCAACCTGAGCTTGCTTTACAACAACAGAAACCTGAGCATGCTTTACAACAACAGCAATTGCTCCTGAGTCTGCCGCAGAGTGAGGATCAGCTACAGCAGTTTCTGGATCAACCGTCTTCACCTCAAAATTTTCTGCTGTCCCCTCAGTTACTTTCGCCCGGGGTGTATGATGAGCTGGTATCGTCACGCCGTCACAGCATTATCAAAAATTCTACCGTGTCACCTCTTGAGCAGCAGCAGCCTCTTACGCGAAGTGTGCTTGCGCAACAACAGCATGCTTGTCATCAGGAGTCAATTCCGGCTACAATTAATAAAGCTACGGTCCTGCAACATAATAGTCGCATGCAGCAGTCTATCTTGCCCTTACAACAGCAACATAAAATTCAGCCTCAATCCGAACTGAGCCTATCACAATTAACGAATCTTCAGCAAAATATCGTTGTGTCTTCAGCACCACAAAACTCTACAGAGAGTGTTTTAGCTGATAACGGAGTATTACGAGCAGTCTCCTCACCTCTCCAGTTGTTCATATCAAGGCTCGCTTACAACACAACTAAGGATACACTTACCAACTACGTAACATCGAAGCTTGGCTACACGCCCAGTATTTTCAGGTGCGTAAAGTTAACAAAAGACAACCTTCCTGACCAGGTTATAAGTTCTTTCAAGCTGACAGTTCCGGCTGAACTTTCGAGACTACTCAGTTCCGACTTTTGGCCAAAGGGCACACTTATTAAAACATTCGATACAATGCAGCCTAAGCGGCGATTTCGTCCCGATAAAGGTTCCAAACCACCTCAACAACCATCAAGGATCATCCAACTCTGAAAGTAATTCTTCATTTCCTAATCGTTCATTTATTTCTATTTACTATCAGAATGTTCGTGGCTTGAGAACCAAACTTGAGGACTTACTACTCGTATCCGAATTAAGTAACGATTCAGTTATCTGTTTAACTGAAACGTGGTTAAATGAGAATATTTCAAACGCAGAAATATTACCTGACTCTTTAGTTTACCGTTGCAACCGTGACCTTAACGTCACTAATAAATCTGATGGTGGGGGAGTCTTGGTTGCAGTCTGCAAATCCCTCAATAGTTCACTTTGTGCTGACTTTAAATTTGCTCGTGCTGTTGAGTGTGTAATTGTGAAACTCCCTCTTCCTCATAACTCCTCATTATTAATTTCCTCTGTGTATATTCCTTGTAATTCTCCCTTAACGGTGTACGAAGCCTTCTTCGATGAACTCTCTGCCTATCTTCTTGCTTGTCACCCACATTCCAAAATTATAATTTGTGGGGACTTCAATCTACCGGCAGTGGAATGGGACCACTTAACACCACCTGGTATTTCCTCAACAAATAATCCTTCTTTGTTACTTTCTTCCTTTCTTTCCCTTTGTTCTTTTTCACAGTTTAATCATATCCGTAACCCTAATGGTCGTCTTCTGGACCTTGTCATGTCAAATTTACAAACTACGTGTCTATCTATAGCTCCCGTTTTACATCCTTATGTTCAACCTGATCTCCATCATCCACCTTTGTCTCTAGCACTACCCGTTGATACCCTTAAACCCCAGAGAACTGCCTCAGTTGTCCTTTAAAGCAAATCATGAGGCAATTAAAACCAATCTGGACTCGGTCAACTGGTGTACCTTCTTCACTCGTCTTGACTGCGATAGTTCCTTGAACAAATTCTATGATTACCTGAATAATCTGATTGCTCTTTACACTCCGCTCCAAGCTCCTCGCAATGCGAAAATGAAGCCTTGGCTTACCCGAAGTGTTCTTCGTGCCTTAAGAGCCAAAGATAGGCAAAATTTCTGTAGATTGCGCTCTTTGGCTAAAACAGAGATCAAAACGGCCATGAAAAACTATTTTAGCAGCTTAAGAGTTCCCTCCTGACAAATAACCCAAAACCCTTTTGGTCATACATCCGACCCCTTAAATCTTCCTCTTCCATCCCGCATACTGTCAAATGGAATAACACTGAAGCCTCCTCCCCTCAGGATATTTCTAACCTATTTGCCGAATATTTTTCCTCAACTTTTTCCTCTTCTGACATACTACACTCCCCTATAAATTCAATTCAAACTTATCCAGCATCAAGTACATCCTATTCCACTGATCCTTCTGAAGTTGAATCCCTTATTAACTTGCTCGATCCGAATGTTAGCCCTGGTCCTGATGGATTACCTAATATATTTGTAAAGTCACTTTGTTCCTCTTTGTGTTTTCCTCTTTCCCTTATATTCAATCTCAGTCTTAGTACTGACACCTTTCCAACGTACTGGAAAGATGCAAATGTTGTTCCTATCTTTAAAAACGGCGACCCATCATCTGCCTCAAACTATCGTCCCATATCACTCCTCTCCTGTTTCTCTAAGCTGCTGGAACGACTTGTGCACAACAGGCTTCTTGAGCCCCTGAGTTCATTTGTCACACCACAGCAACATGGATTCTTAAAGGGTCGTTCAACTTCTACGAACTTGGCTGAGTTCGAAGACTATATTGCTAGAGCTTTAGACAAACAGCTTCAAGTAGATGCAATATTCACGGACTTCTCGAAAGCTTTTGACTCCGTGAACCATGTTCTGCTCTGTCAAAAGTTAGCTTTGCTTGGCATATCCGGTTCCCTTCATTCTTGGATTTCATCATATTTATCCTCCCGTTCATGTCGTGTCAATGTCTATGGCACATTTTCCTTTCCATTCAATCCTACATCTGGTGTCCCTCAAGGGTCAATCCTTGGACCTCTTCTTTTCGTACTGTTTATCAATGATCTTCCTTCTGTAATTTCCTCTTCTTGTCTCCTGTATGCTGATGATTTTAAGGTTTTCCGGACAATTAGATCCCTTGAAGATTGTCCAACTCCAAATTGATCTTTTTAACCTGTATAACTGGTGTAATGTAAACTCCCTTCGTATTAATGTTTCCAAATGTTTTAAAATTACTTTTACTTTGAAAATTGTCCCTTTAATTTTTAATTACACCTTATGTGATGTTGTTCTCTCCTCTGCAGACTCATGTAAAGATCTTGGTGTAATATTTGACCCCAAGCTTAAATTTGATGTCCACATTTTTAGCTTAATTACCAAAGCATCAAAAGTTTCGGGTTTTCTTATGCGGCATTTGCATAAGTTTGCAAATATTGCTACCGCTGTTCGCTTGTTCACGTGTCTTGTCCGCCCGCTCCTTGAGTACTGCTCAGTGGTGTGGTCTCCTAGACATTTATATCTTATGAACTCAATAGAAGCTGTTCAGCGTAAGTTCACCCGTATTGTGTTTTTCAAATTCAACGTAGCTTATGAGTCTTATGAGCGTCGTCTATCCATACTTCGTCTCCCTTCTCTGTCGTCCCGTAGAACCTTCTTAGATCAATGTTTCCTTTATAAGTTGTACCACCAACAAATTGCCTCCACCCTAAGCGCAGACTTGCAATACAGACTGTATGCACGACCTAGTCGGACTAATCACATTCTCGAGGTTCCGTACGCCCGAACAGATTTATATTTTAACTCAATTATGCCACGAATCATCAGAATGCATAACAGCCTCGAGCTTGGCTCTCTATCCACGTCCTACTTTGTTTTTAAAATTAAATTAAAGATGTTACTTTTTGCGAATAGTGATTAATGTTCCTTAGCACTAAATTTTACAAACTTTGTTCTTGACTCTATCTTCATTTCTTTCATGTTTTAGATAAACTCTTTTCTGCTTGATTTGTTGTATTGATTTGTCTTACTCTAAATTACATTTAACTATATTTAATTGTCTAAGTCTATTTTGTAATTGGATTTCTGTCTGTTAAATAGACTTGAATAAATAAATAAATAAAATAAATAAATTAATTAACGTTGAAACCTAGCCAAATAATATCAGTATGGCTGAGTCTGTTTGTTAGGGGAACATTTATAAATGAAATTTATGCTAAGAACCGAACAAGCGAAGCAAGTGAAAAGGTTGTTGATGCGATTCTGGATGACGCATGGGGACAACATTACGGCCGTTGCATACAAGGAGGAACCAGAAGATATTCTAGGGATTGTAAATAAAACTCACCAAAATCTGTCGTTTCGGAATCTCAAGCTCATCAGGTTACTAGGAAGGGTTCAGATCGACATTTTCAGAAAACCCACTCAAACACAAAGAACATGTTTCTCATACTCGAATCACTCCTAATGCACAAAAAATGACACCATTTCATTCTATGATCCATAGAATGAAATCCATGGATCAATCCTACACAGTTTGAAGAAAAAGCTGACGTACGTCTTGGATACAGATTTCAAAATCGTTGATTTCAAGCTAGAGGAGGATGTATGGAAGAAAGAGCTATTTACTCTTCAATAACTAGAGTAAAGCCGCAAAAACAATAGCAGTAAGACACTCAGCTTCCCCGATTATTTATGAACAATGCAAGCATCCTGCAGATTGGTTACAAAGTCCTGCTTTGCAGCTTACTCCTACAAACTCAAATAGCTCTTTAATGTGACACTAATTTTGCTCATCTTTTATTAATTGAACTCTACCTTGTCCAGGTACAAGTCGTCATTTAGACCAATGTAAATTTGGAGTAAGCTTGATTGAAAATAGTAGGTCTTTGGAAAACAATTTTTTTTTTGCAAAGACCTGATAAAGATAATGCTTAAGGATTTTATAAAAATTTAAAATTTTAAGGAAATTTCACACTACGATGTTACTTAATTTGTATTGTTTTTGCAAATCTTGTCGCAGTGTGTTCATATTTACGTCTAAAAACCGCTCGATACGACAGTCGTATCGCAATTTGGCCGAGCCCAAGGATTATGTTTTATTTCATTACTATTTCAGTTTTCGATTTGCGGTACATGTTGTTGTTGTATTGTTGGAAAATTATCCTGCATTATATTACTACTTCAAATATGAAACCAATTGAATAAGACTACAATGGAAAATCAATTATATCGTTGGTGATGATGCGCGATAACATTGTAAGATGCATGATATTTGAGCACATCAATCCGTCCACACGTTGTTTCAGATTTTCTACACTTTAGCCCGATAAGGATTCTTTATCAGCAGTAGTTGGCTGTCTAGATGATCATAACAGCATGTAAGAGAACAAGTAGCAAGCTCGTTATGGTCCATCATGGGCCACTGAGTTGCTTGTTCACGATTTCTGGGAAGTGCATTCAAGACAATTTATTATTAACTCTTATCATTATCGCTATCAGTTAGTTAAGACCATGCTGAACATTATCCATGCAAGTAGATAAGTCTGTTCATAAGCAATGAGCACAGTTCTGGGAGTGGACATTAACATTGATGAGCACCCTTTCTGTTCAAGCCTTGATAAGAATGTCAAGAATGATCTTTGCTCTATTGGTAAAGGGCTATTCAACAGTTAACATTTAATCGTTTCTTTCAGCAATGAATCTTAGATAGCAATGTACTTACATACTTCATTGATAAGAAAAATTTTTTTCAGTAAATTGTCGATGGTTAGCAATGATTTCCGTATTTTAAACAAATTTAAGCAAGCCGAAATTTTATGGCGTTATATGTGGAAGATGTGAATGAAAGTGTTTACCTAAATCATTTTTGTTTAATCCTATGCTATTGTGTTTCTATTCATCTAATACAGAAATTTTACCCAATTCAAAATGGCAGGATGAGATTGAAGTGATGAACACTTGCGGTAACTTGATATGAGCTACATTCGGATTTGTCATATGAGCGGTTTTGGTGGGGGGTTTTCATAACTGGTCTTGAACTTGCGGAATTGTAAGACTACACACTTGAGACCCGAAAAATCAGAAAAAAATCATACAGTTAGGCCTTTAAGACTAGCGTCGAACCATACACTATACTTTTAATTGGTTCTGCTAAAAATTTTCAGGTGAAGTGTTATTTTTCCTGAACGTTTCTTTATTTTACCCTTAATTGCAAATTTTTTCATGATAAATCTATAAAAATTCAGTTTCTTGAATATATTGGATCACCTATATCAAAATTTATTTTCTTGACTGCAATGCAAAACTCACTACTGCTAAAATTTGCAGCTTTTATAGGAATCAATTAAGTTCTGATATATTTTATTTCAAGATCTCATCAACGTCTACTTTGATTTTAAATTTCATAAAAATCCAATGCAAATTGTTGCTTTAAGAAGCTTTCGAATTTCGAGCATTGCCAAGCAGACATTTTGATATTCTGATCTGGCCCTGAAGTTTTTATTTATAGTTAATTAGATGTTAACGGTCTCTACCACATTGCCAAGTCTCATTAACTTTGGTTCAAAGGTTTTTTCAAACTACAGTAAGAAAATTTCGCTCATTTTTCGACCTTTGGGCAGGCACCATTTTGTTTCAGATGATTCGACCTACGGTTTTTCATTGTGAGCTTTATCACACACTTAAATAAACCTTCGTACCAATTTTGATGCATATTCAAGCTATACTTTTAGTTTTTAGAATAGAATAGAATAGAAGTCACGGGTTTTCATCTGAAATAGCCGCGCAGTTTTGTTTTCGCTCAGACAATTTTAATGATTAACAAAACTAGCCGAAATATTTAATTCTGAAAATTTGGCGAAAATCGAAGCGAAATTGCGACATATATATATATATATATATATATATATATATATATATATATATATATATATATATATATATATATATATATATATATATGTATATATACACATATATATATATATATATATATATATATATATATATATATATATATATATATATATATATATATATATAAGGGTGGTCCAACTTAAACGCACGATGTTAATTGTAAATAAAACATAGAGTTTTCAGAGAATTATGTTAATATTTTTTATTGTAATAGAAAGCTCTTTGACAATTATTTGCGAAACAAAATATTGCCCAAATGCTTGCCACGGCTACCGTGGCATACTTCTATCGGATAGTCCATATTTTCAATGGCTATGAGACATAATTGAGGTTCAATGTCGTTAATGTGCTGAATTATCTCATCCTTTAACTCTTAAATTAATCTTGGCTTATTGACGTACACTTTATCTTTTAAATGTCTCCAGAGAAAGAAGTACAACGGTGTCCAATCACATGATCGTGGCGGCCAATTAACATCGCCACAACGTGAGATAACACGGCCATTGAATTTTTCGCTTAAAAGATCCATTGTTTCATTGGCTGTGTGACAAGTGGCACCATCCTGTTGGAACCACATATTGTCCAGGTCCATAACCTCAATTTCTGGCCACAAGAAGTCCGTTATCATCCCGCAATAGCGAACGCCATTCACGGTAACTGCTTGGCCGTCCTCATTTTCAAAGAAGTATGGCCCGATGTCGTCACCAGCCCATAAACTGCACCAAACAGTCACACTTTGTGAATGCATCGGCTTTTCAACAATCACTCGTGAATTCTCATTTGCCCAAATCCGGATATTCTGCTTGTTAACGAATCCACTGAGGTGAAAGTGTGCGCTGAAGATGATTTTTTTTGTAAAGTCACTATTGCCTACTGTCTGTTCAATCAACCATTCGACGTATTGCCGACGCTTGAAATGGTCAGTATGCTTCAGCTCTTGAGTCAATTGAACCTTGTAAGTATGTAAATTCAAATCTTTATTCAAAATTCTACATCAGTGATTTTCGTGAGATGTTTAATTGTTGGGCACGATGACGAGTCGAGGTTGACGGCTCTTCTGCCACACTATCGCGAACAACAGCAATGTTTTCCATAGAACGTACTGGGCGAGCATGCACAGGTGATTTCACATTTCCTACAGACCCGGTTTGCTGAAAATTGCGTACAATTCTCCCGGTTGTGGACACATTTGGTCGATTATGCTGACCAAAAACATCACGAAGTGCACGAAATGCATTTTGATTTGATAAGTATTGTCATCATCAAAAGGAGGAAATTACTTCTGGTAGTCCCAATTAAACTTCCTTTGAAACTTTCGCCAATCCATGTTTTTTAATTCAACCGATGATTCCCATGTTGAACTGGAATGAGGAAGACATCATCCCTTTGATGAGCCCTCCTCTTCTCTGTACCTGTGCCAAGCCTTTTTGGTATACCTCTTTACTGAGGTCATCGCCCCATATTTCTGCTCTGTACAGTAGCACTGAACCCTACGCCACCATCAAGAGGCGACTTTTTGATGGGTTGGGTCCCCCTACATTGGCCATAAATTGCCATTGGACTCGAAGCCGATACGCCCAATGCAGCCCTCTCAGCCGTTGCACTTATTTGCTCAGAGAAATTCATGTTTGAGTTGATCAGTAGCCCCAGGTATTTCACTGCTGGCTTCAATTCGATTATTATGTCTCTAGTACTGATCATTCTTACTTTAAGGATTCTTTTTTTTTTGTCAAGATGACTTCAAGCTAGATTGAACCGACTAGTAGTCGCCCAGTCTCTCACTCGGCGTATTAGCATACCTAGCCTCCAGTTCCAATCGCCCGTCGTAAGACACATTTCGCAGGTTTGGACCAAGGATACATCCGGCGCATTAGCATACCTAGCCTATGTTGCGCTTTTCTGACGTTACGTCCAGTGACTAAAGCCGTAACCTCATCCACATCAGATATTCTGGAACTTGAAAAGGGTTCTCCAGCATATCGAGAATACCCACTCATCCCGCGGAGCTTGGTGCGGCTATATGCCTTTGCCTTTTGGACAGCACTCACAACTTCTGTAATCGCATCAATAGCGGAACGTCCTGCTCTAAAGCCATAATGCCGAGGAGATAGGGCCCAAGCAAAGCGAATCGCGTCAGTGAGTCCTCTCTTGATGAGTTTCTCTGGCACTTTCCCAGCAGTGTCTAGCATGTACTATATAACGAGTGGTATGCAGACGGCGAACCGGGATTTCCCTTCCTCTTGCTGATCATCACGAGCCTCGCCACCTTCCATCGTACCGGGAAAATTCCGTCCCGTAGGTAAGCGTTGAATATGGTATGCAGCAAGTCAGGTCAATGGTGATAGACAAGTTGCAACACCGTAGCTCAAACACAATCTGGGCCTGGAACCTTCCTTGCTTTCAATGATAGGACAGCCTCTTCCAGTTCTGGCTGTGTGAAGAGTAGTCACTCGATTGCTGTTTCACCGCGGACAGCGCAAACACGGATGGGATGAGCGCGGAAGGCTGCCCGCACTATTTCGTCCATCTTTTCCACTTCATATATGCAAGAAGTCCGTAGGGTACCAAGCTTCCGCATAACTAGCTTGTAGCTAAGGCCTCACAGATCCTTATTCACTTTGTCCATTAGATCTTGCCAGCAGCGAGTCTTGCTGGCGTTAATCAATTTGTGAAGGCATTTCCTGGCCGGTTTATATGCTACGTCCCGGTTGAATGCCTCGTCATAGTTCAGTTCCCGTTGAGCCCCACGCCAAAGCTTGTGACACTCCCTTCACTTTTCAACAATTATAATCTACCACCAGTACACTGGGGCTTGCCGGGGTGAGGTTTTCCGATGGGCTCAGAAACACTGCAAGCAGTCATGATGATGCTCATAGTTGAGTTCACCACGTCTTCAGCTGCCAGTTCTTCTAACCCCTGCGAATCACCCTGCAGTGGAGCATTTGCCATGAGCACCTCGACGAACCTCTCGACGGCGGCTTTCATGTCCCTCGCAAACTTCTCGACGAGGTTTTGAGCGGTTCAACTGTTGTGTAGGTTTATCTGCAGGATCCGGGTCATCGAAGTTCTGATTTTGCCTTGGCTAGGGCTTTCCGGAGAGCCCGGCATTCTCCGGATTCCAAGATGTACCCAAGGTACGGCTTTAGATCAGCAACCTTGCAAAGGATACAGTGTGCCTCCATGGCACACCCTTTTCTTTTTTGTCCCATTTCACCGCATTTGTAACAAAGGGAACTCTTATCGGGTCCTATGCATACTTGTACGGTGTGACCATAGTCAAGGCATTCAAAACATTGAAGAGGCACTGCTGTTGGCCGTATTCCGCGGACGACCCATCCTATTCTTACTTTACCTTTATTTAGAAATTGTTCGGTATCCTTTTCGATCAAGTCAATGATAGCCCTGCGTTTTTCACTATGGTTTTCAGGTTCTCAGCCTCACTTTGATCTTACCCACGTTAGGGAGCTTCCTTTTGATGGTCTCTTCTACCTCGGCCAGGTCCGTGACGCAGTCAATGTCTCTTGTTTCAATCGTTGCCATTGGCTCGAGCGTAGCTACAGTTGCGATTTTTCTGAGTATTTTCTTTACTGTATCGCAGAATGCTTCTTTATTGTCGGCCTCTGCTCCGAACCCGACCAGTATGTGGTCTGAACATGTTGGTCGCACTGCTTTAATAGCAATGTTGTTGTCTTCGGACCTTTCATTTCCCCAGATATTCCGCAGCACTTCTGGGTTGGATCGGCCATCTTTCCGTTTTAGGAGCAGTGCCTGCTGCCAGTATGGGGTTACAGACGATAATTTCGCGTCTACTCGTATTTTTTTACATCACTTTAGAAATTGCCAATTCAAAGCCAAGCACATAACTCTCGTATCTTGTATAGGCAGTGTAAGATATACTACAAATGGCATTGTTTATGCATTTGGGATACTGAAAATTTTACACGGTCGTAAAACTGCTTCAATAGGAAAGAAAACACGACCCAAAGCTATCTCTGTATTGCATTCTCCCTGCGCAGTGCAATGTCCTTTTCTCGTAACGAATTATGTATGTAAAAAAAGGTTGTAAACAGTGTCAATGACATTATTGAAACGTGCTTATGCAACTATGGTATACTTTGTAGCGGCACTGGTTTCAACAGGTAGGGATTATTCACCTTAGCGCCGTGCGCTTTTCTGCGATTAAAAGCGGCTTCGTACCACCTACCCACATTCTATAAATGACGGTTCTAAAATGTCGTTGATAATTTATTTGTTACGATAGTAATCAATTAATTTTCTCTTATCACATCACACTATGACACAAATTTCGTGCATTTGCCCTTCTCGTGGCTCCCTCGATACTGATTAAGTAATTTAAAGACCTTTTTGAAAAGATCACGTTGAGACCTTTCATATGATACCCCATTTGACTATCTTTGACGAAAAAATTTTTTTTGAGGGTCACTCCTCTATATGGGGGACCCTCTGAAAATTGTTTTCACCCAAAACGTTCTAAAAGTCATAACTTTCGACCTTTCCGCAAAGTTTCATGGCTGTAGCTTCTATAGTTTCAGAGAAAAACTGCTGTGACATACAGACGGACGGACGGACACAGGTATCGCTTTTAATAGGGTTTTGTATTTTAGTACAAAACCCTAAAAACAGTTATTGATAATACTTTTAGTGAGATTATTTTTTAAGGCAGGGCATTTTACTTTTAAGGTGGGGCACTGCCCCAATATTACCCCCCAGACAGATACGAATTTTAATAGGGTATTGTAATTTTTTTTACAGAAGCCTAATAGGTAGCTCGTTGATAAAAGTTTCTAAGTAGCTTTGTGTGTCAATTCAGAACTGCTAGGAAAAACCTTAATTTCGGTTATCCACGTGTTCGCTGTTGAAATATAATCTGATTTTTGTTAAATTTCAAACTACCATCAGTTAATTTATAAACTTTCAAAATGTTTAAGGGTAGCGCCGAAAATTTAAGTGTTTTAAGAAAACCACAAATCACAAATGAGTAAATCTCTGCTGGGGTTTTTTGTTATTATTCTGCTCTTAATGACATACAACTTCTTAATGATGCAGATTTTTCCTTTTGAAGGTTTTCATCATGAGTGAACATTTTCTTCCCTGCGTGCTCTGATGTACTAGAGCTATACAAGACAACTGTTATTGAGAAAGGTGTCATACATATAGTTAGTTATTTTTTTCGCATAGTTCTGGAATTTATTTTTAAATAGCATAAGTTGACATTTATTTTTTCGTAATATGGGCTTAGGCCACGAATCGCAATCAAACCACGGCTCGAAGTGAACATTATTAATATTTCAACAAAGTTCACTAATGCTAACAATTTACATGAATTGGCTTGGAACTGCTTTTTCCTCGGTTTGGTTAGCAACCACTATTCACTATTCAGCTGCACAACTGCCAGCATTATTTACCAAGCAACGACCAACAAAACCATTAGGAATTGTGGCGTGTAACCTAC
The DNA here is from genome assembly GCA_963969285.1 of Odontomyia ornata. Classification (NCBI taxonomy): domain Eukaryota; kingdom Metazoa; phylum Arthropoda; class Insecta; order Diptera; family Stratiomyidae; genus Odontomyia; species Odontomyia ornata. The sequence continues at coordinate 455,104 of OZ017738.1, read as the reverse complement.
AAGTATATTTATCCCTTGTTTCTTACATATGTAGAACGCGCGAATGAATAATGCAGAGCAATGTGTACAATCATGTATTTACAGTGGCTAGAAAAATGAATTCGAGCGAGGAACAACGCACGAGCCTGCACGACGAACTTTAAGTACATATAGAATGAGCATATGATGTGTTAATCTTCGAGCTGACTTGTTCGTCTGACTCCACTACGAATGGAGACACTTGGAAATTAATAGATTCTGGCTTAAATCAGAGAAAATTCAAAGGGATTTTCACATTTATTAAAAACGCAACGTGGTTGACTTTCATGAAACTGCTTTGTGAAAGCTCAGCTGACCTCATGATAGAGTTCAGAAGGCATTTCCATTGCAGATCGTAGTTACGGCGCAGAACTGATTTAATGAAGATGTGTGCTTTTAGACAGGGTCCGTTTTGAAATGTTGCTGGCTTCATCTCTCACACCGAATGGAGCCCAGAAGAAGCAAAGTAACGATTCGGACAGACGACTAAGTTTGCGGCTGATGCCTGACAGCGCTCCCTTAGTAGCGGCCACACTGTAACATTTATTCTAGCGGTGGGTTGTCGTCGTTGTTGGCACCAATTGCGTCTGTATTTACGTTCGAAGCGGAATTAGAGTTCCTGCTGTGGCGCCATATTCGAATTCTGCGGTCGCTTGTTTCGTTTCTTTAACATTACAGTGTTTAATTAGATTTACGCTAGACACGATCGCGCTATTCTTCTAGATTTGAAGTCTACGTTGCTGCGATTCATTTGTCTTCGACTCGGGTGTTGCCAAATAGTAGTGGGTGCCAGCAGACAAGCAACAGGATGTCCTCGAAGGATTACTTTGGTGGTGAGTACTAAGTGCTCTTTCCTCTTGACTTATCTAGCCAGCTCAGTCCGTTCAATTGGAAGGTCGATAGCAAACATGGGTTGTTTTATATATATTGGCAAGGCCTGACGCTGGTAGAATGTGAAATGTTAATAATAAAATATCGTATTACATCGTTGAAAACTGATAGCACTGAATATTAAACACATCCACCAAGACTCGATAGGACGATAACGTTCCATTGCCTACAATCTGTAAAAAGTCCAGTGAAAATAACACAGAAACCGTGAAAGGCGTAACAAAAGCCTGGAGGAAAAACAAAAACTGCGACAATGCACTGCAACTTCTATTGAAACATTGAACCCAGAAAGTATACATATCGTAATGCTGTTGTTGTTGTTTTGCTGTTGCTGATAACTGCTTTTTATATTTTAAATTATCACCTTCCGATAAAGATATGATAAGAGAGGCTCAAGGTGTGATAACACAATCTAAAACTCTAATCAACTTTGGGTTTTACAGCGCTTATTATTGTACGTGGAGCGCAGTCTGTGTTCGGATGCTTTTTCGTAAAGTTTAGTTTAGTAGTTTTGAGGAAATTATCGAGCAATAAGTCGAACAGCATCTTTGCAATTTGTTTTCGTTCTTACTAGTCTGAAGCGTAGATGATAGTGTCGCAGCCTACATTTAAACATCTTAATCAAACAATGTGTTCGAAACGCGTGTTTAGTGTTGCATTCTTGACCAGTTTATTCCCAAAAAAATGTTCTAACTTAACTACAAATCAGTCGTTATGCAATGAAAATGGTCTGAAATAAAATGCCAACAGTACAGTTGTTATTTCCATGTTAAAAGTGGGTAAAATGAGTGTTCACTAGTGCTTCGGATCTCGCAACAAGATCGACAAAATGGCTGACGTGTTAATGTGTGCTTTGCACCACACGCCATTGCCACATCTACTATATGTTCTGAACTTTTTTCATTGCTTTTTCAAATAAATTGAAAGGTCATTAAGAACGACTCCAATGAAGTAACTGGTGGCCAGAAGTCGTAGGTATATAATGTGGTTATTACGTTTCCCCTCGCTCATTATTTATATGCTACATTTACAAGTGGTGTACATGTAGTGGAAAATACGAAATGAAAATGGTGGTTCAATCTACAGAAGTGTTTTCAGAGTAGCACAGAAATTGTTTTGGAGGTAGTTTTTGTGATTAGGAAGATGAGTTGAACTTCTATTCCAGGACGGATAATAAAAGACATCCATTGCCAAGAGTTGATCTGATTGTATCTTGTGTGAATGAACGTTTCAGCCTATGGATACCGATGTTGCAGAGGCTCAGTGGTAGTTTTAAAAATCATATCTGCTTCCGTCAGTGTTGTCCTGTTTCTTTTCGTGGGACAATGTAGTCTATGTTCAAATATTATGCCTCTAGAACGATTTTTTCGGCATTTCTGATTTTCTCACCAAAGCAAACATGAATAAATTTCAGATTTTTCAGTCAATAAAGCGAAGATAGTATTTTCACTCTAAGTTTGTTTGAATGCTGTGTATTATCGCGTATTCGCTGCAGTTATCATTTTTACAGTCGAAAGTAATTTTCACAGATTTTTTCATTATATATATATAGTTCTTAGGATATTACATATCATTGCTTCTCATGCTTACATACTAACTTATAACTTGGTCCGTGCTATTATCATTCGTCATACATATTGAATTATCAGACAATACTTTGAGTTTTTCTTCTTTCAGCATTTAAATTAGAAACTTTGAGTTTTGATGCATTTTATCCGTACATTGCTACACTGAATAAAAGATGCATTGATGTCAATCTTATCCGAAAAAAAGTTGTCATGGTGCTTGAAATAAATAACTTTCTAGTCTTTTTTCTTTAAAAGCCGTCGGGCCTTGCTTAGTTGTGTGAGCAGACGCGTTTCGACTACTTTGAGACACTGAAGATGACTCAAAGTAGTCGAAACGCGTCTGCTCACACAACTAAGCAAGGCCCGACGGCTTTTAAAGAAAAAAGAGGATTGGCCTGCGGATATCAAATAAACAAAGTTATTGACTACAACTTTCTAGTCAATTATTTTGTTCATTTGCTATCCGCAGGCTAATTATTTTTTCTTCTTTTTCTTGAATATGCCCGACGGCTTTTCAAGAAAAACACATTTAAGTTTCTATTCACAACTTGAATTTTTGTATTCGTAATTGAATTTAAACTAAAGTAGCTATTAAATACACTTCTAAAATATAACGTATGCTAAACATAGAAAATAATTAATTATTAGGATACTCTTAACTTTGGACTCATATCTTTCATTTTCTTTATGCAAAGTTACATAAATATTTTTCAGTTGGAGAATATAATCTTGTTGGCGAAATAAGTCGACAAACTGAAAAAAAGTTTATTTTTAGGGTGTTGTAAAATCATTTTACAATACCCAACTGAAATCGCGTCCTGTCTGTGCGTCTGTCCGTCGGTCCGTCCGTGTGTCACACCACTTTTTCTCGCAAACTACATAAGCTAGAAAGATAAGATTTGGTAAGTAAAGTTTCATCACAAAAAAAAATTTATAAGGTATTCAAGGGGGTCTCCCCATATAGGGGAGTGGCCCCAAAAAAAGTTCTATCGCATGTAGGCAATATGGGTATCAAATGAAAGGTCTTGATGAGAACTTTTCAAAACAGGTTTTAAAATGACAAATTTTGCTTTGAAGGATGCAGGGGAAAGGGAAATGTATGAAAATTTAATCACTGAAGCCAAACAGAATACATAGTGATGTTGATGTTGAATCGGTTTTGTTGTGCAATTCACATGCCTCAAGGTACGAGTAGTATGAAGATGAATTTTAAATAAGATTTGGTTGATAGAAATCTTCAGTTTTTAAGCAATCAAAGAAATAAAATAAAAAATATTGTAAAAAAGTCTAACGTGAGCGATAAAACTAAAGGAGAATATAACAAGCTGGCATTAAAATTTTAATTGAAGACACACGAGGCATATGAATTTTATATCAATATTATTGGCAAAAACATATCTAATCACAAATTTCTAGAAATTCTCTTCTTGAACACCAAGCGCAAAGTTGACGGGTATGACATTTAGAGACTATGCAGCTCCTGTCTCTCTAAAAATGTTTGTATTTATTTTGAGGTTCACTATTGTAAGACAAACATTTCACATTACATTTTATCATTGTACTCAAATTTCAAAGTCATACTGCTGCAAATTTCAATTTCAAAAAGATTTATTTCATGAAAATGAAGAGTTTGATTTGCATCATCCGTATAGGGCTTTCGGCCCTCGTAGGATGTGTTCTCAAGTGACGGATAAGGGCTGGCCTATTCGGCTAGCGGCGGGTATGTAGGAATTAAAATACCACTCGTGGACCGAAATCCAACTATGTCCAAGCGTTGAAAATGCTCCACTTAGTATTTACTTGTCATGAAACCAGAACAACAGCCTCGGATTGGATTACGTAAACGGAAACAATTATCGCAACGTATAAAGGACTATTCTTTTGGAACATGGAATATTAGATCATTGAACAGACCAGGTGCACTGCGACTACTTCTGAATGAAATGACGAAATGTAAAATCAACATCCTCGTAATGCAAGAAACCTGGTGGCACGGTGAAGACACATTTGACATGCGAACGGACACCGTATGTTAAAATACGTCACCGATTTGACACCCGTTGACGATTCATATCAAGACCAACATTCAATGTTTGGCTGGTCAGCTGTCACGCGGGAAAAACAAATGATAACATCAAAACCATGTGGAAGATTGTACGAGATGTGATAACAGAAGCGGCCAAAGAGGTCTTGGGACATAGACCAAAGCAAAATAGGAAAGATTGCTACGACGAAGAATGCAAGGAAGCAGTTGAAAAAAGGAACCAGACGTACAATGGGTACATCCAGCGTCCAACTCGGGCCAAAGAAAAGCCATACAATACCTTCCGACTACAAGCTATATAAATTGTGCCAAAGAAAGAAATGACTGAACATCAACACCAAGATCCAACAGATAAACGAAAATAAGACACTATTTGAAGTCAGATTGGCGTATGCCTCTATTAAGCAACTAAGAGACGGTTTCAATCTACAACCAAGTCTTTGCAAAAGTGCACAAAGAGCAGTCATAGGTAACCCAGTAGAATGTAAAAACAGATGGCTGCAAAATGAGTATTGCCAGAAGGTACTCACAGTGTTCCCAGCAACTGCTGAAGCTGTGAACATTCCAGAAGCAGAGCAAGAAGTCCCAGTTTCACCACCAACCGGAGACGAAGTACAGGCAGTAGTACGGAACATCCGAAAAAATAAGGCTCCTATAATATATGGGATACCAGCACAACCGCTCCAGTGGAGGGGTTCCTATCTAAGTAAGCTTCTCCATCGATCAATATGCAGAATCTGGCCTGAGGAGCAGTTACCAGAGGACTGGCAAAAAAAGAGGGACAAATTAAGGTATAAAAATTATAAATGTATTGCTAGCTTTTCACGTCTTATAAAGTACTCTCAAAGACCATAGAAAGAAAATGAAAGCCTTACTATGAAAGTATGGCATAGGAGAGTATCAGGAAGGCTTTTGAAGTGGATGGTCTACAATAGACCAAATATTTCCAGTTAAGCAGGTGCTCGAAAAGTGTTGGGAATGTAACATAGATGTGTATTAACCCTTTGTAGACTTCAAGCAAGCATAAGATAGAGTTTTTTGGAATGCCCTGTACAAAATAATGCTTGACTTTGACATCCCCACAAATTTAGTCCGCATGGTCAAATTCATGATGCTAAGCACCAGGTCCCTGGTCAAGGTAATTGAGAAACTGATGGACAGCTCCATAATGGAATCTGGCTTAAAACAAGGGGATGAACTGGCCCCCAATGCTTTTCAATGTTACACAGGAACACGTCATGCAGAAGATCAACTGAAACCTCTAATACACTAATGTTCAAGTCCACACAATTGGTAGCATATGCTAATGACGTCAATATTATGGCAAGTTCAATCTCCTAGAATCTGAAGCGAACCAAATTTACCTACGAGGTAATGAAACTAAACTCATGACTCAAATGAGGAACAACACTCTAGTTCGACAAATCCTGACTATAGGTGATTATAACCTTCAAAGTGTGAATAGCTTCGTTTATCTTGGAGCCAATATGAATATAAAGACGAGATTGGATGCCGCAGAAACGCCGCACATAAAGACTATTACTCCAAACATCCCATTCTAAGGTCTAGACTTGTGCACAGGCAAAAAAAGCTCCGTGTTTACAAATCACTATCCAAAGCTATGCTGTTACATGGAAGTGAAACATGGAGCCTGATGAGCTAATTTGATAAGGCAGTGGACATATTTGAACGCACAGTGCTTTGAAAAATCTATGGCCAATTGAAAAAAGAACAGAGTGGAGACTACGATATAACAATGTGTTGTATAAACTATTTGTCAAACTACTTGTATCTGCCTGCGTAAAGTTACACAAATTGTAATGGACAAGTTAGGCGTCCAGCTGGAATGTCGATGACTCAATGGGGAGGTTCAATAGAAGCTGACAGCAGATCCTTATTGGGACTGATCAATCGGTGAACGGGGTCGTGAATCATGAAGTGTACGAAAACAAAATTCATATCATTTTTCATAAATCAGTTTTAAGCGAAATGCTTCCAGCATACTGGAAATCTTTCCCACTTAACATCAATCCATATTAACAAAAGTGACGTGGCTGTTCAGAATTAAAGAGGGTTACCTTCTTATGAGAGAGTTCCCCCTACGTTAGGCAGCAGTGACTGAGTGTCAATACACCCCACCCACCCACCGCCTTATCCGTCATTGCTCTGAATCGTTCATAGAAACTCATCTTCGAGTCCATTAGAATGCGAAGGTACTTTACAGCTAGGTTCGATCCAACTTGCACTTCCCCAACGCCGATTGTCCTTAATTTAAGGATTAATTTCTTTGTCAGTATAACTTCAGTACTAGGCTGAATCCGCGAAAAGTCATTAAGTCCATCACTTGGCACATTAGAATATCTAAGTTGCGCTTGTTCAACTGTGTGTCCCGCGATTATTGTCGTAACATCATCTGCATAGCTGATCAGCGCGACTTATCTGGCAGCCCAAGCTTCCGTCGGCTGTGATGTTCCATATGTCTGGATCAAGGATGGAGCCTTGAGCGTCACCCGATGTTACTTCTAACCTTCTCTGACCCTCCTTCGTGTCAAAGAGCAGGCTTTGGTCCATCAAGTAGTTATTCAGAATCCGCATTAGATATTCTGGAACTTGAAGAGAGTTTCCACTGCTTCCAGAATATTTGCTAATTTAGTGGAGCTTATGTCGTTTCTGACCATAAGCGCCCCTAGTAGCACAACCCGTTTGTCAGCCTGGTCGTGAGCTTCCGCTTTTTGGACCGCACTTACCATCTCTGCAATCGCATCTGTTGAGGTTTCGAAAAGAAAACACTTGACTTTTCTTTGAAGTAAAATAAATGTATTGTCCAGAACATTTTACAAGCGATGTTGACGGAGTGCGTGGCGAAATGCGACTAACTGGCTAAGCTTGTTTTCCAAACAGTATTGCCAAGACTTTACATTCACTTTAAATTACAACACGCCTCCTTGAATTTACAGTCTTGGCTGTTTACAATTTTATTATCGTTTCATTGCTTTATTCGAATTCATGACTTACATTTCAATTTCTTACTCCTTTCAGTTTCTCAATCCTAACATGCTTCTATTTTTTAGAAATTTTTCTTTACATAGACTTTTAGTAAGTATATCAGCCAAATTATTTTTTGAGTCAATTTTAACTATATCAATATTTCCTTTTTCATAATTTTCATTTACATAGTGGTATTGTACTTCAATATGTTTTGAATTTTTTGTAAAATTTCCAAACTTTGCTATAGCTACTGCCCCTGAGTTGTCTTCATACACACCTATGGGCTTATCAAAGTTTATTTTAAATGTTTCATTCAATAGATTCTTTATAAATAATATTTCTGTTGTAGCTTCTGATAATGCTGTGTACTCTGCAAATGTAGAACATTTAGTTACATTATTTTGCTTGCGTGTCTTCCAAAAAATTAAATTGTTATACATTCTTATAACAAATCCTGTTGTGGACTTTCTATCAATATTGTCACCAGCATAATCAGAGTCTACCATACAATCTAATATCTCATTTGTTTTATCTCTATTATATATAAGTTTCAAATCTTTTGTTTTATACAAGTATTTTAATATTCGCATTGCATATTTATAATGTGATTCATCGTAACAGTTTTGAAATCTACTTAGATAATTTACACAATATGTTACATCTGGCCTTGTGCCTGTACTGATATATAAGAGTTCTCCTATTAAATTTCGATATTTAATATTTTCATTACAGTTTTCCGCTCTTTCTAATTTTAAATTAGACTCCATAGGAGTTTCGTATAGTTTTGCTTGTTCTAGATTATATTTTTGAGCCAGTGATTCAATATAATTTTGCTGACTTAATGTTATAATATTTTCACTTTTATTGTATTCTATATCAATGCCAATATAATTTTTAACATTACCTAAATCTTTCATTACAAATTGTTTCATTAATTTAGTTTTGACTTTGCTTATTTTTTCTACGCTTTTGCTGCATATTAATAAATCATCTACAAATATCAAAATAAATACAGGATCTCTGCTTTCATTATTTGCGTATAAACAATAATCATAATTACTTCTTACAAAACCTTGTTTTTTGATATAATTATCAAATGTTTCATACCAAGCTCTTGGGCTTTCCCTTAAACCATATAAAGCCTTTTGCAATTTGTAAACTATGTTATCGCCAGTTTCATAACCTTGTGGCTCATTAATATAGACTTCAGATTTTATTCTACCATTGAGGAATGCTGCTTCAACATCCATTTGTTCAATAAATAAATTATTCACGCAGCTGTAATTTAATAAGATTTTTAATGTTTGCATTTTACCGACTGGCGAGTAGACATTTTCCAAATACTCCTTTTGTTGAAAACCTCGTACAACTAATCTAGCTTTATATGAATTATTGCTTTTTCTTCTATAAATCCATTTCACATCAATTATTTTCTTACTTTTGGTTTATCAACCTCTATCCAAGTTTTATTTTTCCTTAAACATTCCAATTCTCTATCCATAGCTTTCTGCCATTCTTTTGATTCGGTTGAGTTTAATGCCTCTTCATATGTATCCGGTACATTTGCATTTACATAATTAACATAAATAAAATGCGTTACAGGATTACCATATCTATTTACAGGGCTTCTCTTTCTTTCGGACTTTCTTTCTTCTTTTAAGTATTCAGTTCTATTGTTGTCATTTAGGCTAAATTCATTTTCTTCTTGAACATTTTCACTACATTCACTTTCAATGTCAATTTTTCCATCATCTTCATATTCGCTCTTAACATCTTTTATACTTTCAGTTTCCTCAGAATTATCATTATCTTTTAAGCAAATTAATTTAATATTATCTTCGACCACTTGTACATGTCTAGCATTTATAATTTTATTATTCACCAAAACTCTGTAGCTATTCTCATTATAGCCTACTAATACCCCTAAATTTGCTTTATCGGCCCATTTATTATTTCTCTTAACTTCTGGTGTTCTTACAAAAACTCGACTTCCATAAATTTTTAAATATTTTACATTTGGCTTGATTCCCATCAATATTTCATACGGAGTTTTATTTTCACTAGTATTAGCAATAGTTCTGTTTTTTAAATATGCTACGGTTTTCATTATTTCGGGCCAATACCTTTTATTTATGTTCGCTTCTCTTAATAAGCATCTACCCATATCCATTGCCGATCGATTATATCTTTCCGCTACGCCGTTAAATTCATGTACATAGGGTGGACACGGTACTAATTCTATACCTTTGTATTTTATAAATTTATAAATCTCTTTGTTCAGGTATTCTTTTCCATTATCGCATTGGACCTTTTTTATGGTTTTTCCAAATTTATTTTCTACTAAGCTTATGTAATCAATAAAACATTCTGCCGTTTCTGATTTATTTTTTATGCAATAAATTTTTGCACATTTGCTATACTCATCTATAAAAGTTAAAAAATATTTTTCGCCGCCATAACCCGTTGTACTATGTGGTCCATTTAAGTCCGTGTGAATAACATCTAATATTTCTTTTGCCTTGCTTCTATTATTTTCAAATGGAACATTTGACATTTTGCTCTGAATACAATTGGCGCATTTCATTTCGATATTTTCAAGTTTGTCTGGGATACCATCTAGCATTTTATTTGTAACTAATTTATTTAGATATTGGAAATTTACATGACCTAACGCTCTATGCCATTTTTCTTTTTCTGTTATTTTTTCACTTTTATTCTTAGCATTCATTTTATTTACGTTATTCGACATATCTCGCGAGAAATGCTGAATATCTTGATTGTTAACACTATTTGCAAACTTTCCGTTCTTATCGTTTCCCTTGAGGTAACTTTTCACGTGATATAAACTTCCTACTACTTTAGCTGTTGCTACCAATTCGTAAGTAGCTTTATTGTATATTTTCGCAGAATCATTAACTGCTACTATTTTACATGTTTTGGCTATTCTTGAAAGACTCAGTAAATTTCTCTCAATATTTTCGACATAATAAACGTTATTGAGTTCTACTTTAGATTTATTTTGATTTGTGAGGAAATATAAATTCATTTTTCCTAATTTAGATGCTTTGACCTTTTCACCATTTGGTAGACTTACTCTTACTGGGTTCTTCAAAATAATAAATTCTTCAAAATATCTATCTGTATTTATAATATGATCAGTACTACCGCTATCTAACAACCAATTCAACGTATTTTCGGTGTCGCAATTATTTATTTCGTTTACCTTATCTTCTGCATGCAATACTTGCGTAGTCCAAGTTGCCGTTAAATGTTTATCTTCGCTTGATTTGTTTTGAACTCTGCCTCGTCCACTGCCTTTGCTGTTGCCGCTAGCTTGTCCTCTTCCTCTGCCTCGTTGCATATTCCTAGCCTGAGTGTGCTGCCCTTCTTGCTCGTGTTTGCTCGACTGACCATGCCAACAATCTTTTGCCATATGCCCAGTTTTTCCACAGGTATAACATTGGCCTTTGATTCTTGCAGAGAAAGTACTAGAACTATTTTTCTTCTCACTTTCTGATTTCGATAGATTCTTTTCCTTTATTTTTGATTTAACATAATCCACAGTCCTATGTTCTTCAGGAATCACATCGATAAAATCCCCAATATAACTGTAACTTGATGGTAGTGCTTTGAGTATGTATCTCATTTTTTCAGCTTCTTCTAGCGTTCCGCCTGCTGATTTATAATCATTTACCGCCTTTTCGAAATGTATGAAAAATTCTTCCACTGTGTCGTAATTTTTTAGCTTTATTTCTTCTATTTTACTTCTCTTAAGTATTTGTAATGCAGTGGATTTTGTATCGTATATTTTTCCAAATTTCTGTATCATCTGATACGCCGTTTCGCACTCACTTATATACTCTAACTGTTTGTTTGACACTGTACTTACAAGAATTGTTCTTGCTTTTAAATCGCTTTTCTTCCAAGCTCCTATGTCATCTTTTTCTGATGCTTCTCTAATTGCTGGTTCTTTACAATCTTTGTACTCCAGCAGCATCAACAATCTGAATTTCCAGCTTTTAAAATCTTCTCCATCGAATACTGGAATTGTCACTTCGTCAATTTTTGCTTGTTGCGTCGCCATCTTTGTCTTCGCGATAACTTTTTATTTGATTTCTCGATATGAACACCTTTCACGTGTTTCGCACAAAACTTTTCCACAATTATTTCGCGTTTTATTCACTAAAGGATTGAATAACTACGGATTGGATAACTACGGATTGAAGAACTACGGATTGAAGAACTACGGATTGAAGAACTACGGATTGAAGAACTACGCTCTGCTACCATGTTGAGGTTTCGAAAAGAAAACACTTGACTTTTCTTTGAAGTAAAATAAATGTATTGTCCAGAACATTTTACAAGCGATGTTGACGGAGTGCGTGGCGAAATGCGACTAACTGGCTAAGCTTGTTTTCCAAACAGTATTGCCAAGACTTTACATTCACTTTAAATTACAACAGCATCAATGGCGGAACATTCCCAACGGTGTTCAGAAATCCATCTACAAAGTCATCCAGCTCATTTGGCAACAAGAACATACGCCGAGCGAGTGGAGTGAATCAATTGTATTTCTTACCCGTAAAATATGTGATAAGCTACTCGTACATTGCGAAAACTAAAGAGGCATATCACTACTTTGTAAGGCGTAAAAAATATTATCGATGATCTTCGAAAATAAAATCAGATCATATGCCAACAGTGTTATTGGAAAGTATCAAGGTGGCTTTATAGCAGGTTAATCGACAATAGACCAATTGTTCACAGTCAAGCAGGTACTTGAGAAATGTTGGGAGTTCAACATAGACGTACACAAAATTTTCGTTGACTTTAAGCAAGTTCATGACAGTATTGATCGTAACGTACTGTACCAAATAATGTTTTGCTTGGTATCCCAGCCAAATAAGTCCATCTTACGAAAATGACAATGACATCGACAAAGTCCCAAGTCCACATCAATAACCAACTCACCGACGCCATTGACACAAATATCGGCCTAAAGCAGGGAGATGGGCTGGCCCCATTACTATTCAATTTGGCTCCGGAATATGTCATAAGAAAGCTACCTGTCGGCGCAATGATTCGATCGACGAAGACTGTTCATCACTGCTTGGATTTCGAAATTGGAGGACATTTGGGGGGCGCTTGTTGTAGGAAGCGAAGGCCCGAGAGGGGCTGTAGCATTATAAAGTAGAAGATCAATAAATTTTCCAACGGTTTTAAGGGGGTTTCTCCATATCAGAGGGGGACCTTAAACAGTTTTATTATTGAAGGTGATCGTGTAGGGTATCGAATGAAAGCTCTTAATGAGAACTTTCCAAAACATGTCTTAAAACAGTGTTGCCAGGTTTGTGGGGTGCAGGAGCAGGGGAAATATACGAAAAATGAGTGTCTCCCTCTCGCGATTGGACACCTGTAATCCGCATATGTGTATAACAACAACAAATATCTTAGAAGTCACAATTCACTCCACTTTGTTTATAATAATATGATCTTCAAATTTCACATTTTCCCGCCAATAAAATCATATGGACACACTTTACTTGCAAGTAGTCTTGCAAAAGGTCCTAATACTCTGTTAGTTTGAAGACAATCAAATCACATTCACGGAAGTTATCACCATTTCTCTTATCACAACAACAACAACTCACGATTTTGGTATTCTATAGACTTTTAATTGAATCACACACTAAAGTTTTGATTTGGTTTCTTAAAATTTTAAGATTAAATGAATAACATAAATATTTTTTGGAATTCATGATGTGCGTGATTTTTTTAGCATTGCAACAAAAAGGCAGCCGGTAAAATTGGAGTCCCAGTGTTTTTTTAAACATGTACATCTTATCGAAGTGTTTCTTGAGTTTATACATTGTTGGTAACTCCGTATGGTAAGTCGAGTATCTCCTCTACCCAACTAGCACTGGCTTTCTTTGTGTTTATTTTGCTGATAATTAGAGAACTCCAAATCAACATCAGCCAGGTCTAAAATTTCAAGGGCATCTAATTTGACGCCATTTTGCATGTAGTGCAAACTTTATTAATTTAAAAGAATACTTTTGTATGCAATATAGGTACCATAGCAATATGTTGCATGGAAAATCGTTTCTTGTATCTGATGGAGTTCTGGTGGATTCTGATGGTGTTCCGATTATATTTATATCATATATATAGGCGGGCCACCAATAAGAAGCCAGAATATCCTCCGAATTTAAGCTCGCGGGATCAATAATTTCAATGAAGATACTCATTCGCCGAGACGAGCAGTCTAGGTTTTGGTGGCTAAAAGGCAATTTCTAAACTATTCGCGGTCGTTTATGGTTTTTTATTTCTGTTTTTTTTCTTGCAGCTCATTATTACTACGTTGATTTTAATTGCAATTTGATAAGTTAGCATTCAGGTTAGGAATATCGTAATGTTTTACTGTTAAGACTAGTTCAATTTTGTTTTTGATAATATTGATTAGAATTAAGTATTTACATATTCGTTGTAAGCTCAAAGAACATTCTTCTGTTGTATTTTTTTAGTTAGATATGTTTAATTTTAATAGGGTTGATTGAGTTTTTCTACTTTTAAGGGTTTCGGACCACCGACAAAGCCCTATTGAAATCGGTTTTGTCTGTTTGGCCATCCATCTGTATATCACAGAAGTTGATCTCCGAAACTGTAGCAGCTACAGGCACCAAACTTCGTAGGCGGAAAATTTGGGTATCAATACATTTTTTAAGAGGAGGGTCCCTCCATGTCGGGAGGGGAGCCGCAAAAACATTTTCTACCGAAGGTAGTCATGTAGGGTGTCAAATGAAAGATTTTGATGCGACATTTCTAAAGCAAGTTTTAAAACAGTGTTGCCAGCTTCGTGGATTGTAAAGGAAGGGGAAATATACGAAATATGTGTGTCGCCCCCTCGCGATTGGATATCTATCTGTGATCTGAAAAATCTGAAAAGGATCAACAAAAAACACCTTAGAAGTCAAAATTTGATCAACATTGTTAATAATAGTACGATCTTTGATTTTCCATTTTTGCAAATAAAATCCTCTTAAGCTCAACGAAATTCGGCATTTATGAAATTTTTTAAAAGGTCTCTATACTCTGTAAGTATAACGGAAATCGAATCAAATCGGAAGTTATAGCCAGTTGAAATTTCACCAATTACATCCACAATTAAAATTTAAATCCCACTAGGGTACAAAAAATGAATGAAAAATTACTTAGCGTTCTCTTGGATGAAAACGGCCTGAAGCATAGGGTTTTACATAAAGACATAACCATAAATAAATAAATTTCAATAAATCGATTGTGAGGCGTGCTGGGTGGCTAATGGCACCGTTTCGTTGTCACAACATATTGTTCATGTCAAGTCCATCCAATTTTGGCCACAAATAATCTTCCAACATAACACGATAGCACCCTCCATTGACGGTAACGTTACGGTCGTTGTCGAAAAAATAGGGCCCAATCACACCTCCGGCATGAAAACCACACCAAACAGTAATTTTTTGCGGATGCAATGGTGTCTCAAGAAGCACATGTAGGTTTGTAACTCATCAATAATACATATTTTGCTTATTAACAAAGCCATTGAGCCAGAAATGAGCTTCATCGCTGAAGTAGATTTTTTTGATAATAGTAATTAATAGTGATTTTTAATAATTTCCAAACGTTGCTGGTTCGTGAACTTTACCATGATGAAAAAGTTGACTTTAAATAACGTTTTGATATTGACAATTCATTGAAAAAGTTTAAGGATACATTCATATAAAGATACGAAATTGTTATGTTCCTAATACAAAACCCTATATAAGCCCGATTGAATTTTTAATGTCGATGAAAAAGGCTGCCAACAAACATTATAGACAGTTCCGCTCATTGTAACACTGAAGGGCTCGAAAAGGGTCTACATTGTTGTCCTGGAACATGCTGAAACATAACAGATGTTACTTTTGAGAATGCCATTGGATACTCTTTCAGAGTAAGCGCATGAAACCAGAATGGGCTGATTCACTCCCTAGCAGCTCTGCAGCTGAAATGACACCGAATACGGAAACTTTCGTAAAGTTGATCCGTTATTTTTCAAATTAAAAGCTGTCTGATGTTTGTGTTGTAATTTTTGATGGCACTGGTTGTCACCTCGATTACTCTATTGTAGATGCAGTGAAATCATATGATATAACCGCACAAACTGCAATCAATGGATGAATCAATGCTCCGAGATTTTGAATATCATTGCTCTAAATTATTGGTCCTTACATCAAGACAGAAATAAAACAAAGCAACGGTTTGAAGGAATATTTTCTACAGTGCAGGGTTTGAGTGTACAGGCATTTAATCTTTCAATCCGTAAAAGATTCTGTAGTAATCGAGGAGTAGGGCGCTAAAAGCCAGCGCTGCCACAAGCACACAGCACAAACTCAATTTAACAAGTAGGAACGATAAAATCATTGTATCATTTAAACCCCTCAAAAATTGTCAAATTTTACCCATTCCAACCATAATCTTAATTAAAAATTGTTTTGTTTGTCGGTAATTCAAGTGTGCCTGTCTAATTCTTCCGATTTTTCTTTTTCCCTTAATTACGCCTAATCATTATAAACGAAAATTGCATTCATTTGATAACTTAAGCGAATCTACAAAAGACGACGTAAATTTCAAAAAAACAGCCGAAACGAGTGTGCATTATCACCATCGCGGATCCACACATAGATGTCACTATTGAACGAAACTTTTCGCCGATTTTCCACTACTGTTTCGTTGCTTGATGGTTCGTCTCCGCCATTTGCGACTTATCAGGAAACCGCATGACAACCGCGCAGTGCAAGTGGCTAAAATTTAGTAAAATTTCACGATTTCCACGGTTTAATTTTACGACGGCAAACTACTGAGTTGTGTGGCAGTGATTTTGCGGCCATTAGTGCCCACCACAACGCTTAATTACTTCGTTCTGTGCGTGAAGTTTCCTGTCATTGAGCGGCTCGACCGCAGTTTTTCTCGCCGTGTTTGCGATGTTGTGGCAATCGACGACTTAACACAATTTTCATGGGCGGCCTCCGACACTTCGGGTGCCACATCTGGATTTCTGTATCCACCCGATTTTATAGCAACGTCGAAGCAGTTCAAACCGCCCAAAAACACAACATTGCCGAGCTAGAAAGTGCTAGTCGGTGACAGATTTATATTTTCGTTAACGGCGGCCATTCCGGCAATAAATTTCAACGCTGGCAGTGACACACGGAAATTTAAAATGACGAATTCAGTGCGGAGTTGTATGGAGCTAAAAAGGCAACTCGTGACGGTCGTAAGCAGGATATCCTGATACTGTGGACGAGAGATCATCTGGCTCTGGTCTAGCTGGTCTTCAATGGTATCTGGCAATACAGCAGGAGGATACCGGGATAAGTATATCGCAGATCAACAAATTAATCACTTTATTTTTGTTAACGCATTAAGAGCCCTATGCACAGTGTTTGTGTATTCGGGTATCTACGTGAGTGACATGAAACACACGTTCGGCTGAATCGAATGCAACCAAAATATTTGAAACAAAAGAAAATGATTTTACATCTACAAAAAAAAAATTTCTTCATAATTTATTGATATTATTATCTAAACGTCAACTTGAACAGGCATCAACCAGCAAACAGAACAAATATGCAAATATCATCATCGAAAAACAATATAAAATATTTTTATTTGTTTGGGAAAAATTATAATGCTTCCTTAAGGGAAAAGTTAACTTGCGCAGTCATGTGTGATAAAACGTTAATTTTTTAAAAAAAAATCTGTTTAATCAAGAAATGCGAAAATATCAACACTATCAATTCAGAAGAATTTGATAAGGATGAGATTCTTATAAATCTATGTTCATATCTTTATTTTCATTTCCTTAATTTCATTTTCCCGTTAACAAACAGATTTTTCCTACATTCGACTCAAATCAATTTTAATATTTTAAAAGTTTAATACAGAAATATCACAGTTTATCGAAAAGTTTTCGCTTCCGATGGAAAATTTGATAATTTTATATAATGAAATACGTAGAAATCTGTTTGTTAGTTTTAAATTATTTCCTCTACTTTTTCTGTTTGAAAAGAGAGTGGGAGTGCGTGGATTGTATGTCTCACAGATATGATGAACGTAAATTGCCTGACAACCACGTTAAGCTTAATGATGATAGTGTCATTGGGTAACTTTTCAATGCCTACATTTGTTGTAAAAATATTTTCTTCATTATTGTATGAATCGATAATAATTTAGAATATACTTATTATATAATATGTTCACAACTTCTTTCCTTCAGCTATTATTGATTTATAAATTGCTAACCAACTAGAGAAATAACTTCAAGTTTATATGTACATAAGTTGATTGCAGTTGTTTTGAAACAAATCTTTATTGCCAAAAATGTTTTCCAATGACACTACGGAATTGTGTGTGCTGGGAGTAAATTGTATTTACTGAGTGCGTGTCAGTCCGCTTTAGAACACACACACCATTTCATCTTTTCACTGAGATACTAACGATATGATAGTGCTAATGTATGAGCGCGAAGAATGGTTTGTTTAGTTGCAAAGTTTTTGAAGTTGTTTGAATGGGTGCGAATGTCTGCTGCAGTATTTTAATTTTTTTTCGCAAATAAGATTTGAAACGTGAACGAACTTCGTAAAACGATAATTTGGGACAAGGGTGCGCAGTGTAGATATTCTCCTATTTTGTGCCGTCGATCAGGGTAAAGAGAATCGATCCTTTAAAATTAATAATTGCCTTTTTATTTTATGTTAAATTTCTGAAGAAGGAACCTTCATTGCTTTTCCTTTAACTTCGTTTTGGTTAAATTTTATTGCTTTATAATTGAACGTTATGAGAAATACATTCCAATTTCGATAGTGCTCTCTATGTAACGGAAATTCCAGGATTAAATACGAGTGTTTATGGTAGGAGCAGTCTCCACTTCGTATCCCTGAAAGATTATCGACATCAATAATTTCATAAAGAACAATAAACCGCCGTTTCAGGTCTTTGCCTTTACTCTCATTATTTAAAAATTCAAGCATCATCGTGGAAGTATTCAAATGGAAGAAAGCGTGTTTGCAGGTGATAATCTGAGAGATCTGATTTTTGGTTGAATTAAAAAAAAAAAAAAAAAAAAAAACTAGCTTTTACAATAAATAACAATCAAAATAAGAGAAAACATCGTTTTATAATTAAAATAAATTTACACTTATTCATAAACGCGCCTGAAGTTGTAGATGTTTAAACAGTTATATATTTTTTTTCTACATTATGATATTTGTATATTATGGGCTTTGATTTGTGTATTATTTAGAACGATAATTGATTTAAAAATATTCTTTTCATTTGTACGTCTTAGTATGGTAAGCTTTACATCATCAATTTTTTATTCCTCTTACTTTTATTTTTTTCTATAAATCCTACAATGAATTACAAATAACACAAATCTTTGTATCGATTTGAGGAGCAAGTGTCAGACTCGATACTAAAATTTCATACTCACATTCTTAGAACGCGACATTTAAAGAATCTTCTTATGCCAATAAAACGAAGCTAATGGTTTCTCAATATCATGAAAATATCAGGCATAGATGTATAACTAACTAGCAAAGTAGATTTTTTTGATTGTTATCAAGAATTTTCAATTTTCTAAAGAACTAAAACAAAACACTGAAATTCAATTACTGAAATTTTGAATATAAGATATAAGAAAAATCTTCCTACCACTGTTAACGAATATCGAAATTCATCAAAAATTTCTTTATTAATAATTTTTGTTTTTGTAAATGAAATAATAATAAAAATGATGAAATAAATGAACCACGGGTCTTTCCCTTCCGATTTCTCTAACCGAGTATAGGACCCGGTACGGTGGCAGGCTTCAACCCCAAAACATGAGCCAGCCACCGGGTAATTAATAATCCTTTCTGTTTCAGGTGACGTCATGGGTTGAGTGGCCCAAGCAGAGTGCCTTTTTATGGCATAGAATTATGCAATCAGATTGTATAATTCTATGACATAAATTGTTCACCGGGGTACTCCCCTTCTGATGGGAAAGTTCATATAATTCAAGTTGTATGAGTTTTCCACTCAGAAGAGGAATACCTGGCCACTTCAACAAGTTATCAATGGATTTATTCCGGTTGGGTGGGTATGAAGGGGCTCCACCACCACCCGGTTGCCCCTCTTTCATTTGTGGGCCATGAACTTCGTTGGGTAATGACTTGTTCTAGTAACAAGTACGTCTTCTTCGGTGAGGTTATCTACAACTTTGCGACTTTGGTCGCCTTTTTTTTTGACCTGAAAGCAATTCATGAATGCGAAATTTTTTGTAGTGGGTCCTCGTGCCGGGGAAATGAATCCGCCCCACGACACCGCAATGCAAGCCTGCCAGCGCATTCACGCGTCTCCAGACGAGGGCATTCTCGGCAGAAACCGACACCTTCCTCTGCCGAGGCAGCAGAACATCGCTGCAGTCCTTTACGGACATTGAAACCACTTTATTCACTACAATTCCTGAAGAGGCTTATGCACCTAGCGTTCCCAATCATGTTGATGTTGGAGCTGTAGGTCAGACATATAGCTATGCCAATGTTGACATTGATGAGGGTCCAGATGAAAATATACCGCTAGCATAACTAAAAGTAAGATTGGAAATAGAGGGGAATGCTGACCAATATCACACATCTAATAAGGAAAACCACGATATCTTGAATACTTGAATAATTCTACAACAAGTTGGGACATCAAAGGATCGTGATTTTACTGATCCAGATATGACAACAGCTAACCAAAAGGAATTACAGAAGGTCAGTGAGGTTACAACAACTACAAGCACAAGATCTAACTCATAACTCTGTTTCATTTGCAAGCTGTCAGTTATACCTTCACGAATAATACGTAGGCATGACATCGACTAAGAAATGCATCTTCATGTGTCCGAAGTGTTCCTAAAATTGTCAAAGTCAATACCAAATGATTTTTTGTTGTTTATCCTGCAAAGATGATATACAAGTCTTCATAGCTAACAAAATAATCAATAAGATTCATGCTCGGTATGAGTTCAGATGTCAATGTTTCATTGAGACCATTCAGGCTTGACTTTTGCTTCAACGGCCTCTGAAAATATTTGACTCCCTCTCTCAGGGTCTCGTAGATGAACCAATTCAAAATGTGTTCCAATTAGGATAAGTTTCTGTAAGCCATCATATCTAATCCTGTTTCCATTTCTGACCGGAGTCCTACTATCAATTTCAATACCAGCCCTATGGAGAAGATTAATCTCATCACTAGCGATTCAAGATTCGATATCTTCACTCGAGACTTTTTAAGGAATAAACTACTCACTTTCGTGAAAACGCCATCTGGATCCTGTGGGCTAATATCCCTCAGTTTTCCTGCCCATTGATTGCTTACTTCACACTTGAAGTATGAACGGATTAAGTTCCGAACATTCTTCAGGTGTGATTTTAACAAAGTAAACGAGAGGATTTTGGGAACTACTTTCTCAACCGTTTCCAACGACAGCTTCTCTAACTTCAACATATAGAGATCTGTTTCTTCGTTAGTTAGATTCCTGTCATCAAAAATCATTGAGCAAGCGTTGCTATCATCAGAAGGAGTATATCGCTTCTGGTAATCCCGATTAAACTTCTTTTGAAACTTTCCCCAAATTCGTTTTTTTAAAGTTCAACCGATGATTTTGATGTTGAACTGGAATGAGGAAGACATAATCTCTTTAATGATTGGTTTCCTTTACGGTTTCAGTTTCCATTGGGGGCTATTAAAGCTGAATTCAAGTCTTGCGTCAGCAATGCAGAGGCCCAAGCATGAATTTATCCTAGGGTATGTTGGGAACTCCGACCCATACAGATTGCACCTGTATATAATTTGGTTGCCTGTTATCCACGACTTCAGGAATAAACCTCTTGGATTATTGTCGGCGTTCACCCAGAATTATTTTTGTGTCATTCATGGGCAATGAGTCGACTAGTTTTTCCAGATGATCGTAGAGTATTTCCTTCGTTTCGTCGTCCTTTTTTCGGTCGGGGCGTATACGTTTATCAGCCAGATTTTGAAAAGCTTTTCTTTTATAAGGATTGCACACAACTGTTTATTAGCTGCCTTAAAATCAATAACGTGCTAATTGAACTCCCTATAAACAATAAAGGCCACTCCGTATTCTTGTTTTCCAGCAGGCTTCCCACTTTTGAATATTGTCTGCGATCTCATGTCTTGAATATCATTTCCAGTCCTGTTTGTTTACTGGATTGCCAGTATTTTTAATTTATATTGACTGGCCTGTTGTAAAAGGTCCTTAACAGTGCCAGGTTAATTTAGCACTCTGACATTCCAGAATTAAATGCCAAAGTCCTTTTTCTGGTTGCGAGGTCGTTTTCGTGAGTTCAATCCATTATGAGGTCCTTCTACAGGTTTCGAACGATTTTTGGGTTTTCCAGGGACGGAGAGTTACCCCGTCGGCCAACCTCCATTTTGGCGGCATGGTTATTGCTTCGATCCCATTATCAGGCGCAGAAGACTTGCCTCTTGTGCCCCTCAAAAAGGAGGTGTAAGTAGGATTTAGTAGCAGAGCTGTAGATGTATTTACAGTTATCAGCATTTCTCGGCATTTGATGTCGCATTATTGGGGAGCCAGCAAACCCAATGTGCGACCTCGAGAACATTTACTACCATTTAATCGTGTGGTTTAGGATGAGGAATCATGGAAGCTGTGGGTTGGGGAAATAAGGGGTTCCCTCCTGCTTTCTCAACCGGACTTGCGACCGCCTATGGCGGAGCTCATTATTTACATTATTTACAGCATTATCTGCTGGTCCTTCATAGCGAGTGCAAATGATACTCCGGGCTTGACGAAGTTGGAAGGTATATAATATGACACTGAGGTGCTCTTGTGCTTGTTTTGGAATAAATCTAACTTATGCATCTTGATTTCGGGAGCATCTCCAATATGATGCTGGATGACCAAATAAGCCAAAGTTAACGCAGTATAGTTTTTGTTTAGGCTCCGTCTCAGCCAATTTGCACTGACCGGGGGCATGAACATCTTTGCATTTTACGCACCGATAGTGCATGGCGCATGACCAAATCCTTAACATCTGACTTCTCGTTTTAGAAGGCGTTCCCACCTCTCCACTAATTGAAGTACGTTATTTGTTGAAGGGTACTTGGACTGCTTTTGTTTGAGATTTGTACCAGATAAAGTGGTAAATTCTTCTTTTCTACGGCCGATTTTCTTATTGCAAAGGTTTTGACGGAAATATATCTAATTTCTGGTGGAACTTCCTTGAGCTCTTGAAGAAGATCGACCATATCCTTCCCGCAGTGCAGACCCTTCAATTAAAAGGTCTGATTTTTTTCGCTTTTTGGCGTATATGTGAAGTGTGAAACCTCCCCAGAGTTCAATGCAGCTTTGGCTGACTTGAAATTAACCAGTGATTAATTTTTAAGCATTTACTCTTTTGATTTCAAAATTGCTTAATTTATTTTCGGCTACCAATAGCCAAACCATATCTTTTCCGGTTTGTGCAAATACATTGATTGGCGGAACTTTTTCTGCCTTTTTGGGGTCTTTTTCAGAGGGACCAGCAGAGCTGCGAGCTGGTTTCTTCTCCTTATTTTTATTTTTTAAATACTGAATAAAATTTGCATCATTATCTTGATTAAAATTACCTTCGATGCTTTCTTCAACTTCCATTTCTTCGTTTAATCCCTCCAGCGCTGCAAGTAGTTTTGACTCTCGTTGCTGCCACCAGCAGTTAAAAATTCTTCTGGCATTGCTTGCGTTGCACTTTTCTTCGCATTAGTTACCTATTGCACTTGATTTTGCGGCTGCGAATTTTGAGACTTCATTCCTTTCTTGAATATATTTATCTTTGAGGGACTGTATTTCTAGCCTTAGTTAATAATTTTCTCTTTGAAGTTTGATTATTTGTTCATTGACCACTATAATTTGTAGCTTGCATCCGCCATCTGTGAAGCTTTTTTGATTATGTTTTCTTTTGTTGATTATCGATTATCGATTATTTCGTATTCGTCCTTTCTCCAGGTTGCCCCAACGGTGGAAGGTCGTCGGGCTCCTCCATACCAGCGGTCCTGAAGTTTTCTCTTGTTGTTCGCTTTTCTTTACTAATCGAAGTAAAGTAATATTCGATAGAAATATCCTGAGTCAATTGCTTCGACAATATTATGTTAAGTTTTTTCCAATAAAGATTTACTTTTGACGGGGACAGTTTAAAATGAATGCTAGGTGTAAATTACCTAAAACTGACAACTTCTAACTTATGTACTTTCATAAGTATTTCCTTATACGAGTATACTTGTTTCCTTTCTTGATAGTATAATAAAGGGTTTTCCAATAAGACGTGTTATTTTGAATAGCCCGCTATTTTGGCAGATGTCACTTTTGAAGCTGTCATTTTTTGACATTTGACAAGTCTAAACTACGCCATTAATAAAACTGAAACGAAATACGCTTCAATAATGCACTGATATTATTAAAATTCACTATAAAAATGGTGAAAATTTGGCAGAGACGGTTCGTAAAACTCGAACATTTTTGGGTCCTTGTGAAGCACCTTGTCGGACCGCAATACAGAAATTGGTGGAAAAATTCGAGCTGTTGGGACAACTTACTGATGTGGAGAAGAAAACCCGTGCACGTCACTCAAGAACAACCGAGAATATTGCTGCTGTAGCCAAAAGTATTGAAGAAAACCCAGGTTTGTCCATTTCTCGTCGTTCTTTGGAATTAGGCATTCCACAAACGTCATTACATCGTATTTTGCATAAAGATTTGGGTCTTAAGGCTTATAAAGTTCAGTTAACACAAGAACTCAAGCCAGTCAATGATCAACAACGTCGTGTCTTTGCTGATCGGGTCCTTGAAATGCATGAAAATGATCCGGAATTCCATCGAAAAATCATCTTGAGTGATGAGGACTATTTCCACCCCGGTGGCTTCGCCAACAAGCAAAATTGTCGCATCTGGGGCTCGGAAAACCCAAGAGTTATTGTTGAAAAGCCTCTCTATCCTCAACGTGTGACTGTTTGGTGCGGTTTACGGTCCGGCGGTCGAGGAAAAATACCTCAAAAACACAAAACATCACACTTGGCAAATATAATATCGAAAATATTAGCGAATTTGTGTATTTAAGACCAGCTGTATACACAGGAAAACAAAGCCCCAAGTATACAAATCTGTGATAAGACCTGTGTTATGCTATGGGTGTGAAACATGGACCCTAACCCAAGCATCCGTAAATATATTGAGCGACGGGTCTTCGTTGGAAGAACTGAAGGCCGGAGACCAGTGGAGAAACCGAGGAAATGCTGGTCTGACTCAGTTGACGAAGAAGTTCATCGCTGCTCAGATTTCGAAATTGGAGGACGCGGTCAATGGACCGAGACAGTTGGAGACGCTATTTGCAGGAAGCGAAGGCCCGAGAGGGGCTGTAGTGCTAAGAAGAAGAAGAAGGGAACCAATAAATGTTTCACAGAAAAAAGATTTCCCTAAAACGCACATAAAATAGTTTAAATTTTAAACAAAACAAATATATAATTTGAGGGTAAGCATTCCCTCGGAATTTATATCTGTTATTTTGAAAATTTAAATTATTTTATTTAACTTTTAAGAAAAACTTTTTTCTGTTAAATTTGTACTAAACAAACGCAAAACACTGAGAATTCAAATAATTCACAAATGTTGCTATCCTAGATACTAAGCTACTTCAATCCTGTCATCGCATAAATGACACGGATACAATGAAGTAGGTACAATAGATACGGAGAATATTATCCTCACTATATCAAAACAGCGTTCTCATTTAATCGCTTTTGAATGTTAGAAAAGGTTTTATACTTTTCAACTCAGGTGGTGCAGATACAGTGGGACCTTAATAATTTAAACCTAAATAATTTAAAAACCTCTTTAGCTTCAACACTTAGTAAGTTGAAAACTTTATAGGTAATTCAAATTATTAGACGGTTTTCTTGGCTCTTATCTTGTGGTTCTACTGTATAAACTTCATGGATAGTCTAATGAGTCCGCGATGCACTCTATTTGTACGGGCTAATGATAATTTTAAGTAATCATTATTTATAATATCTACGAATGTACGAGTATATCTTAAGGTTTTTTCAGTTTGAGCAAAATGCAAAATTTTAAAGATAAATTTAGCCTTTTCCATAAATATCAGTAGTGTGAAACAAATTTTTTTAGTTAGGTAATATGGGGCATTGCTGGTGGTTAATTTATCCATTCCATGCATCGCCTTGACGATCTTATTCAGTATTCCATATACTGAATAATTATTTTTATTTCTGTATATCATATGTTGAATATGAATATGTCTAAGCATCTTATTTAACTTTTTAACCGACTTCCAAAGGAAAGAAGTTATCAGTTTGGCGCGTTTTTTTTTATATTTGTTCATGCATTTGAACGAGAATGGATAGATGTTTCCTGTTTTCGGCAAATAACGGTAAAAGACTTTTACCGTTAAAACTTAAAAATTCCTGACTCTCACCCCGATTTTCCAGCATAACTGATTGACCAATATAAGGATTTTGATTGTAGGGGTGTCAAATGAAGGACAACCTATTGGACTAAAATGTAACGGCACAGAATTGTAATCGTTTCGAGTACTCTGTAGATATTAACAGTTCATTATGGTAAGTAGATGTAGATATTAACAGTTCATTATGGTAACTCTTTGAAAATTGGATGAAGATACCGAATCTTTTGGTTATGAAAGATAAAAATGATCAGTATCCTTTATTCCATAAACGGTATATTTTAGTCAATGATTTCTACCGGAAATAGCCAATAAATTAATTCTAAACGCAGCATAAATGTCACTATACAAGATGATTCAGAGCAATATCATTGGATGAAATTTCACAATTGCTTTCGAATACATCTTCCACATTCGTCCTTCACTTACTAATAAACTTATTAAAAGATCCTTCTCAAATCCATCGATAAAAATGTTTCACGTAGGATTTGCAAAATTCCCCCAACAAATAAAAAAGATTGAATGACTGTCATTTGTAGAGCTAATCGTCATTTAAAAATTTATTCGTTACTTTCCAGATCATATGATACATTATATGCCCAGAAATCTAAAAAAAGTGATTTCCGTATTAAGGACCGACGGGAATCGCGACCGAAAAAAACGATACTTTCCCTTCTATAACCGACCATAACTTTAAAGACGAACATGAAAATGCATAGTTGAGTTTTCATTTAACTATAGGACATCATTTTCATGAAGCCTTCATGAAAATTATAAGCCATAGTTTACTGAAACGAAGGCGACGGGCATCGAATATACATGAACTAGTAATACGGTTAAGAAGGATCTTTCTAGAAAAATTTAATTATTGCGGAGTTCACTTTATGTTTACATACTTAAATACATATAAATATATATCTATATATATATATATATATATATATATATATATGTATATATATATATATATATATATATATATATATATATATATATATATATCTGTATATGCATATATATATATATGTATATATATATATATATATATATATATATATATATATATATATATATATATCTGTATATGCATATATATATATATATATATATATATATATATATATATATATATATATATATATATATGCGTGATAAAGGATATAAAAGAAATTTGTGCTTCGATTATCAGAAATGGTGTGTTGTGTAAATATTTCTGCAAGTATTGTTAATCATTAAAATTAGCTAAGCGAAAGCAAAATGGCGGCTGTTTTAGATGGAAATACGTGATTTCTGTTCTGATCAAAGTACGAGTATAGCTCCAATACGCATCAAAACTGGTACAAAGGTTCATTCAGATGTGTGCACAATAAAAAACAAAGGTCGAACCATTTGAAACAAAATGGTGTCCGCTCAATGGGCGAAAAACGTGCGAAATTTTGTGACTGTAGTTTTGAACAAACCTTTGAACCAATATTAATTATTAATGGCGATGTGGTAGAGACCGTAATTTTCTAGTGAACAATAAAAAGAAAACTTCAGGGTGAGGTGAGAATATCAAAATGGCAGCTAGGCAAAGTTCGAATCTCGAAAGCTTCTTAAAGCTACTATTTCTATTGGATTTTTATTTAACCTAAAATCAAGGTAGATGTATTCGATTCCTATGAATACTTCAAATTTTAGCAGGTGAGTTTAGCATTGCAGCCAAGAAATTCAATTTTGACATACATGATACAATGTATTCAAGAAATCGAATTGAATTTTAATAGACTTGAAATGAAAAAAATTTGCCAATTCTAAAGGTGAAATAAAAAAAACATCAAGAGAAAAAGAAAAAAGGATGAAATAATTTTTTAGAAGCGGCGATATGGCACCGCTCTCATAAAATTTATTTCGTTCTTTTTAGCGCATTTTGGAGTCGGTTTTCTTTTTTTTCTAAAAGTTTATTTATACTCATATAGGTCGTCATAAACACGTATCTACTACAGTGATTTTTATTTTCAGTTTTATCTTCTCAAAAGTGTTACGTTGCGAGCGCAACACAACATTTTTGCTATGCTCACTCCTGTCTCCTCATTAACAACATTGATTTCCCATTTAGAAAAATTTTCATCGACTCCATTGGACACCCCACTCGCCCATCGTTAGTTAAACATTTCTTTTAATAATTGTATCTATGTATGCGTAAATTCCCCAAAAAAAAATGTCTCATAACGTTAGAGGTATCATCGCTTCTAACCATTTTATTGTACATAATTTGACGATTGTGGCTTCAATAGGTTTGAAAAAAACTGCAGTGAAGCACAGCTGGTCGACAGGTCGTGATTCCTATATGAATATTTTACTGTAAAAACTTAAAAGCCAGTATGAATTACCACCAGCGAGTAAAACCCAACGGAAATTGGAGTATGAGCGCGACGTGTAAGCCGTCGCCAACTTTTTCCAGAAGAACAAATGAAAGAATGTAAGCAATGTGAAATGACTAGTTTTTATTATTTCTTATTCTTTGCTGTGGAGGCCAACGCGCATATTTCTCGACGAACAGGAAGTTATGAGCTCTTTGTTCGTACGGCTCGCACTGATGATAAGCGCAGGAAAAAATAACCAACGGCCGAAGAAACCCACTGGAACTTGGTCATGCCGGTGTGATTACGAGAACAATATTGCTATGGGAGCATTCTTTGAATGGACGCATTGTTCGTCATGCACCGCTTGAACATTATTGTCATTTCGCTTCTAATCAACATGTACTAATATATTCCTTTGGTGACGTTGTTTCTAAGCTATTAAAAACCATACGTTAGGGTTTTCATCAATTTATCGACTGTAAGACTGCTGAAGTTGATGAATTGTGTTTGATTGAACTCAAATTCGGATATTCATTAAGAATAGTTTAAAGGAGAGCGCTTTGTACTCGGTCTTTAATTGATACTACCTATTCTTTTAACATCAACAGGCTGACATTAGGTGTATGAATGCTTGGATTATTTTATTGAAATCGATCATTAGAATTAGAAAGCTATCAATATTTTCTTGCAAAACCTCTATGATTTCCTTCAGGTTTTTTGACTAAAGTATGCAAAAGAGCAGGTAATTAGAAAGGTTTTTTTTAGATACCTCCTGCAATTTTCATTGATGAAAGAAATTGCTTCACGGTTGCCTTCCTAAAATTTCACTTTGCCACCATAGTGCTTGAAAATTGAATTTTCTTTAGGATCTGATCTGTTTCGTGGACAGACGGACGAACAGATCATGAAACTAGTAGGTGCATTTAAAATTTATTTTTTTCAAAGCCCTAATAATGTTTAATTTAGGAAAGAAGTACCGGATCTATGTGACCACATGCTAAAACGCAGCCAATGTTTGCATACCTTCAACAAACATTTGTTAGATATTTTTCATATCCTCTCAAAATGTGTTTTATTTAAACAATTTTATTCTAGTCAATCATAGCATGAAATCCTCAAGCCTAACTCGGACGTACCTATACCTACATGAACCTCCATTTGGACCCTTGTCCGGACGCATTTTTTCTGTACAACGAAAAAGCGGATTGAAGGTATTTGCCACGAGTAAATATTGTCATGATTTGAGTTTGTTTTTGTTCCAACGTCAAGGACTAAATTGTCGCTGGAAACGATACAGACGAGAGAAGTCTCTAAAAATGTTTGTTGAGCTAAACGTTAGGAGTGGATGAGAACATGTGTTATCTCATTTTGCATGATTTTAAAAGGCACTTCAAATTGGCTCTCAAAATTCATTTGGAGTGAATAACACTTTATGCCTTATAATATAATAATATAATAAGAATCGGTACTAGTGATCTGTTAAAAATATACGGAGGTGTTATGAACACGTGCTGATATTATTTAGCCTAAGAATCTTCTTTAAATAGATGATTGAGGCCGAAATAAATCTTTAAAATCTATGAATTATAAATTAAATGTCAATAAGTTTACTCATAGGACTATCGAGTTAAGAGCAAATTGTTGGCCTAAACCATGGTGAAACATATGTAAATACAAATGCAATAATGGTCACCTTGCAAACTACGTGCGTAAGGCTTAAACATCAGTAGTGGTTCGATGCCAGCAAACCAAGCACAATAGGTCATAAATAGTTTACTGCTCACCGTGGAAAATCCTTTCAACGCTGCATGGAGACTATCGCCCATTGACCCACATTTTGCACCCAGTTTATGCAGTGCTTCTGCGAGTGATTCCAAATGGAATGGCCAAGCGCGATTGAGTTTTGCTTGTAACTGAAAACATGCAAACAGTCATAAATACGGCATGATGCTATATTTGTTTTTGAGGGCGTTCGTTAGATATTGATACTAGATTGCAAATGATCACCACTGAGAAGAGCATCTGTTGAGTCAATGTTACTTTTCCTCGTGTACCACCGAGCTCTGCTTTGTTGAAAATAAAAGTCTGCAGTCTCAGAAGGGATTAAAAAATATAAACTAGCACATATAAGACACATGTGATATTCATACGGAAACTGATGCGCCAGCGTGAAATAATCCTGGACGCCTTCTCTGGGGACTTGAGAAATTCTTAAACGCAAATGAAGAGGCGTTTTTCTTGCCATCAGTACATTCAACACCCACTAATTACGAAGATATACGAGTATGTTGAGCATACGTTTTTCCAGATAATTTAGAATCTATAACATTGGGATGTTCGCAAAATGAAATTTTTAATATTTCATCTCATTTGCACAAATTGTCCAAAGAAATATTTCTCTACGCACCATGAAGTGTGCAAATGAAATCAGTTAAATAAATTTCATGTATTGTAGCTAGAAGTATTGTAAAAAAGTATCATCTAAGTTGATTGCTTAAATGTTTGTTAACTATTCTCCTAGGATTGCATTCATATGGTGTAAAATTATATATGACAACCACAAGTCTCGGGTTTTCCAATAAATCTTTTTACAATGCGACGACCCTGTGAAAACTCTAAATTCCTACTCAGATTGCGTTCTAAATCCTTCAACAGTCATGTTGTAGACTAACAAATGACCAATAAATCGCAAAATTCACACTCTTAACTTCAAAACAAATGAAATTTAATATCTAGCCTCAGAGGAATGGTCAACGGGCTAAAAGAAACTCATAAATATGTCAAAACATGCGCCCCATTCTTAAAGAGATGGAATGCTCCTTATAACGTTTTAGAAGAAGATTTGTGTTCAAAAAGGTTGCAAGAAATCGGAGAAAGAAAAACACAATTAATAATACTGAATCCAAATATAATATGAGGGGTCGAAACACCTACAAATTAATGGAATAGTCAAATAACCCAATAATTAGGGGTTTGTAAAATAATTTTACAAAACCCTACTAAAATCGCTTCCTGTCTGTTCGTCTGTCCGTCAGTCGAAAACTGCTTAATCTAGAAACATCAAATTTTGTATGTAGGTGTAAAGTAAAGCTCTCTTCAAAATTCAACAGCAACAAAATTTTGTAAGGTATTTAAGGGGAGTCTCCACATACAGGAGAGTGGCCCCCGAAAAAAAAAATTCATCAAAGATAGCCGATATGGGTATCAAATGAAAGGTCTTGATAAGAGCTTTTCAAAGCAGTTCTTAAAGTGAAATTTTTTGCTTCGAGGGGGCACAGGGAGGGGAAATACTCGAAAAATGTGTGTGTTCGCCTCGCGATTGGACACCTGTAGTCTGAAAAATCTGAAAAAATTATGGAGGGAGGCGATTATCAGTATAACAACAACAAATACCTTAGAAGTCAAAATTCACCCAACTTTGTTAATAATAGTATGATCTTTGAATTTCACATTTTCCCCAATAAACTTGTATATGTACTTTAAAGTCAACGAAATTCGATATTTAAGTAGTATTATAAAAGCTCCTTAAATTCTGTAAGTTTGATGAAGATTGAATATTTCTCCAATTACAATAACAATAACACATGAATTTTGTAATTTATGGACTTTCCATCGAATCAGATACTGCAGTTTTAATTTGATCTGCTTAAAATTTTCAAATAAGATCAACAATATAAATATTATTGGGGATTCTTGATTTGAGAGATTTTTATTATTTTGCAACAAAATGGCGACCGTTGAAATCGAGAAACAATGGATTTTCTTTCAAAAGTGCACATCTCTTTGACATGTTTCTTGACTTTATTCGTTGCTGGTGATTGCATTTTGTAGAAGTTGGGTACAAAACCCTTCTGACATGAGCGTATACCCAACTTGTTTTTAGTTATTTTGAGGTGCATTAAAAATTATACATTCGCAATATAATGAACAACAACATCACTGATTTTTAATCACAATACACATAGTTGCAAGACATATCCATGGTAAAGTTTGACTTTAGCGGAGTTTGTATGAAATTAAATGATTTATTAGAGCGATTCTTTTCTTTATCTGTCATTCAAATTAATGAAATTGTTATAAAAGTGATCAAAATAAACATAGCAAGATTCCGAAACAATTTTCTGCGTCTAGTGCTGTGAACTTTCGTCGGATATGATGCCTTTTGTGATATAGAAAGTTTATAGGCTTTGGAGTGATCATTTATAAGGCTTACAATCCTGCAATTCAACATTGAAGAGGTTAATAATTGATTCGGAAAATACATTTGACACTATGGTCCTAGGCATGGTATAGTTTAAATATGCTTTCAAATTAAAAATTAAAAAAAAAACAAACTTGGTTTACTTGATTTTAGCTGACTTCCATAAGAAAGGTTATCCGTTTCTTAACCGACTTCCATGAGAAAGGTTATTAAGTCGATACGTATATTTTTTATGCGCTTTTTTATGTATGCTCATGCTTAACTTTTGAGCGAGGATAGGTCTGTTTTCACCAAACTGTTCAGCTTTCTGTCATTGGCTCCCATTTGAAATACATTTAAATCGTGTAACGGTATAGAATGAAATCCGTTTGGTAAAGTTAAATTTTTTGACTTTTCGGGGCTCAGGTCCTTGATGAGAATTTTCCGACTTGGTATCAATTTCTCTTCACCAGGAATCGATCTGCGGATGGATTCCAGTTATTGAGGTTGCATTTGAAACCCAATATACTGTAGTATAATGTTTGTTTCTGGTAGTAATTAAATTATGGGCTATACAGATATTTACATTTACACATGGTTAAAAAGGTCAAAAAATAACATTTTATGATTTTTCGCATAAAACTACGTTATTTTTGAACGAGGATAAAGAGTGAAAAATGTTTTCGGCAAAATACTGAAATAACTGTAGGTAAAGTGTCGCGCAAAGCACACATCGATTGCATAACGAGACAATTACCGACTTTTTCCGTCACTGCTCAATATATAATAGGTATCATATCGCTATTATTTATGTGAACATTTTATGGTTATCTAAATGGTTGGTGCAAGGGACGATTGTTTTCAATCTTTCAAACTAATGATATACTTTAAATTATGGTTTTTTTTTAATAAATTAGTTGACTTTTCCCGAATTTTCATACAACAGAACATTTCAAAATGCGTTGAGCTAAAATATATATTAAATTTATGTATTGTATATATTATTACACCGTCGCATATTATTTGTATTTTGTTGAAAAATATGTAAGGATCATGTATGAAACGGTGATTATCATTTAACATATATTATTTGCTCATTTAATGGTTAAAACATTTGACAACTCCTTCTCAGAAAGATCTTGAGAACATAGCTTCTTTCAATAATTCTCATGTGTGAATTGTATGTATTTGAGATTTTAGGAAAATATATGCGTTGAAGAAATCAGAAATATATAAGCCTTTCAGACCAATTTAAATTTAATTATATAATTCATTTCCCCAC
Source organism: Odontomyia ornata (assembly GCA_963969285.1). Classification (NCBI taxonomy): domain Eukaryota; kingdom Metazoa; phylum Arthropoda; class Insecta; order Diptera; family Stratiomyidae; genus Odontomyia; species Odontomyia ornata. The sequence goes on along the minus strand of OZ017738.1, from coordinate 421,246 downwards.
GTTAAAAAGACGCAGCTCCAAATGCTTCTTGTATCCCTGGTTTTGGAAAACTGATATGGTTGCTATAGGACGACCAGAGTAAATTAATCATAACGAGCTTCATTAGCAGTAATTTACTCCCAACTAAAGTATAATAAGAATTTTAAAATATTGAGGACAACTTAAAAAAGTTCTTGGATAAACATTTTTCACAAAATTTAAGGCCACAATACACGGTTTGAGCTATGCAAATGGATTCTAGCCTCAAGTTTGAAATTTACTGTTTATTTGGCAACAATTATGTAGCATAGGTATATATGCTTTTCACAATCGTTTGGAAAATCACGACTAGAATTTATAGAAGAAAATTATTATGTACTTAGCACGAATCTAGGCCAACATTCTTTTGGAGGTTAGTGTTGCCACCAAAAATCATCAAATAAAAATAAACTTTTAAGAAAAAAAAAACGAAGACCGACTTCAGAACGCCCCAAAATGGATGAAATAGCATTTCTGAACTCGGTTCCAAATCAGGTTTCCCGTTGTGAAAAATTGGGTGTGAGCCATTTTTCAATCAGTCGTAGAAGTATTCTTTCATCCTTATTAGGGCCTTTTGAAGTCGGCTTCTTGTTGTTTCAATTTTTTTCTTTTTTCCGTCTTACTATCTTAAATACGTATATTGTACTTGTAAAAATCAAAAATCAAATTGTTTTTATGGCAAAAATAAAAATACTGTTCGAGCTCACCTCTGCCCTCTTAGACAAAACCTTGTGTTCATTTCACAATTTCATTTTTTTCACACTTCTACTTCACCAAAGATCAGACACTTGTGGACCTTTCCAAGTTTTTATGCCTAATTAATGCTTATTTTGCAATTTTCCTCGCGTTCAAAATGTAAATGAAAAATATTCAAAATTGTGGGGGATTAAATAAATGATTTATTTTTCATTTAAAGATTGTCTCGATTCGCTTGTTGATAAGATATATCACTTGCCAGAAGGTTAAGCGGAGTTTTAATTAAAGTGCTCCCATGATCCACGCTCCAGAGCTTATTATTACGAACATCGAGCAAAAGAAAAACAACATACCAATTATTTTAGAAAACACACATTTTCTTTGAATAAAAACCTGTTAGACTGTAGCAATTTGTTTATTTGCTGCTTGATTGCATAGTAACTAATTCAGTTGCTCTGACTTTTTGTGCGAGAAATATTTTCAGGGACGTATCGCCTATTAGTATGGAACATATTTCTCAAATGATGCAGAACTTTTTCATTTCTTCATTAAATACTAAAGTCTATAGTTTTCGTGAAAGAAAGAAAAATGTTCCATATCAAGTTACGAAAGAAAATATTCTTGGGGTCACATTCTGACCTACATAAGGTCTAATACATTGCCGCATATTCCCGAGCTCATAAATTTCACCCATGATTTTAAATCTCGGTGTCAAAAAGGCATTTCGGAGGAACATAAACAATATCAGATCCTTGTACCGTGTAGGGAATGAGAGTATATTTTATGGGGTTTTTGTGGGAAAATAATTAGCTTTAAAGACAAACTGTGAAATTATTAAATTGGTTCTGACATGTAAAAATGAGCTCTTAAATCAGCATATAAGTCAATATACTTACTTTCTCAGCGGGTTTTCAAGTGTATTATGTTATTATTATGTTGTTAGCAATGGTGGAAAATTAGTGCATACTTCAAATATGTGAGGTATCTGATTTCTGTCGTTTTAAAAAAACTTAGGAAATTTCCCATCTAATGAGATGAATAACTTCCAAAGGGATATACTCGTACTTATTTTGGCGAATAACAATGTAAAACTTAGTTTCATCAGGATCTTTTAATGTATTTCAGAAAAGACTATGAATACTACAACGCAACCTGACAGACGTTGGATTAAATAATCTTCAGCTGAGTCCCGAATTTTTAAATTCGCTATTTTTTGTATCAGATATTTAGGTAGCATTGAAAGGTTACGTACTCCGAGGCGTTAGACCAACACCATTCACATTTTTGCAAACAATCAATTCAGTTATAGATGCTTGTATCTAAACTATAATGTTTTTACCAATCATACTATTATGTTATTAAGAAAGTTTAGTGAACGTCAACTTCTAAGGATTCGTTATTTTGCACTCATAAAAACTTACCTTCATGGATTTTTTCGGACTTTTCGAATCAAAGGTGATCAATCGCAAGAGAGCACTCAAACTGTTCTTACATTTTTCCTCCTCCTGAACTCCACAATGAAAATAATGGAAGTTTAAGATCTGCTTTGGAAAGCTTTTGTTTGCTTTCTTAGGTGGGAACCTTTAAATATTTTTTGATTCCCGAGATTTCAAGAGGCGATCATTCCTGATATATCTGCCAAGCTTGGTGTCTCTATCTACTATAGTTTCGAAGAAAAACTGGTGTGGCAACAAAACATACAAACGGATTAAAAGACATGCTAGTCCCGATTCAATAGAGTTTTATGGGTTAGTATAAAAAACCAAAAAACTGACTTAATGTTTGCTCGTAGAGCGTAGAAGAAATTGAACTTTGCTGGGTATTTTTTATAGTACAAACTTCATTATAGTACAAATATGATTCCTATGTCACGCTGCATTGTAGCGAAACTATTCAAGCGGTTCTAAGAAAGTCAAAGAATAAAACGTCAGTTTTCAATTCCATACGTACGAGTAAATTCAGAAAATCATAAGGGCATTGGGAACCTCGTTCTTTTTTCGTGTTTCTTTGAATGGTTTTTATACGTTTCAAACAAGAAAACAAGCATTTTATTGTAGATAGTGACGTGGGCAATGTTCAAATTCAAATGTGTTTTATTGATTCAATCGTTTTTTATAAAAACAGAAAGCCAGTTTTAAAACATTAAATTATTCAAAAATGAAATGGCCCAAATGATACTCTAAATTTAAACAATATATTCAATCAAAAAATTAGTAAAACAATATCAAATGAAAATGACGAAGCAATTAATTGGAAAAAAGAAGAAATAGTCCAGCCAACTCTACTGGAAATTCTTCTTCGTTGCACTACAGCCCCTCCCAGGCATTCGATCTATTGACCGTATCTTCCAATTTCGAAATCCGAGCAACGATAAACTGCCTTCATCGACCAGACCAGGATTTCCTCGGTTTCTCTACCGGTCTCCGATTTTCAGTTCCCCAAAAATACTATTTTGGACATCCGTTATTCTTTCATACGATTCACGTGACCAGCTCATTGCAGTTTTCGTAGTCTTACAATCTTTGGGCCAGATCAGATGTAGTCGCAAACAGGATTGCGACCTATTTCAACATTCAAGTTAGCTGAACCCTGTCTGAAATCTACATGGTCAAACATTGCACCCATATTCACTTTGTATACGATACACATTTTTCCACCATTTCATTGTCAGCCGTCTATAAGTGAACATGAGTAACATACATGAGAAGTGCGTCCTAACTGCTTTTCTTGAAACCAAGAACGCATTACCAATTACCCATATGAGATCTTTCCCCTTGAGCTATGGATAGATGAATGATTGCCTTGAGACAGGAAATTTTTCGAGGTGCCTCAGATAGGTACGCATTTATTGCAGTGCGTGCGGCCAGGTCATTAGTAAATTTTCAGGACTCCTGCGTCTTGTTTTCTTCCTCTCAACGTCACGCGCTTCCCGCATAAGAATACTGGACTTACCTATTTAAGGACGGCAACATGCTGAAGCATATATCATCGCCCTTAGAGACCTTCGGCTCGTCAAAAATTTCAAACAACTCACGGTTGTATCGAATTTGCCGTTGGCTCTCGTCTAACTACGCTCTGATTATTTGGCTCAGGACCCAACCTTCGAAGGCGTTCAATATGTTTGCGGATGCTTGTGTTAGAGTCCGTGCTTCACACGTATAGCATATGCTAGGTTTTATCACAGCCTTGTAAACTTGGAGCTTTGTTTTCCTGTGTATGCAGCTCGTCTTCATGATCGTGAAAGTAGAGTAAAATATTTAATTTGCGGCTATATTCATTGTATCTTGTCTCTTTCATTACTGTTTCTCATTATGTAAGCGCCCAAACACACAAATTGGCCCACATTTTTAAGGTTTTGTAAAGTAATGTTACAAAACCCTACTAAAATCGCGTCCTGTCTGTCCGTCCGTATGTCCCACAACTTTTTCTCGCAAACAACATAAGCTAGAAACATAAGATTTTGTAAGTATATGAAAATCTTCAAAGTTTCACCACAAAAAAATTTATAAGATGTTTAAGGGGGGTGTCCCCATACAGGAGAGTGGCCCCTCAAAAAAAAATTACATGAAATGTAAGCAATATGGGAATCAATTGAAAGGTATTAATGATAACTTTTCAAAAAAGGTCTTAAAATGACAAGTTTTGCTGTGAGGGGTGCAGGGGAAGGAGACATGTACGAAAATTTTGAGTCCTCCCTCACGATTGGACTCGAAAGATCTGAAAAAATCCTAAAAGTATGTCTTTAGGAGCACAAGTACAATAAATACCTCAGAAGTCGAAATTTGATCAACTTTGTTAATAATAGTACATTTTATAAATTTTACATTTACGCCTATAAAATCAAAATCGGACCGTTAAATTTTCCAAAAGCTACAATTTAAGTTTTCTGATAGCAATTGTATATGTCCTACAAATTTCACAATAATCGAACTATAAACAGCTAAATTACAGCTGATTGAATATTTAACATTTACAACAACATTAACACGTAATACGAGGGATATACGAGTACACGTTTGCAAGGGACCTAGACACTACAAATATGTAGGAATTTTGATAAAAATTTCAGATATGGTTTGTAATATTGATGTGTTATCATGACAAATAACGACTTCAAAACACCAGAAAGAAAATGACGGCGTATAATAATAATATGTATAATAACCAGGATATAATTTTTCGAGCTCAATTTATGGAATCTGTATATAAGTCAAGTTTTGATATGTAGAACATATTGTTTGATTAACTGTTTCATAAAATCCTTCTGAAAGGAGGACTCTCCTGCTACTTTAACTTGTTAATATTGTATTCACCAATTGTGATATTTTGTGCATTTGAAGTATTTTTCTTCGATTGCCTCATAAGTTTTGTTTTATTCTCATTGGTTTGTAGCCCTACTAGAATGGTTTCGCTGCCGAGTTTCAGGTAAAAGTATTCGAAGGCCAATGCTTTTTTTTCTTGGACAGCCATCGGGTCTTGCTTGTTTGGGTGAACACAAACGTTGTGACTCCTTTGAGTTATCGTCAGTCTCTAAAGGATGTCATTCAAGATTCAAGACCTTTGTTGGGTGATTTTTCTAATTTTTAAGTATATGCAATTCATAAATAACTTAGCCTAACAATATTCATACGGGTTATGCCTTAGAGCTTTTACCGGAGTTCAATAATCATTTACTTTACTTTAGTTTACAATATTAATTCCTTCAATAAAAACAAAACTTTAAAATGTTTACACCCAGAACATTGTCAAACATTAATAGACTATATCGGAAATTATATGCTTTAACAAACGAAGTCCTGAAAATCGAGTCTCTTAAAAATAAGTACATTATTTACTTAAGACTACCTTAAAACTACTCGTTCGCTGCATCCATTGAACGACTATCCGTCGCTGCCCTAACGACTTCCGCCTTGTGCTTCACTGCTCTCCTTATTCCTAATTCCACTAGCTTTTCCGCATATAATTTGAATGGCTCTATCGCTGCCTCCTGGTAAAGCACCTCGTTGGGGTAAGGCAGTCCGTCCTCCCGACAGAGGTCTGTGCAAAACCGAAGGATTTTTGCTCCACTAATACTATCTTGCCCCATTATGTTTTCGGAGCTCCTTTCCATATCATCACCAAATATGTAATGATTGAGCGAATCAGGGGTTATAGGCCAAAACCTTAACTCGCTTGCTGGTACGCATAAGTTACATTTTTTAAAACATTGTCAACGCGAGCACTGAAGGTAGCCTTCCTTCTTCTTCCATCTGCCCATTCAACTTAATCCTGGAGTCACAGATGCCTCTTGCACGACGACCAAAGCTTTTGTGGGAGTCCTTGAACACAATTAATTCACTTTTCTTTGCATTTACTTTGATTTCCAATTTTCGGTAGAATACAGTAAGAGATTCCAACTAGTTTTGGAGGTTTTGGAGTTTCTGGGCTTATATTCATCTCTTATGCTTGGAACGTCAGAGGTGAATATATTAAAAAGAAATGGGCCTAATATGGCTCTCACCTAGCTCCACCTAAATGGGTTTGACCTAGCTCCACTAACCACCGCAAAGATAGTTCGTTCCTTTATGAAGCTGCCTTTAATTTTTACAATATGGGCCGGAAAGCCAAAATTTATCATTTTGTAGGTAAGCCTATTCATCCATATAGTGTCAAAGACTTGGTCCACATCGATCAGATAAGCTACAACAAGCTTATTGTTGCACCAACTACTCGTTATATTGGCTTGGAACACGGCCATAGCAACTTCCGTGAAGTGGGCTTTTTGAAGCCAAACTGTCTTTCCGGCACAATTCTTGCCCACGCAGAGAATTATATGATGCCTTCAAGTATTACCCTTTCAAGCAGTTTACCAATATTTGAAAGCGGCAAAATCAAACGAGTATCGTCAGTACTGCCCAACTTCTTGGGTATTGCAAATATTGTTTGCGCATTTCCATTGCCGAGTAACAAATGTTAATGCAATTATTCAGAATAATCGCGAGGAGAACAAAGAAAACATGGGGAAGCCTTTTAAGCATATAACTTGAGACTCCATCAGTCCCTGCTGATTTTTTGGAACTGAGCTCCAGTGCCAACAAAGATAGTCTCTCAAGACTGACCAACATACCATGGCCAGCAGGTGCGTCAGAGGGATTTGAATCAGAGAACCTGGTCAAGCACAATTGCTCATGGTCCTTGTTGAAATTCATTGTGGTACTGCTCACTAACGTAGTAACGGAAAGTCCTCACTTACTTTCTCTCCTTGAAAAACTTTCGCAAAATGTTTTGTGATAGAGTCAGCAATAGATTTGTCATCCATGAGCATGGAACCATCATAAGTGAGGACCCCGGGCAGCCTTTTTCTGCCAGTTATCCTATTGATATGAGAAAACATATAAGGACCTGGTTTGATACATTCCAGGGCCTGTTCAAATCGCTCATCAGCAAAAGCCGTGGTTCTCCTCGAAATCACTGTGTTTAGAGACGTAATCACTAGAGGAATACGTTCTTCTTAATTCTTCCAACTGCGGGAGAGATTTACCAGATTGGTAGACACGACGAAGAAGTCAGTAATAGACGAGCTTCGGTGGAAGGTAGGCTCTTCCGGGGCAGTCAATATGAGATCCATATATGATTGAACCCAGTTAGAGATAGCTGTACCATGTCCATTAGATGCAATATTTCCCCATGAGGGATGCTTCGCATTGAAATCACCTCCCATGGAATAGAAATCGAATTTTTTGCACAGAGCAGGCACTTTTTCCAAGTCGTCAATGAGCTCCCTTGCAGGATACATATCCATGTCGAACATAGATCCTCACAAACGCAAAGGTGTACTCTCCTTGCATGGAGCTTATTATATCTGCTTCAATACATTTCAGACCTGGAAGGCAGTGCCTTTGAACTTTCAGGTGATCTTTGTGGGCGATAGCAACTCCAAGAATTTTTTCTGGATCATCATGCCTGATGATCTTGTATTTCGGTCATTCTGCGACTGCTGTGGTTGCTGTGATGGCTGATGTTTGGGTTGCCGTATAGACTGACGTGCAGTCTGCCACTTTGCACCATGCAAAAAACTGGAGTACGATACCCCTTCTGGTATTTCCTCTTTTTCTTCCGAAAATTCTTTCTCATCTCCTCAAAGTCTTCAGCTTTAGGACAACCTCTGAAACTCGCAGGGTGTCTCTTAGCATTGCAGTTTACACAGAATGTCTCTCTTTTTTCTCGTCCTTCGAGATTGAACATCCAATTGACTTCGTATTTTACGCATGTAACTTCATGTCCGCAATTAGAAGTGACGTGGCTAAACCTTTGGCAATTGGAGCACTGGTAAGTGCTACTTTGGTAGACATTCTCATTGTATCTTCTGATACAGTAGGAACTTTATGCTCAGCGCTTTCTTTACTTCAAAGTCTGGTTTGAACTGGATTAGGGAAGAGGAAAGCGTCCTTTTTCCTTCCTAGACGTCATCGTCGAGAACCTTTCAGGTGATAGGATATCTTCTCCGAGATGCTCCTGCAGCTTAGCCACGACATCTTTCTCGTCATACGAATTGTGTACGCCTTTGACTAGGAGAGTCAATTTTCTCTCTCCCTGGAAGAGTGTGACAAAGCACTTTCGCACACCTCAGAAAATTAAATAGGCTGTTATGATCCTCAGCCGTTTTTGGGTGGAGCGAAGTTCGTGGAGCTGTTCACCGTTACGTTGAACTCTGGCTCCTTTGCAGAATTTCGTTTGCATGCCCTTTCTACGCTATCCATAAAAGTGTTCAGGTCAAGCCTATAACACACTATACTCGTAGTACACTATAGGAGGCACTTTCTCTCACGCTGCGCTGCTGGGGCTTAGATTTAGCTTTATTACCCCGAAGGTTTAGCCTTATACTTGGCTTGGGTATGGCTCCTGACAAACCGGCGGAAGCAACTTTTGCTCCCATTTTGAGCTGGGAAAGTTCCGCTCGCTCACTTCAAGGGTCTTAGGCACCTTTAACGGCTCCTGTCGGAGACCCTATTGGCCTGTTTCTCGCTTAACAACAGCCTCTGCATCATCACCACTGTCCATGAAACTCCCTCTTTCCACCATTTCCATGTCGCTGGAATACTCCGAAGCTTGTAGTTGCATCTTGCAACTAGCAAGTCAAAAATGAGCTTTTTTTTATATACCCTCCAAACTTTGCGCAGAAACGCTGTCAATTTTCCTTGCCTTTCCGCGTGAAGCTTAATTTCACGGTGAAAAGCTCCTTATACTCGATATTTTCCCTCATAACCACAGATTCCAAGACAGAGCTTGAAATACTGTTGCGGGAAAATAAGAGAAACTACGGCCCTTATTACCTAGTGACTAAGAAACCCAAAAAGCAAATAATTGTATTGTAAAGAATACATGAATAACTATTAACAAAGATTAATAATAATAATTTTCTTTTCCAAATATTCCAATTTGAATTCAACGCCTTCTGTCCCCTCACTGGTCCTCCTCTATGAACTCGCCCTGTGCGCCTTTTCTAGGCACTTTACTTCCTTTTTTTCCTCAAATTTCAAAAAATTGCGTAATTCTGGAAGATTCTGTTATTCTTTAAAATTCCTTCATAATTTCCTTTCCAAAGGAAATCCCAAGAAAATCCTAAGCTGCTCGATGCGTGCTGCCTCAATGACTGCTCGACTCGAACTCGTGTGTGTGTAGAAGGAAATTACTTTATATAGGTGTAGAGTGGATTCAGCAGATAGGCCCTATGTTAGGCCAGGTAGAGGAATATTAGCTTTTTGTTTGTTTCGCTTCCGTTTTGTCATAATAGACCACGTTTTCGATATTGCACGGGGATAAGAGTAAACAAAATTTGGCTGAGATGGGAGCTTGAAAACATGCATCATTGAATTAAAGGGAAAAGCATCAGTTTAGAAAACATCAGGCTTTTGCTGAAAATTATTATGCATCAACACTTTATGGGACGGAATTAAACTTTTCTTAAAATTGGCTTAAGAAATGCTTGATATGCCAAAAATTACGAAATCATCCTTTTTGTGGCTTGTGCTTGATTGGCCCGCATCAAAATAAAGTATGTTCTCAAACTCATAATCACCGGCAAACACGATTTTTAAATTTTTGTAATATTGAAAATCTAACAGATAAGTGCACATGACTTTCAGGGGGATCAATCGCCTCAATCCCTTCTACCTACGCCATTGGTCTGCAGTATACAGATAATACAGGATTGGTGAGATACGTGATGCTTGTGCTACTCTAGCTTGAATTAGTCAAAGATGGGAAGAGCAGTTGTCAATTATGACACCGAAGTATCTACCCAGTAAAAATGAATGTATCTTTTAAGCATTCAAAGTCGTATTTTAACTTTATAGATTTTGGAGATTAGTTCTGCATGGCAAACTTTGGCAAATACTCTTGCTATGTCAATTATAGCCAAGCTGGTTGACTTTCTGTGATTCATTCCATTTTAAGGGGTTTTATTTTAAATACAAAACCCTATTAAAATCGGTACCTGTGACCGTCTGTCCGACCATCTATATGTCACAGCAGTTTTTCTCCAAAACTATAGAAGCTACAGCCATGAAACTTTGTGAGAAGGTTGGAAGTTATGACTTTTAGTAAGTTTTGGGGTGTAAAAAATTTTCAAAGAGTTTTAAGGGGGTCCCCCATATAGAGGAGTGACCCTCATATGAAAGGTCTCAATAGAATCTTTTGGAAACAGTTCTTAAAATTACTTTATCGGCATAAAGTTTCATGTAAACCGAATCATAATTGAGCGAGTTATAGCCATTTCAATTATATGGAATTACAACAACAATAACACGTGTTTATGGTTGATACATATTTCAAATTGACCTAGGCACTTTTATTTTCTTCCGATTTTCATGAAAATTTAAGGAATAGTGTCTAATTTAAATACGTTCAATCGGCTGAGCATTCAGAAAAATTAATTAAGCTCGATAAAAATGGTAGCTTCAATGCGCTTATAAAAGAAACTCTGCATCTTTTGCATAAATTGGAAAGATTTCTTTTCCATGTATTGAACGAATAATTCAATCTACCGATTCACTGTATTAGGAAATTTGTTTCGAACCCTAGGAAGGTTACAAAGACCTTCTGGCAGGAGCACTCTCAGTCTTACTCAACTTATTACTTATTATATTTTGCAATATTTTTAGAATAGCGATTGCAGCTAGCTTCGAGAAGGAAAAGAGAAGAATTATTGGTCGACAACTCTGCGGAAAACTGTGCTGAATTTTACTTCGTTCGTCTATTTTCGTTTTGTTTGCGATTTCCCGAAGGAAATCTAAACCGGCCTCTAATCGGTTAAAAATGTGGCGCATTAACGAACTGGGCCTCTTAAGACCTACACGTTCGGATGCTCGCAGTCTACTCCCAGGTGGCTCCGTGTTGTGATTTCGGTCGTGGGTCTTGACGTGAGTAGACTACGCTTGAATACAATCTCTCAGCCGCCTATGCAAATTGCCCATTTAAAACCCGATCCAAACATTTTTCGAAAGAAAGTTCCGACGCAGCCTTGGTGAAACCGGACAAGAACAAATATCGACCTCACGCGTTCCCAATCTACTTACCAACATGGTGCCACACATAAACTACTCTAATCCTCACCGAAATATTCTATGCAACGTAAAAATAGTGAAACACAAACTATGGCACCGTGCAACCGAACCGTTAGCACTGAATCGATTAGTTGCGGTTACGTCGAGCTCCGCACACTCAACGACATACTTACCTTAAGTTTTGGTTTTTGCTAATCTACTGAACGGAAACAATAATTTATAATTTAAAAATTTATGCTTATTTACGCATATATACTATTATTTCGAAAATAAGAAAATAGAAGCTAGAAAATAATAATAAGTTTTCAGCTAAGTTTATAAAATTAAATTCGAAAGAAAAATCTCGTTTGCTTTTTCTACTCTAAGCGCTCTTCAAACAAAATATGAAGATGCAATCCACAGCGCTCCTCTTTCCTGTACCTGTGCCAAGCGTTTTCGGTACACCCCCTTACTGAGTTTTTCGCCTCATATTTCTGCTCCGTACACAAGTACTGGCCACACGGTACTCATCAAAAGTCGTATTCTTGATGGGTCTTCGATTCGATTAGTAAGTCTCCAATACTGATCATTCTTACGCTAGGGATTCCCTTTTTTGTCAAGATAACCACTACGATTTTCTCTAGTGCTAGACTGAGCCTATGAGCAGTCATCCAGTCTCGGCGCATTAGCGTACCTAGCCTGAATTGCGCTTGTTCTATGATGCGTCCTCTCGTAAAGGTTCTCTTAATGCGTGATATGAGGATGAGTTGAACGAATACGAAAAATACGGAATAGAAACGGTGGTTATTGCTGCTGTCTTTTCCCTTTTTTGCCGTTTCTGCGCACTCCATTTACGCCGATCTCGCACGTCTATAAATGCACCAGTGTACACTTTTCCCAAAGTGTCTAGCGAGAATTGATTCTACTCACCCGATGGATCAAGGGATTTTTCTGAAAATGTTCCCAAATGTTTTTGCAATCACCGTCCTCCCACGATTACCTGAGATTCTACGAATGACAGCTGACATCTGTCATTATGTCCGACAGTGCTCCGTCACCCATCGCGGGTGCGTTTCGAGATGGCAGAACACATCCCGATATATGGCGACCATAATCTTGCATCTATTACAAAAGTATGACTGATTGTTGGTTACAGGGGGCTCACTCCTGTATTTTTAACCGGCAGCCACAATGCAAACAATTTATGAAGTTTTGCTGCCAGACTTCGATATACCTGGTTATCATGGCTGGAGTTTCAAGTTCAACACGATGGATTTAGGAAGGATAATGGCTCTTCAATCTTCTTTTTGGAGAAAATCACCTAACTCAGGCCAGGGCCACACAGTTACAGAAGGAGGGTACAATCGTTTCCTATTGTTGTAAATTACTACACAATTAATATTTGTGGTATTTACTGCCCATCTTAGCTGTATGGGTTACAATTGGCCAATAGCCTGTGCTATCAGTCATGATCCTCAATATTACTTTGCGAGATTTGCTCAGAGCTTTACCTATCTTAGTTCTATAGTAAGTTAATTATATCTTCCTTGATACAACGCAAGTGGTAAGGTTACCACATTTGCAGTTCGCATCAGAATACAGCGTGAGAAGACTTCTAGCGGTATACTAACTGCTTCCGTAAAAGACGCATTAAGGGTTGAGCCTGTCCATTCCCCTCTATGTTCCTATGTCCAGGAACCTGGAAATAATTTACTGCTAACCGTGTGCCCCCGAAGGCCAAATTATCCCGAAAGTGTACCACTAGCTTAGCGGATCTGACAGTCAAGCTAGAAACCTTGATACCCGAGTAAATACTCTTTGTATTGGGTTGTTTGATAATTCATGTCGTTTTTTTTCTCATAGATGATGTGAACTGCATATTTCATGTAGTAGTGATTGCGTGGCTTATATTATTATACACTGTTTTAAAGATTATCTTGAGTTCAAAACTGAGCGTCATAAGTAAACAACAAAAATGGACAATCAAAAAGAGCATTATCAGTAAAATTGCGGCGCAAGCTCGAAAGAAATTGTGTGAAGTTTTTGGTGGTGCCTAACTAAACGCCGGTTTCAATGTTGGTTCGCTCGCTTTCGTTATTGAAATTTTCATGTATAAGATGCACCACATACTGGTCGCCCAACCAATACTGATGACGACAAAATAAAGGCGTTAATCGAAACGAACCGACGCGAAGTATGACAACTCAAGAGATAGCTGAGAAGCTCGACATATTGAATTCAACCGTTTACTTGCACTTACAACAGTTTCGTTACGTGAACAAACTGGCTGTTTGAGTTCCTCACGAATTAAAGGAAATCCATCTCATCAAACGCATTAACATACGTGACTCTTTGTTGCATCGTAACCAAAACGATCCATTTCTAAAAAGAATCATAACGGGTGATGAAAAATGGATTGTTACGCTAACGCAGTCCGAAAGCGATCATGTAAGTAACATCCAAAACAAATATTCACCAAAATTATGCTTAATGTGTTGTGGGATCACATATAGTCTACTTTGAGCTGCTTCCAAGAAACCAAACCGTTGATTCGACTATCTACTGTCGTCAACTATCGAAATCGAACGCAGAAATCAGGAAAAATTGCCCTGAACTGGCCAATCGCAAAGTCGTGAAGTTCCATCATGATAACGCCAGCCTCCACATCTCTTTGATAACTCGTCAAAAATTAATGAAGCTCAATTGGAAACTGATACCGATCAGACTGTTAAAAATGAGTTGGACCAGTTCTTCGCTTCTAAAAACCAAGGCTTCTTCGAAAGTGGAATTTTTCAACCTACCGAAAGATGGCAGCATGATCAATATATCATTGATTAATGTCTGTTGTTAATATAAATAAATTTACTCTGAAAAACCCGCATTAATTATCAAATAACCCAATAATTACAAATAATTTATTTTTCAGCGTACAGCACGTTTCTTAATTAGTCAGCATCTCCGCCTGGAAGACGCTGGCGTAGTAAGGGCGGTGAAAAGTTTAGGATACATTTCCAAAAGGACTCTTGCCCCAACTCATATTCGACCCATTGCTGAAGTTTTATGTGTCATAGTCTTGCAGCATTTCGAAATTCCTCCAATTTATGGTAGATGGAAAGTGCACTAGGAAAGGCTTCGAAGACACTAAACATGTCATTTGGACTTGGACGTCGTTTCCAATGGCAGTTCCATATTACAAAAGTTTCGCACCCGATCATAGGAGCAGATTTCCTCCAACAGGTGGATATGAAAAACTGACAACTGTCTGACCCCTCCACTAAAATTGCAGTTGCTGGTCGGCATAACACGCTCACTCATGAATTGGTCTCCCGCATTAGGAGGAAATCTCCGTACCATGAGCTCCTCAAAGAGCTCCCGAAACTAAACTCTCCATCACGTCGAGGTCACTATAACCAATAACGTCACACGGAACTTGTGATTTAACTTCTATATTAATCTTACTAATAAAATAAACGATGATGCTTAAATCAAAGATGGGTGTACTATGCTTTGTCAGTCATCAGTTGCTGGGCTAAGAATGATCATGAATCTTCTCCTACCTTTTTCCGCATTCCCACCAACTTCTTCTGAATTTAATTTCACCTTCGACGTTTGTTCCAACTGCGCATGTACACACATACGTTCGTTCCAATCGCGCATGTACACACACCTTACAAAGTGTGACGAATGACAGTCGTGCTACAAAGGCAACGTTTACCTTCTTGATAAGATATTGATACTAGAAGAAAAGGGAACGAGAGTGATGACCATTAAGTCTTGGAATACTAAAGTCAAGGATTTTTGTTTTGAAATTGAAGCGCATAATTTTCGCTTAACCGGAGTTTATGCTGAAGTCGCAAATAGTATTTCACGCATTCACTTTCTCCAGGGTGCATTCTGTGATATTGATGATCACAGAAGAGGACATAACTAACATCGAGATTGCCACGTCGTTAGCATATGGTACCGCTTACCGAAAGAAAATTCTTCATCACAAGCACCCACAGGAGGTGAGATATCACGCTTTCTTGAGGAGTATCCCTACTTGTTCGTTGTCCGACAGGACGACGCTAGTACGCAACCTTGACCAATAACTTAGGCATCTCTCCATCCCTACCCGTAAAATAGAGTCTTGAACAGCTCTAGTTCGGAAGTTATTGTAAACTCCCGCTGGGTCCAGAAAAGTAGCTAGTATGTATGTTTTGTGTTGCATTGACGGCTCAACAGTACGCACAGCCTCATGAAGGGCTGTGTCCATATACTTTCTAGCATTTTCCTCAGATAAAATTCTAAAATACGGTCAAGCGTTTTAAGAACGAAGGATGTTTGATTGATGGGCCTGGAGTCCGTTGGCAACTCATGGCTCCATTAGCCCACCTTCGGGATGCGCACGACTCGAACTTGTATCCAGGAATTGAACACGTGACTTTGGCAAGCAAATTTACTCACTAAAAGCTCCAAGGTTTCCTCGGAAGGTTGCAACGTCTCCTCTGAAGCTTTTGTACAGAAGAAGAAATGAAGGATTAGAATGTTCTTTGGAAAATATCTTGCTAAGTCTTCCTGAATTATTGAGGCTCTCTATAGATTGGCAGTAATCTATCCAAGCGCCTTTCTTGGTTGATTTGACAGATTATGTGTACAATCTTGGGCAGTCTTTGAAACGTTGCCAATACTTACGCTTATAGGAGATACCGTTACTTTCCAAGCTTCGCCAAAGTGAAAAAGTATAGTTTTTGTCTGGTTCAGGGACGAATATGATGACTGCTGACTTTCATGTTTTGAAGTATTTTTGCACATCAAAAAATGCATTGAAAATATTTGGAATTGTCTATTGCTTCATTATGCCTAAGTCGGCCACCTAACGTAGTTCTTATGAGTTTTCCTCTAGGAACTTCCTCTGAACAGACATATATAGAAAGTAAGCGCAAATGTTGAAATCATATTCTTAGTACATAATTACTAAATCTGCTCGTTCATCTTCCAAATGTGCGATAATTTATATGAATGTGTTGTCTACGATGATTTCGCCATTGCTGGTTTCTGGCACTGCATTGTTGACTTTTATTTTTCGGCTTTAAATAAAGAAGAAAATTTTTGACGAGTCGGAGTTCCCAACGATTGTAAGACTGTGGTAGCTGCAATGGGCTGCCCAAGTGAATCGTATGTACGGACAAAGGGTACCCAAAAGGTATTCATTGGGGATCTGAAGGCCGGAGCCTAGGAACCGAGCAAATGCTGGTCGGACTCAATCGACGAAGACAGTTCGGCGCTGCTTGGATTTCGAAATTGGAGGACGCGATTGAAAGACCGAGATGCTAGAAGATTGGAAGTGATGTTACATTTTTAGTTACTAAGTTACAAACCCGTATTAAAATTAGGATCTGGTCCGTTCGCCTTTCACGGAGGTTTTCTCTGAATCATAGAGACCAATCATATCATTTGTAATTAAATCAGTATTGATGGCCTCTTAAAAGTTCTGGTATCAAAAGATTTTCAAATGTGGTCAAGGAGCTCTCCTCATAACATAGATATACTCGTATAGAGGTGATTCATAAAAACATTTTTACCAGAGGTAGTCATGTGGGGTGTCAAATGAAAGGTCTTGATGAGAAATTTCCAAAACAGGTCTTTAAGCAGTGTAACTAGCGTGGAGATGAGTTTTCCGAAAGGGGTGTGCTCACCCCTCACGTTTGGCCACCTGATAAAAATTAAGGAGTTAGCTCTTTATGGGTAAAACAATAATAAATGCCTTCAAAGGCAAAATTCATTCAACTTTGCTAAAAATAGTAGGGCTTCTAAACTTCAATACAGCAAGTGTCTGCATTTCATAGATTGAGTACAAAGCCCTTCCGACAGGAGCGTACCACTACTGAACTTGTTTGAAATCTGGTGTCAATTTATTGCAAACTTTCACTGCTAAACTGAAGTTTCATTGTGCTTCCGTAACAATTTGGTTTATTATACAATACAAATTATTAGGTAGGTAAATTTATAAGCTTCGGTCATGCGGCAACGGCAAATCCAAGAATGTTTTGTCGCCGGCTGGGTACGAATTCAACAAGGATACTATCAAATTCATCTGTTCGCAAAATAATGAAATTGGAATCATATATTTCAAATGGATTGGTTCTTAATTCTCATTAAAAAGAGTAGAATGGCCTTATGTTTGACTGGTGGTAAATTTAATGCCTGTTCACGCGGTAGGTACTTGTGTCTCCTTACTGACGGAAGTATTTACAAACCGTGGTAACTCTGGTATTGAAAGTGAATTCATTTTAATTTACGTTTAACACTCAAATTGTTTCAAGGGCAGGTGTTAATTGTCTGATTTTCATTTATTTGAGTGCACTACTACCTATAATCTACAATTTAACTGCCCATAATCTACAATTTAACAATCTATAATCTACTACTCAATAGGTATATTTATTCCCTGATTTTCACCAATGCTTGCCTCAAATGTCCAAGGCACTTTAATCTTAAGATACCAATCGCAACTAAGATCATCGTAAATAATCAAGTTGGCATCAATCCATCCAATCCCACACTACCCAAAAGCAACAGAAACGCCTAACCAATGAACGCGCGGGTTGAAATGCACAGCCACGAATTGGCTTGTCTGATCGCTGAAGCCAAAGAGATGATAATTGGACGCCGCGCCGGTGCGCATCCACACCGTGCTACTGTTCATTATCTGTTGGCCAGGCGGCCATATTGTGAGTGCACTGTCTGTTGACGGGTTCCTGGGCCTCTGCTGCTCGTTGGCATCGAACCTGTTTTCGTCGTTAACTTTCAGCAGCATGTGTATTGTGTGGCAGTGAGAAATTTGGGGTTGGCTTGGCTAGTTCCTCAAGTGAGATTTGTATGGCATGGGAGTTTAGCCGCGACTGACAGCATAGTGTGTGCCTTATTTTTATGTACGCAGGTCTTATCTGGCTCCGATTATGTTGAATTGAGTAAATAGAAAAGGGGCGTCGAAAATTTCAGATGTAAATGCAAATCGAGGCAGAAGTAGTTTTGTGTGTACAGTGCAGCGGTGTGTGTGCGTGGTTGATGTGTGTTGGCTTTGATTCAGTCGTGGCTTGTATCTCGCTCTAGCTTTCATATGGAAAGGAAGAAGCGGTGTATGATAGATGACGTTGCTTGAGTGAGGAGGGCTGGTAGGGATTGAGTTTGTTTGTTTGTCCCTTTCAGATAGATCATGATTGCATTGTGTGCGATCATGGTCGAGGCAAGTTGTATTTTAATTTTTTGATTGTTTCATTTTTATCCAATTTTAGGAACGGACACTGCATACGAGGTAGCTGTCGCCATGAAATTGCCAGTGGTCGTTGTGTCGCCAAGGCAAAATGGTCTGCATCAGCAGCAATCACCTCACTCGCAAGTGAAGAGCTGCAACGGCGGCACCAATACTAGAGTGGATTCGTTTGATAGTAGCTCGCACTGTCCAGCCAATGGTCCTGCGGATGCTGGACGAGGAATACTTCTATCGGCATCGACAATATCAACATCAGTTCTGCGATCACCCTCATCGACTACGGTTGCTCTTGCATCAAAAGAGGGAAGCGGTTCAGAAATAACGACGTTGACGACAATAGGCTCGACACCGGTATCGGCGGCAGCGACATCTGTGATTGAAAGTACAGAAGTGCATTGCAGTGACCACGAAAGAAGTAACAATAACAGTAGTGGTGCAAATCGTCATCAGAACAGTGTTGATAGTGATAACAGTGGCGATACGTTGTTACTGTTGACTAATAGTGGTGCGGTGACAACAAACAATAACAGTGTAATACTACCAATAGGCTATCGGGGCTCCAACAATACAGTGATCATATCAAATCGGTCGAATAATCGGTATATTGAACTAGTTAGCGGCGGCAATCAAAGTGCGAATTCGCACAGTGCTTCCGACCCGCAACCTGGAGATTCTCCCATTCGGTACTCTACATTGCAAACAATAGTGCCTACAAATAACAGTGACGACCACGAGCAATATTTGAACTTAAATGTGGTGAACGGTGGTCATACAAATCCTCACGACTTATCTTTGCATAAAGACGCGGGAAAGAAATCTCTTGAATACGACTCTTTCAATACCCAACGTCATCCATCTGTGATCTTGCATCCTGACCATCAGCAACATCATTCTCTTGACCAATATCATTCTTTGGACGCAATAAACATGCGAAGCGGAGTGGCTCTTTATACGGCGTACGCCGAACCCTTGCACGCTGCCTCCGTCCATAATAGCGCACCTGCTGCGCAAACAATCCACGAGATCATTGAAGACACGCTGAAGGATGAAAACTGCTCTTTGGGAGAGCATCATTTGGGTGGGCATGGAGATGAGCCAGCGAATTATTTGACTCTAACTTCAGCTGCAACTGATTTGAATCAACTTAAGGATTCAACTTATCATAATAATAATTCGACGAGCAGTGGTGGTGATTCGCGCAGCCCATCAGGACTTTCACACGGCGATGTAGGTCTGCAAAATTTTACGCAACTCAGTAACGTAGCACAGCGGGGCAATATCTATGCGGCCGCTAATGTGGATCAAAATGGGTTGATACATGGAGTGAATAGTTATGATACATTGGCGACATTCCCTACGAGGTAAGGTTTTAATTAAATTTGACCATAGAAAGTATCTACATTTCAGCACTTCTTTTAACTGCATTAGTAACGATTCAGTCTATTTTTCTTTGAGGATTTGGTAGAATGTAGAGGGCTGCTTAGTTTTTGGAAACTTAAGTTGAAATACGTCGTTAATCGGTATGAAATGGTGGCGCCGAATTATAACTATAATGTCCACCTTACTTTGGGAGTAATCTCGTTCGAACCAAAAACTAATTAAAGTTCCAGAATCTTAAATATTACTTTTCCACTTAATTTCTACGCTACATTTCGTGGTTGAAAATTGCTATAGTAGATATTTGAGAAAAAGTAGTGTCGAGTCGAGTAGTGCTGTTATTGTAAATAATCCATAAAATGCCTACGTTTAACATATCTTTTCTAATGCTTAAACTAATACTTCCATATCGTGAAAAAATCCGAGGAGCTGTGCATTACGTTTGTGCGGAGTACATTTCATCCTTTTAGTGGTTTATTGAATAAGTTTGCGTTAATTTTTTTAATTCAATCGATCGTCCAGCAAAACTTGGGCTGCTAGTTCCCCAAAAGACGACGTTTACGGATTTCCATTTGTTGTAATATGTCGGTACCTTCAAGTAACCACGCTGCGCTCAAACATCAGAACGGAAAAATTAAGTGCTTGGAAGTCTTAAAAACGTACTCGTATAATTAATTATATCAATATTGTTTAAAATCACGCTCTTGTAGTCGAACAAAAATTTCATACTACGAAATAAAAGGAAAGCTAATTTGTCGTAGATTTTCATACCGGATGAGGCAATACCTTAACATGGATATTGCAGTTTCAAACCCAGATTTGGTATTGATAGCACAATATGCTATAGTATATATGTTCTGCTATCAATACAAAAGCATAAATATGTTTTAATCCCTCCGCTCGAATTCCTGAAGATTCGGATTTTTTCAATCAAGTGAACGTTCCTTATGACGTTGCTGTGACATAATGTTTGCAAAGTTTGCTGGTCGTGCTCTCAAAATGCACTAAGCAGAACTAATCACATTATTAATGTAATGAAAAGATTTATTGTACTTCAGAACTTGTGCAATATTTTATAAATAAAATTAGTCATTTATGTTCATACTGTCAATGATTTAGAATATAGTGGATTATGCAAACTTTTGATGAAGCATAAATTTGCCTTAGTATAAAGCTGTTCCGTTAAAACATCTGTTGCTTTCACAATGTCTAAAGTTAATTTTTAAAGGATCCATCAATGAGCTAAATTCGTAAAAATAAGTTAAGTACGTTCAAAGTGGATATTTTTATTTAAGATGAGGATAGAAGACGCATAGCGTTCAGAGCTTTTTTACAATGATGGCATTACACCCAGGTAAGTTGAAGCTCTTATTGATTCGTAGTGGGCCGTACCTTGAGCTGACATTCATTTTGAGATAATAATAGATGTGCTACCCACACTATATGTTTATTCGCAATCCTGCTCATTTTACGTAGTTGCTCCATCCTCATGGAATTTCGCCAGACGAAAAAACTGCAAGAGATATTCGTACATTGGACCATGCTCTTGTACTTTTTTAGGTGACGTGACGTCGATACCATTTACGCTGACACTTGCCCATAAAAAACGAAAATGATGTTTTTCCTTTATCATTTTCAAGACAAGCTGTAATTGATATTCAATTATCGAAAGTGCTGACCGCAGGAATTGTGCCCTCTGAGAGTTCTTTTCTCTTTTGCGGAGTGAGAGCCAATTAGATCCGACAAAAGCGGCAGATGGTTCTTGATCCGAATGCACTAATTAACCTGCATTAATTTTTGTTTAATATGAGAAACTCGACAGCCGCCCTTCACAATAAGTCTAATATTTATGTTTGAGATTGGGCCTTTGGACGTAAATTTGGGTGATTTATCTAAGCGTCTAGTATACAATAAAATACAAAAAAAAAATTCATCTAGATCCGAAAATTGCAAAATGCTTACAATATATGGCGTTTGTTCATTTTTGTGGTGATTTTATAGATGCTTTTCTCGATGTATATTTAGTTTTGAAGCTATTGGTGAAGAAAACAGCATTGAAATACCACAATTTTACCGGATTCGATGACTTATACTAATTGTCAGATTGACAGACGATACTGTTTCTTGAAAAGATGGTGACCCCACACGTATATTTGATTGAAACCATCAATTATTTAATTTCGATTGAGATAATTCGATTGTTTCTTCATTTTGTAGAGGTGTTGCGATAATATACACATACAGAAGACGTGTCTAAATAAAAATCGAATTAAATGCCATGCAAGTCTTTCGGCAGTTTTGGGTCTAAAAAGATCATTGAAAAGTTGTTAAAAAATCATAATTCTACTTTATACAAGACGGTTAGGTAAATTCCCTAATTTAAAATGGACAATTTTCAAATATAATGAAGGTGGCCTGCCAAATTTTTCATCTTGAACTCTAAGTAATGTGGTTCTGTTGTTGCACTCGAATACTCCCCAATTTTTCATACCAAATCATTTTGGACTAGACATATTTACATGAAACCCGAGGCTTGGCTAAAATCTAACCCGCATCTTATGGCGCATAATGAGACTTTCTTTCATTGGGCCAAGGCGCTCTTTACTTCACCCTAAGCTACTGATATTGACCGGATACATTAGCATTTAATTACCTTAATTTGTTAATATTCACGCAATTTTCTTGTTCATTTGACCGAGTTTGATCTTTCAGAGTTCTGATGGGGAATTAAAGTAATAAAAGTCATCTTGAGTGAAATTTTAGCAAATTCACTTAACTGATGCATGTATTGGAGCGAAACCACCAATTATCATTTTCATCCTTCAGTCTCATTCCTTCTCGTTTGGTCGAACGTTGAAAATAATTTGTCAGTGCCTAAATGAAATTCTGACAAAGGAACTTTTACGACACGGTATACACCGCAGTCGAAGACAATTTTTAATCTGGCCAAAGGAAGGGCTCTGTCACGTCGGGGTTCTTTCTATGGTAGTTTACAAGCTTATTATTATTATTTTATATCCGCAGGCCAATTTCCTTTTTTCTTGCAAAGCCGTCGAGCCTTGGTTTTTTGAGTGAACAGATGCGTTTCGACTCCTTTGAGTCATCTTCAGGATCTAAAAGATGTGTTGAACGAAAAAATCACATCCTTTAAACAGTTTTTAAGCCATCAATGACTTCACTAAATAAAAATTTCGGTGGTGTGTACGTTAAGAATACAAAAAAATAAAATGTTAATTAATTTTAACATTTTTTTTGTATTCTTAACGTCGTCGTCAACGGAATGGATGATTGAAGATGTTGATAACGCATAGAACTTTTTCATGAACTTTTGAATTCAAATTTCGAAGTGATATTGCAAAGTACTTAAGCGTTTTAATTTGATTTAGAGGTGAAAATCGTATTCTTACCCTCCTTTTGTACCCCTCGGTGCAAATAATACCAGTTTAAGACCTGTTTTGAAAAGTTCTTATCAATATCTTTCATTTCACTTCCATATATGGAGAGAACACCATTAAACCCCCAAAAAAATGGTGTGCTAAAATTTTAAATTGGGCACTAGTTTTAACCTACACTTGTATTTCCTGAGTGTAGCTTTTTTGATTTGCAAGAAAACTTGCTGTGACGCGCAAACAGGCAAGTACCAATTTTATTGTAAAATAATTTTACAAAGCCTCGAAAATAAAAACGTAAAACTTCTTATCTTATTTGCCTCGTAAGGAGGCACTCTCAACTTCTCTTCTCAATTTTAGGCTCTTTGCTAAGGTCTCTATTCTATTTAATAAGTACTTATACCTATATCTTGCTATTATCTCTAGCTTACTCAATCCAGGCGACTCTCATATACTTCGAAATAAATTCCAATTGAGTTACCTTCAAATAACAGATACACATAAAAAATAAGCTTCACATCTCACCCGAATTCACTATGAGGCTTCAGGTACTATCAACTGCGTGTTACGTTCTCATCTAAAACCAGTTTTTTATGAGAACAAATTGCTTCACGTATTCAACGTCTCCGACCAAGTTGAATGAATTTGTTCGAAACTTTACTTCAATGTGGATCAATTCTATGGTTAACTCTATAGTTTACTAAATCTTACAAAACACTCAAATTATGTAATAATGCTAAGGATTCCTGTTCTCCAAACACTCTTTCATTATTCCTATACATTAAATGTCAGAAGTATAAATTCCAGCTCCATTTCTCGGACTCCAGAAAAGGCATGGCGAATTTTTTAACTTTGATGTGAAGAATCGAATGAAATATTAAAAGGCTTGGTTATCTAAAATGATTGAGGTTTAAAGTTATTTACCGATGAAACATATATAAACGCTGACATGCTTTGTTTCAAAATGTGCTTTGAAACAAAGCATGTCGGTTTTTTCGATTTGAACAATAAGTGACAATAAAAATTTAAACATCTATCATTAGCGTGTTGAAGCAAAATTCTTAAAGTACACTAAGGTTTAGAGTGTTTCATTGTTGTCATCATACAAATTTCAAAGTATTCAAACTTCATTAAACGCTATTCTGTGCTTTTCAAAACTTCAAATTGACTACTCAACGAATGAAATTAAGGCAAATATACGCTTCTATTGAAGAAAATATGAAATTTGCACATCATTGTATTTATAACAAAGTTGAATTGATTTGGTCTTTAAAGATATTTGTTGCCTTTGTAGCCATGAAGATCAAACTCAGAACTTTTTTCTGTTTGAAGTTATTCCATTTCGAAGGGCGTGGGACATACCCATATTTTTTATAAATATTCCCTCACGTTAGAAGATAGGAAATCAGTATTGTAAATACTCACTCTTCATAAACTTTTTAACACTAATCTTACTCTTGGATTTTTTAGTTTTGAAGCATTTGTAAAAAAATCTTTACCTATGTGACTGCATGTCTGTCTGTCTGCCCGTGCGTTATAGAAACTTTCCTCAGGCCCTGTAGAAGCCAAGCTCATCAAAAATTTTGGAAAACAGAAGAGATGGTCTGATGCACCCAAGTTATGCAGGCGAAAAAAATTTCGAATGATTTTAAGGGAGTCTCCATATATGGATGTTATGCCTTAAAATATTCTTTTTTACTGAAGATAATCAAAGTTATCAGATGAAACTTCTTGTCTTCTTTTAATATGAACTCTTAAAACTGCATTATCGATGTCATGGGTAGAAGGGAGAAAAAACCAGAAGCATCTGCTTTAAATGGAACGAAAACTTGGTATCCCATTTCAAATGCCGATAAACGTGTGCATGTACATGTCCCAGCATACGAGTAACTGTCTGCATTTTATAGGTCACATAAAAACCCTTCTGCTAGGAGCATACGCCTATCCTACTTGTTTATTGATGATTAGCTTCTCCTTGTAATTTTTTGTTTTACTGATTATTGCTCTGTAGTGTAAAAAAAAAACTGTTCTCTGGATTATTTATAATACTCTTCAAAATGTTGTCATCTGTGTTTTAAATCAGCGAAAAAGAGAGAAAGTTGAACATTAGAAGAAAAAGAATACGGATAAGAAGTAGTAAAAAAATATGTTCTGACATGAGAACCATATTTATTTTCTTCAGAATGTATATTTATTTCTGCCATGATCCTGCATATCACAATTTTTTTCGCTAAAATTTAATCTTGTCCAGAGTGTGTTAGCATTGGAACAAGACGCCAAGAAGCTATAAGTAAATGTTTGAAGTTCGTTATCTGCGAGCGCAGTGGTGGTTGCTGTCAGCTAGGCAGCAATACTTGTGAAAGCTGTTGCTGGTTGTCTTGCGAATGTGACCTTCAAAGACCCATCACTATTTATTTCTTAGCTTTATTCGTGCAAAGTGCCCAAGCGGAGCCTGATAAGAAGCGAGTCCAAAGGGTCAGTACTCTTCAAGTAGCTAATTCTAGGCGCCGTTTCGAACAAAGTCATTTTTAATTCGCTTATGATTTTTGCTTATCAGGCTTCTGATGGGACAGATACGAGCAGTGCAACAGATACGAATAACTACTTTGCATGCAGTTTAGCGATAGTGCGTGCACTGATTCATGATTCGGGTCTCGGTTGTAACTGCAATTCACTAGGAAGTAGCTGCCAGGCCGTTGCACTTTCCAACTTCTGTATGAAAAGAAAAGTGACAAACATTAAACTGCATCAGAGTTCACAAAGTCTTACATTTACAGCCCGTTCATTGTTTTGTCATTGGAAATAGTTAGAAAATCACGTTCTGTTGGAACGGACGCATTCGCTAAATACAAATGAATTTGATGTAAATAGCTGCGAAGCACACTGTTTGGAGAGGTTAAACGCACGTTCAACAAGTTAGAAACCATAGCCAGTTATCTTGGGCTGTTTTCGATCATTCTTACCAGTATGTTAATGTTCCGAACTTCCTTTTAGTGCAGGCGGCTCGTGGTTCTTCGAGCGCCACGTGTCCAGCAGACGCAAGATCGTCTGTCGACTTAAATTGAATTTCCGTTGAAGGTTAAATTATGCTATTATTCAGGTGTGCATTTTCTTTCACGCCATAAAATAAGCAAACGAGCAGAACAGATGTTTCATGTATGTTTTAACCGCGATCTGCATTACATTGCTTCACACTTTAATCTACTTCCACTTGGTTGTGGGTTTTCAAATAGTTAAATGATGTGGCCCCAGTTTCCGATATTGTTCAGACGCAGAGTGCACTTTGCGTCATTTGTTGTTGTTTGTGTAAAACGCGTCATTATTTTCGCCGCTATTGTTATTGTTATCATAACTTTAGAAACGTGTTACACATGAGTAAGTCAGTGGATAGGTGACTACACAGTTACCTCACAAAGCTACGGTGGGTGCAACTCGCAAACCAACTTGGAAACCTGTGTTGGCTTCTGGTTTCTATTTCTTTCACAAATGTTCCTTTGTTCGTGAGCTTGCAACAAGACGCTGGAGAATGCCAAGTCTAGAACTATATTTGGAGTTATTGGCGTTTACGTCTTTTAGGGTGGTGCGCACAGGTTTGAGCTGTAAACATGATCAGCTACTAGTTTCGGTGCAAGGTCTTCACTTCGCGGAGACTGCTCATCAATTAGATGTGACCAAGTGATTGTAGTGGAAAGTTCCAACAGTGAATACTGAGCTATTGTCTCCAGCCTTCCGCAAAGGATAAATTTATAAAACAACGTGTAAGTGTAAAAACCCAAGTGCGCTTGATGCAAAAGCAACTATACTTTCTCCAGGTTCTCCTTGATGTTAGTGTATGATAATGGGTTTTTATTTGGAAATGAACATTTTTAACAAAGTGTTTAAATAGAACCTTTTAAACTTTCAAACGAACAAGATATTCAAGATATTTTGTTTGAGTTTGATTTATCATGTTTATATGATCTGGATTTTAATTCGCATAAATAATAAAAAAAGTGTGAAAAATCCATTCCGGGAAAACGTTTGCCCATATAATTATCAGGGAGCTATTGAATCATTGTTATGGTTCGAAAATTGGTCAAAATTTTATTCGAGTCTCTCGACCTTCCAAATTTTTACAAAGGAAATAATCCTTTGATGTTTTACGCGGTGAATTTATGATTGGTGATTTAATAAATTAAATTGTTTCTTTATATCTCAGTTTACAAAAAAATATACTTGCAAAGAGGTGGTAACATCAAATGGAAAAAATCTAGGAAAATCGTTTTATATTTCACCAGCGTGCATCAACAAACCGCAAGGCCCTCATTGTACCAAATGTAATTCTTACCATTTCTCACATAACACTTCGCATTGAGTACGGAAATCGTGTCGTTTAATTTAAACGTTCGAACCAGTCCATTCAATAATTTTGTCTTGCAGTGAGAAGGGCGACCGTTGCCCAACAATTGACTGTTTGTTTGGCGATGTGTCGCGATCCTAATGCAAACAAAGAACGGATTAAATCATGCGATAGGTATTTAATGCATTTTGGATAGAGTTGCCAGTAGGTGCTTAAAATAAAAGAATTTTTGTATATCATAATTGGATCAAATTATAAAGTTCTTACTCACCAGAAAACAAAGAGAATAATCCAATGAATATGTACTATTTTTAAACTTGTATAATTGGGAGGGTAAATCAAACAGGCATATTTAAGATTTCCCTTACTGTATAGAATAATCGAAATAGAACAAAAGAATTATTCGAAGTCTGTATAAAAGTCAAATTCATTTGTCTATATTTTGGGTTTTGTACCAAATTACAATAAGCTACTAGTCCTTGAAAAAATTGAGGGAGATAAATTGACGGATCTTGCTGAGAGTTTTCAAAATTTGTTTCATTCGTATTGAGAGACGCAAAAAGAGGTGAAAAGTGTACAAAATGTGCGTATCACTGCGAATTAATTATATATAACCAAAAAAACCAAAAAAGGCATAGAAGTAGTGTCTAATAAAAATTTGTGAAAAGTTAAATATCGTCGTGGAAATACCAGATAAATTTTAAGGCACTTTTGGATTAGTAGGCAACTGTCTATTCTATTTTATAAAGAAGCTTAAGTAACTCATCCAAATTCACGTCCAATCACCCAATTTAAAAAAAAAAAACCGCCTAAAATTTACTATCAAGGCATCCTGTTTAATTTAATATTGGATGTATTCATTCAAATTCATACCTATATTGGGACTTGGAATGGATCACAAGGCAGATATCCACTAATTGAGCCATGAGAGCCATGAAGCACATTCAACTGACCGGTTGCCGCGGCGATTTATTATATGGAAGGCTGACTGCCTTGTTTCCTTTGTCTAAATGACAAAATTTCGTGTTAATTTGGCCTAGTTCGATTTGATTTGTTATAATTAGCCTAAAGCTTTACTTGCTTTCGCTAAATTTTTGAGCATGCATAATTTTTCAAATCAAATACTATCGTTAGGTTTTTAAGAAGTATATTTTTAAAGGCTACATGTTCAGCTATTATACTGTCAAATATAATAAAACAACTATTTCAATTCATAACAAAGTTGAATAGACAGAAATATGCCCCTATGAGAAGGGTTTAATACTAAGATTTTTGATTTTCCGGTCATAATAGGCATTCCAGCGAACCCCAGGAAATGGGAAAACACTAAAAATTGGTACCTTTTCAATATGAAAGTAATCGCGAGACTCCGAGAGCCCATCAGAATTTGAAATACTCTCAAAATATCTTATTTTTACACATAAAACCATCCTTAGGAATTTATGAAATTTTCGAATTGATTATTTAGGCACACAAATGGCTTGATATTCCCAATATATCAAAAGTCTTACGTATTTTGTGTGCTTTGATTAAGTATAAACACAAAATTTTATGATATTTAAAAATTTCGAAAATTTAGTAGATATCTTTACACATTAAATAAAGTGTTTAATCTTAAAAAATTATATATTTTTAATGAAACATAAGTAATCCTGGATCCTTTCACCTCTTTTATAGTTTATTCCATCAGGGAAAACTTTTTCAGATTTTGCTGATGATGAATCGATGTTTTATCTGGTGTTATTATTTGATATGATTGATTTCCAATAGAATTGAATAACAGCAATTCATGTCCTCTCTGCCAAGCCAAGCCCCGAGAAAAGTTATTGTTGTACAACCACGACCCTGCTGTAAGAGCAGTGGTAATTTCTGACTTGAAAACCTTTCCAATTCATAGTTTAATTTTTAGTTTTTCTGTAGTTTTCAAATTTCTTCTGATTGCAAAGGGCTTGACAAAAATTCAGCTTCATTGCAAAGGTGTTGTCAGATCAAATTGCTTCTATTTTGTTAACGTAAAACTCAAAAGCAGCTACTTAAGCACTGTTTTTCTGATCAAAACTCATATAAATGTAACCTCATCGCATTAAAAATTTTCAAATTTCTCATGCAACATAATAAAAGATTCTTTTCTATGGATCAACGCGTCAAAAATATCTGATTTCATGTCTTAAAAATGGATAAATCCCTTCCAACAAGCTAGTCCAGTGTGTTGCGGTGTCTAAACAAAGCTTTTTTCCTGTTATCATTTAATTTCTTCATTTCCCGGGAAATCCTGGGAACCAAGAATATTTCCCGGGACTATAAAAAGTGAGCAAATTTATCTACTCCCCCTCATTTTGATTTCCCGAGATCCCGGGAAGGAAACCCTATTTTATACTCAAACTTTGTTACGGCATCAATTTATTCACCCCGGGAACTTCCCACCATGAGTACTGAAATCCTAACGCAGAAGCGAACAAGCGTAAGTGCATATTACATTATCCATCTCCACCAATTGACCCACGAAAGATTGAAGTAAAGGTGATTTGTTGTTAAAATTTAGTTACTGGTAAACTTGTAATATTTGGAAAGTAGTTTAAAGTAAATTTTCGCTTCATGTTTAGAGAAGTTAGGTACCGCCAGTAGCAGCAAAACAAGTGCGCAGCAATAATGAATCAAGAATGTTGGAGAAGATTGTCGGAATGGTTCGAATTCTTCGGCACAGTTTAACGTATATCGTTACACGCAAACCAGATGAGTTTATATGGTTAGTACCACGCTGCAATACGTTCTGATTTTATGTATCATAACTGAACCGACTTACGAGGGCGGTCCAATAAAAATTTTGTCTACAAAAGAGTTGCAAAAGCATATTGAATTTGGATAATAGAAATAGACGCGTGGCGGTCGCCATCACCCGTGTGGTTCTACAGTGTGATGGCCTGAAAAGAATTGTACACAGAAAAAACTTAATGCAACTCAATTAAACAGCTATGAAAAAAATGTCATAACGTAAGTGTGAAAAGTTTATTTCCTTTTAAGGAATTATTGCAACAAAATTTGTAGTATTAAGCAATTAGTAATTCCTTCTGCTTTACGAAAGATTGAACATAATTAAATGTTGAGCAGGTACTACACATAACTCGGGTGTTTCCTCATCAATATATATGATTTTTGGTTTTTATTGATTGTAAAATATTGGTTCCGAGTTTGTTGAAATTTATTTGAATATAATTTCATTATAATGCCTCACTTGGATTCAAAGCTAAATTATGTTATAGGGATCTATGAGTGCAAAAGGTGAACGCTTCTTGGTCCCCAAGAACAACTTGTTCTTCCTAAAATAAGATGGGTTTAATTTCTGGTTTCGTTGTAAAGAGAATTGTTCCTATAATATTCTTTATTTGGTCGTCTATACTTAGAGAGGCATTTTCTCAAAATTTTAGATGAGACAGACAGCCAGAGTAATTATTGGTCGAATTAATGTTTTATACATAAAAATTTTGATATTATTAGCATTAGAATAGTTGAAAACAATATCGAATAAATTATAATTGAATAATGACGAATCTAGAATCGGTCCTTGTGGAACTCCAGATTGAACATGAACTAAATATAGGGTTTTCTATTAAGGAAATAACAATAAATAAATAAATTTCAATAAATCGATGGTTAGGCGTGCTGTGTGGCTAGTGGTACCGTCTTGTTGAAATCACATTTTGTTAACGTCACGTTCATCCAATTCTGGCCACAAATAACTTTCCAACATAATACGATAGCGTCCTCCATTGACGATAACATGACAGTAGTTTTTATCCACAAAAAAACGGCCTAATCATGAAAACCGCACGAAACAGTAATTTTGTGTGGATGCAACGGTGTCTCAAGAAGCACATGTGGGTTTGTTGCTGACCAATAACGCATATTTTGCTTATTAACAAAGTCATTGAGCCAGCAATGAGCTTCATCGCTGAAGATGATTTTTCGATGAAATAGTTTTTAATAATTTCCAAACTTTGCTGGTTCATGAACTTTACCATGATAAAAAAGTTGACTTTAACGTTTTGATATTGACAGTTCATTAAAAAAGTTTAAGGGTGCGTTCATATAAAGATAAGAAATTGTTATGTTCCTAATCCAAAACCCTATATGAATAGGAATTTCCAACTAAAACGGACATAACTCTATTTGTAAGAAAACTAATAATAATGCAACTTAATGGGAAAGGCAATTATTATGTAAAAATTGAAAATTTGTCCATTTATTAAAAACAAAGTCATATGCCTTAGCCAGGTCAATACTACACGCAATTGTTGCTTCGTTGTTTCTAAGACTAGCGTAAATTATGTTCTGAACAGATAATATGGCATGTTCGGTAGAAAGTTTTCCTTCAAATCAAAATTGATGTTTTGGGATAAGTGGCTAGATAAAATAATAAGTAATGAGACTGATTCCATGAAAACCGTATATTTGAAAATTATTCCACAACTCTGACATCCCCTTCAAAGTAGTCCCCTTGGGCAGCTATACAATGATTCCAGCGCGTTTTCCATGCTTCGTAGCATTTCTGGAACGCTTCGACTGGGATGTCCGCGAGTACGTTCATCACGGCCGCCAGGATGTCCATTTCGACTCAAAACGGGTTCCTTTTACCACCAATTTTGCTCTAGGGAACAAAAAAAAGTCACAGGGTGACATATCGGGCAAATAAGGCGGCTGTTGCCACACGGAGATCCCTTTAGAGGCCAAATACTGGGGCACGCTGAGGGCGGTGTGGCACGGCGCGTTGTCGTGATGAAGGATCCAGTTACGAGCGATGTCTGGGCGCACCCTGTTGGCTCATTTTCGCAATCTTTCGAGTACTTGGCGAAAGTAGACTTGATTTACGGTTATCTGGCGGATTAGGGCGCGCACACGCTGCGCATTCGTGTTAGTCCACACCTCGACAGGTCTCCCGCTCCACGCCTCGTCTTCCACGCTTTCACGCCCCTCCTTAAACACTTTATGCCATCGAACCATCCGGGCACGACTAAAAGCACTATCACCATGCACTTTTATAATTTTAGCGTACATTTCCGAAGCTGTTTCGGCCAATCTGGCGCAAAATTTTATCGCAACGCGTTGCTCTTGATTTCGTTTCTCCATTTTCGTGACGAGCACCACCAACACACACGTTTACTCAACACGCCACAGCAGACGAACTAAACAAGCTAGAGCGATGGTAAATATATCAATGGAGAGGGAAGGGAATTTTAAGGTTTACCACAAGCGCGGCACTAAAATTAGTCTCATTACTTAATTGCCACACCTTGTAGTCGAGTAGGGTATCAAATGAAAGATCTTGCTGAGGTCATTTAACATCCGTTATTAAATTGCAATATCGATAACTGGGTAGGGAACGGAAGCGGAATAAAACGAAAAAATTAAGTACAAAACGATTCTAAAATGATCGTAGCTCTGTCTACCCAACATGTTTGAATTCACTCGAGAGTAATTCATTTATGTAGACCCTGGCTGAAATCTTTCTATCTGGCCATCTGCCTATAACGTATTCGGTTTGGTAGAACTAACTTGGAAATATCAAGTGCAAAACGTTGTTTGATTCAAAAAGTTATAGCTAAAGCTATGATATTTTGCATCAATCCTATGATTACATGCATGTAATTTATAAATAAACAAGTTGGCTAGACTAAATTCTGCTCATGTCAGAATGATTTTGTACTTAACATACGATATACAGACATATGGAATGATTTAATTCAAAAAAAACTTTAATGACATGTACAACAAACATATTTTTGCTTTAAAAGAAAAACCAGTGTTACTCTATTGTAACTGGCCAAAATTTTGTTGCAATATTGCCAAAATCATTGACTGATCCGAATCTTAAATGTTTTTTTGTTATATTATATATTTGGAGAAAATATAATCAAAAGTGTAGTGTCTGGTGTGATGGAAAGCCTACGTAGTAGAAAACCCATATATGATTGTTGTAGTCGGAGGAAATCCCAAACGGTAAGAATTTCTGTACATTATATTTAAACTTATAGAATATAAGAACCTTTTAAAGGACTACTTAAATATCTACTTTCATTCAATTTAATCATACTAACACAGTTTTACTGGCGATTATTAGCAACGTTCAACGAATTTCAACCCTTAAGTTATTTGTTCCTGGATTTACCTCCATGATTTTTTCACCTATGCTTTTTCACTGCTCATCTTGTTTTTAATTAATAAATTCAATCAAGTGTTAATATGTTAGCATGTACCTTAAATGATGGGCCGGGAAAAGTAACACAATTTAATGCAATATTCCCATTTAAAACAGCCGTCATTTTGTTTTACGATAACAGATGCTACCCTCAAAGACATTCATTATACATATAATTCCTGACACCTAGCAAACCCGCAGTGTCTGAGTCGATTTAAAGCATATTTTCCCAAAGCCATGTATAGTTGCTGTTGTTATACAGGAAAATTTAAACCCCCATAGCTTTATTAAATGTTATTCAATTTTTCTGAAATTTTTCAAAATAGATATCCTTGAATTTGAGGGTGCCCTTTGGATTTTATTCAAGAAAGTGCAAAATTAATAAATCATACTATTACTAACAAAATTTAGTGAATTTCGACTTCTGACGTATTTACTGTTCTTGTGCTCACAAAGGTCTACACTTTTGATTTTTTTCAGATTTTTCGGATGAAAGGTGCCCAATTTCGCGCATTTCCCCTTCTCCTGCCCTCCACAACACTGGTAAAGTAGTTTTAAGACCTGTTTTGAAAAGATCTCAAAGAGACCTTTTTATATGACATCCCACTCGACCACCTTTGATTAATTTTTTTTAAGGTTCACTCCTCAATATGGGGACCCCCTTAAAACTCTTCGAATTGTTTTCAATCACAAAACTTTCTAGAAGTCATAACTTCCGACCCTTCTACAATGTTTCATGGCTGTAGCTTCTATAGTTTCGGATATAAACTGCTTTGACATACAGACGGACGGATGGATGAACAGACCGACGGACACATGTACCAAGTTCAATACGGTTATATATTTTAGTACAAAATGTTAATATGTTTTATTGCTTTAAAACTAAATGAAGGTAAAAGGAAACCGCCAAATATATACTATAGCTCTTTTTCTAACCGCAATAATTTTGATCTGCTTTATCTCATCAAAGTATTGTTAACACTTTGGTGAAAATAATGTCTAACTCTATATCATTCAAAAGTAACGGGTAGTTTAATGCAAAACGTGAGGAAAAGCATTTGTACATTTGCGTAGGTCACTACTAAAAAAGCTGATATTGCAATATATTACCTTCCATATGCAACCTCAATACCTGGAATCCATCTGCAGATCGACTCCTGTTGAAGAGAAATCGGATTTCGTCCTTCGCATTTGCTCGATTTACATGTCCTTCAGACAGGGCCCAATGGCAGGGATTCTACGTCTTGCATTCGTTGCGTATAGGTGTGCTTTTAATCGCTCCTGTCAATAATTTTCAAAAATTAAATAATTTTTACAAAAGTCAGTTGAAATAATTTTTTTTTAATCGATAATCATCATCGTCGAATTATTCGAACAATTTTCGAATACCTCTAGTTTCTTTTTGGAGGGAGAAAGTTAATGCGAAGATTCGATAAAAATGAAGAAAAAGACAAACCGAAAATTGTATCAGTCATTGAAATCGAGCAACTTGTTAAAGAAAACAAAAAGTGGAGAATTATGCCAGAGAAAATGAGGAACTCAGACATAGGATCCAGTTACTAGAAGAACTAGTTGGCAAATTAACGTTCAACAAAGAAAAAGAAACCACCAAGAAAGAAAACAAAGTTAAGTAACCAAAGACAAAAATCAAAAAAACCGCAACAGGAACCCGATCAAGAAGATGTCCTCACCGCAGACGGAGCAAACGCCAGTACAACTGTTATGCAGCGCTAGCTGGGCTAGACGATCAAATGAACATTGAAGAGGATAAAAGCAACAAAAATTCTGAACATTGTTTTACTAAACCTGATAATAAATTCATCGAACATTTAAAAATTAAAAACAGGGAGGAAAAACCCAAAAGTTTTGTCTGCTGGTCCGTCTGTCGATATTAATCAAAAGAAAGAAAAAGTTCCACCAATCAATGTATTTGGGCAAATTGGCAAAGATGTGGTTGCTTTTGGCTGCGAAGAATAAATTAAATGATTTTGTGATCAAACGAGGGAATGCCGACAAACTGACGATTGAAACTAAGTCACTGGTTGACTTTCAGAGCGCAAAAAGTGCGTTGGATTCTAGAGAGGTTCCGCACTTCATGTACACCCCCAAGAGCGAGAAAAACCAGATCTTTTTGTTGAAGAGTCTGGACTGCGGAGAGGACACAGTCGATCTCTTTTAGGTGCTTCAAGAAGTTGCACCAGAAATAGAATTTATTGCAGGCAAAGACTTAGCAACAAAGAGATCGATTATCGAGCTTAAAAGTTTGCCTTTTTACTTAGTCCAAATTTGAAGTCCGAGTGGTTAGGTGGGAACGCTATAGGTGCCAAAGATTCGGTCATTCGGCTGCCAACTGTGCCATGAAATATAGATGTCTAAAGTGTATAGATGTCCATGCTCCCGACGAGTGCAAATTGACTCAGACGGAGCCAAAAGAAAAACTACATATATTGTGTGAACTGTAGTGTCTGGTCATCTAGCATCATATCGAGGATGCCCCTGGTATGAAGAAGCAAAAGTAAAATTTACTCCAAAACAAACTCAAGTACACCACAGTACACCAACTTCGTCAAGCCCCGGTTGTCATTTGCACTTGTTTCTATATGACCAGCAGACATCAATGTAAATAATGTAAGTGACAATAATGAGCTGCTTCTTAAAATTTACCAGCAACTAAACTCTTTATCGGAGAGAAACGATGAACAGGATTCAAAATTAACTGAGGGTTTCAGTGCTTAGGGCTTTCAAATGCCTCAAAATAACTTGTTATCCAGTCACTTTCCAATGGATAGGCTTAGTCTCATCTCGTTAACTTCATTTTGAGTCTACATCGATGTGACTGTCTCTTGGAATTCCTTGTCAAGCAAAATCCTGACATCCTTCTCACTAAAACCCACCTCAATTCATGCCACTCCATGACATTCAAGGATTTTGAATTCAAAAGAAACGATAAACGCTGATGGGGGAGATGGCACCGGGATTTTGGTTAGAAGATGCTACTTTTTCAAAAATATTGAATAAGCCGGATTCAAAAATTTTCAATCTCTTGAAGTGCCCGTTATCAAAATTTCACTGCCTGGTGGGGATAATACACGAAAAATGTGTCTCCCCCTCGCGATTCGACACCTGTGAAATAAAAAATCTGAAAAAAATTATCAAGGGAAATATTTATGAGTACTACAGCAACAAATACCTCAGAAGTCTAAACTCGTTTAACTTTGTTAATAATAGTATGATCTTTCAATTTCACATTTTCTCCAATAAAATCGTATGGATACCTTTAAATTTAAGCAGTCTTACACAAGGTCTTAATACTCTGTAAGTTAGATGAAATTCATATAATATTCACGGAAGCTATATCCATTTCAAATTTATCGAATTACAACAACAATAGCACACTATTTTGGTATTTTATGAACTTTCCATCGAATCAGACACTGCAGTATTGATTTGATCTTCTTAAAATTTTCAGATAAGATCGATGACATAAATACTTTTGGGATTACATGATTTGAGTGATTTTTATTAGTTGAAAATGGAGAAACAATGGATTTTCTTTTAAACGAGGAAATCTCTTTGACATGTTTCTTGATTTTATTCGTTGATGGTGACTGCATTTTGTAAGTTGACTACAAAACCCTTCTGACATGAGCGTAGGCCTGTCTACCCAACTTGTTTCAATATTCATTCGCATGCTATTGAATGGCTTTGATTCTAACGTTTTACCAACGCGATATTGGTAGCGTTTGCTGTCGATCTGATCATATATACGGCAGACCGAAAAGCTACAATAGTTCAGAGCAATCTCCAAAAAATCTTTCATGATGTGCAGCTCTACACTGACAATTGGCGAATGAAAATCAATGCGCAGAAATGCGAAACAATTTTGCTTCGGACAACGCTGCAGAGTGTCAGTCAAGACCTGAAATGTAATTGGAAGGATTTCTACATTATGGCTGGCGAGGGTGGTTCAGAATGGGTTCCACATAAATCCCGTGTTCAATAGTAAGCCACAAAAAGTATTCATGGCTATTTGACATACATTAATCAATAGGTCAAAGTTATGCGTTACAAGACCCTGGTTGGACCAGTTTTGACATATGGATGTCAGATCTGGTACAAACAAAGTGCTAGTATTATAGAAAGATGAAGAGTTTTAGAAAGGAAATGTCTTCGTGCATGCATTGGTTTGTACAGAAAGCCTGAGACAGATTGGAAACACTTTATATCGAATAGAAGAATTTATCAAACAGCTAAAGTGACGAGAGTCGATATCTTCATATTGTAACTTCTTCGGAATCATATCGAAAGTGAAAACCCCTGGATTTCACAGCCGTTCCACGCTACAGACGGGTATATTGCAACTTGCCTCGCTACTGGCTTCCCTCCAGAAGCATTCGTGTATTTGGACATGAATCGATATTTTTTTGATTCTGACGGCGTCCCAGTCATATATCACAAATAAAGACGGGCCATCGATAAGAATATAAAATTTCCTCCAAATTTGAGAACACGAGATCAACAATTCCAATAGAGATTCTCATTTACTAGATTCGTTGAGCCTGGTCGAGCTGAAACGGAGTAAACTAGCTATTGCTGGCTGCATGACTATGTCTAATTTATTCGTGTTTGTTTTCTGTTTTGGCGTTTTTCGTTACTTAGTTTTTGAGTTTCAGCTCATTATTCCTACATGTCATGTTGTTTGTTTATGTTAAAAATTGGCGATAGGTTTCAATACTTAGGATATGTATACGTTATGTTTATGATACTAGGTTTAGAGATAAGGTTTGAAGTTTAGGCTAGGAATATTGTGATAGCATTTTTTACTAACAGATAAAGTTTGTGATTGAATTTTATTAGAATTAGGTTAGAATATGTTATGTGTAGGATAAAAGTGCACTGTTGTGTTAAAATTATAAATAATTATTAAATATTGTTGTAGGTTTTTTCCCCTTTTTC